>JAEDXJ010000013.1:1200000-1800000 GCA_023014345.1 Galerina sulciceps | reverse complement strand
AGTCCCCTTCGACATCTATTCAACTCGCATCACGGCATCAGGCTCATCCTCAACCTCCTCGAGAAACACTTGTTTTCTCGCCTTGGTAATCTTCTTTTGTAATAGCTTTTTAATATTGGGTGAGTTCCCCAATAAATCGCTTATTGGTACTTGTACTGTTAGAGCCATTATCTCGTCCAGTAGTTTCCCAGGATCAACACTTTCATCAATTGGCGCGCGCGTAACATACGCAGGCCCACTCTTAGGATCAGGTTCTCCACCGTCTTTTTCAGGATGCTAGTTGGTCGTTCTACCTGCTTCACAGGTTGTACTCCAACATAGGGAAGCTCCTTTATCACTGACGATGTCCCCTTTTCCTTCTCGTTCACTTTATTTTTAGGTTTTTCAATATTTTTCTTAGGCGCGCGCAACGCCTCATCACTCGTCTCTACCACTTTCGCACTGACTGACGCATCCTCATCTTCTGACTCTTCTACTCGCGCAGCTTCTACATTCCTTAATCGACCACTTCTTAAACGGTTCTCCAGGCCTTGGGTTGGTCCAGAAGGTGTCGATTTCTTCATGGCCCCAGGTTTTCCTTTCATCGAACCAATTAGAAATTTGAAGCCGAATCACCCTCTTCTTCCACACCTGCCAGCGGTCCTTCTGACGGAAGTTCCTCTAACACGCGCGCAAGGGTATCCTTGCCCCACATCTGTGCGAAGCCCGCTATAAACGAACGCACTTTGTCATCCTCATGATTAACCGCATTATCAGGCTCTACGCCTTGAAGCTGGATGTTAATTTTCGCGGTAGGAATCAACCCTGGTCTCCGATGGAGCTCTTCCACAATCTGGCTTTTGGGTTTACGGCCATCAATGGGTAAGGATGATCCATCAGGCAACTTAAGCCGATTATCCACTCTTTTAATCCAACCTTTTTCCAAGTGACTGGCTGCCTGCTCACAAGTTGCGATCTTACACCCTATCTTATGACAATAAAAGCAATTGGTATTGGAGTTCGAAGGCCCCGCGTTGTTATTGCTATAAGTATGTGGTGGGCCTCTGTATCATCGGAGGAGTTTCATAGACTGGCTGACGGACTTGGATAGACTTTAGTAGTTGCTCCAACCGTTGCTCGCGCATATCACGATGCTCTCGCTCAGCCTGCCTTGCGGACTCGGCCTGAAAGAACTTCTGTTGGGTCCTAAAGGAATCCAATAGCTCAGCCATATCCTCACTCTTAATTACATCGGTCGATCGACTTGTGTCGGCTTGGGCTCGACGCCTATTCAGTACGTCGAATGGCTGTGATACATTTTTCGCTAAATCCACGGCGGCTTCAATAACCTTTTTCCAATTGTGTTTATCTTCTTCTCGGACTGGGGTAGCTCCTTCTTCAGTATTTACCGACGTTATGTGCAATAGACGCGAGTGAATAGCTTGAACGAATTCAGGAGTTAAACAGCCGACAAAGCGATTAACCAATTCGCGGTTAGATACTGCCGGGGGTGGTATCAATAGCTTCTCCGCTTCAGCTGTGAACGCGCGCTTAAGGCCCAACAATTGATTCAAGTCCGTTGAGCCAATTGCATGGCCTCCTTTTGTCTTACAGACTCTATCCAATCGCTGGATCGAGCCTCTTTCCAAATCAGCGGCCTCGGGATAACTTCTGATGATTTCACTTTTGTAAGCCTCCCAAGTACCCGACTGATATTCGTTAAACGCGCGCCATTCTATCTCAGTCTCAGCGGAGGCGTATCTGCCTGCCCACTTCTTTTTATCTGCAGTCTCTTTTATAGAGTGCGCAGTAAACAGATCCTCGAGCCGCTCGAAGAACCTAATCAACTCTGAGGGTTTCTCATCGTCGAATTTCGGCGCTTCTTTCGACCCAGGTGCTGGCATGCCCATTCTTGTAGTCACTATTAAAGTCTCGGTATTCAAGGGTTGTGGTGGGGGTTTATAACCTCTCCTGTTATAGGGGGTTGGATAGGTAGGGGATCTGGTTGCGAAGTAGAAGCACTCGCAGAGTTCCCGCTCGCAGAAGCCAGAGCTTTACTTCTTCTTGGCCTTAGCCGGTGGCTGATACGGGGGTTCTGTTCCTGCTCGCGCAGAGTTCGCAGTTGTTCTCAGAGGAGCAGCAGGTTTTCGTACAACACGAAGTGGTATAGTCTCTAATGGTATAGAACCTTGCGCGGATAAACTAGGCTGCCGGTTTGGGTCACGGCTAGCTATCTTTGCTTAGTTTGACACTACTAGAGTTCGACGAATGTTATCCGCGTGTAAAGAGTTTTAACGCTCTTGCTTCACGACTTTATATGTATACACTCTCGTTTTATATTTCAAACTTTGTCTGTTAACCCCCCCTCGCGGTGGGCTCCAGATAATACGCAGTCCGTTTTCTAACTCTAGAATAGAACTAAATAGATGATTGATGATCAATCAAATAAATAGCCTACTCAACGAATGAATAAGTACTTCACTCGAGTAGTAAACCGACAGGTTAAGTTGTTTTGGAGGGACGGTATAGTTTAGAAACACAAAAGTTATTGAATTTGACGAGATATACGTAGAAAGTGTGTTACGAGCGCGTAAGAGATCTCTCTATTACACGACGATAAGGGACGGTTCAGTTGTTTTAAAGTCAATAGACTATAAAAGGGGTTGTCTGCGAAGACGGTTTCTTATGCGCGGGTAGCGCGAACTAACTGCTGATTTCTTTATAAGTCTCAGGTCGAGCACCAAGTCGCCTCGAGCACTTATCTGAACAAAGTGACTAGGTCCGCGTAAGTTCAATTTACCGAACCGTAAGTCCTATTCAAATATTGCCACTAGACACCACCAAGATGTACTAGATAGCCAAGTTCTCAAATGCAACTTAAGGGACAATTCCCGACTTATGGATCACACAATAGTTCACCAATAAACTTTCAAATATGAGGTTTCAAATGGACTTTCGATTGTACGCGCGCGTAGTGCGTGCGCCTTGATCTTGGTACAAAATTGCCTACTTTACTGCATGAAACTATAGACTACTTATACGTTTTCAGATACATATTTTGCATAGAGGTTTTAGACAAATAAAAGAGATGTTCCACATGGTTTTGCGGCCAAGATATGGCGTATTGAGCACGCCATACTCTCCGAAAGTGTGGTGTTTCTTGGTATAACCAGCCGCGCTATTATTGCTGTGTGCCGATTGGATGGAAATTCCTGCCATGCTAGCAAGACTTCCTCAACCATGTCCTCTTGACCAGGAACACATGGTTTTCCAATAATCACAGTGGTTTTGGGACCTCTGGCATGATAATTTTCACTAGTTTCAACACGGTTGTTGCACTCCGGTGCCACCGAGACCAGCTTGGTACGGTTAAAACGACCCGTCTGACTCAGAATGCTAGACCGACAAAGCCGAACATCCTTAATCGGATTGAGATACACGTGTAGCAACCAGCCGGCTGCCGATAGCCAAGTTATTATAGTAACCGCCCGTGATAAAGCCGAATTTGGAATTCCTTTCCTTATTGGGACGTCTCAAAATAGCAGAGCGCTACACGCTCGTAACCGCAGAGTGCTTCAACTCGTTGAAGTACGATATTATGCGTATGCAGGGTCTCTCGAATGAACTTCTAGAGGCCTGGCTTTTGGTAGAACTAACCAGACGGTTAGAATAATACTGATCATTGGCCATTACACGCTCATAACAGATGTATTGACTTGAACTCAATAGTTACTGTACGCGCGCATAAGGATTAAGTGCCGCAGAACTCGTTATTCTGATAGTTTTCTCTAGTCCTTTCGTAGTCGTTATTATTATTAACACCCGAGACAGTGTTAGACTACTTTTACACAGTTTCTAAGTGCCAAAAATTGGCTAATGAAGGGGAAATAGGCCGATTATAGACCTAGCCGTGCGACGGTCTCTTCAACGGGCTCAGTCAGTCATTGAAACATCATCGGCCACCACTTGGCTAAGTAGACCCAACCTCTGCTGAAACAAAACCAGTGAATTATGCGCCCGGGTTGACAAAGTCGTCATGGCATGGATGTTACTCTGGTTGGCATTAATTTTGGCCATTTCTGCCATATAAAGCCGATGGCTTGCGTCTTTGTACGAAATGCCGAGTAGGGACGATAGTGCCTGAATTTCGGAATGTAAACCCAAGAATTTGCGGCGAGTTAACACCTATAAAGCGAAATGTCAATATCGGCCAGGAGTGTATCGGCGAAGACGTACGGGATCTATCGGGGTTTCCACTTTCTCCCCACCAAGTCGAATGGCAGGTATTCCCACTTCATTCCCTGACTGAATGTAGTTAGCACGGGGGTCGACCAGCAAGAATATTTTTGCCGACGTTGCCGAAACAGATCACGGCAACAAAAGATATGCTGACCAATATGTATGGCCAAAGGATAACACCAAAACACTTACCCCGCCTCTAAGTGGGTGGGAATCCACATTGTTTTCCGAGCGCTGCCGCATTTTGGCAAATTCGAACTTTGCCGTGGGGACGGCGTAAAGCGGAATGAGGTATTCTTGGCCGTCAGGGCCTTTCATCGGAACAAAGCCGTCGGGGAAATTTCTCGCCATGAGCTGTGAATCGGCATTCATGGTGGGGTGTCAAGCAAAACAAGTGAAGTGAACAAGCTTTTTAATATTCGTCCGTTGTGGCTTGACGTGTTTGGCACCATTGACAGGTGATGTAAACAATGATTGTTGATTGTGGCTTGTGGGAACTGATCAAAATCACATGATGGTTGATTTCATTCCGCAGACGATCAACTCTTTCTTTCCTTTTCACCATCTCCCTCCCCGTGCCGTCTGTTCAACTCTTCGCCGTGCCCGTCTCCGTAAAATCTTCCCATCTCACAATGTCCACCGACATGCTCTCCGTCCCCGAACTCGCCAAGGCAATCTCTGCCCTCGAGAAGCAAACGCGCAAGGCATTGGACACGGGCAGCATGGCAGGAGACATTGAGGGGATTGTCCAGCAGGCAGTAAGTGTTTTTTTTTCTATATACTTCTATATAGCTCACTTGACATTTATTCAGTGTACCTTGCTCGGAAATCGGCAGAGGTACCAGAATCAGGGCAACACCGCGGCCATTGAGCTCTTCGGTGCGAAGTTAGTGCTCTGGGACGCCTTCAAGACCTGGAGGGAACGGTCAAGAACCAATATCAGCCGAGCGGACTTCGTGAACCAAGTAGGGGCGAGGTACAAGAGCAGAGCTTACCATGGGACCCTGCCCGCTCTTCCGTTAGTTCCCGCGACTGGACAAACGACAACAGCGACAGTTTCGACGGCGACAAGTGTCCCGACCGCGGCGGCTACAAGGACGAGCCCGGCGACTACGACCATTCCGGCGAATACGACCTCCATCCCGGCCGTCGGCAATGTGGCAGTATCTGCGGCGACTACGATGGCGAATTCTGGTTCCCTCCCCGCGTCCTCCATCCCTGCACCCAAGGCGAAGGTTCCAAATCCGCCGGCACCTCATCCCAAGGCGGTCGCCGCCCCTGCCGCGAATGTTGGGTCCTCCGCCCCTGCAGCGAATGTTGGGTCCTCAGCCCCCCCTGCCCCTCCCCGCATTATCAAACGTTCCAAGGCCGTTGACCCCGATGCCGCCTATGATCCCGCCACGGACCCAAACGCGATGGATGTCGACGACGCGGGGACCAAGACCGGCAAAAAAGTGTGAATCGACGACGGCAAGCCGAAGGTTAGGCAGGGCAGGCGTCTAGCCGTGCGGGACCCAACGTGGGTCAATGAACCCGCTTGCAAGAGGTGTGAAAGGAGGCAATTTGTGTGCAATGGTCAAGTAGACCATCAGGGGCGTGGCGCTTGCTTCGAATGCGCTGAGGCGCAAGTCGGATGCGTCGGCGACAAGGACAAGTGGAAGCGGGATCGGGAAGCGGCGCGTGGGGCTGACTCCACGAAGGGCAGGCGACAGAAGAGAAAGCGAACGGCAAAGTCGGCGGCGGTTGTTCATTCCGACGGCGACGAGACTCAGGCGGAATTGGGGACCATCGTCGTCCGCGCCAAGCGGCCGAAAGGGGAGAAGAAAGCCGAACCCCGAGCATTTACGGCGAAAGAGAAGGGGAAGGCAAAAGGTGCGTATTACAGTCCGAAAATGCTGTTCAAGGGTTGATGCCTGCCTTTCCAGCCACTTCGCCACCGCCATCGGCAACAGAGGCTGAGGCCTTCGATGAGGAAGAGCAGTTGCCGGTAGCTTCCCTCATAAAGGAGCTTGGTAAGCATTCCAATTTTTTTGTAACGAATTTTTCATGGAACAGAGGAATTCAAGGTGCAGACAACGGGAAGGTCCTAACCTTCTATCAACGCATGAGACAAATGACAGATTTCTGCCAAGAAACCCTCATTCATCACACCTACCCAAACTACGGGCGGTACGCTCATTTCAAAGCGGCGGCGCACACTGTGGAGGGGCGGCTTTCCGTCAATGAAGATCGGATGCTTAGCGCCGAAGAACGTCTAGATGCCGTGACCCAAGTGGCAATTGTGGCAACAAACGCGCTCGGTGAGATCGTGGAGAGGTTCGACTTGATCGATGCCCGTTACCCAGCCATGGTAGCTAGAATCATGTATGAAATGTAGCAAACTGCCTAACTAAAGTGATACATCCACAGCACCACTTGGCTAAGGTAGCAAACTGCCCAAGGTCATGTATCACATATTTACAACACTGCCGGGGGTGCCGGGGAGGGTGTGGGGGCTGTTGTTGGGGGCGGGACATAGTAAACACACATCAACAATGCACAGATTTGTGTCCGGGGCTGTATTTTGGCTCCTGCTCGTCGTTGGGGGCGGATTTCGTCGGGGAAAAAATATATTCGGGGTTACATAATATTATTACACCCATTCCCGCCATTTGCGCGCCTCTGGGGGGGCGGGATGGGATGGATTGGCGCGGATGGGTTTGGATGACGCAGGCCAAAAATAGACGCGCACATCAACATCCCGAAAAGTGTATCCAAAAATAGATTTAATGCATCACTGTTCTAAATTTATCGTCAGGCACCGGCCTCGTTATCAATTAGATTAGATGTCGACTATCGCAGCTTTCGTTTATAAATAGAATTGTTCATTTTCGGGCTGCTGCTTGCCCTCCCGACGGGTATTCACTTAATAGATTAGGTATATGCACATTATTTCATCTATTAAACCCAATAATACAAAAATTTCAGCGAAATTCTAACAGGAAGAGGGTGGATGGGGGACAGCTCATTCGGATGAGCTTCTGAACGACCTGCCGCATTCGGATGAACGCCGGTGCTCCTCCCAAAACATTCTATAAATAGATTTCGTTGATTTCGTCCTCGTTTTTCCCCTACCCCCTGCTCAATTCGAGTGTCCCTCCACTTTTGCAAATAAATTTGGAATCTCAGAGAAAATCTGAATCTAACCATGTAAATTTTATTAGAAAATTCGATCTGGAGCCTTGTCAGTCTGAAGCATTTCGTCGGCACTCCTTAACGAAGTAAACAGATATATTCGTGTACTAAATAACAAAATACTACAATAAAAATGTCTTACAATAACCAGAGGACCTCGGTAGGGGTCGCTACGTACAAAGCTTAGAGCCGCGGTGGGGAGGGGGAGGGAAACGACGAAAAAGGCGGGCAGTTAGGCTCGTTCGAGCAAGCGACTACTGACGGGGTGCTAGCAAATCCGCGCGGTTGGTCCATCGATGGGCGGAGGTAGTGGCAGTTGGCAGCGCTGCCACTACGGTCGCAGACCCATTCACGGCCCCACTCCCGCGGCGTCGTCGTTCGTCGAGATGGGTGAGGGCAGGGGTTCACGAAGCGACTGGGTCGCTGAACGTTGGTTAGAAAGATGAGACGAACCACATAGTTCGTCTCATACCCCCTTTCCCCGTGCACAGCTCCAGCGACCGCGAGCACTAGCACAACTTTGCAGTTGTGCCAGTAGCTCGAGCTTGCCCGCCCGCACCACCAACGCGATCAACGAGCCTGCTGCTCGTAGCACCCGAACAGTGTTGGCTGGGGCATGCGACGCGGGCTAACTTCGTGCGGAATTCGCGTCGAAGGGGCGCAGAGGAGTAGATGACGAACACGAGCAGCAGCACAAGTACGTGCTGCTGGTCTACATTCGCATCGCGAGCCCCAGGTACACCAGCAGAGGAACTGCTGGCGTTCTCCTCGCTCTCCTCGTTGTAGCGCATGCAGCGCCGGTGCTGCTGCGATCGATTGGATGGGGGTATCGACGTCGCAGGTGAGAGTTAGGGACGGTGGGAGGGCGGTGAGGACTCCCTGACCGATGGAAGAACTGCTGCTGACGTCCTCGTCGTCGTATCGAAGGCGCGAGTGAGAGACGGTGGCAGGGGGAGAGTGGTGATGACTCTCTAGCCGGTGGGGCGGCACAGCTGATGTTGGTGGATGAGCTGGGGGTGGCGGAATGATAACGAAACGAAACGAGTCTCTGGGACTCGTTTCATGGCGTACCTGGCGGGTCTCCCACTCCCTGGGTCTCCCCTCGTCGTTCCTTCCACCGCTAATCCAATCTCGTGCACCCAAATGTCGGCCCACGGCCCTCAGGTTGGAGGGGGGGCTCGCGACGTGGCAGCACGACGTTCGACGTCGTATCGTGTTATAAAGCCTGGGTAATAGGCATAGTATTAGCTTAATAGCACGTATTAGCAATAAAAAACACTTACTGCACTTTTGGGGGGTCTTGAGGGGCGAGCGGATGGGCGAGACTGCGTGGGTGGTGGTGGTTGAGGACCAAAATGAACGACGTTGATGGCATTGATGCCGTCTCGGAACGTGATGTTATTGGCCCGCTGAGTCGGCCCGATCCATTTCGGGATCGTCGTCGCTGGTGATAACATCCCGGAAAGGCGTGTGATGAGGACTAGGAAACTAACCGAGATTCGGGATACTAATTTATAATTATATATTGACCTAATGCGTGTCTCCGATGCAAAATCCTGATGTACAATACATTTAAATTGAAATTGACCATGTTGAGTGGTGATTTACGGAACCTTAGACATACTTTCTGTGCTGTTATGGACGAAATGGTTCGATTCTTAGTGAAAGGGGGATGCTAGTTTACACTATGTAGTGTTTAAGTGTATTTCAATTTGTTTCCAGAGAGCTAACATGAATGTGCAACCATTCATAGACATTATCTTGGAAACAACACGAACTAAGGAAAAGATTAATGGACTATAGTTCGCAAAACTCGAAACCGACCACCTTTGCTATTTTCCACCCTCTTTGTCCCTTCCTAAGTATCCAAAATGTTTTCAATCTACTTCAATCTTAACTCTACGTATTTACTTTTACCTCAAACCTCTCAGAATCAATCCAGTAGAGTCTTTGTTGCCCGAAATCACCACGAACAGTTGCTTTGAAGTGCATAGTCTTGGTGTTGTGAGGTTCTGGCAGGAAATTTAACCATTTTACTTCATATTTGAAGTAAATGTAGAAGCTGAAACACATGCGTGTACTAAATACATCTATTATTTATCCTTACACCCTCCAACGACGTTCTCGACGACGAAGTCGAGGCGGCGGAGACCAACGGTCCGCGAATTAAAACCCCGCTCGAAACGTTGATCGAGCACGGTTGATTTGCCACCACCTCGCCCCTTCCCCATTCCTCCTCCTCCCTCCCCAGATTACGGCCAGCAGCGAATCCTCGAGCCCGGGGATACCACTGGCCCAATCTGGAGGATCACCCGCTATGCCGTATGACCCGCCGTGCGCCTCCCCTGCGAAAGGTGTAGGCTGACAATGGATCCGAAACCGACGCCAACGCGTCTACCCCGAACTGGGGCCGACTTGGGAGGCTATGGTGGGATTACGAGCGCGATGGGAGACCCTAGAAGACGGAGACCCACCCGGTACGCACCAGCTCGAGTGTCATAACTCGGGCTGCTTTTTTCGCCTCCCATTCGCCACACACATGCTCATCCCCACCCACAGGCACGACGACAATAATGTCGTCGCCTCTCATTGGTGCCCACCACCGTTCTGTGTCGCTGCAGTAAGTCCTTAAACGTTCGGTCAGTGATTTTTTACTGCTAATACACGCTATTAAACTGATACTATGCCTTTTAGCCAGGTTTTACGTACGACGCAACCTCGAACGTCGTGCTGCCACGTCGCGAGCCCCCCCTCCACTCTGAGGGCTGTGGGCCGACGTCTGGATGGTCTGGATTGGATGAACAGGGGAAGGAACGCCGAGGGGAGACCCAGGGTGTGGGAGACCCGGCAGGTACGTCTTGAAACGAGTCCTAGAGACTCGTTTCATTTCGTTGTCGTTCCAACACCCCAGCTCATCCACCAACATCAGCCGCGCCACTCCACCGGTCGGGGCGTCGTCACCGCCTTCCCACTGCCCCTGACTCTCACCCGCGGCGTCGACGTCGATACCCGCACCGAATCGAAGCAGCGCCAGCGCTGCTTGCCTGCGCTACGACGACGAGACCGAGGAAGGCGCCAGCAGAGGTTCCTCTGCTGGTGTGCCTAGGGCCTACGATGCGAATACAGAGCAGCAGCATAAGTACATGCTGCTGCTCGTATCCGTCGTCTACCCCACTGCCTCCCTTCGACGCAAATCCCGCGTGGAGGGAGCCTTCGTCGCAGCTGCAGCCGACTCGATGCGACGAGCATCGTCGACTGCGTGGGTGATGCCAGCGGGCTAGTAAGTACCAGCAACCAGCACGATGCCCAGTCGTGCTGGCACTCGCCCTCGCCGTCACCGTGCACGGGGGAAATAGGTACGAGACGAACCTCTGTTCGTCTCATGCTTTCAACCTCCTCGGTGAAGCAGTAGCGCCGCACCACCCGCCTCATCCTTCACCACGAACGACGACTGCTCTAGCCACGGCCTCCGCTCGTCGATGAACCGAACGTGCGGCATTGCCAGCACATCAACAAGCGGAGTCCTTCGCACAGTCGAAGTGCCCGACCCCCTCCAAGTTCGTCGTGTTCCTCTTTCCCCACCACTACTCCCGGCTTGTATATAGCCACCCCTAGATACTGAGGCCCTTCCTAGCTATTGCATGTCTTTTTTTATCATTTTTTTGTAGTACATAAATATAATATACATGTTGCTTCATAGAGAATGAGTGGCTACGCGTAACGAAATGTCTCGGACACAGATGAGGTTTCTGAGGGTTTTTTTGCAATAAAAATTGTACCATTAGATTCAGAATTTTATGTAGATTTCAGATCTACTCGCAAAAGTGGAGGGACGCTCAAATTGAGTAGGGAATGGGGGGAAAATACGAGAGCACGTCAACGAAATCTATTTATAGAATGCGTTCGGTGGAGCACTGACGCTCATCCGAATGCGGCAGGTGGTTCAAAAGCTCATCCAAACGAGCTGTTTGCCATCCACCCACCTGCCGTAGGATTTTTGGGGTAAAATTTGTATCATTGGCTTCAGTAGAAGTAATGGTGTTCATATACCTACTTTTTAAATGAAAAACCGACGGGATGAGGAGCAACCTTACGAAAATGGTCCATTCTATTTATAGATCGACGATTCTGTCGTCGACATCTCATCTAACAGATAAGAAGTCTCATATCTAATCTAATTGATAACTCGGCAGGCACAGATTTGAGTGCCTGACGACGAATTTAGAACAATGATGCGACAAATCTATTTTTAGCGGCGCTTTTCGGGATATTGATGTGCGCGTCTATTTTTGGCCTGCGTCATCCAAACCCATCCGCGCCAATCCATCCCATCCCGCCCCCCCAGAGGCGCGCAAATGGCGGGGATGGGTGTAATAATATTATGCAACCCCGAATATATTTTTTCCCCGACGAAATCCGCCCCCAACGACGAGCAAGAGCCAAAATACAGCCCCGGACACAAATCTGTGCATTGTTGATGTGTGTTTACTATGTCCCGCCCCCAACAACAGCCCCCACACCCTCCCCGGCACCCCCGGCAGTGTTGTAAATATGTGATACATGACCTTGGGCAGTTTGCTACCTTAGCCAAGTGGTGCTGTGGATGTATCACTTTAGTTAGGCAGTTTGCTACATTTCATACATGAGCCTACCCACCACAGGTGCGTTACCAGAGTCACAATGCGTCGTTGACGAGGATGTGGAACGAGTTTGATTTTTTTGACGACGAGGAGCAGCAGCACGACAACATGGAGGGTGTTCAGTCCGAGGGCGTCCCTGTGGCCGGACCCTCCGGCGAGAAGAGTAGTCCCGGGCCCGGGTCAAGGAATGATCCCGCGATTACGTCCTTGTCAGTCCCCGTTGATCCCCCTCAGTCACCACCTCCCCGACCTTCTCCTGCCGTCGCTGTTGCCGTTCCTCTCGTCCTCGCCGGTCCCATCGTAGCCCCTCCACCGGTCGTTGTCACCGCTCCCGTTGTCGCCGCTCCCGTTGTCGCCGCTCCCGTTGTTGCCGCTCCCGTTGTTGCCGCTCCCGTTGTTGCCGCTCCAGATGTTGTCGCCGCTCCACTCGTCCCGCCGTCTGCCCCACTGAGTGGAAAACTGCCCGCCGTCACTGTCACCCCATCCACCCCGGCTTCGTCCCAAGAACAGAGGGATTACGCCGTCTCGCAGATCTTCCCGACGACCACCCACTCTGACCCGCCCCCCGTCTCCGACCAGAATGCAAACTGGAACAACGCCATGCAAGGGATTGCAGCCGCCGTCGACTTAACTAACCAGCCGCCTTGGATGCCGTCAGGAAGTACGGCGACTACGGACTCCGGGCACACCGACCAATCAACCGCCGTTGATCCCATTGAAACATTGCCCAGAGACTCGGCCGATGTTGACATGGCAGATTCAGTTCGGGCGGACGCAGTGGCAGAGTCAGTTCGGCAGGATTCGGGGACAAGGCCTGCCGTGATCACGGAAATTCCGCACGCCACGGCGACAACTGAAACGGCGACTAACAAAACCTCGAATACGGCCACAGTGCCAACTTCATCCGACGACGCACCCGCACCCCCCACTGACGCCGCTGCACCACCACCACGTCCCGCCACTCCTCTCGCCCCCGAAACCTTGTCCCTTCTTGCTCCTCCCGCCCCCTCCGACGTACTCGCCCCTTCACCAAGAAGGTCAGGACGTAATGTATCATCCCCTTCTCCCGCTCCCCCCAGTCGTTCGTCAAGCCGCGGATCGAAAAAATGTTCCATTCCTGAAGGCGCAGCGCCACCCGAGCCCCAACCTCCGGCGAAAAAAAGGAAGTGAACTCATCTCGATCCCGGTTGCCGTCGTGTGGAGTGCCGTCGCGATTTTTTGTCATTCACATTTTGTTGCCGTTATTTTTTGCCCCCCCTTTGTTTCGACTTTCTTGTGCGTCAGATATATACAAATGTACTGTATATAAAAAATACATCATATATCTGACCGTTATTTCGGCCCAGGCGAATGTTTATTGCCGCAATTTCAAGGATCGGAATACTATTGCCGATGAAGCTCGGGATAATCAATTTTCGGGAATAAAAATTGTGTCCTATCGAACCCACTAGGTGTAATTTCATTTTTGAATGAAAAAAAAGAATACCAGTAATCGGTAACAGTCATGTCTATACATGACTGTTACCGAAAACTACGGTGGTATTACCGAAAGTTAACATATTTTGGTGTCAATGATAAGCACTCGTTGGCATTCATTTAGTGCCCGGACGGCAATTAAAAAATTGAATCTTGCCATCGGCAATAGTCAAAAGTGAATATGACTGTTACCGCTAGGCTAGAATGCACATGACAATATATATCCGTCCTGGGGAATCGAAACTGTTATCTCACGGACGGCAGACCTCACGGACAGCAAAAATACTTCTTTTTGAAGGAATCATCGTACTTGCCGGACTGTCAATAAATCCTTGGGCTAGGAACGGAATCGAAACCGTGACCTCACGGACAGCACAAAAATTATACCCTCCGTGGTAATGGTCAAGCAAACGTTTGACTTTACCACAAAATTAAGATGGTATTATCAACAACTGAAGTATTTACTTCCTGTTGAGGGATCATCGTACTTGCCGGACGGCGAATACGTTGTCAGGGCCAACAGTTTGGCCAACTTCGCTTCGAACCCGCCCAGTTGCATTTCATTGATCTGGTTAAAAAAAAACAAACCTAGCCTGAGGGAATAGTTAAGGCGGATATGACTTTTACCACAAGGCTAGGTTATTCATACATCCGTTGTGATGTTTTTGATATCATATGCTGCATTACACGGCAATTAATTTATCGAACCCACTTTCAATCTCATTTTGAAAAACAAAAATACGCGATCAGAAATCTATACCCAGCCGCCGACAGTCATCAAACCCATGTTACGCTGTATGTTTCTCGAATGCGACGGCGAATGTTTTTTCATGGCTTGTTGCTGACTAGATTCCTTTGCTCCGGGTGACACGGCCAGTACTTGGACTCGGGGATGCCGACGGTGTGGGCATTGGGACAGCACATAGGTAAGGTACACATACCCGACACACTCGTTCTGTAGAACGTTTACAGTGTGCCGAGGGTGTCGGAACTGTCGAATTCGACAGACAGTGTCGGGGTACCTATAGGGTGGCGGCGGCGGAATGGGGGGTAGGGATCGGCGAGTGGGGTGGGGAGGCAGGTAGGTGATGCCGGTTGGGTTGCGGGAGCAGGTGGGGGTGGGCGGGTTAGAATGGCAGGAATGGCAGCACCTCCACGGCGGGTATTGGATGGGATGCTGGGGAGGGAAAATAGTGTCGCCGGTGGGTAGGGATGGGATGGCGAGTAGGGCGAGAGCCGCCGCGGGAACCAAAGCGGCGAATTGGAATGGGGGGGTTAAATGGCGACAAAATTTGTCGCTGGGATCGTGCGGCCTCGGTATATAAATAATAAAATTAATTGGTAATAAAATTTGACAGCGGATGGCGGGGTGGGGAATCGCGCGGGATGGGGCGGTGAAATTTGATTGGGGAATTGATTGGGGGATTCGTCGCCGGACGGCGGGGTGAGAAACAGCGCGGGATGGGGGCGGCGAAATTGGATGGGGAATTAATTGGCGGATAAATTTGTCGCCAAAATGTGGGGTGGGGAATCGCACGGGATGGCAGCGGCGAAATTGGATTGGGTATTAATTGGCGAAAAAAATTGTTGCCGGACGGCGTGGCGGGAGATTGCATTGGCGCCGGGATCGGGGTGGCAAAATTGGATGGGGGGATTAATTGGCAATAAAATTTGTCACTGGATAGCAGGTGGGGAATCACACGGGATGGGGACGGCAATATTAGATAGGGGATCAATTGGCGACAAATTTTGTTCCCGATTGGGTGGGGAATCAGGCAGCCTCGGCGTGTAAATAATAAAATAAAAAGCCTCAGCGTGATAAGAATAAAAAGGGTGTGGCATTATTTTATTCTGGCTTCGGCGTATTTGAAAACTGGCTACGGCGAGGGTTCGGGATTGGCTGTCAGGTAAATTTGAGTTCTCTCGGGATAATCTGGCACGAACGAATGGCGTCTGACTGGCGCTTAATTTCGGCTTTTGGAATATTTGAAAAAAATGGTGACGGCGAGGGTTAAAAAATGAGATAGATGAGCTTGCAGGACTACATAGAGAGGGGGGAAGTAATTGGGATTGTCAGAGAAATGGGAATTGTCTCGGGATGAGCTGGCATGAATGAATACATGGTATCTCGGCGTCACTTAATTTTGGCTTCGGGATGTTTGAAAAAATGGCCATGGCGTGGGTTTGAAATGAAAAGGAATGAGTAAGGGGTAGAAATTAGGATAAATGTGTCGCCGGGATAACGTGGAGAGAGAGAAAAATATTTGGAATTGATTGGCAGGAAAATTGACATTGTCTCGGGATTACCTGGCATAAACGAATGGCGTCTCGGCATCGCTTAATTTCGGCTTCGGGATATTTGAAAAATGGCCATGGCAAGGGTCAGAAATTGAGAGGAATGGGTTTTCGAGACATTTGGAGAGTTGGAATTGTAAATGAAATGGGCACTCTCTCGGCATTAGCTGGCATGACTAAATGGCGTCTCAGCGGCGGCTAATTTTGGCTTCGGGATATTTGAAAATGTAGCCACGGCGACTCATCAGTGAGGATGACTGTAAATCAAGATAGATGGGTTTTCAGTATTACATGGAAAGGTGGAAAATATCCGGGATTAGCAGGTAGAAAGGCCATGGTCTCGGCGAGTACAGTGGCCTCTCGGCGTCGTCTCGGCGTCGTTTAATTCCGGCTTTGTGGCATTAAAAA
The DNA here is from genome assembly GCA_023014345.1 of Galerina sulciceps. Lineage (NCBI taxonomy): Eukaryota > Fungi > Basidiomycota > Agaricomycetes > Agaricales > Galerinaceae > Galerina > Galerina sulciceps. The sequence goes on along the minus strand of JAEDXJ010000013.1, from coordinate 1,783,789 downwards.
TCGCTATTGCAAAGGTTACAAAATAAGATATTCAACTTTTCAGCCAGGGAATGGCAGTTATAACCTGTAGGTTTCTTGCCGCCCACTTGTACTTGCAAACCGCTCGGGTTTACCTGTCAAAACAAGCAAAAGGATTGAGAAATGAATCAGATAGAGCTTATTTTGACGAATTTCGCATAATCTCAATCATTTCTTCATTAATAAAAGAGTTCTTGGGCCAGGTCACCTCAATCAACTCATCCATGCAATTTAACATTGATGTCACCTTGTTGGCTATTGCTCAAATATTTGAACAGGCCACTCATTGAAAGAACTTTGTTGCACTCCATAAGCTTCACTGTGAATTCACCGACTACAAAGAACTCTTGAACAAAGGGAGACTCCAAAAACTTATAGGAGAGCAGCAGTTTCAAGCACTGTTCAAGTCCCTGACAATGTGAGTCTTCCGCATCAAAAAGGGAGTCTTTCAACGAATTGTGTTGTGAATTTTATTGCTGGGTATATCAAATTTATCAAAGAGAAAGGTAAATGCTTGCCTCTTGCTTTCTTATTATTGTCCTGAGGCGTAGGTGATGTGAACATCACAAAGCCTCCTACTCATTTCTTATAAGAACCTCTGTAGCCAAGCAGCCACTCAGCATTTCCAGTTATTAAGAATACTGGTCTGCTCTGGTATTGGATTCATTCTGAAGGTTAAGGGGATAATGATATTTTCATCTACAGATCATGGGGATTACCCAAACAATTGAATGAATTTCTCTAAGATTCATTGAAATCAGCTTTATATCTTTCATTTCTCTTCAGTTTTTTATGCTTTTGGGCTCGTTTCGACAGGGGAACTGAAGCAGAGATAGGTTTGGGTATGCAAAAAGATAGAGGCAGCTTATCCATGCCAATTTGCAGCCGTAAAACCGTTCGAAACATGCTCAAGAACATGTTTTTTGGCTCAGAAATGAATCAGATTTTGTGAAATTCATCGAAATCAGCTTTATCTCATTCATTTCTGGGTCGTTTTGAGTGTTTTTGGGCTTGTTTTGAATGTTAAACCTGCGCGGTTCAAGGGTACAGGCAGGTGGAAAGATACCCGCAGGTTCTACTTGCAATTCCCGACCTGAAAAGCTGGAAACTTAAGGGTTAAGCCATTATTGTAGCTATTTTTAATGCCACAAAGCCGAAATTAGTTGACGCTGAGACGCCATTATTTGGCGCCATAATGCCGAGATCAGGCCGATTTTACCTGGTGATCCCAGGAAATTTCCCCTCTATGTAATCTCACAAACCAATCTATCTCAATCCCTACCAATTGCTCTAGCTGTTTTCAAATATCCCAAAGCCGAGATGCCGAGACAATGGCCTGTCTACATGGTAATCCCGAGTAAATTTCCCCTCTCTATGTAATTCCACAAACCCTGCTATCTCAATTCCCAATCCTCGCCGACAACACCGCTGTAGATATCCCGAAGTCGAAATTACACGCTGCCGAGGTGCCATTCATGGATGCCAAGTAATCCTGAGACAATGCCAATTTGTCTGCCAATCAATCCCGAATATTTTCCTCTGCACATAATCCTGCCAACCTATTTATCTTGATTTACAACCCCTCTGTAGCCATTTTTTCAATATGCCGAAGCCAGACTAAAATCATGCCAAGACTGTTTTATTTGATTATTTTCACGCCGAGGCCGCACAATCCCTCACCCCGCCGTCCAGCAACAAATTTCATTGCCAAATAATGTCCCCATCTGATTCGCCAGTTTGGTTCCCGTGCAATTCTCTCCCCACCCCTCCGTCCGGCGTCAAATTGCCATTTTAGTTCTCACGCGACCCCCACCCCGCTGTCCGGCGACGAATTTTATTGCAAATAATCACCCCCACATTTGATTTGCCATTTTGGTTCCCGTGCAATTTCCCACCCCTTCATCCAGCGTCAGATTTTATCACCAAAAATCCCCACATCCGCTTCGCCATTTTGTTCCCGCGCGACCCCCACCCTGCCATTCGGCGACGAATTTTATTGCCAAATAATCCCACATCCGATTCGCCGTTTTGGTTCCCACCTGATTTCCCACCCCGTCGCCCGGCGTCAAATTTTATCACCAATTAATTCCCCCAATCCAATTTTGCTGCCGCATCCCGTGTGATCCTCATCCCGCTATCCGGCGTCAAATTTGTCGCCATTTATTTCTGCCATCAAATTTCACTGTTCCCATCCCGCGGGATCCCCACGTCTGGCATCAAAATTTATTTCCAATTAATTTTCTTAGTTACATGCCGAGGCCGCACAATCCCAGTGACAAATTTTGTCGCCTTTTAACCCCCTTTTCCAATTCGCCGTTTTGGTTCCCACGGCGGCTCCTGCACAACTCTATTCCGCTCATATAATCTCGCCGTTTCCATCCCGCGCAATTCCCCACCCGCCATCCGGCGACAAAATTCCCCCCGCCCGCTGCCCAGCAAGAAAATTTATTACTATTTATTCCGCCCATATAATCTCGCCGTTTCCATCCCGTGCGCTGCCCAAACCCGCCATCCGGCGCCAAATTTATCGCCATTTATACCCCATCCATTTTCGCCACCCATCCCGTGTGATCCCCCACCCCGCCGTCCGGCGACCAAATTTGTCGCCATTTATACCCCCACATCCAATTCGCCGCTTTGGTTCCCGCGGCGGCTCTCGCCCTACTCGCCATCCCATCCCCCCCCTACCGGCGACACAATTTTCCCTCGCCGGCATCCCATCCAATACCCGCCATTGAGGTGCTACCATTCCCGCCATTCTAACCCACCCCATCCCACCTGCTCCCGCAACCCAACCGGCATCACCTACCTGCCCCCCACCCCACTCGCCGATCCCTACCCCCCATCCCGCCGCCGCTACCCTATAGGTACCCCGACACTGTCTGTCGAATTCGACAGTTCCGACACCCTCGGCACACTGTAAACGTTCTACAGAACGAGTGTGTCGGGTATGTGTACCTTACCTATGTGGGGACAGTCAACCTTGCACTCTTCCGCCTCTCCACATTTGATTCCGATGCCCCTGCATTAGTTCCCTCCGGTGTCAATCCCGCCTTGGTCGCTTTCTTTGCATTGACGGCCTTTGCACCTTTCGCCGTTGTCGCCTTTGTAGCTTTTTCCTTTGTCGCCTGTGTGACCTTTGCCGTTGTTGCCTTGGTAACTTTCGCCATTTTTGCCGTTGTTGTACCCGTCACCTGCTTCTTGCTTCCACGTTTGGTCACTACCTTTGTCAATGGTCCAGCGGGCTCGGGTGTATGGTCTGGTGTAAGCATTTGTTCGTCGGGATCTGCACATTCCGGTGGTGCCATAGCAATATCGTTATTGGGAACATTTGCGGCAAGTGCAGGAGAACGCCAAGTTGGACGGGGACGAGGGCGTGCACTTGCAACTTCACCCAGCTGTGTTGCCTCACCTTCTGCCCAATTGGAATTGGCAGCGGCCATCTCAACGTCCGTATTAATTGCCGTTGTTTCATTCCTTGCTGGTTTCTTTTTCCCCTTCTTATTTGCCGCAGCCCTGCCCTTGCCCTTCTTCTTCGCCTTGCCCGAGCCCTCAGCAACGGCCGGTCCAACGCCCGTAATCCCGGTATCAAGGACGGGATAAACTGGAACAGTTGGCTCGGGGTACAAGGACTCCACCGTGATATCGCCGTCTTTGATCGCTTTAAAGCGAAAGGCACCTTCAGGTCCATACTGCCGTTGTAACTCAAGGACATGAGTGAAGAACTGGATAATATAGTCCTTCCTCAAGTTCCGAGGGTCCTTCAAATGCAAATTCGGCGGCAAGTACTTGTCGTCAATAAATGCCGCTCTATCTGCGGCCAACGCGGCATACGGAATATGACACGTTTTACCTGCCGTTGCAAGGCCTGAAAAAGAAACACATCAAAACCATATGGCCAGCAGAAAAGTACCATGAAACATACGGTAGTGATGGCTCATGAATCCCTTCAGGAACATCTCCCAGTCCTTTTTATTCCAACCGAGGCAAGGGATCAGGTCCGGGATAATGGGGAAACCCAAAGGCGTCGGGGGAAAGACGTATTTCAGTTTGCCGTCATCATATTGTACATTTGCCGGAAGTGTCCCGCCCACCCCTGCCGGCAATTGACCCATACTTGCCGTATTTTCTAGGGACAGAACGTAGGCCATGAGTGCTTTCTTTACCTGCGTGACCAGATCTTTATGGAGGTCATTGAAGGTTGAAGTCCTAAACCCCATCAATTCGGCAATCCGGTCATACCTTGGGATGGCCGGCAATTAATAATTGCCGTGGTTTTTGAGGACAGGGCTTACATGTCTACAACCAAAAGTCCGTCGATTCGATGATAAGCGACAAATACAAGGGAGCTCAACCCCATTTGAAGGAAATTTGCTTGAGCATTGCTTCTGACTTTCTTCATTGCCTGTTTTTCGGCCTTGCTACAATCAATCAATGCCTTCAGACGCATTGTCGGCAACCAAAGGAACGGCACTAACGTTCGCTGCTGCTCCGTCGTAAAGCCTTCTTTTGCCATTCTCGCCGTTTCCTCATCTAGTTCCGCCAACTCTTCAGGCGTCATACTCTCAATGAGGGTTTGTGTAGCAGCCGTACGAAAGTTGAACCACCCTGGGGTTGTAGTTGATACATTTTCCACACCCATTTTGGTTGCAATTTGTGCAAGAACCAAGGGTTGATTACCATGCCAAAGCACGTCAGAACGTTTGGGATTGAAAGAATTCGTTTCGCGACTGATAGGGTGGGACAGCATTCTCCAATTGTTCTGGCACCAAAGCAATACCTCCTTGGGTTTCATTGGTTTGATTGACCATGAAAGACAGTTACGTTAAACGTACCTTCGTCCACTCTTCAACCTCCCGAGTCGATTTAGGTGCCTTTCCTTGGTCAAACCAAAACTTAAACATTGTGGGTAGGATATCGTGCTTTAAAATGTATGCCCGCTGTGCAATCGTTCTTGCTGAGATAAATGGTTCTTTGTACGAAAGAATGGCATTGATCTCCAACTCGGAGTACTTGGCATCTTTTCTAACCTTTCTGTGGGAGGTTTCAGCTGGAAGCGTCGACATGTTGGCAGATAGTGACGGCACAATCTTAGATGAAGAGGTGATTGTCAAAAAGGTCTGTCCGCTTCTTGAAAGAAACAAACATGAGGACGCCTCGATGTAAATGCCTCATGGACGCCATGTGTTTCCCCAATCTAATACGAACTGTCTTTTTCTCAATAAACTACAATGGAGCAACAACAGTCCCCTGCTGAACGTCAGAAGCCAAAACCACCGCCTGCTAAACGTTGTAGAGGAAGCAGAACTGCAATTGTACAAGGTGGCCCCCAAGCCCCGATAGCTGTAACCCATGGTGACCAAGTAAACTATGCAGCAGGGAACAAGAGGCAACGCTTGGAGGCTGTTCCGCTGCTAGCAAACCCCACTGTCAGGGAAACTACTGTCGAAGAACCTCCTCTTCCACAATTAACCTTTGAAGAATCTTACGGCAGTCAAGACATAGACGACAGTCCACCAATCCGACAAAGTAACAGAGTCTGTGATCTTTCTAATAAGTAAATCCAGTCAATCTGACATGCTTATTTTTTCAAGAGTCAGCGTGACTATGTAAAACAATACAAGGCACGTATCGGCGAAATTTTGCAGGCCAGTCTGTGTCAGGAAACTTGGCGAGCTGCGGAACACAAGTGCCGGGAATGTAGCGGCGACAACTGGGCCATTTGGAAATGCCGTGACTGTACACTCGCAAGACCGATGTGTCGTCGATGTATCCGCAAACACCATCGCTATTCGCCGTTACATCGAATTGAATGTTGGACGGGTAAACATTTCCGCCGTGCAGCCTTGTGGGAGGTCGGCAACTATCTATTGATTCCACATCGTACCGGGGAGCCTCTGTGCAGTGGGTTGGAATGGCAAGTGGAGCATCTGGAAGCTGTGCAATGCGAGGTTGATATCGCCGAAAAAGCAAGACTCGCCGCCATGGGATTAGGAAATGGTGTTCCCGTAACGTCCGATAGCACATCTGCACCATTGTCCTGGGAGGAGATGACGGATGCGGCATTCACATCAGAGAAAAGGTGTACCGCTTACATGACGAAATATGAGTCACAAAAATTAATTATAATCTTCATAAGTCGTTAAAATGTTAGCAAGTCTTACAGGTGCCTTACAATGAGCCTAAGTAGAGACACTATTATTAAAAACCCTGTAAGGTTTCCGGGCATTATAAGGGTTTCGGTGGTCGCAATCCATTATAAGCCGTGCAGGCCGACCAAATTTGTGAACACTCAAAAATGATATACACACCTCATCCGACACTCAGCGAAGTTCACATTTTTTTACTTTGACCGAGAGTCGAACGCCCGAGCTCCAATAAAGCGTAAGGCAAGCACTAAGTACTTAACCGTCCCGCCACGAGAGCTTGATGACAGGTTGTAAATTTACTCAATAAGTAAGCCAATTTCCTTTTTCGGTGAGAGGCGCTCAACACAAGGCGTTACAATGCGCCGGGAAGCCTTTTACTGCCTTATATGGTGGATTGTAATGTACTCAGAGGTATTTTATGCACATACAAGGCAACTCAATTGTTTTAGACATTCATACGGTGACTATAATTATTTTATTCCAATTCAAGAGTCGTGTAAGCGAACTGTAATTATTCTTATGCCGTGTGAACCTGGCAAGCGGATCTAAGCCATGCGCGTTTTTGCTGATGCAATTCTTGGCTGGATGATCAAGAGCAGGAAGACAGGACCACGGCAAATGGAAGTCCGGACAACGGGAACGACGGGGAAGATGATGCTGATGCCGATGCCGCCGAAGCCGACGTTCTGGGATTTGTGCCGTACCTCCGGGGGCAGTTTGCTGACGGCGATAACCATGGCATTGGAGAAAATGAGGTTCATAACGACATATCTTTGGACCCACAAGACGCGCGGCCAAAGGTGGATGCCCTCAACAATACGTACCTCCGGGTTGTTCACACCAATGGCATTCATCATCTCGCCATGTTGTCTTGCAGTTGTCACGGAGCAGACGACGTTCCGTTAGATCTCATTGCAAGCAGACTTCTTCCGGCAAGTTTCAAACGGATTAGAACACTCTTCTCCGTTGAGGTCATGGATCACTTTCGGCTTTGCAATTTAGAACTGAAGGCATTGGCATATCAATTCAACCAATTGATTCGCCGAATGACCTATCCGTTTAGCAACGGCGAAACTGTCAATCTATATCCGAACTACGGCGACTGGGGGCGAATGTCCAGACTTTGGCGATGGACAAAGAAATTGAAGTGGGCTGGTTACGGCCATAACGGCGAAAATCCACTACACCCACCCGCCGGGTCACTTTCAAATTTCTGCCCGTCTTGTCCGCAACCAGGTGTCAATATCCCCGATGACTGGAAAACAGATCACAATCGCCTTCCTTACAGGGTGGTCCTTGTTGCCGACGGCAATTTCAAAGCAGATCATGTCCGGAGCAAAACGGACAATGATGAGTGGCTTATCGACGGTGGGGGTATGTTCCCGAATCGGCAAGAGTATATCGATTACATCGCACACGCAATAACAACACGGTAAGTGATCACATCTTAATGCCGACGGATTCTCAGACAGGCCCATAGAAGGCACCATGTGCGAATACTTTCCGCGCAATCGCCGATGCTCTCCAAGCCTCCAAGGCGTGCGATCTAACTGGTCTTGTCGGCATAATCTGCGCCCGGCATGGCTGTTATATCCCTAATGCCTTGGTTGATCTCTTCAAGGGAGAGCAACAAAAGAACGTCGATTTCGGCTTCCTGAAGGCAATAGAGATGTTGAAAATTGATCCCGAGCAAGGCCTCCTTATAATTTACGACATTGTCTGTGCCTGGATCATCAAGCTGTTCGACAGGATTGGACATTTGCTTCCCGCCGGCCTCAAAATTGACAAGGCGATTGATTTGTTCCACGTTCACGCCCACCAGGACGAGTGTTTTTACCGATACGCAACATCCTTTATTCCCGGTGCCGCGATAACTGCCGGCGTCATGCTTGAATCCAATTGGTCCACTCTCAATTCAATTTCGCCGACAGCGCGGACAGCAACGTTGCCGCATCGGGCTGAAATATTGGATGATCACGCGTGCGACTCAAATCACAAAAAAATGCTTGCAATGACCGAGGTGCTGCGTACAAAATTTCTTGATGCTACGAATATGGTTGCGCAAGCTGAGAAGTATTATTTGGAAATCGCCCAACTGATCTCCCCAACCCAAGTGGATGTATGGAAAACCCAAATTGAGGCCGCAGAGGACGTTCGGCTTGTTCAGCCATGGGCAATGGATATCTATGCCGCAAATTTACCAGATCGTCTAGCCGTGAATAACGAAGATACGCCCTCCGACGACACAGAAAATTTCCTCTCGCCGGTCGAGGAGTGGATTCATTACGCCCTGATTGTGGAAGAAAAACAGTGCGTGGATCCATTGTGGTAAATCGAGTTCTGACAGCTGATCGGAGACAAGGCTTGAATTGCAGGACAGAGTACGTCGGCTACGACGGCATCCTCATGAAGATGATCAGAAGATGGTGGAACGGCAGCGGGAAAATCTTGCACCAATGATGTTGAAATTGTGGCATCTACACCAAGCGTGCGGTCCCGATGCAGGTACACCTTCCCATCTTGCCGAGGGGGACGAAACACAATTTGATGAAACATATGAAGTTCCTGATGATGAAGAACCACCCGCCAATCCTCCAGATGCCAACAACGCAGACGCCGCGAACGTAATCGAACGGCAAATCCTTTTATTGCCTTCGAATGGAAGTCTAATTGCCGAAGGCAAAGAAACGGAACTACAGTACCGCAAAAAACAGGCAGGGAGCGAGATCACTCGCCTTCGAGAAATCATTGCCGATCTTTCTTTCCAATATTCACATGTCATGCGAGCCAATGTTCGGAAAAGCTGCCGTACGGCCGCACAAAAAAGGGCACGGAACTTACACCAGAGCTTGGTCCTCCATGCTCGCATTTATCGCCGATGTCGCCGGTGTCTGGTCGTCCTCGGGTGTGAAGAGGCTTTCCTTACCTGTTTTCCGATTTTGCAGAAGGATGATTTGAAGGCAAGTACGGCGATCTTACGCCCCAATACACCAGGATCTTCAAGACAGGATTTACCTTGGATTTGGAAAACGGGGCGCTGGTATATCCTTAACGCGGAAGCCGGGGATGCCGACCCTGACACTAACCCAGCCAGTATTCTGGAATGTGGGTATTTTCATTATTTCCGAGTGACGGCGTTCTGATCATGATTTCCAGTTCAACGCATTCACTGGTTACGAGCCAGGGCACAGATGAATCGTTGGCGTGAGGAAGTGACTCTTGTTAAATACGAGATGCAGTGGACAGTCCGATATTTCATCCACAAACGGCAAATATGGCTGGATGCTCATGAACGCTGCGATGGTTCAGCGGGTAGTTTGGCATATGCTTTTCGGCAAGCCGAATTTTGGGGCCGATTAAGTGCCGTAGCTGACCGTACTTTCCGTGCCACGACACAGCATTACGTATCACCCATCTGACTCTTAATTACATAATATACACATGTTGCATGATTTGGTTTATCAAATCCATCTTCATCTTCAACTCCCATCAACATGCTCAAACTATTCAACCTCTACAACCTGGAATACGGTGCCGCCGCTAACGTGCACGACAAGTCACAGGAATTTGTCTGGTACGCCGAATCACGATTTCGGGCCGCGCTTTGGAGTATCAGTTTGCTGGAGGATGAAGCCGATCAAAAGTGGATGCAAATTTTCCTGCGGGAAGAGACCGTGAGTAATTGATTTTCCTATCATATGAGCACGGCAAAGTCATTCACGACGGCACATAAGAAAGCAGTGATGACGGCCATTGGTCAGAGCGCGGCATGCGGAAATACGCTTGACATCCCGATCCTTGTCCGATCCCTTGCCGATTCCCTTGTTTTGGCCGGCGACAAGGAGTTGCCAATGCCATTCCACCAGTCCCTATTGGATGCCCTTGACGCCGGTGTTGCGGCCAAAAGCCGCTCTCATCTCCTGGAAGATTACTGGCACGACTGGTGGAATCTGGAAAGCGAGCCGAGCAAAGATGATGATCCTTGGGTTGAAAACCGATTTTTGACGGTTAGGACGCGTGCTCTGAACTATGATCGGAAGCTACGCAAGTTCAGTCCGGAGGAGGATCCTAAAGCCGCTTTGTTCAAACATTTTGGTCTGCCGCCGCCTCCACCAATAATCCCCGAATATGAGGGACCTCCCCCCCATTTTCTTGTGCCGACGATGCCAAGCTACTGGCAACTCGCCGAAGATCCTGCATGCTGCAACTGCCGGGAATACCGTGATTTAGCTGCAGACATGTTTTCCGAAATTCAAGACCTCTGGCAATGCTGTACGGCAGTAGAGACAGCGGAATCAGAGAAATTGCGTTTAAACATTCGCCGTGCCGGGGCTTTGCTTGATCTGCATGAAGCGGCGGTCATGAAGGACATTTCCATGCCACTCCCCGTTGCGCCAACCCCGGCGACCAATGCAGCTGCCACGTCCCAAGCGACAACATCCACCCAACGGAGCGGACGAAACCCGATTCCGCGGCGTATTGATGGAGTCGCCGTCAATAAGAAATCCCGAGCTTCAATGGAATCGGCACAAGCGGCTCTAGAACGTCTTGCCGCTCTCGATCCCGCCTCCCTCAAGTGGAGCTGGGGAGCATCCCTCTCCAAAACCGATGTCGAACGCCTTGCCGGTGTCATCAGTGGGAAGGAAAAGGATTGGCACTCCGGATACAACCTGAGTTTGGATGAAGATCCGGAGGATGCGACTGTTACGTCCGAAGAACGCATTGCCTCTGGCAACTCTCGGCGCCAGTTCTCGTCCATTGGCCACATCTCAACACTTCCCGATGCCATTCCTAGCCGGATGGTGCGATCGTCTCCGGCGTCCGAGCACGGTGACAATGCTGTCACGGGAAATGACCTCGACGAACTTCTCGACATGCCGCAGACGTTTGGGAGACTGGAGGCTGGGAGCGACGGCAAAATGTATTATTCCCCCCCTGTCAGCGGCAATGATCTTGATGGTCTGATTCTTTCACCTCTTACCTTGCCCCCGGTGACAGGTAATGATCTGGACAATTTGCTCCCTGGTTCCCCCCCCCTCGTGAGCGGCAATGATCTGGATGACCTGCTTCCTTCCCCCATCGCGGAAGGCAGTTATTCTCCACCTACCGGCAATGATCTGGATAACTTGCTCCATGGACCCGTCGCCGAAGCCCTTGCTTCCCCTCCTCTCGTTAGCGGCAATGATCTCGACGACCTACTTCCTTCCGCCACCGCGGAAGGTAGCTATTCCCCACCCACCAGGAATGACTTGGATGATTTACTCGCCGGACCCATTGCCGATGCTCTCGGTTCCCCACCTCTCGTTAGCGGCAATGATTTGGATGACCTTCCTTCTCCCTGTGCGCAAGCCAGTTATTCTCCTCCCACCGGGAATGATCTGGATGACTTGCTCCTTGGATCCGTCGCCGAAACCGTCCCTTCCCCTCCTTTTGTTGACGGCAATGATCTCGATGACTTGCTTCCTCCCCTTGCCGAAAAATTTCTCTCCCCGACTGGCAATGACCTGGATGGTTTGCTCATGACCGTCGAGGAACCGGAAGACATTGTTCCTGTGAGTGGCAACGACATTGCCGATATTTTTGCCCGTGATTTCCATCTCGGGGAATCCAATAATGCCGAACAACTTGCCGCACCCGACGCCTCCAACATTGTGAACAATTTTCTTACCTGGCGCGAACGGCAAGTAAACTACACAAGTGAGACGGAGGCCGACGGCGAAAATGATGATGAGGAAGAAGAGGAAGAGGACGGCAAAGAGGGACATGAAGATGAAAACGGCGAAGGAGACAACGAGGACGACGGCGAAGAGGCAGACAACGAGGACGACGGCGAAGAGGGAGCGGACGACGGCGAAGATGGAGAGGACGACGGCGAAGATGGCGGCAATGAAGATCAAGTTCACGATGGGGGGGAGGAAGAGGACAGTCAAAAGGTGGGGACAAGAAAGAACACAAGGAAAAGAATGCTAACCACAACGAAATTCAGGTAGATGAGATGGACCTCAATGCCGATATTCCCGACCCCGACGTTGGTGATTCACGGCCAGTGTGGACTCCTGATCTCCCCATGTTGCCGGACGACTCGATGGACGTCGAAGAACAGCCCCAGCCCTTGTCCGGCGAGGCGTTATCGGCCCTGAACCCTCCAACCACCGGCCAATCTTCCAATGCGGCGGCAAGCAATGTTCCCAATCAATCGCTTCATTTTTCACGGGATGATTACACTCCCGAATTTTTCGGAGATATTTTAAAGACAAGTTGGCTTGAGTCGGCGCTGGAGGATGCACAGCCATCGGACACGTAGCATTTGGAAGCGTAGCATTTTTTTTTTTCTTTGTATGTTTTACACAATTTTATCAAGTTGGGAAGTGGAATTTGTCGCCCAACGGCATAACATACCTCGAACGGGAGTCTCATACCCCACAATTTTCATTCCCTAGCCCATCAAGGTCATTGCACTATATCTGCCGACCCAGATGTGGACATTTTGCCATCCGTTCTCCTCCGTCACGGAATCCGGGATCTAAAGGCGCGACTTTTTTCGCCGCAGCAGTGACAATAACGCATGTTTTGTTCCGTCCGAGATCAAGGCAAGATCGGCAGAGCAAGGCATAGCCTATAACCCGGGAATGAAATCCCGTCCTATTTGACCTGCCACTGTCTTGGGCCCTATCCCGACCATTTTGTAATGGCTGCGTTGCCCAATCATCCTGAAAATTAACCCAACCCCTGCTGTCCCCCCGTTTCAATGACAATTTGTATTTACTGGTCCCTCTCGCCCGACACGGCAAGATCAAATTCAGTGAATTCTTTCCCGGGCCGGCAGGCCAAGGCGAGTTCTCTCGTTAACAATTTTAACTCCGCACATCCCTACGGCAAGATAAAATTCAAGGAATTGCTTGCCGGTGCACCGGGGGCAAGGCAAGGCAAAGGTATCTCCGGTTCACTGTTCAGAGAAGTACACATTGGCTGCACCATAACTTGAACTGCTGAATGTATTTACCGATGAGCAAGCCATGGCAAGGCGAAAAAAGTCTGGCCGCCAGGACGGCGAGGGACGTGTTGCCGACAGAATTGCCGACAGAGTGCAAAATCAGTGCATGAGGCGGACAGTTTTTTGCTGCACCGCTGAGAATACGGCAAAGCCACCCCATTCTACACCCCCCGCTGTGCTGTACTGCCCCCCCATCCCGGCCGCACCCCATCCAATTTTTAATTGCCGCGTTCCCGGGTCATCCCAAAATTATCCCCCGCCGTACCTCCCACCCATCCCCCGCCGGACCCTATGGTAAACCTCCCGCTGTACCGTACTATATATTCCCTGCCGTACCCTACGATTCATCCCCCGCTGTACCGACCACCCATTCTGGCCGAGCCGCATGTAATGTTTAATTGCTGCGCTTCCCCCGTTATCGCATCGCCGTAGCACAAAATTACCCCCCGCCATACTCTATTATACATCCCCCACTGTACGCCGTACCGTACTACCCATCCCCCGCCGTACCCCATCCAATTTTTAATTGCCGCTTTTCCCCGGTCATCCCAAATTTACCCCCCGCCGTACCCTATTATACATCCCCCACTGCACCCTACTCGCCGTACCTACCACCCATCCCCTGCCGTATACCGTACCACCCATCCCCCGGTGAACCCACCACCCATCCCCCGCCGTACCCCATCCAATTTTTAATTGCCGCTTTTCCCCGGTCATCCCAAATTTACCCCCCGCCGTACCCTATTATAAATCCCCCACTGCACCCTACTCGCCGTACCTACCACCCATCCCCTGCCATATACCGTACCACCCATCCCCCGGTGAACCCACCACCCATCCCCCGCCGTACCCCATCCAATTTTTAATTGCCGCTTTTCCCCAGTCATCCCAAATTTACCCCCTGCCGTACCTACCACCCATCTCCCGCCGTACCCCATTATATATCCCCCGCCGTACCCTACTACCCACCTAGTCCTCCCCCAGCTTTGCCGCAGGCTCTCATCCCCCCTCCCATAACCGCCGCCGCAGCCCCTACTATAGCCCTTCCATACAATCTGTAGAATTCTACAGCCTCGAGACCTTCGGTACAATGTTATCGTTCTATAGATCGAGTCTATCGACAAAATGTAGCTTCTCTATGTGAACAGGAACTGAGAGCGTACATGCTGATATGCACGCCGATTGTTCGAGCGGCGTGCCACGCCTGCATGCTCTTGCACTCTCGTGGCACGCCGATTTCTGTAAGCCCACAGAAAATCAATATTTTATAACAAAATTTGACGGCTTCAAACCGACAAGGCTAACCACTGTTCCCCAGTGTGAGAGAACAACAATATGCATAGTTGGAATCAGGTTATTCGAATTGTTCCTTCTGACCACGAGACGTCGTGATAACAAACTTAGTGCGCCATAACCATAATAGTGGTAGAGCCACACAAGGGCCAAATAGAATGCGTTACTCATGCTCGTACATCTGTCCTAGTCCCCCGTCCATAAATTACTAAAAACCCTGGATCGTGACACATCTGTTTATTGCCTGATCTTTGATGGATGCCTTAATACTCCACAGACTGCTGTTATCTAGATTAACTTCCCAGAAATACCTTGGAAATACCTGCAGGAGTTATTCAGCTAAGTCATCTGGATTCCGCACCCACAGTGTAACAAAAACAAATCGATTTAAGTCCTTCGCAACAATTACAAACACAATGGGTTTTCTGTTTACCGTTCTGACTCTGTTAATTCCATACTTCGTTCTCGTCCCAATATCACGTCAAGATGAGAAATCGAATCTACTTCTCGGCCAGCTTAATCGTCACATTGAAGGGCTCGGTGCCAGTAATCTGATTTCCACCCGTAACCTCGACCTTATTATTGGTACCATCATGGTTCCAAATACTTGCAAATTCGGCATCCCCGACTCTGAAGGAGAACTTGGACGAGGATTTGGGGATTACAATGGTAGTGCCGGTTGTGATTGTTGGGTACGAAGTTGTACCAATTTCAATTTTAGGCACGACAGACACCACTTGGCTGCCGCCGTAGTAGAGCTCGCAAGCATTTTCACCGACAACAGATCTATGCCTTCTGTTGAGTCAAATGGTTAAGCCAGTATCAGAGAAAGACGCACCCAGACGGCGGGGTATGTTTGTCAGGCATGAGGGCTGGTGTTTATTTGGTTTAGATAATTGAGGCTCGAATTCTGAGGAACTGAGTTGTGTTGAATCGACTCTTGTCTTTATAAACCTTTTCGACTAGCAATAAAGCGTGCAGACACTCCTGAATTACATATTTTGTTCCAGTAGGTTGGCGAACGGGTTAATACACGGTCATTGACAGCTTCCTCATGGTCCCTGGTAAAAATGACTTGGGACTACATCAGAAGCCTCTTGGGAGATCCGTTCGACAGCACGCTCTGATAATTTCCAAAAGAGTATGAAACACTTCAGATAACCAGGTATTTTGGGTGATGTCATGTACTGCGCCCTGGAACCTTCATTCGAACTCCAAGTCTCCAAGATTGGATCTCGGTACTCCGAGTCAAGGGCAAGTTTCGCTTCCAAGTCGACCATCAGTATTACTCTTAGTATTACAAGCGAAATCACAACAGTTGCTAAGCTGTGACGAGCTGATAATTGCACGCGAACCTCCACTTGCATTGTCTGTACACTGCAGGCATCATGTCCACCTACCTATCAATGTGAATTTTCAGATGTTAATCTTGTCCGGAGTCATTACAGTGGATCCTCAGGGGGGAAACTAAAGCACCCACAAATATGATCTCCAGCGAGCCTTTGTTTTGGATGCAAAGATAGATGTGAAAGGAGAATAGAACCGTAAAACCATAAATAAAGGACGTTGGGCGATGGAACTCCTTCTGGACCTTTCTATTCATGTACCTGGATTCCTCACTAATCGGATTACAGGTGACAAACGACCAGTACGGAACCAGAAACAGAATTACCTCCCCATTCAACGGTTTTTCTTCAATGCCCCTGGGAAGTGTGAATATATACCCGATTTCGACTTCAATCATGATGAGCGAACTGCTGCCATGCACGCAACGTATAGAAGGAGGCAGACGAGCTGACCCCGTGCACGATTCGATCTTTGAGTGGATTGAATCTACATACTCTACAAGGTACCCCTTCTCATTTAATAAATTGTCACAATGAGACCTTATTAATTATTCCGCTCGATGATGTAGACCTCGTAGGACGTCACACACACCTCGAAGACCTGTGGATTGAGGCGTCCACGCACACCTCGATGGGGCTCGTGAGCGTGACGACTCTTACGTTGGGTGTCCTCTTGAGTCCCATTTGAGAGTAGCCTGGATCTTACAGGACGACTAGGTGTGGGAAACGAATGTCACATTCTACCGTTGTACGAGTAGCCATCCCACTTTCCTTCTACTGACACCTTCGTGGACTTTAAATCACCCATGGACAGCAGACATCGGGCACTACTTTGCAAATACGAGACATGGCGTGAACCCTATGAAGAGTTTCAATGCCAGGATCACAAAGGTTTGATCCCTGGAAGAAGAAGAATGCGGTAACAAGAAAGTTGAAGGAAAAGATATAGCTCTCTTGATGTACCTCTTTTTGTGCCTCTCATAAAACCACCCAGAGGTAACAATGGGCGATCGTGCTTTTATTTCAAGAATAGCAAACAATATTTTCCCGAAAAATCACACGCCATTACTAAGTCTTCACCCAGCCACGGCTCGCTATAATTTCAACTGACATGAACACGAGGGATGGGAAATGGTCCAGACAAAACGTCAGTGCCACTATTGCGGTTAGTGTGTTCTAGAAAGACCAGGTAGAACGCACCAGGCAGAAGCCTGACGTTTGATGGCTGGTGAGCATGTGAATTTAGTGTCGTGATTAATTTTTGCGGTGCCCTAAACTGATGCCGAGCAGTGAAGCGCCGAGAATCCAAATATGATTGGTTTCCGAAGTGCTGGGAATGAGTGAGGAACGCTGAAGCGCTGAGAAATTGAAGACGATTGGTCTGGGACTGAGTACTCGTTAAAGTACTGCTTACTAAACGCTAAAGTGCTGAGAATTTAAGCTCAGTGGCAGTACCCGTTGAAGTATGAGGTTCATTTTGACCAAATCTGAGGCCGACAGAGGTACCTTTACAGCCTGCACATACTTACGTTAGCTTGAAAAAAGAGTTGAGTTACATGAAGTTCAACGAGTTAAGGCCATGGCGTACGTAGGATCAATCCTCAATGACGGACAATTTAAACTCTGCAGTTCTGTACGCCGACCTAAACTCAAGACAACCACGAATTTTTACCCAAGGTCTTCGAAGGAGTGGCAAGACCCCAGGCCCTGTGAACCGTTATCAAAGGGGAAAATCATATCTAAAGAACTCTCTTGGTCTCTGACGTTAAGTTATACTTAGAACCTGGTGAATTTATCACAACAGGACTTGTTTTTACCGCGACGTTTGAGATTATACCCCATTCAATTTCAACCGACAGTTCTCAGAAGGTACCCAGATCTGCAGACTATCATGATGGAACAGCGTGAAGGCGGTGGTGATCTTATGCCGGTTTGAGTCCGATTGCCTTATACATTTGATGGATAGGCAAGTTGGTTGATTATCCAACTTTTTTAGATGCGAAGCAAAGCCCAAGCGAAACGGGTCTTGGTGTCAGACTTAGAGGTACCCAATGGCGCCGGAAGGACTTGGTATGATAAACCCTCGTTTCTTATTCCCATAGATCGATTAATTACTATTGTTTGAAAGCGCTGTGGGAGCAGGATTGAGGATTTAGATAGTGCCAGAGAACTTGGGGGGTCAATCTTGGGACGGTTAACCTCTGGTTGGTTCGGTTTATTTCTGAATATGTGAATGCCTCTGGTCAATGGCTCGCCTAGCACTTAGCCGCTTGGATTGCATGAGATAATAAAAAGGTCTCACGGACGGGAACTGAATTTCTGATGGTCTGCTGTATATAAGCACGGGGACTACGCTACTTTCAGCAGGTTTCGCAACTGACATTTATTTGTTTGAATATCTAACAACACGACCTCTGGTGCGTCCTTGATAGTCTGCATTATTTCTATACAACTTTAACTATGCACCTCAGATCATGCCTAAGGTTGCCATTCGGTCCCTTGCCTTCCCCAATCGCTTTGTTCGCCTGGACGGCGAAGGTGTTACCACGATGACCGGCCCAGGGGGTGGCACAGTCAACACCCAAACATATATCGGCTCTTACGAGACCTTTGACCTCCAGCACAACGACGACGGCACCGTGTCGTTTGGGTCCACGGTCTTCCCCGAAGTCTACATCCGCATGCACGCGTCCAAGGTTCCGCAAGGCAAAATAACCACTGGAGGCGGGGGCGTTGTCAATGCGCAGTTCACCGCGCGCTCATTGGAGAGGTTCAAGCTTGTTAGGAAGGATTCTGGGGAAGGAAAGCTCAGTGTTGGCATCGAGTCGGCTGCTAGTCCAGGGAGGTTTTTGAGATTGGATGGAAGGCACGAGGGAATTGTCAATGTGCAAGGAGTTTTCTTGGCCTACGAAGAATTTGAGATCTTGGTTTTTGAGTGAAGTCCTCAACGATGTTTGATTATGAACCACCGACTTCCGAAAACTAACCAAATAAAAATAAATCGAGAACCATTTTCTGGCCGACCTTTTCTGACCGACAATGTACTGAAAATTGGCATGTATGTAGTTTTGTAACCAGCTTGTATGGATTTCGGTAAAGATGTATTGTTTTTCTGGTAACATTTTTTGGCATTGGTTACAAAGCCTTGGACACATACAGCGGGTAAACTTATTATAACGCACAAGGAATGGTCTTACCACTTGAGTTTGGTGAGTCGGGCCGTTGGATTTATCCTTTCGTCTTCGATTTGGGTGGATAAATTAGTGTATATGTAAAACATCTGCTGTATGCGTTGGCCAGGAGAACTTTCGGTAAACATCACAGATTTGTTGGATCCAATGAGTTCACTATGCTGGACGGCAACATGATGGTAAATTGTACACGCGTACGACGAGTTTGGTGCGCGTCCACCGATTACCCAAAATCCAAAATAGATATGTCATTTTTTTCACGTGACAGACTCTATGTTTAAATTTTCAACTTAGACTATGCTGCGCTCATCCTTCCTTCTTCGTTCCTCCATGGCATGGCGACTATCCTCCAACGTATCAGGTCAATGGATGGAGCACCTCCAGCGCATATGCCTACCCGCCCACCCAGTTCACCTCTGGAAAGCAGTGCGAGCCCATGTGAAGCTCGAGCTGTGCTGGCCCACATGTGAATCTGATGGTCCCCCAGCTGCCAGCGGATAGTGTCGCGGTGCCGCATAAGTACATTCAACATTGTGCTGCTCTGGCTGTCTTGGCCTCGGTCTCTTCAACGCTCCAACACGCGTGTTCACAGCATACGAACGTCACTTTCTTTAGAGGATGGAATACCAACACCGAGGGACAGGTTTTGGAGAGGTAAGTCTTTCTCAATGCCTTTAAACGTCCGCGCCGCGGGAGCCAATCTTTTCTCTACAGTCCACTGACCATGCCACGTCACCACAATCCCGCTACGGCGGGTCGGTCGTCGTTGACGACGAGAATCGACAACTAGCCCAAAACTCGTCCTTTTGCAAAACCACCCTCCCTGCCACGTAATCGCGAGAATTTTGCACCCCTCCTGGTGTCCTCGCACTTGCTTTCTGGGCTCCGACGCCTGTGCGTTCAGCCTCACCTCCCTCACCGTTTCGTGCGCGCGCCACCCATTTACGAACAACAGCACCAATCCGCTTACTTTCAATTATTCAACCCATGTGCATAGAGCCTCCCGCGGCCTTATCGCTTCCTCGTCGTTTTGTACCACTGTGCCCATTCATCCATTCCTTGCCTATGGATTCCCCTTTCGGCGTTTCGATACGCATCCGTTTATCCTTCCACACGTTTGTGCTTCTGCTGGTCAGTTTTTTCTTCCAGTTCCCCTCTCCTCTGTACGTTTCGAACTTCCATTTTTTTTTGGCATATCACTTATTCCTCGGTTCATGTTAGATTGAATTCCATCCAAACCGGTACCAGCCGCCGTCGCAATCGATTCCGACATTTCGCACGGAAACCCAGCCATTTGAGACGGGGTTTCGGGTACGTTTCCAATGCCTGAGCGGCTCTCGCAGGCGTTGACGCGCCCGCTGGCAAGCAATATGAGCTCATGTGAGGCTCGTGTTTGTGTTGTGGTCCTCATGTGAGGGACTGCAGCGGCCGGTGGACGTGCTTCGAGAGCTCCTGCGATTGGTGGATCAGATACCTGATGCGAAGCTCTATGAAGCTGGTCACTGCCGTGTCGAGAACGAGAACGCGAACGAGAACAAGACGACGGGCGGTTGCACCAACAGCCTGCGACGCGTATCTCAAGTGGACACTTACTCCGCCCCGCCCTGCTTCGTCAAGCACAGTCCCGAACTCGAAGCTGACGAATGCACGGCTCGGATTCAATATTCGAAGCCGTTATTCGGCCTGCATATTCCCCAGCCTGTACTACCTCCTTTTCTCACCTCACCTTTTCCTTTTCCTCCTTTGTTTGTACCGCTGTCTGTCTCTCCTCTCCGCCCTGTCACCCCCTCATGACTGGGCTACATATTACCTAACCTCCGCCGTCTCAATCGACGTCGGCATGGGCTTCGAGTGAACCGCTCCCCGCCGCGCGTGAGGTGCGACGCGCCACTACAACTGTACGACTGTCAATGCATCGGCCAATTGGGGGGAAGTCTAAATTATCTGCTGCACGGGAGAAAGCACCAAGGATATCGCCTTCCAAATGAGGTTTGAAGGGCCGCGGGAGCTCAAACCCCAAACCGGAGGTACTAGTGGCCGCAGAAACTGCTAGTACTCAACATAGACGCTGATGCAAAGCGCTAATTTCGCAATTACCCTATAATGTCATTGTATTCTCACAGAGTGATTATACGAGTAAGGACCAGCGTGGTAGGGTATCTTATCGAAGGCGCTATGGATAAAATGAACTGAATTATAGAAAGGTAAGCTGGGCTGTCCTTTTCCACTCTGGGAGAGGTAGGGTACTTCGCCTCTTTGTAATATAGTCTATGACTTAATCGCAGGAACATGTGGTAGATCGTTTACGGTACCTTACCGGCCGCACTTCCGGTGACTATCAATCATTCTGTTTTGAGCACCAGCTGAGTTTCACAGACCCAGGTTATCGGTATCGCTGAAAGTACACGGTGCATTCAATGTAAACTTGGACATGGAAGGTCAATGTCAACAGTGTGAATGGAAGAGATGAAGGTACGTCAATATCACATCACGTACCAAGAGCTGTTACCCTTAACTAGATCCCAACTTCGAGAAACGGTTTGTCATGAGATACTCCGGTGAGATTCCGCAGTTTTTAATTATAGTCCTTATCTCAAAGTACTTTCACCTCTCGATTTCGTCAAGCACTTTGAACACATACCTACACTTCCCGCTCTATATCTAAGAGCATTAGGAAAAAAATAAGTATCTTATCCCTAAGAGTTTCTTGGGTTGATTTCGATATTACCATGGCTGCAAATGAAAGAAGCGCTCGTATTTTACCAGCGCTTATTCGTCAGCTGCCTACATAATGTTCCCATAGTATCTATTTTTGGTCAATCAACAGCAAATCAACTATTCTTCCAAAGAAATGAAAGTGGCCTCATGTTTGAGGGTTGCGCATCTATCGCCGGGATCTCACTTCTCAGCTATCTCCTCCTGGGACCTTCAACACCTACGACATGGCTCGAGACGATGCGACAAACAGTTCGAAAATAATTCGCAACTAAATTTGACATTTCTGACCCGTGTCACTGGAGACCATTTTTAACTAGAAGCAAAAAGAGACCACTAAGGCGCATAGCCCTGCTCATACTTTTGGTTTGGGTTCGGATATTCTGAACCTTCCACTTGTGCACGATAATGGTCGAACCACATCAGAAAGTCCTGGAGGCAAAATAGCAAATTTTACCCATGCTCGGAGATCATCCGTACTAGTTTCTCACAAACATATAAAAATGCCATGAGAATCTCTCAACTTCAGAAGTCCGTTCACAACAACATGCCCCTTCTCACTGCCGATGCCCGTCTTACTCAGGCCAAAAATGCTGGCTACATCGTTCTCAAACATATCACCTTTGCCGACGCGGCCAAAGCAGCAGAGTCGGATTCCAATCCTCTCGACGCGAAAGCAGCGGCCTTGGAAGACGGTTTTTACCAGATCATCCAGTGGAGAGATGACATAGACAAGCCGTCCCTCGCGTCTATTACTTCTCCACCTGGTGTATTGCCTGACAGTTCCGTCCCCGTTGTTATGGGCACTGACACCGAATTTTTGAGCAACTTCGTAGGCACTTATATTTTATACATAAACTATGGCTGATATACCCTTGTTCTTAGTGGAAATTGACGCGCCAATATGGCTCGAAGAACGGGTTCACCGTCGTTCCTCTAGGGACTAACATTCCAGACACTGATCCGGAAACTGGAGCGACTACGTATGACAAAGTACAGCGCTTCCTTGCGCATACTGCAAAAATTCTACTAAAGTTCATTTAGACTGGCGTTCTGAATGTTCACAGGTCGGGCAGTTTTCCTCTCTGGGTCATGCGATGCGACGAAAGTGTTGAAATAAGGTGACGTTAGAGTTTCTAGTTTACAAGATGCATATATTTATGAAATAAATGATTATACTAGGTTGCCGGACGAAACTTCGACTATTGTTATAGATTATTTCAGGCGCGACATGACGAGTGTCGTTTAAAAACCACTAACATAACAATAGGATCTTGAAGTCCGGCGTCAACTTATGCTGGAAGAACTCAGAAGAAACCCCAGATAATTCTGCGGTAAGAACCTTCTCAAGTCTTTGGTCACAGATGTTAATTCGGATTTGATGTCCAGATAAATGTCAGTGATGTGAGCGACACGCCCCATCCACCGCAGAGCGAGCTATTTGAGCTCATTCGCTGCGATGCTGTGGACAACATAATCAAGATATCTAGTGAGGAAAATATTATGGTCACAGGCGCGAATACAGCGATTGTTAGGAAGTTTTACATCGGTACTGGACCGCTTTCCCAAAGCGCCGTAACAAGCTACATTTCTGTGCGGCTCTCCACGAGTTCGCGCGATCAAGGATGGGAGGATAGACCAGAGTTATTTCGGTGCTGGTTTGAGATTGCTATTTTAACCGAAGATATGAACTTGGGTGATACAATTACTGACCAGATCAAGAAAGTGGACGGACAGTCCCAAATCTGGATTTCGCACCCCGTTCCACGCACCACCACATACACTCCACAGAAAGGACCAGTTATTTCCAAAGACCACGAATTGTTCAAGAACCTCGAGGCTGGTGACGTTATTGCAGTGCTTGCTTGTTCAGGATACGGCCCTTGGACGTGTGACGCTCGCAGTGGTAACTTGACCGTCCACCAGCTCGTCCCAAATACCACCAACGCCAACTGATCGCTTTCTTCGAGAATCCTTTCACGTACGTTGGTTTTATGCTCAAGATATGCCCATACGCGATCCTCATCTTGAATTTATCGCAGTCAGTATCATGTTTTGAAATTTTTGAAAACGTGCCACCAAAGTTTAGGAACTGTGTAAAAGATATCTATGTACGGACTTTGGAAATTTAAATTGTGTTCGTTTTTACTTCTCTTGGTTCGTTTTTTTAATTCGGGATCACTTGGATATAGTTTAAGCCTAAGTGATTAGGAGCTAAACTTGAGATCACATCCGATATTATCTCCCAACAACCGAAACGCGTCACCAAAGCTGTCTTCGACGCTCATGCCCTGTTTATTACCGAGCATAAAAGATGCAGACATGGATACCGAAGCGAAGACGTGAGCTGGCGTGCCGCTGTCAGAAGCATTGTTGGTAAAAGGTTGCAGGCCTGCTCCTCCTTGTCCCACGCCAGCACCTACCTGCTCGTCACCTAGTAGATCGCGCCGAGTGCTCCGCAGTGAACTTGTTACTGCCTAGGGGGCCGAGAACCAGAAAAAGTAGAAGAAAAATGGGAGGCGCTGGGGACAGTGGGTAGAAGGTATGAATCAGGGTTCACTAGATCATTCCAGGTGTGAAATCGAGATAATCAACTCATCTATGTATACTTTGGACTCAGGACACACGAAGAGTGCAGGTGAATTTAATGAGGCTTCGAAGAGAGATGTCTTGACGTTTTACGTGTCAAAATGCTCAGGCGGTATATTAAGTGCTAGTAGAACAAAAACAAAAAACAATAGCGAAGGTCCAGGTGAGAATGATAGACGACAGATGATGGGGAGCCGGCGAACACCGAGCAAGACAGGCAGAGAGGAAGGGGAACAAAAGGGAAAGGCAGGGTGGGTAAGAGACGAGGGGTGAGTATGGCTACATTTTGGTCCAAATGAACAACAAGCAACGAGAGAGGAATGAGGGGAGCATGGAGGAGCGAGTGGTGGGATTCAGAGAAAAGGGTAGAAGGCAAGATGAGACGAGGCAATGTGGTTACGGTTTAATGATACGGAACATGGACAGAGAATGGCCATGCGTGATGGGAAATGTTTTCTACGTATAAAATTCAACGACAGTCAAAAAAAAAAAAAGAAATAAAAGAACTGAAAACCAAACCTAGTAAATGGCACTCCCGCGGAGAGGATTAGAGAGTGACAAAGGCGGGATATCGAGGTAGAACACTGGATGTTGACGTCGCTGGTCGAGGTCAACGAATATCTGCGCTCAGGAAGACTGAAGTACGACCCCATCCTGAAGACTAAGCGAAGTTCGCCTCTGTCGCTAACGCAAATGGAGAGGTTGTGTCTCGTTCGTATTCGGCGATTGCTAGCCATAATTGACGAATTTTACGTTGGTATGTAACAATGAATAGGATTGTGCATCGAAGTTGTAATCGGTCGAAATGCGCTTGGAATGCGCTTGGCTAGTGCGAGGAAGCTAAAGGTATTGTTCTGGTCGAGTTGTCGAGAAATAGACGATGCACACTCTGAACTATTTTTTCAGCGTCTTGTCTTTGACACGACTTGCAAAAGCAGACGAGACAACCCGGGCCGGGTTCCCCATGTCACTTGATCGCTCATCGGAAGAAATCGGGCAACGACCGGGCATGGTTGGACAACCCACATATTCATCACCTCGCTGAGATTTCATGTATTTGTACTGCTCGCAGGCGCCGTTTTTGATCCTTTATACCACTTTTTTGGGCTGGATGGCTTTCAGCTCTTTCGGATGACCCTCAGGTGAGGTCTTACTTCCTTTCGAACCCGCTCCCACTTACAAGGACTAACAGGCTACAACTCTATTCTCTTTCGACTCTCAAAATGACGGATTAGGTCTTCCCTTTGCGTGTGCTTTTATGAAACCTTTCGAACATCGTCTTTAGGTGCCCCTACAGCAACATTTCCCCCCTATACTCCTCTCCGTTTGGTATCCTAAGGCGGCCTTTTGACTACAGCTCGCCCTTTATGAATGGATCATTTGTAAGACATCGGCTCAACGACCAACTTTTTCGACTCGCTAAATAAAGCTCCTCCGCAGGCGAACCCACGCGTCTCCTCCTTATCAACCACTCATCATCTCGCGCTATGTGATGTATAAAAGGCGGCAGCGAATGACATCTGGGCTCTTTCTGTTCTGCAGGCACAACTTGAACTCCACCATACCGTACTACTGCCTACATAAACGTAAAAGCTGATGAAGTTGGCTATCAAGCTTGCGACCATCCTCTCGGCCGTCGCGCTCGCAAACGCTGCTGCCGAGCCCCGCGTCCGCAATGAGCAGAAGGGATTCAAGCTCGTGCAGGACTATATCCATATGGGGCCGGAGATGGCGTCGATGCGCGCGCTGAAGCAGACGGAGTGGGAGTTGGTGGCGAATATGAGCGGTGCGTGACGCGAGTTTCGTCCGTTCGAAAGAAGTGAACTGATGCTGCTCCTCCGTTCCCAAAGACCAATATGCATACAACAACGCCTCTCTCAACCAGGGAAAGATACCCTGCGTCGATGGGCTCGCGGGGAAGTATCCGTGTCTGAACATCGACTTGTACGGCTACCTGCCTCACTTCCCGAACCTGGGTTTGAACGTGTGGGGTAATGATATTTGGGGTGAGAGCTCGTCTTTCCTGTCTTCTCGTTTCCTTCTTTACCGTCGTCGTAGGATGGACCTCAGACGACGGTCGCGAGGTCTGTGTTACCTTTTTCAATCCCAACCAATGAACTCTCATTGACACTCACAAAGATCGCGCTTGTCGGGCAAGGCAACGGTAACCCAAATTCCCCATCCTCTGCTTTACTGCTGGGAGCCTAATACTCTTCCCCAGGAACCTCGTTCGTCGAAGTCCTCCCGGACGGCACCCTTCGCAACCTCGGCTACGTGCCCACCCAAACCGCGTTTTCCATCTGGCGCGACATCAAGGTCATCGATGGGTACGCGTACATCGGGTCTGAAGCGTTCGGTGCGTCCTGCTCGTTTCTCATTCATACCCATCAGCCCCGACCACTGACTGGCTCATGCTTGCTTATCACTCACTCAATGAAACAGGGCACGGCATGCAGATCTTCGACATCCGCAAGGTGCTCGACAACACCCTCCCCGTGACGTACACGCTCGATAACCTTACCGCGCACTTTGACGGGTTCGGGAGTAGTCATAATATCGTCGCCAACGAGGAGACAAAGTTAGTCTCTTGTCTTCCTCCTCTCTTCTCCACTCTCCCTATTCTCCTCTCTTCAAGTGGAAGTAGCGTGCTGACACTTCCCATTCACGATCTGCTCTTCGTAGCACCGTATACGCCGTAGGCGCAAACACCTGCCGCGGCGGCCTCGTCGCCGTCGACGTCTCCGACCCGTCCCACCCCCTCGCCCTCGGGTGCTTCGAGGACGATGGGTACACGCACGACGCGCAGTGTCTCATCTACCGCGGTCCCGACGCGAGATACTACGGCAAACCGCTCTGTGAGTTTTTGCTGTCTGTCGTTCTCCTTATGCTTATGATTTACTTACTTCCGATGTAAATGAATAACAGGCTTCGGCTTCAACGAAAACACGCTCACCATCACCGACCACTCCGACGAGAGCGCCATCCGCATGATTTCAAGATTGACGTACCCGAAGTATGCGTATTCGCATCAGGGGTGGATGGCTTCGGATTTGCATGATATTATCTTGCTGGATGATGAGCTGGGTGGGTGGGCGTTTGCTTCCCTCCACTTTCTTTCCCCCCCTGCGAGTCTAAGTTGTTAACTTGGGATTTTTATTTCTTTTTTTTAGATTAGCTGACTGATACGACGGGCGTTGGAGGTGTCAGTCTTTATTCCTTTCAGTTATTCCGATTTAGAATGGAAAGGGCTAACCAGGAGCTCCTCGCTCTGCTTAGCGCGCTACGACGTACTTCTGGAACATCACCAACCTCGAAGCGCCCGTGATCTACGACGACTACGTGCACACCGCCGTCGCAATCGATCATAACCTATACACCAAGGTGAGCCACCCCTCCTCAGATTATCGCCGCTTGCGTTTTTGGTGGAGATTGAACGATCGTTAACCATTGATTCGTTCGTTCGTTCTTTCTTTCTTTCACCCTCCCCTACCTAGGACGGCTTCGCATACCACGCGAACTACGGCTCCGGACTGCGCGTCACCGACATCAGGAGCATGACCGGCGGACGGGAGAAAACGATCGCTGCTGGTCCGGGAAAGGTGACGACTGCGGCGTATTTCGATATCTGGCCTGGTGAGTTTGCCATTCCTTTCTTCTTCTCTTTTTTGCTTTTCTTTCTTTCTTTCGTGCTGCATTTTTTCGCTCCGTCCAGCCGTTTTAACTGAGTGATGTGATATGACATAGGCGAAGACGAGCTTCGCTTCATGGGTGCGTGGTCTGTGTACCCTTACTTTAAGAGCGGGTATATTGTGGTTAATGGGATGGGCAACGGGGTGTTCTCGTTGAAGAGGACTGATGTTTGATATGAGGAAGAAACGGTCAAACCAGAATTCAGGGCAGGGGTTGATATTGGAACGTACTTATCATCCTCACACACGCAAGGGTGAATAGCAGAAGAGAATCTAGTATTATTGTATCTATTATTCGTACAAAGAAACGAAATACATTTATCCGTCGATCGTGTATCCAAACAAAACTGTGAAAATGAGACGACCTTGAAACTCGGTATCGTCTTCGTTCAGACAGAAGAACAAAGGCATTATCATAGACATAAACATAATGAAATCGAAAGCCCACACCATGAAGACCATAAAATAGGTATAAAGCCCGAAAAAGCCGAATACAGCCATCCCGAATGGACTGCCGATTTTTTTGAGAGTGTCGAAGTGAAGAACGACGACGCCGGTGGCGAGGAAGGAGATTATTAGACAGGCGGTAAGGGCTAACAGGTGGATTGTGATGTGGGCGTATACGTGGGCGAGTATTTTGACTGGCAAGTGAGGAGAGGTCAGCGAAGTGGAGAGAGTAAAGTTACATAGAGAAACTTACGGCGGCGGATATATCGATTGGGGGGAAATTTGGGGGAGAAGAACGGGTCGTCCCCAGAGAATAGCGGGAGGAGTGTTCCAGGGATCCAGCCACGAGCCCTACGAAAGATCCCATTCCGAGATAAAAGAGAAATGGCAAGCAGTCGTAGGAGGAGAGATGCGCATATCACGCCGGCTGTGATGGAAAGAGCCATCAATTCCAATAGAAAGTATTTCAGTACCATATTGAACGCCTTATTGATGTTAGGGTGGTCCAAAACAATCGGATCCGCGTAGGCGAAGGTTGGATTCCGCCAGGCGTACTTGATAAACCGCGTCCAATAAAGCGTCCATGTAACTGAGAGGGCCGTGCCAGCTATATGTCCTATCCCGATGCTGACTGTAGGCATCTTTGAGGAAACTGAGACAGATGTCTGTAACAAATAAAACTTACCGGAATAGACGTTCTGCCGTCGATCCACGGAAAACATAGTCGGCCACAGATTCTCCGAGCTCGATTCGTATAAACCTAAACAGTAAAATCTGTAAGAACAAGGCGTCAGCATTATCAAGTAGGCGTAGACTCGTTTGCTCACTAACATTGAAGTGACAAGAACCCCAAGCATCCAATCTACCCAAGTCACAGCAGCGGAGGAATTAAGGTACCCAAGCATGGCTTTCGAAACGCCGAAAACGATGACCGTCGAACAGACGAGAACCCGATAAGTCGTGATAGGAAGATGATTGGAGACGGGGTTTACGATCCGTTCTTGGGACTTGTAGTTCGGACATGGTATGGAGAAGCGGGCAAGGAGAAACCAGATTACAGTCATACAGTCCGGCTCGAACAGCCATTTCAGGAATGGGGGGGAAGGCGTTCCTGAGTCATAGTAACTCAGAGTGAAGAAGCT
The DNA here is from genome assembly GCA_023014345.1 of Galerina sulciceps. Taxonomy (NCBI): domain Eukaryota; kingdom Fungi; phylum Basidiomycota; class Agaricomycetes; order Agaricales; family Galerinaceae; genus Galerina; species Galerina sulciceps. Next base: position 1,754,216 of record JAEDXJ010000013.1, on the reverse strand, counting down.
GCAAATTTTGTTATTGTGAGTTGGAAACCTCAGCTCCCAGAACTCACATCAAGAAGACGACAGTCCCGCCTATCCATTCAAGCGTCGTGGACACGTACTGTGCCTTCCCCTCGAGAGCTTTGGCAGTTCCAAGACCTATTGTCGTCGACAGGACCAGCAGACGGTAGGGAGTGACTTTAGGATGCCATATAGTTTGGTCGCCTCCAGCGTTGATCATCGTACATGATGGTTCGAAATGGAAACCAATATCCGGAGTCAACAGGTCTCCTACGGATGCACCCTTACCGTGACCGCTGAGAACCACTTTCGGTTTAAATTTCTGTTGACCAAAGTCACGTGCAAAGTCTCGATTCTACTATCATAATCTAATCTACAGTACTTACTCGCCTGCCAACCTAGTTCGTAAAAGTTGAACATCTCGAACGCATCGAATTCTGTTGGTGAAAATTTTAACGTACACCTAATTATGAGATGTACTGTTACTGAAGTCTTGCGGTGCCCGCTGTGTTCCATTCTCTCCTGCATTTTTTCTTTACATCCTCATATTCGACATGGGATTCGAGTGTTTTGAGTGAGGCGCGCTGTGCGCTAAATGTTAAACGAGGTCAACTAAGCAAAATGTACTCAGAACGCAATAAAAGCGCAGTCCGGACAGAATAAGAACGTAGTAAAATCGAGGTGGGTTCTGAGAAGATGAAGGCTGAGTCGCAGTCAAAAACGCAGTAAAATCTCAATAAAATCGCGGGTGCTCTGAGAAATGCAGTGCGATTTTTCTCCAAGGGGAGCCCTCCATCTACAAAAGGTACAGTGGAGTGTTTATATTGTACTAAGAAGTCCTAAAGCCGTACGTAATATGAAAGATAAACGGGACTGAAGTAACCAGGATGATCGAGAAGGAAGAGTCTGAAGGGTGGATATCGGTCAGAAGCAAGAGATATGTCGGACTACGATCGCGGTTTCAGTGGCCAGAGCGCGCAAGCACTCATCAATGCGATTCGGAAATGTGAGCGATGTCGGTATTTCGTCCCTAGACGAAGGAGAGCCCTCACAGTGCGAGAATAAGGCGATTTTGGAATCGGGTGTCGTCGTCGTCCAGGCAGAAGTAGAAAGGCAATACCATCGACACAAAGATCATGAAATCGAGTACCCATAGCAAGAAGACTATGAAATCAATAAAAATTGTCGATTCTCCCAAGGGTGTCGAAGTGAAGACCGACGACACCAGTGGCTAGAAACGAGATGGTCAGACAGATTGAAAGAGCTAGCAGGTGGATTGTGATGTGGAGACATAGGTGCAAAAATGTTTTAACTGAGAAGAGACCAGAGCTTAGCGAAGCGAAGGCGTAAATTATATAGATAAACTTGCCACGCCGAATATATTGATTTGGAGGGAAACTGGGGGAGAAGAGCGGATGAAGTTGACCAGAAATCCAGCCACGAGCCCCGTGACAGATCCCATCCCGAAATAAGAGAGAAATCCCAAGCAATTGCAGGAACCGAGATGCGCATATCACACCAGCCATGATGCAAAGGCCTATACATCCCAATTGGTAATACTTCAGCGCCGTGTTGAATGCTCTATTGATGGCTGGGTAGTCCACAAAAACGATTGTCTCGGCGCGGGCAAATGTTGAACTGTACCAGGCATGCTCGATGAACCACTTCCAATAGAGTGTCCATATTACTGAGAGTGCTAGGCCCGCGATATAGCCAATCCCAACGCCGACTGCAGGTGTCGCTCGTGGTAAGGGATCTCAGGTCCAGACGTGTACAACAGGTATGACTCACCAACGTAGACGTTTTTCCGTCGATCCACAGAAAAAAGAGACGGCCAAACATTCTCTGGGCTCGATTCGTATAAGCCTAGACAGTAAAATCTGTAAGAACAAGGCATCAGCTTTGCGAAATGGACGGAGAGTACGCTAACTAACATTGAAGTAACGATAACTCCAAGCATCCAATCTACCCAAGTCACAGCAGTCGAGGAACCAAGGTACCCAAGCATGGCTTTCGAAACGCCGAAAACGGTGACAGACGTACAGACGAGGACCCGATAGGTTGTGATAGGAAGATAATTGGAGTAAGGATTTACGATCCGTTCTTGGGATTTGTAGTTCGGACATGGTATAGAGCAGCGGGAAAGGAGGAACCAGATTACGGCCATGCAGTCCGGTTCGAATAACCATTCTAGGAAGCGTGGTGAAGGCGTTCCAGAGTCATAGTAACTCAGAATGAAGAAGCTGCAAGTTTTGTTATTATGAGTTGGAAATCCTAGCTACCAGAACTCACATCAAGAAGACGACAGTCCCGCCTATCCATTCGAACGTCGTCGAGACGTACTGTGCCTTCCACTCCAGAGCTTTGGCCGTTCCAAGGCTTATTGTCGTCGACAGGACCAGTAGACGGTAGGGAGTTACTTTAGGATGCCATGGGTTTCCGTCGTTTCCAGCGTTGGTCATAGTACATGGTGGTTCGAGTTTGGAAACCAAGGTCTGCCGTCGAATCGTCGATGTTGTCAACAGAGTCAACCGACGTCACCTTGACCGCTGGGGACCGCTTTAGGTTTGAATTTTCGTCACATGTCAAAAGGTACCAGTGCCATCTAATCTAATCACTTTTATTGAGAGCATTTCCACAGGGTGCCCCTCTTTTTTGACCGATACGGCCTGCTTTTCAACCGTACCTCCGACTGGGTAATTACGCACTACTGGCCAATCAACACTGCAAGCTGTTTAAGTCCTGGTAATCCAATGATGATCTATTCCTAGCCGACCTTGAGCCGACCTCTCCTCTCGAGAATGATCGGCCTTTATTCACGGTCTTAATGGCATAAAACTATATAGATCCAATAACAAAAAGATTATAAAAAAGACATTGAACGACGCAGATGGCAAGGTATGATTGTATATAAACGCAGCTTTACATATTTGGACAAACTATACAAATGAATCTTACAGCATTTTACTATAAACAAGGACGTCAACAATCACTCGCGTATAGTACTTAATATTTTCACCTTAATTAAGGGTAACCGTGGCCTCATAGGCTTGGAATGTCGACTCATCGTTAATATCAACGGGTTCCGGATCGGCCACTGTAATCGTAGCATCTATTGAGCCAGAACCGTAGTAATTCCCATTGAAGTGCTCCGTCGGAGGATCGCCCCCGTAATCCATGTCAAACTCGATAACTGTTTCCCCTGCAACCGTCAGGTAGGAGCCATTGATAATTTGAAAGCTCCCATTAGGACCCGAGCCATGACCCGTTACACCATTACTTCCCCTTCCACGACGCAAGGTCACTCGGAAGCTAGCCGTCTGGATGGGGTCCGTTCTGGTGACGAAATCGTTGCCTCTCCAGTTGCGGAAGACTAAAAGACGATTTAGAAAAGAACGTCGATACTAAATTTAAAGCCTACTCGTCATGCCCGGATGTTTACGTCGATGTTGGGTGTGTGGGATAAGTTGGGTTATCGACTTATCGATTAAAACGCTTGAGGCTATTTTATACATTTTTAGGCGCCTTTGGCATTCGTACGGCCGTTTTAATCAATATTTAGTTAAATGGCCACAGCTGTTGGCATCGTCGTCATCTGACCATTGACAGAACAGCCACTAGTATTGGTATAACTGTCTTCGATCCGGAATAGTTCGAGTACCGATAGGGCATGTCAGAGCAGGCAGTTCCCTTATCTGCACTTTAGCTATTCTTAGACTAGAACTTAGACAGATATGTAGAGGTGTAGTCGTGCTGGGCAACCTCCGATTCCGACGTTCTCTCACAATCGACCGACATTTCTGTGAGAAATTATATTCGCAGATCTTAACAAAACCAATAACAAAACCCTGCTGCTCTACCTTCCTTATCGTCCTCAAACTATTCCGGTACATCGATGCTTGTAGCTAGAGCGATCAAATGACCGCAATTTCAATTGAAATAGCTGTAGCAATTTAACCGGTTGTTGACCACGGAGGCTGTGAGATCGACAGCGGCGCCTAAACATGTATAAAAAGCTTCGCTTTCGCTGATGATTTAGATAACGAAAATTACCCCACCCACCCACCGTGCAACACGTTAACACGCAAATATGTCCAGTATGTTTAACTTTGTCTGTACTCTTCTGTTTTAATTTTATTGTTGTTAGTCTTTCGCTCGTGGGTTGGCACGGATTTCACATCTTCATGGAATCCTTCGAGGAAGAAGGGGTTCCGAGTAACCTTGCGTCGAGGACACGGCCCAGGCACCGTAACGGGCCATGGCATGTCTCCCAGCGGAAGTTTTCAAATTGAAAGCGGCACCTACTATATGCTGGCGCCAGAAACGACTATCGAGTTCAATATGGTTTACGGCGGCATCCGCCCTACGGAGCACTTCGTTGGACAACGAACTGGTTCTGGCCCTATAGACGCCACGATTACAGTAGCTTTTCCGGATAGCATTGAGCTCGGGGAGGGTGCTTCAGTTGAGGATTACGAGAACTTCGAAGCCACAGTTACGCTTGATTAAGGCGAAAATACTGAGCCCAGGTCCTATTATAGTGGTCAGTGCGAAGAATTATGTTTGTATCTTTTTCCCAGATATATAAGTTTACTTCCTGCATCGATGGTAGAATTTGCGTCGGGTCAGACATTATAAACGCCCGGAAGGAGGGATTAATTTGAGTCTATAGAGCGTCGTCGAATGATCGAACTTGCGTCGGTCATACATCCGTAAAGGTGCAACAGAAGGCATCTAGCTAATGGTACAATTCATGAATCCTGTGATTCGACCGGGCCCTTCTTCACCATGTCGATATCCCCAGCCTCGTTAATAACCAGACTAACCAGCCAACTGTTACCATATTGTTTGTCAGTTATAATACAGGAACAGAAGAACAGGTGACGCACTTCTTTTTGATCTCTCCTTGGATCTGAGATTGGGCAAGTTTTTGTATCGCAAGCGTTTGTACTTCGTTAATTATGGAGCGTGCACCATAATTTATGTTGTACCCCCTAGCTAGCTTAATATTAACAACTATTGTACCAAGGAGTTTAGTTATACCAATCCCGTCGAGACAATCTCGTGGTCTTACCTTCGCGAGACCATGACAGTTTAATTCCATGCTGTTCCTTAGCACGCTTTTTCCACTTCTTCAACTCGATTCCAATGATTTGACCTATCTGGCAATAAAAATTGACAATAAATAAGAAAATTTAACAAAATCAGAGCTCACCTCTAGTTCATTGAAGGGCAAGAAAATGACTGTTTGGTTAATCCGCCCAAGAAACTCGTCCCTCTTGAAAGACCCTTTGAGGATGGGGTAAAGCTGCCTATTGAAATCCGCAATGCCCTTTAGATACTGCTCGTGCAAACCCTCTGTCTTGGCAACGAGCTTGTGGAGGTTGGGTGATGCCGCCTTGATCTCCGCTGACCCGAGGTTAGACGTCATGATAAACACCGCTCCTTTGCAGTAGATAGTGCCGAGCTGTGCAGGTGAGGAAGATGATTTCAGTGGCAATAGGGTATACACACCTTGGGATCCGTTATCCTCCCATCATCAAAAAGCTGAAGGAAAACGGTCAACACGTCAGGATGGGCCTTTTCGACTTCATCCAAAAGGACAATAGCCTTGGGGTTTTCCATTAATTTTGTGGTTAAGATTCCGCCCTCGTTGTAGCCCTATAAGAGAAGACGCAGGAATATGGGCAGGGAGCGTGGACAATAACGAGTAACCCACCACATATCCTTTGGGCGAGCCTAACAGCGTCAAGTTCAGGGTTAGCAAGTCAATTCGAATAATGGACGCGTCCATACCCGTTAGATTCGACACAGTATGGCTTTGCTGATACTCAGACATGTCGATTCGAACAAACGCTCCAGACGTTTCAATCTCCACAGATGACTTGCCATCACCGTGGAGGTAGTATGCAAGCTGCTTTGCTAGTTCCGTTTTTCCTATACCTGAGCTACCGAGGAAGAGCATGACGAGGGGACGGTCAGGATTAACCCAGCCATTTTCACGCAATTGTATGGCAGATGCGATTGACCGAATTGGTCCCCTCTGTCCGATAATCTTGTCTCCAATGGTTTTTTCGATCTTGACTATGCGATAAGCAAACACCTAGATCAGTGTAATTAGCGAGAAGGGGAATGAAAGGCACTTACGGTGTTTCTTTCGTAAATTTCTTTATCTTTTGATGGCTTTTCTAGAGTAGAAATCCTTAACTCGAGTTGACTGTCAAAAAGACGGACGTCGCTTACCCTCTCGCTTACGTAGCTTTTCTTCTCGGAGCTTCTTCTTTTCTTCCGCTTCCTGTCCTTCGTGTTTTTCCAGCCCCTCCGATTTCGGATTGTCCTGCTTCCTTTCCAACTCCAACTCCTCTGCGAACCTTCCGGCCCAACTAAGCTCTAATTCTCCCTCTTCCTCCTCCTTTTTCTTTTCTTCTTCCTCTATCAAATCTTCGTAATTGCAAAGATGCTTAAATTCCTCTGCCTTTCTGTTTCCGTTAATGCGTGCGTAATCCTCAGGAAGCAGGTCGATGCAGTCTGACACCGTCCACTTTGCCCCCTTCCGCAACAGAATCTCCACGATCTTCATATCGCCCAGTAAACAAGCGTAGTGGAGCGGCGTGGACTGGCGCCGCATCTGTAACATACTCCGGGAATACATAAATCGCGGCATTCTTTCATCATCTGAATCATCAAATGTAGAAGGCGATTGCGGCAAAGTGAGGTTAACACCAGAAGGTTTACGGTTCTCGAGTGTTGCTTGAACCGCTGTCCACACGGATTGGTGGGATTCGCGAGCCAATTCTGGATTGGCGTCCAGAATCCTATTGTGTCGTCTGGTTAGAAGTTGTTGAAAAATTGTAGCAACACTGACTCTCTGCAATATTCGTAGTTTCTGTCGCGTATGGCACCGCAAAGCAAGTCCATATCTAAAAAAACAACTGATAAGATAGTTGCATTGAATTATATCTGTTTGCTTGCCTTTTTTGACAAGCGAGCGCCAGCACGCGTACCATGCCTTTGTGGCGCTATTAAACGCCTCGAACGTTTCCAGGCCCACCCGGTCCAAATCAAAGTATTCCAGTGGCAACCTCCTCGAGTCGTCGCACACTTCATACGATACAGTCATATCCAGGAGCAGGTTTAAAATTTCCCGATCACCTCTCATACAAGCGAAATGCAGCGCAGTGGCGCCAGAAGTGTTCACCATGTCGCCGATATCAGGACACAGCTCTTCTTTTCGGGAATGGATATCGGCAGCTGAAGTCGTAGCGTTGAAGATGGACCTGTCTTTGATTGCGATGTCGACACCGGGGAGCCCTAAAACGAACTTCACTATGTGAGGGTCGCCGCATAGAATGGCTGTATGAAGAGGCGCCCAGCCGAGAGGATGACGAATGTTAATGAGAGCGGGACAACTTTCCAAGACCCTACACGACTTTAGTAACTGTGTCAAATTATAGAAATAATGGCATACTTTTGGGCATAGTCGAAGTTGCGATTTACGAAAGTTTTGCACAAGCTGCGACTTCCTGCAACAGTCCACGCAGTTTCCATGATAGAGAAAAGAAAAATTCCTCGAACTTGCAGTCCTTTAGAGGTGTATATATATGTTTTTTAGGCGTCTCACATTGCAAGTATAGCCATTGTTGTGATCTAGCTTCAGGACAGCCCATGCCTCGTTATTAATGGTAGGTGGTACACACTAGGAAGCTTTGAAACCTGTGGTAAACGGTGTTCATCTATACGCTGCCTTCCTTCTTCACCACTCCGAGGGAACGAAAGGGAGGATATCTGTATTTGAGGATGCCCTGCAGTTCACAGCAGCTGGACAGGCATTTCACATCCTGAGGATGCTATGCAACCTAAATTAGTTTTTGGCGCTTAACCGGGGCAGTGTCCCTACGCCTGACGAAAGTAAAGTCAGAGCGCAGGGACGGCGGTTGTAGGCTATCTGATACGGTGAACAGCAGTGCTAGAGGACGCGATAAGCATTTGGAAGAAAAGAGGGGCGACGACGACGCACCTTTCGTTCTCGGGGTAACTCAACTAGCACTTCTTTGTCTTTATCATTCTCCCTTTGCGTTCTTCTCTCCATCATACCCAAGGCTTACTAGTAAATCCAGGCTCAACTTTGAACCAGCCAGAGGAGCACGGACCTCTGAACACATTTATACGTAAGACAAACCGAAGCGAGATAACGAAGAGGAACGAGGCGTATAGGAACCCTATTGCAGTGCGTAAAGCCACTAAAACGGGAGAGCAAGTACAGATTAATAAAAACAGCATCAAATTGACGACGACAGGTAGATACAATGAATTGGCACTACCACAGTCCGTGGCGGTGCGGCGATTTTTAGTATTCAAGATTTGCAATGAGACGACGGAAGGCAAAACCTGATGCGTGCAGGATGGGATGGTCTATTCGTCGGTGATCTTGAGAGCGAGATAGCACCAGATGTAGTCCTGGGAGAAGTCCTACGCGACCTAATGGACAGACGGGAATGAGCAGTCGATTTCAGGTCGGACCTAACAGCAATGAAGCGAAAAAAAAGTAAAAAAACAAACGCGAGGGTGAGTTTGAATGCTCAGCCCGCCAAAAAAATTATGAGAAACAGGGATGAAAAAGTGAGGGTACTCGGCCGCATAATAGTGCAGCGAAAGGATCAGAAAAATATATCACGAGGATATTTAAAGAAAGAAAGGAGGAGCAACTGGGCGCATATCAGGCACGGCTCTCAAGACCGGAACGTGTTACGCCATGGGACAGCAAGAAAAGACCTCCAATCATGACGCGAAATCGTCTCCAAAAAAGACTCAACGAGGACAATGAAATATGAGGCCCAAGGAAAACCATTTAAAACATTAATGTCAAAACCGCACTCACCAACAGCGGCACGTCGTTACTCATTATCAACTGCACGCGCCCAATCAAGCTCGAGCTCTTGGAGAAGTTGACGAGTATTTATTTGAGCGGGCAAGTGAGCGAGACGCGCTGGTTCATCTCGAGAGGACGCCGGTGGTAAACACATCGTCGTTTGCCTGGTAAGCAGAGAAGGGAAGGGCATTCGTCAGCGGGTGAGAAAAGCGGAGGGGAAGGAGGAAAGAAAGGCGCACGTTGGCCTTGCCTTTGCCTTCGACAGACGATGTGCGTGGTTTTTAGTGAGCTTGGAGGAGCCGTTGGGCTGTAAAGTAGAGGTACGTCAGCAATGATAACAAGGACGCCCCAAAAAGACAGACCTTCTTGTGGCATTTCCTTCTGCCACCTTCCTCATCCTCACCTCCCACATCCTCGTCGTCGTCCTTCTCCTTCTCCCCATCCACATCGTCCGACCTGGAATGGAACTCCTCTTTGTCGTTATCCCACTCCCCCCCCCCTCATCTTTATGCGTCTATTACCAGCTTTTTGATCGCCTGAGATGAGATGCATCAGCGATGCTCAGGCAGCGCAAAGAGCCTGAAAGAGACGCGATTGACGCGTCTCGAACGTACCATCGAGCAGCCTGGTGTTTACTGTGGATGGGTGGGTGATGGTGGGGGAAGAAAGAAAGACGCGTCCCCTCAAAAATTCCCGGTCACGTCACGCACAACAAAGGCGTGATTTGATGGCAAAGCCCCCTCTCGTATCAACCACGACATCCTCCTCGCAGCTTCTGGCCAGGCTCGTATTCCGTTTTCTCAACTGACAATAAACGCGTCCCTTTTCTGTCAAAGCTACTTTTTGTGGTTTCTTTTTATGATTCAATTCTGTGTGCCGATATCCTGGACGAGTAATGGCAATGCTGCTCTCGATATCTCGTGTTTACTCAAAGTTCTGGGGCTTTCAAATTCGTTGTAGCACAATTGTGAGTACTTAACTATAGGTGTATCACTTTCGACTTCGAGTGATGATGGCTTAAGTCTCTCAATAGCAAACTACTTATGTGCTCGCAACCGCCGGTCAATGTGACTCTTCCAGCACACGAGACGTCTTACCACCGTGCCAGTCCGTTTAGTACCTCTACCTCCATCTTTGAGTTTGATGGGGATTTGATATCACTCTGAGGCATGCAAGACCTTTCCTCCTTGGTCTTTTGGATGACGACAGCATCCAGTTTGCCTTCAGGCACCGAGTTCATCTGCGCCTGTCCGAGAGGTCAATCAAAGACACGATGGACGAGCGGATGGCCAAATTCAATGTATTCCCGAGGCTCAGATAAATCTAATCCGTGCGTCCTGTTTTCCTATCCTTGTGTTCATCAAAAATTCTGAGATTTTTGTTGTCCTCAGCTCAGGTTAATTGTTTGGCAGATCTCTCGACTTTCTGAGATAACGACATCCGCCTTCAATCAAGTCCAGTCGCCTTTCTCGTGAGCTGAACTGTCCTATTATCCCACAATCTCTTGTTCATCTCAAACAGCTACCCACGTTATAACTTTCTCTATTCCGCAAACAAAAATAACGTTGATTTCCTCGACCTTTTGTTAACTACTGACGCAATTCTTTCAATCCTCAGTGGACTGTCAAATACAGTCGTCCTCCAACTTGAATGATTGTTCTTCATCAGCGCCAGGACACTATCAATACCCACACTAGTGTCTCTGCTTGACACTTGGAACTGCGGTCTGGTCTCCGTTAATCTGAGTCTTCGACGCCACGAGTCAAGGCGGACCTTTAGTTTGCACCTCTGTATGTAATTCTTTTGTCCCCCAATTCTCGGAGCCTCAGTTCCGGATGACGAAATGTCTGATCCCGTCTGACGCCTTGGTAGGTGTGGAACAAATAGGGCATCTGAAGTCCGAAATCCCACACGAATACCGGAACACCACAGTCCTCCTAGTCTTACCGAACCGTCTCTAACGTCATTGGTTTGTCTTTGATCATTACTTGCCCAGCGATAGCATTTCACTTTGCGCCCTCACCCTCAATCTATCCATCATTCCACCGTCCGGAGCCATTATCTTCAACCTTGCATAAATTCGGAATTCCTCGCTCACCGGCGGACCACCTCACGTCCTGTCCCTCTTCCTAACTCGCTAGAGGACATGCTGTCACATTTTCGGCGTCATTCTGGCGCAACATTCTGTCCTTTCATTCTTCAAGCTATATTTTTCGGAAGCGATGTTCCACCTTGTAGCCTTCTGACCCGCCCACAAACCTCGCCCACGAAGTTGTGAAAAACCTCTCTCACTCGTCAAGCCTTATTGTCTATGCTTCCCAATTAACATCGCTCGTCCCTGAGGCTCCGTTCATCCCGGGCTATACATCATCGTTTCGGTAAGGAAGTAGAGTCAAACTTCAAAGACCCTACAATCCGTCGAACCCCGTCTGCCAACTTAGAGTCTAAACAATACCGATGATTGGCTCTTCTCGTTCCTGGCTCGAGTCTAAAACGCGACCAACTTCAGTGTTCTCCGTCAGCCGATAGGTCAGCTGTCCACGCCGAAACCAAAACGTGCAGAGGGCTGTGCTACTCCGAATCTAACGATAGCAATCATGGACCGGATGTGGTGGGGCTAGCTGATAAGCGCTGCATTGCGGGATTCTACACATCCAAAGGGACCACTGGATTTCTCTCCCCTTCTACAGACTCTAAACTGTCCTGGGGCACACAAGGTTCCTAAGTATTCTGGGAATTGTTCATTCTAGGTAATCATTCCGGATCCAGTGATCACTCTCTTTAAGGCTGGCCGGGCGCGGTCAGGGACGTCCACGTCAGGCGCTGTCTCTCCACTCTCGTTTTCGCACTTTTTCTCATTTGTTTTGGACCCTTCACCCTGCACACGACACGCCTCCTTCCTATCGCACTAAGATGAATCAATGACACTGACAGCTTCTCCCCATTTCCGAAGTGCCGCATCTTCTTATAAATGCACCACTGATTTGTATGGTGATAAAATAAGTACGCCAGTGCTGACCCACTCCCCGGGCTTAGGCTTATCGTACTTGTCGGTGTACCATTCCTCTCTTTGCCTTCGCCTCAGCGTTTCACGATCTCTCACGCTTGGTTTACGACGACAAGAATTTGTCTTTTACCTTCCCTTCTCCTTCCTCGTAATTAAACCATGGTCGACATTGCAAAGACGTTCGGTGCGCTGATGGTGGGAGGGATCATAGCCGCGGTGTATGTCCACAAATTTTCCTACATTTGCGATGTCGAACTGATTTAATTTTTCGCGCTCATGCAATTCAGATTCTCGGGCATGGTCACCGCACAAGCGTTCTCATACTTCAAGTACTACGTTAGTGATCCACGTGGGATCAAAGCTCTGGTAAGCCTTCATTTTTACCCATCTTCTTCAAGATAAAACGGACGAGTTGATGTCGTCAATATCTCCCAGGTCGCAGTCGTCTGGTGAGCTACTCCCACATTTTCCTGCCAAGTCTTCTTTCTTACCTGGCCAAGGTTCCTCGACTTCTGCCATACCATCTTCGTCTCCGTCGCTCTATGGGACCACCTTATCGCTCACTTCGGGGACGCAGCAAGGATTGATTACATCCCATGGTGCGTGCATCCTCTCCATCGGAGCAATCGACCCGCCGCTCATTAGGCATACTGTTAATCTGCATCCAGGTCCCTGGCGGTAAGCTTCTCTTTGGCAAACGATAAACGAAATGGAGACTCACATTGATTCTTGGCTTCGCACAGATAACGATAGCGTTCACAGTACGTTACTCGCATCTCTATTGACGTGTCAGTCAGGGATCTTGACCACGAAACTAGGCTGTTCTGACTTTCCTCGTTCATCTGTGAGTATCTTCTTTCCCACCGTCGAACTCGCTCTGAATAGAATGCCTGTATTTTCAGATTTTTCATCTTCCGGATCTTCAAGCGTAAGCTTTCTTCGGTCCTACTTGCAGTCGCTATTTGAATCTCAAATTTTATCCAAAACAGTCAGCATGAATAATTTCGTGATCGCCATTCCCCTTGGTCTCCTTGCTTGCGCTCGTCTTTGTCGGTATTCATTCCTGTATGACCCTTTTTTCTAAATGCTAACATGAATTCATTTTCAGGCTTCGCATGTCGTACGTCGCATGCTTTACCTTCCGTAACGAACGCCACTCACAGCTCATTCCTTTAGTAACCACCGCAAAAATGTGCGTACGAATTTGAGCTGATCTGGCCTTTTAAATTTCTAACGACTTCCGCCTTGTAGGATCAAACTCAGGAGTCTCAAGGCCTTCGTGGCTCTTTACACTGTAGGTAGATTCCAATCAGTTTGCTGAACACTCGTCAACCCCATCACCAGTGGTCTTTCTCATGCGGTCTTTCGCTTTCGTCTCTTCTCGACATCCTCATCACAACCCTGCTGTGCTACCTGCTCTTGCAGAACCATAAGAAGCACTCGAGGTAGGTCTCAAGTTTATGGAGTTACTTTATTTGGTGACATTTTCTACGTGTAGTATGAACGGTATCCTCGATTCTCTGATGTTATATGCATTCGAGAACGGCTCATTAACTTGGTAAGTTGCGTTTTTCATTTTGAATTCATACTGATCATAATTCTCGATCCGTCAGTGCTGCAACCGTCACGTCGCTCATCTGCGTTCGTTTTTCTTTTTCAGTTATTTTATGTTCCTCTTCTCATTACATTGTATAGTGGTTGACCATGCATACAAACCTCATCTTTATGGGTATACATTTCATCATCAGTAAACGTATGCTTCCGTCCTTCCATCTCGATAAACCTTTCCTAACCTTTCTGCGTCGAATAGTTTACGCCAATTCCCTTCTCGCAACGTAGGTCGCCCACTTGTATTTCTATTCATTGCTCACAACATATCATCCTCAAGTCTCAATGCACGGAAGAACCTCCACCAAACAGGTCATCGCTCCCAGCACTCTGGCTCCAGCGAACGAAACCACGCCATCATGTTCCCAGATAGCTTTGGTCTTTCGAGGAGCACGCCTCCGGTACGTTTATTGGTCCATGACCAATCGACATATCTCACTACCTTCGTCGAAGGCTGACCTTTCTTTCTTCACATTTCCAGCTCAAAATCAAGGTGCATGAAACGAAGATCTCAACGAGCGATGCTAGTTCTGGGTTTACCACCAAAACAAGTGAGGACTCAGAGGTTTGCTAGTCGGCTAGGCAGTCTTTCTTTTGGGGAGTTCTGTTGTAATATTATGTTGTACTACCCGTCTACCTTCGCTTCGCTTTCCGTGAATACCGTACACACAACGTTAATTTATGTTAGAGTATCTAAAAATAGTCAAGTATTGCTTACGAATGCTCTCGAGTTCTGCCTCGCCGCGTGTCGTGCCTAGAGAGACGAGTAGATGGAACGGGGCGGGTCTGTGAGAGTAGGGTCTGTGAGAGTAGGCAGGAGTAAGGGTTACGCTGGAGCTGGGGTTGGAGCTGGAGGTGGACATGAACTTGAAAACGAGGTTGGGGTCGAGATCAGGTCAGAGCGATATACATCAAGTTCATAGCACCTGGATATAAACAACATGAGAATTCAACGACAAACTAGTGTTCGACTGCCCACATACCTAAGTATGCCCGTGACGCCCGTCCTTGCGCTCGGGAACAAGTACAAGCATGAGCACGAGCCCGAAAACAAACACGAGCGCTACCGGCAGCAGCTCGAATCCTAAGGACGTATACACGGGTGCGAGCCGAAGATGTGGGCGGGGAGAAAACACCAACACCCGCTACCCGTCGCACTCGTATTCACAGCTCGCAGTCGTAGTGGGCACGACGGGTAACGCAGTCGCACCAGCGCCGCTAGCACCGTTACTGGCGCGTGGGCAAGTAAAACCATGAATCCCAATCATGATGATGTTTCAAATTTCGGTGCAATCATACCCCAGCACCGACTTGCCGATGACGGTTGGCAGGAAGAGTGGGGTTTGATGACTCGAAATGGCGGGAGTAACGGTGGCGACGCAGGCGACCTACCTCCAGAGTCGGTGGCAGAAGCGGGGTAGGCGGGCGATTTTATCTCCCGGTTTGGTCGTGCTTCTGGTGGACGGCGACCCTGGCGCCGAGGCTGAGCGCGAGGAGCAACCACATTCGTACCAGCAGCGCCGCCGCCCTTGGTACCAGCTCGGGGGCATGCAGGACCCGAATTGCAATCATGACGTTCCCGAAAGCCCGGCTCCATGCCTCAACGCCGACTTGCAACTGATGGGCATGAAGAATAAGGTCTGACGGCAGGACTTGGCAGAAGCGGTGGCGGCGAGGGTGGGGGCAACGGCGGGCAAACTTCCCTGCTTCTAGAGGCAGGGGCGGCGGCGGCGGCTGCACCAGTCGCTTCCACAAGTTCCAGGCTAGGGCAGGGCCGGGGACACGGATAACGGTGTCGGCAAATGATTGTTCCCCGTGCAATGATTCCTGCTCTAGTTTTGCTTTTGCCAGGCGGCGACCCCGCCGTCGATGATGGAAGGGAAGGGGAGACGGAGGTGGAGCTGCATATATGCCATATACGGTAAGAGCGGAGGGACGGGCGGGGCGGGAAGGGGAGGGGCTGAGCTTAGATGGGAGTGGGGGGGGGTGGAGAACGGACGCTGACAATGGCCCGGACGATGTACGATGGGCTTGAGGTGGACATGAGGTCGAGGCGAGGGGGGTTTGGAGCGTGGACTTGACGCGTGAAGACGGGCTTGCTGGAACTCGCAGCCGCCGCGGTGCTGGCGCAAACGTACCCCTCCTGCTGCACGATATAGGATCCGGACAACGGAACAACCCAAACTCGACGAACGGAAGTTAAATGGAGGGGTGCGGTGCTAGTCACCGGCACGACTGCTTCTCCCCGTACTTGATCGATGATAGTACAAGTTGTTCCTGTGCGTCGTGATCTCGCTTAGGCAGAACGAGGAGGGAAGGACGAGATGCCTACCGTCCGTCGTCCGGCGTCCAGTATCCCACGTCGCGTCAACCCGTTATGAGATGCAGATTGTATGACTGAGTGAAAGGCGGCGCGGGCGGGATGAGGAATATACAGACGAATTTGACGGTGTTGTTGATAGAGAAGATCCGGAGGGAAGGGTAGATGTAGACATGCATAGAGCGTTAGGTGGGACGGGGGTGGGGTGGTGGGAGAGAAGCAGGTGACACTGCTGACATGAGAGTTTCTTAGGCCCAGTAAAATGTAGGTAAAATAGTATCTGGCTTGTTCAAGTTTTAGATAAATTTGATTGTCCATGAATTTTGTCATTGTCCCCCTGTGTACACTCAGCTAAAATTTCCTTAAAATTTAAACAGGCCAGATAGTATTTTAGCATAATTTTAGCCGACTAACAATAATAGGGGGTCATCTAGGGTTGCTTCGGTCGCCCACCAACTTCATAGAAAACAATAACCCTAGGTGACCCGTGACTATTTAGGGGAGGCTAAAATCCTTCAGAAATAGTATCTGGCTTGTCAAAATTTTAGACGGATTTTAACCTAATGTAGAGTTTATAACAATAAGAAGTTTGACATATCATAAAATCCGTTTAAAATTTAAACAAGCCAGATACTATTTGACTGATATTTTAGGCCGCATGAAGAAGTCCCATGCCAGCAGTGTGAGAGCGATAGCAATAGTGCTAGGGGGAAGATGAAGGAAAGATAGGACGATTAGAGGTGGGTTGGAATGGGGAAAGTCCTGGGGGGAGATGGAGGTGACAATCCCGCCAGCGTTGATTCGGGCTGTAAGCCACACTCGACGAAGCCAGCGTTGGAGCGTAGGGGCAAAAACATGCGACTGCCGAACAGGATTGGGGCGGGACTGCTCCTCGCGACACGACACGAGCTACAGCTCAACGGGGCGGGGGAAAAGTCAGACTTCGAGGTCGACGATAAAGGCGCAGCTGCCTTCTTGTGAGCCAATGCGGGTTGAAGTCGGGAGAGACCGCCGCGCTCGTTAAGAATAGACTCTAGCAGTGGATCTGCTGCATTCCTGAAGGGCGCTGAACGATGGGTAGAACTCGGGGGAAGGGAAAGCTAAAGAACGAGATAAGCATTGGGAAGAAATGGAGGGGTCAACCACGACGACACGCACTGTTCGTTCTCAATGTCAACCAAAATAGCCCTTGACGCCTTGGCTCTCCTGAGGATCGAAAACCCTCAGACCCTTCTAGTTCGTTCTTCGTCATGTCCTTTCTTCGTGGCTAGGAGCCAGCACATCCTGCGACAACGATAGTGCCTTGATTCGCAGAGTCGAGGATGCGTGTCCAAAGCCTCAAGTTCGAATTTGATAGCGCGAGATAATGAACGGCGTGAAGGAGAAGCCAGGGACGTTGCACTGTCGGTAGCATCTCGAGTAAAAAGTGGGCAGCGAGCTCGTCGGTGCGGTGTACTATGTGGAGAGAAGGAGACCAGGGATAGCGGTGGCGCATTGATGGCGGGGTACAGCCACATTGATGGCGCGATAGATAATCTAATCTGATGCTCCTTGCACTCTCTCGATGTCCCTCGGCCAATGTCTGCGTGAGCGTCGATAGTAAGGTCTTACTAAGAGCTTGCGCTGGAGTTGGAGTGTGTATGTGTGAACTTGACGACAAGATCTAAGTAGCGAACAGAAGACTCGCGGAGAGCGACACGGATAGGGTTCATAGCTGAAAAATGACGGAATTGACATCAATGAGAAATCCACTGAAAATTTGACACTCAACAGCCGACATACCTACGTAGGCCCGTCCTGGCGCTGGGCGGGAAGAAGTACGGGCACGAGCTCGAGCTCCAGTAACCCAAGCTCCAGCGCGAGTCCTGGGTTTTTCGGCACTGGGCAAACTTGCGGTCAACTCGTAGCGGACCGGCGTCGTCCTCGTTCCCATCCCCGATTCCTGATTCCCGATCCTTCCTTCCTCCTCACTGCTTGACTTCCGTGTTTCGGCGAGTCGTTCATCGTGTGCTGACGCGTCGCATGTGACGACGTAACGGGAAGGGGGGGTTGGCTTGAAGTCAACGACGATGTTGATTGAGATGGAGGATGGCAGCTGATATAAAGCTCGAGCACGAAGCATAGGCGGGTAAGTGACGGCTACAAACGTTGGGTCTGCATGTAGGGGACGATGGTACAGCTCCCACTTCGATGTAACGTGCGCTTCGGTTCTGAAAGAGACTCAGAATCCTGCCTTCATAACGTTCGAGTAAAGTACCGCGTTTGACGAAGCGGAGCAGGGTCCAGAACCCTACATGAGTGTTGGTGCGACAGCTAGCGCGCCAGTGAACTTGATTTCCTCGCGCTCATCATTAGCGAGTAAAACTTCGAGTTGCCTATCTGATACAGAGAATATGGTCAGAGGTGAGTGTCAAGAAGGGTAGAGTACAATGACTCACTTCGATAATAACATTTGAACTGCCACTTAAAACCACCAAATCGTGTCCAATCCCATTTACTTCGTGTCGTAGCTAGACGTTACGCGACCACATACTAGCCGAAGATTGTGAATAGCGAATATAATTTGGCACGCCTTGCGGGGTGTCGAGGAACTGTGGGAGGTTCGAGTGGAAAAGCCGCAGGAGGGGTTCGGGTCGAAAAGCCGCAGAAGGTGTCGACGAGTATCCACTAGCAGCTGCAACCCCTCACATGAGGGCTCCAGCACAAACACAGACCTCACATGGGCCCACGCTGCTCGCCAGCAAATACGTCGTCGAGACCTTCAAACACCACGCGAGACGTCGAAGCACACCCCGCTGGTAGCTGCCGTCCCTCACATGAGGACTTCAGCACAGTACGAGCCTCACATGAGCCCGCACTGCTTGCCAGGGAGTGCGCTGACGCTTGCTCGCAGGCGCTGTGCGAGGCATCGAAGCGGATCCGCCGGCAGCTGCAGCCCCTCACATGAGGGCTCCAGCACAAGCACTAGCCTCACTTGAGCTAGTGTTGTTCGCCAGCGGGCGCGTCGATGCCGGAAAGCTCTATACAAGGCGTTAAAGCATGCCTAGAACCCCATCCCCATGGGCTGTGCTCGATGCGAAAGGGATTGCGGCTCGAGGTGACGTGGCGCGAATGGCGAGCTGTAGGGAGGGAGGATTAGCTTCCCGCAGCGCAGACCTTCAGGGGATAGGGACTGCACTGCACTTACCTGGACACCTCCATACATCTGGAGGCAGCAGTTAGCGTGGCTTCTTGCGAGGAACGCATGTTGGTGGAGGAAGCAAGAAAGACGCAGAAAGCCATAACGATGGATGAATTTAAACAAATGTCACATGACGATAGTGACGTACTGGTTCGTGGGAACCTCGTCTGAAAACCGCCATCATTTTCTTCACCGTTGAACATTCATTGCTATATCGATATTCCTCAATCCAAGACATAGCAAACAGCATGAAAAACAAACGCGAAAGCTTCGTAAACGTCACGGAGGTATGCAAGCCTTTTTCTCTTGATTTTTTCGTGTTCTTGTTGACTTCCAAATATCCTATGTCCTCTAACTCAAAATTCTGCTTGTCCTAGACGTCTTCCCCCTCTCTGATCGACGTGGACTTGTGGTCTGATGGCCAAGAGGGATACTATTAAATCATATTTTCCTATGAGAAAAGTTTTCAGAACTTATTTTAAGGTTATGGCGCGTGTCACGCACCTGCACGCTCAGCACACCCTGCACGCTAAAGTGTTGTGCCCGCTGGCTTGCTCTGCGAGATACGTAAGAGACATCCGCAAACAGGCTTGCTATAGTTGCCAGATCAAAAACTTGTCCCTCTGGGACGCGTTCACAGACTGCATGACAAGGTGAGATCTCCAGCACTTGGCTTATAAGACGTAAGATTTTCGATAATAGAAATGACGAAAATCAATAGAAGCGTCGGCGGTGCTGCAGAGTTTCGACAGTAACACGTTAACCGACCAGATCACAAGGAGACAAGTCAGACAAGTAGACGAGATCACCAGTAGGACCATGAGAATACGGAGATTGGCACTGAACATGCATTGGAAGAAGTAAGGAAAGATGTTTTATGAGGATGAACGAAGGAAACGAGAGGAACCGAAGATATTCCTGTGAGGGAGAAGCGCGAAGCAAAGAGGTACATTCCCAGGCATAGATTTTGCCAAGGGACGAGAAAAAAAAGAAACAAATCGGCTGAGACTGGAGCACGAAGAGTGGGAGAGGGATCGCACAACAACCGCTTCTGACTCCCAGCTCTTTACAGACATTATACATGACGCGGTCCTAGAGAACGACCTTGCACCGCACAGCACTGGTAGCGCGGTAAGCAAGCAAGCAGGCTGTGGCATTCCGGAGGGCTATAATAGCACTAGTGTTTTCGAGTGCTAGCTCCTAAACTTATCACCATCCCAAACACAATCTTGTACCGCGCCGCACTGGAGCAGAGTCTCCCAATGAGGTGGCAGCGGAAGCAAAGTAATCGACTCTACGACAGGTCACAGCATGTGGATCCCCGTTCAAGTCTCTTCCAGATAGGCTCTGAGGACAAGTACAAATCCTCCGAGGAGAAAGGAAAGTAAAGAAAGAGAAAGCGACGAGAAAACGAATGGACAAGCATGCTGGTGATGCAGACGCCTGTAAACGAATTTTGAGGGAAAGACAAGAATGACAACATATCTTGCGTTGTGAATCGTCAACTAAGCAGGCGAGTTATTCGCCGCCGATACCCCCCTCCTCGCAGATTCATCGCAGGTAAAACTTTCAAGATAAACGTTTTCCTGCCATTCCTGACCGTAGGCCATGCTTCTTTCAGATTCAGACCGATAACGCAGCCTCGGCTGCTCGATCACACACACTTGCACACCGACTCCAACGAGCTACTAATATGGGCAGTACATGGATTTCGATAAACACGGCTTCAGCCCACCACCGACTAGGACTGCCCACGAGGCCGCAATTTTGACAAGAACGTCGACGACGCAGGGTTCGGCAGTCGCTCCGGCCTGACTTCACGAGAAATAAAGAAAAAAAACAGCCATTACAGACCGTCGTACTGTTGTCCGCCAGTTGAGATGAAGAAGCGATAAGAAAAATCAGGTCAAAAACCCTTTCGTGTAGGTGCACCTGAGTCTGATGACGCGTCGTTCAACCCGCAAGTGAATGGAGGCGAAAGGCGCAGGACGTTCGACGCAGAGGTATTGGACACCCAGGGCGCAAGTGCGAAGACGATGGTTTCCAGTAGTCGCAAATGCGTCGGATTAGGTGTGACACAACGGAGGTAAAGGGGTGGCCTGCGAGCGTGCGACAAAGAAGAGATAATGAAATAGAAAAACGGGAGAAGACACGCTTCTAGCCCAACTAGGGATGAAAAGCTCAACTGGCGTCTGCTCGATGTAACTAGTAGCGGCTCCCGAGACCGCCAACTAACGAAGAGCAGCTTTACGAGTCGCGCTCCCGTCCGACTTCAAGGAAGAAAGAAAAAAGAGGGGGAAAGAAACAGTCAGTGCGAATTGCCATAGCGCGTTGACTATGATCGTAACACGAGGCTATCCAACGAGGCTGTGACATAAAGAGCCCAAAAATGAAGCTCTGTATATGTTTGCCTGCATCTAGTGATGCGTCAATTTACCCTCGTAAGCGAGAGGGGCTGACGGCGTGGGATGCTCGGAGGAGAGATGTTGAGGCCCCTAACGCCAGTGCGAAGGCCGTGAATTCCAATAATCGCAAATTAGGCGGGAGTACCACATGAAACGGGTATCGAGAGCTTCCGGTGGTAAGTTCACTAGGAAATATAGAGGAGGAAATGCTGAAGGAAATGTTCATCACCTTGGACTGAAGAATGAAGCAAAAACACGCACCATAGGTTGTCCATCCGACGCGAACTTCCTCACAACTTAACCACTGGGGCTTCAAAGGTAACGACACAAACTTCACCTGAGCCTTTGCCAGAAGTGGGTCGGGTAACCGCACGAATATGCACGCAACACGCCGATGCGGTCAAAGCTGAGAGAGCCAGCGAGCACACGTCACCCGCCACCGCGACATTTCAGCGGCATTACAAGAGGTCCAGAACAGCACGACATCCAGGTGGGCTCGTGTTTCTTATCAGAGGAAGATCACGTAGGCCGATAAGTTGGACTTACTCCTCGCGTTGAACAAGGATGGAAGTGAGACGGAGGAAGGAACCTCGCTGGCTGCAATTGAGTATTGATTCGAACTTGAAAATGAGTCACATGACATACCTCATGCGATAATATTGAACTGCGAAACTGCTTCAACTCAAAGCCATATCGCGTACCTCGTCCCAGTGGATTATGGGCCGATATTTCAACTTGATCGAGCTTCCCGCGTTGGATGTAAGACGAATGAGCAACCTGTGTCCAGCGCTGCGCCTGTAATTTACTGGGCATTCACCTTCTCCTGAATCTCCCGACTCCGTTTGAGCGCTATTCTTGTTCCCCACTTCTCTTTCCGATGTAATTTCTCCAACTTCTATGCGAAAGTAAATTTGGTTCCCTATTCTGTCAAACCTTTTGGATTGCACGCTGGAATAATGTCTGCGAGATCTGTGACTCTTCAATACTTT
This sequence comes from Galerina sulciceps, assembly GCA_023014345.1. Classification (NCBI taxonomy): domain Eukaryota; kingdom Fungi; phylum Basidiomycota; class Agaricomycetes; order Agaricales; family Galerinaceae; genus Galerina; species Galerina sulciceps. The sequence continues at coordinate 1,731,840 of JAEDXJ010000013.1, read as the reverse complement.
CAAGGGAGGTAAACTTAAAACACGAGGGAAGGGCACCTAGCAATGCCATTACAGCGCGCCACCACAGCGGCGAGATAGGATAAGAGCCGTATCTGGTTCGAGAAGTCGTACTAGTTCCTGACGCAGTAATTTCTCTGTGCTGCATCCCGCTGCTCAGACTCATGAGTCCGTTCGCTGTGATAACCAGTCTAAATGCTGCCACAAGCCCTGGATACTCGATATGCTTCTTGCAGGTCCTCTATCTATCCTGGTACTGTAACTCTTCGTACGAGTTGGGGTCTGTTTGCAAACTAGCCAAATTTAAACTGCCAATTCAAACCTACACTCAGACCTTTATGCTGAACGTCGGAAGAAACAGAGGTAGGAGTGGACAAATTAGGATACGGTAGGGGTGTGAATGTGAAGATTGTACTCGTAGTGGAAACGAAGACGAAGAGACGAGAGCAAATATCAATAGCCAAAGTGAACGTAAGGAACCCAAGTCAAGAACGCCTCATCACCCTCACCAAGACTCTCCCGGACTTTCCTTGTAGCATAATCCAGGGCGTAGGCTGCTTTAGTGTGGTCCAATCCGTTTGGTCCCCTATTCTCGAGTAAATATTCATAGAACCATTTTGCAAACTCCGGTCCATGGCGATCGGATATACTCCACATCGTACCAACCACCCCAGAATAACCTGCAGCAAGCATACCGGCAGCGAGATGCACAACTTCTTCAGATAATTTGGCATCGCCTTTGCTTGTCTGACAAGCCGAAAGGAAGGCGAACTCCGGGTTTGGGATTTTCTGTCGCATGATTTCGAGGAGCTCGAGGCGACTATCATAGAGATGGAGACTGCTCTTGAGGGGATCTTCTGTGTCCTGAATGCCGTGACAAGCAAAATGAACCCAACTGCAAAGCTTCATTTGTTCCTTCACCCTTTCTGTGGTGGCTGCGTCGTCTTCAAACAGCTGTGCCTCGATGTGAGATTTATCCATAACTGTTTTGAGGTCTTGTATCTCATTTCGCGTAAATGGAATTGGTGGGAGTTTTGGCGTGTTTGGGTTTACGAGCAAAAAATTGGTGGATATAGTGGCAGCAGAGGAAGCAGCCGCTTTCTGGTTAATGGACTGGACTGTCGGTGTATAAGACGAAATCGCGAAATCAGAAATGCATAATCCAGGCTTGTATGATGAGCCATATATCCCAGCTGCATGGAGTGGAAGAAATGCTAGTGGGCCAGTTGGACACCACCATATACGTCGGCGAGCAGAAGAATCCACTGGAAGCTGCGAAAAATTCAGTATGAATAAGCTCCCAAAAGAAAATAACCTAACTTACAGAGTATCCTAACACTGCAAGAATGGGTTGGACAACTTTATTCCAAAGTTTTTGAAGGATGCGTGACATAGACTGCTTAGAGTCAAACCGCATGCCACGATCTTGATTTTCAACTTCCCGTTGCTGGAGCAGGTCTATTTGAAGGGTTTGTTTCATTGTCTCTGCTTCTGCTAGACTGAAGTGCTCCAGGGGAATATGGATTGGCTCCATGAGTCCAGCTAAAAGAGCTAATGCATCGCAATGCTCCTCGTGAATGTTGAAAATGATAACTGGACCATCATTGGGCAACGAAGAAAGAAGGTTGACAGCGTTGGGCAGCTGAAGAAAATCATCAAAGTCCGGAAGACTTCGAATTTCTTCAAGGAGTTGCTTGTAGTCAGCAGCAAGACGGGTATGATTATGAGTATCATGTTGAACACGAATTTCCTCTGCAAGTGTTCCATGTAAGGAAGGAATCAACCGGGTGCTGTGGTATTCCAAAGCATTGGCAACTTCCATAAATCGATTGCCCAAGGAAGAATGGCGTATACGAAGAACATCAACTGGGGAACGCAGTTGGTTAATCTGGTTCCACACTAAGCAACGGCCCTGTTCAAGCCATTTGAGTGCAAGATCAGGCCTCCCTGATCTAAAAGCATGGACCACAGAAAGTCCTAAAAAACCAGAATGGTCAAGAAGGTTAGCATGACGCCGATGAACAGTCTGTTCCAATCCAGCAACCTCTGAGAGCAAACTGATGGCATGAGAAAAATCGGGGAGGCAATGACGATGATCATACATTCCACACAGTAGGGCGGCAAGCTTGGCAGAGCGTAGGCGAGTAGATGGGGCACCATAGGATAAAGCTGCGCGACGATATGATGCAATACTGTCATTAACATCAGAGAAAGATTGGCTACGCTTGAAGCGAGTGAAGTATGAGTTCCCAAGGTTGTTGAACCGACTTGGAAGGTCTGCATGGCCAGGAGGAGTGGATTCAACTGCTTTTTGGTGGTGAGAAATGGCAGAATTGATATCGTTGGGGTCTCCAGTGCGCTCAAAGCAACACAAATACGAATTCCGAAGGTTGTTGAACCGACTTGGAAGGTCTGCATAGCCAGGAGGAGTGGATTCAACTGCTTTCTGGTGGTGAGAAATGGCAGAAGTGATATCATTGAGGTCTCCAGTGCGTTCAAATCGACACAAATACGAATTTCCAAGGTTGCTGAACCCACCTGGAAGGTCTACACGGCCAGGAGGAGTGGATTCAACTGCTTTTTGGTGGTGAGAAATGGCAGAATTGATATCGTCGAGGTTCCCGGTGCGTTTAAAGCGAAAAAAATACGAATTTCCAAGGTTGTTGAACCGACTTGGAAGGTCTGCATGGCCAGGAGGAGTGGATTCAACTGCTTTCTGGTGGTAAAACATGGCAGAATTGATATCGTTGAGGTCTCCAGTGCGTTCAAATCGACGCATATACGAATTTCCAAGGTTGTTGAACTGAATTGGAAAGCTCGCATGGCCAGGAGGAGTAGAATCAACTGCTTTTTGGTGGTTAGAAATGGCAGAATTGATATCATCGAGGTCTCCAGTGCGTTCAAATCGACACAAATACGAATTTCCAAGGTTGTTGAACCGACCTGGAGGGTCCGCATGGCCAGGAGGAGTGGATTCAACTGCTTTCTGGTGGTGAGAAATGGCAGAAGTGATATCATTGAGGTCTCCAGTGCGTTCAAATCGACGCACATACGAATTTCCAAGGTTGTTAAACAGACCTGGAAGGTCCGCATGGCCAGGAGGAGTATATTCAACTGCTTTCTGGTGGTGAGAAATGGCAGAATTGAAATCATCGAGGTCTCCAGTGCGTTCAAAGCGATGTGAATACGAATTTCCAAGGTTGCTGAACAAACTTGGAAGGTCTGCATGGCCAGGAGGAGTGGATTCAACTGATTTTTGGTGGTGAGAAATGGCAAAATTGATATCGTCAAGGTCTCCAGTGCGTTCAAATCGACGCATATACGAATTTCCAAGGTTGTTGAACCTACCTGGAAGGTTTGCATGGCCAGGAGGAGTAGATGCAACTGCTTTCTGGTGGTAATAAATGGAAGAATTGATATCGTCGAGGTCTCCAGTGCATTCAAAGCGATCTGAATACGAATTTCCAAGGTTGTTGAACCAACTTGGAAGGTCTGCATGGCCAGGAGGAGTGCATTCAAGTGTTTTTTTGTGGTCAGAAATGGCGTGGTTGATATCGTGGACATTTGCCGTGCATTTGAAACGAAGCAGGTAACAATCTCCAAGGAAGCTGTATAAGACATAGACAGGCATTAGAACCGAGAAATGTGTGGTTTCCAGAATTTCAATGGTCTTGCTAATATCGTCGACGTTATTTGTGACTTTAAACTGCTCATAGAATTCCTTCGCCCGCTGGCCTTCGTAAAAGGCTCTGGTTATATCGTCTGTCACCGAATTTGAATGTGAAGCTACAGCTAGGTCATTAAAATGGTAGTAATATGGCTATTAATTCGTACCGGCTCTATAAAGCAATTTGGTACTCATAGGAACGCCCTCTGTTACTGACGCAAATGCACGCTCTCCTTCAATGTCTACACATTTCGCAAATAAGCAAATGTCCCTGAGTAAAGCGACTATTTAATGCTTACATCCCTCTATGCAAGTCATGGCATAAATTTCATCTGCAGAGAAAGTAAGGAACGCCTCATCCCATCCATTCTTCGATTGAACAATCAGCATTATATCGCCGTCATCTTGGTCACTTAATTTCGTTGCATTAGGTGGTTAATTAGTTCGGCTCAAAGCTCCCTCTAAAAAGAGACTCACAATTTTATATTCCCGCTTGCTTTCCATTTGGTGGCGGAGATCCTCGTGAGCTGTAAGTCCTCGAAGCCGCCACGAATGCGCATAACTCCTAACATTAGCTCTTCGTCAACCTGACGAGGCACAGAGAATTCAACTAAAATATCTGTCTGCGTGGTCAGGGTTGAAGGAAACACGAATGAGTCAAGCCTACCGTGTAATAAACCTGACTGTTCAATAGCACCAGCCGATGAAAAGTCATTTTCCGTTCTGAACAGTTCCCCGTCAATTTCTTGTCATGTTCGAAGGAGTGGTGCATGGTCTTCGGGCCTCGCTCCAGATGTCGTGACTGTGGTCAATTTGATTCACGGTCAAAGTCTGAAATACAGACTAATAATTTTAGACGCACCCATTGATTCTGTGACCGACAGAATGTCGGAGATAGTCGTACCAGGGGTGTCTAGTTGAACTGGGGATTCCAGCTGTTCCACATTTCCTGTCTGAGGCTGCGGCTCTCGACATCCTTGGGTATGAGAAACGGAGGGTACAATTTCGACTTCATTGGCGTTTTCGATAAAGGCCATTGTGGTAAAGGGATGAGTAAGTTGGAAGTGCGCGTAGAGCAAACAAGGTCGAAGTTTGACACTTGAGAGTTTGCTGGGTGGTGTTATAGACAAATTTGCCAGGAGACTGACAGAGCTACATTCAGAGAAAAACCGGACATTAAATTGCTATGTCGCATTGCATTCAGTCTGTACTGTAGTAAACGAATGACATTCGATCGGACACAGGCTATATGTGAAACGGCGAAAACCTATGCATTAGTGAGCGCTATGTACTGAATTTTCCTTGAGCTCCAAAAGGTTCTTCAAGAAAATCACAGGATTTACTTATCAATGGTCACTGGTGGCGCTTGCAAACAATCTCGGAGATGTGAATTGCATCTACTCAAGTATATTCGTACATGTTCTGGACCAGCATCAAAACTATTGCTAGAAAGAGGGGAAGTGACATGCTCACTGCCATTTATCATGGTGGTCTTCATCCTCCGAAAATAGTGTTTAGATGTGGAACGAAACTTCTGTTAATGTTTTCGCATTTCACGCTTTCCCAGATTACTGGTTCACTATAACTTATACAGGTATAACTTACCGCGCTTCCTCCTCGCACCCCATTCCTTCATGCAACATACCCACCATTCGACGATCCCACACTGCATTCGAAAATTACTGCATGCAGCCGCACAGCTTTTTCATCTACTCGAGTACAAGCTTCTAAAATTGCTCAACTGGTTCCCAGGTCCGGTTCCGCGTGTCGTTATTGTCTCACTGTCGTGCTGGATCTGTATTTGGAGCAAAGAATTATGGTCTTGAGCTTCATAATGCGCACGGAGTTCATCGAGGTTAGTACCATTGTTTGTGCACTGCCATGACCGGTATTAACGATATGTTGCACGGCCATTTGCACATATGCGTCAATCTTGCACCTCCTACTGCCTCCTGAATGCAAACTCGTGTTCATTTAAAAAGTAAATGGCTCATCTCATTACAAGCCAACTGAATGCTTAGTTTATCCGGACGGAATAAGGCTCCCCTCAAGTTCGAGTCCTGTCAAAGAATACCACCGCAGTTCACCTATCCTGTGTGTGGAGCACAATAGGGTCGCTCAAAGTTCACCTATTCGGCTCATTTTCGGTTCATTTTTGATCGTGATAAGATTAGTCCAATCAATAGGGTCGCTCAAAGTTCACCTGTTTGGCTCATTTTCGGTTCATTTTTGATCTCCTATTCGGTTTCCTACTTGAAAAATGAGCCAAGTAGGAACTCGACTAGGAACCGAAAAATGGACGTTTTTACGAAAATGAGCTCATGGGGTCGCTATTTGCAAAAATGGCCATTTTCGACTTCCTACTCACTTTCCTATTCCTCCGGCAGCATTCATTCTCCGTCCTTCCCATCAATTGGCTTGTATCTCTACCTCACCGCGGGTTTTTCTGCCTCAATAAGTCCATTTTGTCCTTTAAATGATACCTTATACGTACCCAGCCACTATTGTAAAAAAAATATAATTTATTGAATATTTAGAGCGTTATAGTGATTATAGGAGGGAAGCGGCAGGAGGAGAACGGGTGAAGGTTGGGTATTCGGCTCTGTTCGGAGTGCCAAGCTTGTTCCCTGACGCTCACCGACGTGGGAAGCGGACTTGGCGAATTGGGATGACCGCCGAACGAGAGCCGAAAAACGAAGGGAATAGGAAGTTTTCCTACTCGGTTCATTTTCTGAAAAAACCGTGAGGGGGGGTTCAAAGTTGCCCATTTTTGCCTCCTATTTGCTTCCTATTCGGTTTCCTACTTGACGAAATTTGGCGGGGCTGTCCGCCAAAATGACCCAAAAATGAAGTCAAATAGGCAAATAGGAAACCGAATAGGCTCAACTTTGAGCAACCCTAATTTCTCCCTTTTCAGGAGAAAGCAAGCAAATTTCAATGATTAATCTCCCGTGGATTTAATAGCACCCGTTCTTTTAGTCCTCCGAGTGTTACAGCTATTTTCATATCAATGCGCCGCACTTGGTTTTTTACATATACAGTCACTTGGCGCGGAGACGTAATTTTCAACGGAGCCAGGAACCGGATCTCGCAAGCGAGGGAAGGCCGTTGACAGCTGGCATCAAACCAGGACTCGGCCTCCCTATGAGCTTGAAAAGTCAAGAGTCCGCCCGTACGTAAAATTTAAAAATTTCGGCGCATTGATATGAAAATAGCTGTACATAAATTATCGTCCAAAAAATGCATGTAGTAACTAGTACTACTAGTGCGCAAGCCTTTTCCGCTGGCGACACTGGAAACTTCCAGACTGAGAAGCCTTCCTGTGTCCTCGCTTTTCACACGTGGCACCAAAATTTAATGAGCATAGCTATTATAGCATATTAAATATTGAAATACGACTATCATCGCCACGGGGGGATGATCCAGTGTGAATAGTATGTATACGTCGTTTTCACGGAGAACTTCATAGAAGGGCCAGAGCGTCAAACATTTTTGGGACTGTTATTGAGCGTTGAACGTTGACAGATACAGCCTTGATAGAGTACTCGAGTAGTTATACGTGACATGATACTCAAGCGATTGATAGGTTCAAACTTTCCCAAGGGAGCCCCACCCAGTAGCCTGCCCATGCGGTGAAGCGGACATTGAGACGCGAGAACACATCATCCGCGCCTGCCCCAGATACGAACGGGGCCGTGACAACCTCAGAAGGATCTCCAGAGATATATTCCTCCCTGAGATCCTCGGCACAGCTCCAGGCATAAAAGCCCTCATAGACTTCCTAAGGATATCTGGCGCATTCTCCCGCACTGGACACATCCCTAACCCATTGCCCACGCCCCAATTCGAGGATGAACCAGAAGCGAGGCCCGACGACACGGATGATGACGACGATGGTGGATAACACCATGGAATCACAAACACAGACCAGGACCACCCCCACTCAGTAACAACCCCAAGTCATACTTTATTCATGTATATATTTCATTACTTTTCTGCACATATACTCTAGTGCACCCATCATAATATGGCCATTCCCATTCATCTGTAACATACTCACTCCACCCACATCTCCACCACTAGATATACAAATACTACGTAACCCTCGCTTCCCGAGCTTTTTGTAGATACTTTCCGCAGACAGGTAGCCTTATGGTACCCGTGCGTCTTAGTATGTAGATTACTTGTTGCACGTTAATAAAGAGATTCAAAAAAAAAGATAGGTTCAAACTGCATTCAGCACAAGGCTCGTGGACACAACGGGTGGCAACGTGTAGTACTAGTACGCGTTTCGATCACGTGAACGTTGACGCGTTGACGTGTCCTGTGTTTCAGCTTTCGCGAGCGCGTCGACCACCGTGCTTCATCCTCAGCATGCTGTATGCGTTCCCGTAGTTAACAGACAACAGGAAGCTGCATTCTGACGTCTGTTTTTAGGTCAGGCTATTCCATTCAACTCACATATGATGCTTAAATTGCATACAGCCGACGATACGCCCCTCTCCCTCTCCCACTCTCTGTGTCATTTTTCCCTGGACAATTGACCGTTCGCCACCTCTCTGACTTCACATCGAGAATACTCTTCCCGCCATCACCCTCGTCTCATACGCCTCCCATCCTCGCGTCGGGCTTGACTTTTCCACCCAATCCAACTTCCTTGGGCTCGTCGACTCCTTGGGAGTTGGCACTTCCCTCGTAACGCAATCGCAGGGGTGCTGTTTGGGATTGACGACGCATATATGAATGCAGGCTATCTATGGAAGAGCGGGCGTCACTGAATTCGTAGCAGTTGGGCTTTAGACTCGGCAGGTGGGTTGACTCGAAGATTTGGTGTGGTTCTGCAGGCTGACGTATAGACAGCATCGATTTAGAGTCCAAGCCTCTCACCATTCCAGCGCCGGTTCTCCGACGTGAAGGATACTTACTTGTCAAGTGAAGTTTCTCCATCAAGACGAGAAAAATCACCATTTGGTCCTATTTGATTGGTGCGTAATTTCGAAAAATGGTGATGACACTCTGCTGACTTATTGCCGCTCTTCAGATAAGCATCAACGATGTTCTGAAGGGCATAGGCTAAAAGCGCTGCTTCACCTATTTTCTGTTCGTATATGCGCTAGTAAACTACATCGTGGTCTATAATCAGCCGTTATTGACCCACCTCAGCTTGAAGAGCGACCTACAATATTGCACAGGCCAGATCGCTTGAATTCATATAATCGTTCAAGGTGCGTGGTTGAGTTTTTCTTATGCAGGTTCTCACCAACCGCGTCTACGACATAGATGGTGACTACTTTCATAGTGGTTGTGGAGACGACGGACCTTGTAACAAACTTAAACGAAGCCAATCGTTGTCTTCCTCCGCTTCGTTCTGTGGCCCTCGTTTCGCAACCTTCCATGCCAAAGTTCGTGCAAACGGGTCGGCAGGACCTTGACGCAGGGCTGTACTCGTTCAATAATGTACGTTTCCTCCCAATTTATATTAGCAAACGTATGCTGATCATATATCGGTTTTTGCGAAGACCTGTGGTTGGGTGTACATATTACACTCAGTCATACAGGTCTTGTTCGAGCATTAGCCTCAATTCATAGTGTCAATCTACGAAGCTATTCCTGAGGTAATTTCGGTTTCAATCAGATTTCGAGCATCAAACTGACGATTGGATTATTCCACTATTGTAGCAACTACCTCGAGTCACCTCATCGGCTCCCACCGACTCAGGCTAAGTGTGATCGGCTTGATCAATTCGAAGACCCAAATTCATCCTCTTCATTCATATTTTCGCTTTCGCCGCATTTGTTATCTAGCAAATCTTTCGCCATCCCGGAAAAGTATCTCTTGCGGACGCCGAACCGTGCCCTCCCAGAAGGAAAGGGGGAAAGAAGGAAGAACACTGGGGGGTGTAGTCCAAAAACAGAGCGTGGATGTTGCATGGGCTAACGAACTTGGGAAGAGTCGGATTCGCATATGAGACAAGGAGAAGAAAAGAGAGAGACAAATCGGAACAAGCACGCGCCTTTGTCGACCAGAGAATTTGTACTAAAAATAAGATCGAAACGGAGCCTAAAGAATTCGAGAAAGTATTCTTAGTGCTTTTATAAGATTATCCATAGACCATCGATTTCCATGTCGTAACATTCTGTGATCAATTTTGAAAATACGTCTCGCAGCTTCTGTTTCTACTCCAATACCGGCCATTTTCATCATGATTAACCTCTTTTCATATCCTAATCTCCGAATTGATCGAAATTGTCAGATGCAATTGGAAATATATACCTCAGTTGGTAGGCCAATGTATGGGATCAGGCGCCGAACCAGTCTGCACCCTTCCTCGATACTCTCCACTACTCACAAAGCCCTCCGCAACTTGCCAAAGCGTCATCCCATCCTGAATTTTTCCAATCCAATGGGCTTTCCCCGTCGCATCAGCTTGCCGACCCAAAACTGCCAAGTAAAATTTTTCTACTGTGGTTTCCGTAGTCATCCGTCGGCCTGTGTATTCCTCGGACATGAAAAAGCCGCCCACAGTGTGCGCGAGGCCATGGTTATATGTATTCCTCGTCCAACCCTCGAAAGCTGATAGCTCTCCCCGATCTCGTGGATCACGGTCTAAGATGTTCCAGTACAGTGTTCTGATGAAGTCAAGAAGACCACCCGAAGGCACCCACACTCCATTGTGCAGGGAAGGCGGACTCTGTTGAGGTGCATTATGCACGATCACTGGTAATTTAGAGATGTGAGCTAAGGAGACGGGTGGGGCTGAAATTTCATCGCAATGGTCAGCACCTGTGTGGCAGTAGATAGCAATTTGAGGGCCAAGGGCCAGGCTCCCATTCGATTGGTAAGCCGTTTGGTTTTGAGGATTGACGCCTGGATTGTCATTATTTCTTGTTGGCAAGGACATATAAGGGGTAAGGGAGAGCTCAATGTTTGTCGCTCGGTTGAGATGTCCTTGTCTTCAGGCTCGAGCACGATTTCAGATACTGACGAAACAGGGCAGCTTCGTGATGTCAAGTTTGATGAAAAACCGATTTTGACCGAGCAGAACCGTAACGATTTGAAATCCGAAAGACCGATTTTGTGCACGTGATCACACGCGTGTCAATTCACGCGTCACGCGGTCTGTTCGAAGCTGCACGCAGAAATCTATGTAGCTAGGTTCTAAACGGGTGGATAAAATAAGTATAGGAATTACTATCAGCTACCAGTTGTAGTGCACAAAAGCTCCACCCAAAAAGGCCCTAATGGTTTTGAGCTCCCTAATGCGCACGAAATTCATCGAGGTTAGTACCATTTTGCGTGTGTACTGCCATCATAATTAACAATAAGCTGCACAGCCATTTGAACGTATACGACACCTTGCTTAATCACTCATTGCGGCGTCAATCACGCACCGCCTGCTGCCTCCTGGACGCGATCTCTAGTTCATTTTTTTAAAAAATAAATGGTTCATCTCATTACAAGCCAACTGAACGCTTATTTATTCCATCCGGAATAAGCCCCCCTCAAATTCGAATCTTATCAAAGAGTACCACCGCAGCACACCTGTCCTGTGTTTGGTGCACGATTTTTCCCTTTTAAGATCGAGAAAGCAAGGAGCTATTTATGGTTCTTCTCCTCTGCATTTAATATCACCCATTTTTCAGTCCTCTGAGTGTTAAATTATCCTCCAAAAAATGGGTGTAGTGCGCTGCGTGCGCATGGATCACAAAGCCATTTCCACCGGCGACGATCGCGATGGAAACTTGTCAACTGAAAAACCCTGCTGTTTCCTCGCTTTCTACACATGGCAACTAAATTTAATGAGCATAGCTATTACAGGGCATTGAATATGGAAATCCGATTATCATCGCCGGGGGGGAATAATCCAGTGTAAATGGTCTGTATACACCGCATTCACATAGAAGGGCCAGAGCATCAAATTTTTTGGGGACTGGAACGTTGAAGGTTGTCAGATACAACCTTAAGCAAGTAGATATACGTAGCATGATACACAAATAAAATTTTCGATGGATAGGTTTAACCTGCCAGCACAAGGTGATGTGTACTACACGTTTCGATCACGTGAATGTTGATGCATCGATCACCCTCCAGGCTCGGACTATGACTAGGACTATGGAGGCAATCGCACGACGGGATCACTCAAAACCTACACGCCCTCATGCTCTTCCCCTGGCACCTTTTTTGGCGCCCGCGGTGGATAACATGATGTATTGTAGCCCTCCAAATGAGTGTCTTGTCGTTCAAATTGTCCATCCGAATTCTGAGGACGGAAAGGTGAAACAATGTTCTTCTTTTCTTTCCTTCTCCCATTCGTGTCTTCGTGGCCGATTTGGGATTCGGGCGCTTTTTCAGTACTTCGTCTATCGAAGTTATTACAGAATTGGTTTCCAAATTTCCCGACCCCTCCTCTCTTACAAACTCTAATGCCTAAAATCTTGTAATCGGCGTCCTTTATTATTATTATTACATATACAACCTATGCATGTACGAGATAAGAAATTTAGATATAAAAAAAAATGGTTTATAGAGTATGTGAATGGATGCAAATGAGGTGTCCCAAGGTACAAGGAAGGAAGGAAGGGGGGAAAGAGGGAAAGAAGAAAAAACACAGGGGGTAATATCCTAGGACCAGAGTCGTTGAAACTGCTTGATTGGCCACCTCTTGGCTCTAAAGCTTTCCTAAAAGCCAAGAAAAACCTATAGACGCATAAATGTTTAAAAAGCGCTTGACGGTTGATACCGCTCTTAGCAACTAACCTTCCATGAAGCCACTTCTCTCGGCACTCGAAAGCGAGTGCGGGAATATGCAAGTCGCCCGCTAGCCTAAAAAACGATTGGATAGTATCCGAGAAAGTATCGAACGAACGTAGCCAACGAATTTGTGTCTTAACATCACTCAAATCACACTCCTCCAAGACCTTTGGCTCGTTCGGATTACCGACCTAACGAGAAGCGGAAGAAGGGCCAGGATGGGTTGGGATAGCGCCTTGCCATTGACAATATCTTCTATTTTGTCTTTCGACCTCCGTAAAGAGTCGGTGTTAGTTAGATCGATAACCTAGACGATGCCTTGGAACTTGTGGAGGATGAGACGGATGTCGTGATGAACTAATGATTGAAGATGTAGATTTATATGTCAATATAAATCAAGCTAAATGACAACGTACATGAAAAGTGTCCAGCTGGAGTTATGGCACCTACAATGACGCCGTCGAAGTCGAATCGTACCTTAACTATTTGGTGTTCAGCGCACGGTAGAAAGAGAAGCCTATGAGTCACTTCTGAAATTGTAAGGAAAGATTACGCACTGGGATCGGGGACATCTTCCTTGCATGAGTACAATCTAGGAAGTTGTGGGAACACTCTAGCTGGCGATGCGGTCGTCGAAAGGACAGGAAACGTGTGAGGCAGGCGGTGAATATGCGTACAAAAAACGCACGAGCTCGAGACTGGGTCGCAGGTGCGTCAGGAGAAGTAGAGAAACCAACATTGGCGCGAATGTCGGACAAGCGAAACCTGTGTGACAAAGGACGGAGGGAAGTCTTGGGGATAACGGCTGAGGACTAGCAGCAGTAACGGAGCCAAACGGCGGCAGGTGCGAGGCGCGAGGTGCGATATTGACAGCTGGAGTGGCGGGCGAGTTACTGCATGCTCCGAGGATCTCGATCTCGCTGCTCAGCAACACAGTTGGCCCATATCCAGGTATGCAGGCCGAATAGGATAGGAAATGGGAAAAGGAGGCAGGATGAGCGGCGTCCATCTCGCAACTGTGATTCGCATCTGAAGATGCTTGGACTCAACGCGCGACGGGGACCTTTCTGGAACCTGAGCTTGAGCTCTTGAGGACGTAGCCGCTGCGGCGCGGCGCACAACCCGCCTCCACCAGCTCTCCTGCCCCCATCTCCCGTCACCTCTCCCGTCCCCACTCCCGGCCCCCTTTCCGGGATCCAAACAACGGGACGACGGCGACCCCGAATCTAGGAATCTAGAGGCTCTAACCCGCCAACCAGGATTCTGCGCCTATGGTACCGCAAACAAGAATAGACCAGTCGAGGATAGCGCGACGTTCGCGGGCGCCAGGTTTTCCAGTCTCGCTGGGCAGGGCGGGAGTGACGGAGGCTGGCGCGTCTGTCCCTGTGTCGTTCGTCGTCCTCTTTTCAACGTAGGTTATTCCTGCTCCGAGAAGGGGTTCGCATTGCATTGTAACGCGTCGACGCGCCACGGGAAGAGGATGACCGGGTGAGTTTGATGCCAACGTCGGTGGAGACGGAAAGCGGGGGGTGGATATGTCGAACATATGGGCGGGGTGGGGTGGGGCGGGGCAGAGGTGAGGCGGGGCAGAGGTGAGGCGGGAGGGGGGTATGGACAGGAGGGGAGGAGCGGATAGGGGCAGAGTACGGAGCTGGTATGAGCACGGTGGAGGTAAAGACTGTCAGCTCCGCGTGGATTGGCATTCAGGGAGAGTTGTCTGGATCCCGCTTCGATGTAACTTTCGACTTCAGATTCGATGAGGCTACGAGCCGCAGTATCGCAGGCGTCTGGTTCCAGGCCGCGTTTGGTAAATCTGACGCTGGCTCGGAGGAAGGGGAGGATGGAATGGACAGACGGGCGGAGGTTGCGAAGGACGAGAGCGGGATGGGACGCAGCAGGACGAGGTGGGACGCGACGGGGTGGCTACCGCCAACACGGTGCGCGCTGCAGCTCGGTGGCGCGAGAGGGCTACTGCAGTTCGAGCTCGACCATGAGAATTGGGGTCGGGAGAGGTAGGATCCGGCTCGTCATCGCGCGGTGCTTCCTCAAGGTTTCAGCTGCTACGTTTCCGGAGGGCCCATACATGTAGACTGATTCAGATACGAGCAACGCTGGCAGAGATGAAGATCAAGATAAGCAGAAGGAAGAAAAAAGAGAGTGCGACTTGACTCACCTCTCGTTCGCGTGACATAACCAAATTAACCATCGCAAACTGCCAGTGGTCCTCAATCCCTTCGACTAGCGTTGAAACCTTCTTATTCTCTCTATCTTCGTCGTAGGTCGAAGCCGAACCAGTATCTAGGATGAACGTTGATAATGAGCAGCGAGGTGCCATGTTGCGAGGGCGGTTTGGAAAACCGAAAACGGTGGCGCTGATTCAGTATGGTGGAGCACAGCCACTGATGGCAATCGATGGCGTGATCGTTTCAGATGACTCTGGATGTTTCGAACTCCCACAGCACTTCGTCGTGGTCCACCAGTGTTCTGACGACGTCTACCCAAGCTTCCTCTGACTCCGTCTACGGTGTACGCGAGCCGCAAGATTCACTTGACGTGAACTTGGCAGTCGCAACACCACTTCGGCTTGTTCCGGGCCACCTTCCGGCAAACCAGTTCGCTTGCTCAAGGAACAGGATGCTCTTCCAAGACCGACCTTGGGCTTTCTGGCTTACTCGAGGGGCGGAAGCGGTATGCGGACCATCTGGACACGTCTCTGTTAGAATCAAATCTGCAAACTCGTGATCGTCTCGAGATCAGACAGAGGAAAGCAAGAAGATATGAATTTCGGTTGTCCTCTTGACGGTAAAGAGGACAAACGGATAGGGACTAATAAACAAAAGTAGACTACTTATTTACTGTAGACTACGGAGTGGTCACCTGATAAAAATTCCGGCACCATCAGCACATTGTGCATGCTCGCAATATTCCAACAGTCTCTACATATCCTTGAATAATAAAAATATCACATGAGTTGGCCTTCTGAGGAGTTTAGGGTGAAACTCAAGGACAATATTTAGAACAGGCGACGAGAACAATTAATAATATCGTGAAGCCACCTTAAGTAAAGCGCCAGAGTCCATAAAATCAACAGGTAGTAAGCCTGGAGTGCTCCAAAGCTAGCTTTATCCGCCACCAAGGCTTTGGTCATTCGCAAGTTTGTGCATGAATTCGGTGGAATTGACATTGTCAGAACCCGAGGAACGCACCAACTTGGATTTGAGCAGGGACTGTCGTAATTGTCCAAGGCTTTTTGTTTTTCTTTTAATCTAGTCTCGTTTTATGTTGCCTTCGTCGTCGCAACACGTCATCCTCGTCTTCGCACATCGTCTTTAGCCGTCTTCGGCGTCGCGGCTGCGCGTTTCGTCATCGTTCTCGTCGCTCTACCCTCGTACCTCTTTCAGTTCCGTCGTCGGATCCCTAGAACCCCGTTCTGCACCTCAGAGCCTCTCGTTACGATCGCGTTCGTGTTGTGTTTGTTGTGCACGGCATAGCGCATCGTAGACATATCAGCGCACGGCAAGTGGAGACCTACGCTCTTTTCAAATAATTTTAACGTGGCAGCCAAGTTATCCGTAGTCACCGATACTGCTCATGTTGTACTCTTTAGCTAAGTACGAAGCGGACGAAATTCGAGAGGGGAAACTCGGAGTGTGATTCACTGACTGTAGACTATAATCGTGTTTTTAGAGTGTAGATTCACCGGAAATAGAGGTTAAAGCGCGAAGGTGAAATGAGAAAACAAATGAGGAAGTGAAGATACAAGGAACTGATCAGAGAATTGTGGTGTAAAGAAAGGGAGCAAAGAATGATGAGGAAAAAGAATTCTTGATGGAAAGGAACTGTCTTGACTCTGTAAAATAAATTGTGGTGGAGGCTCAAAGCGATTCGTCGGGGTGACATGCGATGTGATTGACGAGATGACATAGTGGAATAAAATGTCGGACGAGTTGGAAAACGGAAAAATGGGGCGAAAGGTAGACGTCGGCGTATAGGGGGAGTGCGAAAACCGAACGTCGGCTTAATAGAGTCGGTTTCTGAGTGGGCTCCGATAGTGCGCGATTCGCTTTGTGAGCGTGCGATGCGTGAGACGCGCGCCTAGTACGGGCGGTAAAGTCCGATTTCGAGTGCGCAGAGATTCGGAACGCGTATCAGCGCTCATTAATATTCCAACATAAGTACTCTATTTCATGTGAGTTAAATAATCACCCAGTCATTTTGTTATTCATTTCTACACTTGGTCCTTACCTTCTAGCTTCAGTCCTCGGTGCTACAATCTTGTAAGATTGTACTTAGATATACAGGCCGTGCAAGGAGCTACCAGGTAAGATTAAAGTGAATAAGCGCTAATGAACTTAGTGCTGGTGTGTGAGCCGTTCGAAAAACGGCCATAGTAAAATAAGTACTCGAAAATAATATGAAGTTAGTTCGTAAATGACATCAACACATTCCAATGTTTACTTTCCGTATGCTATCGCTGGCAGTTCACTGAATTAGCCTTTTAACACTCATCTACCGCATCACTTCACAGGAGTGACTAAATTCAGAGTACTCAGATTTGAGTTGGGATTGTTGATCTTCAAAATGTATCTCTGCAGTGAAACACACAAAGTACTTTTGCAATAAGCACTTATCTCAATTGTGCTCCGAGTCGTTACCTGTCCTAAATTGAATAATTGCATTTGATCTTCACCGTAAACTCCTCCAAGGCGGAATATAAATTATTATGTGACGCTTTCCAAATATAAGATTATGCAGAAACGTGGCTAGAGGGTCTACATACGGCTACCGCTCATCGAATAAGCCAGAAAACCTGAGGACGGCCTTGGAAGAGCATCCTGTTCCTTGGGCAAGCGAACTGGTTTGCCGGAAAGGTGGCCCGGAACAAGCCGAAGTGGTGTTGCGACCGCCAAGTTCATGTCAAGTGAACCTTGCGGCTCGCGTACACCGTATCCGTCACCTTCTGGGCTTTTTGACGACTAGATTCACCGCCGAATGCTCAACGTCATCCTCGACAAGACGCTTCTGATTCGTGACTCGTCAATCGATCACCACTATCCCACCCCACCCCGCTCGATCTCGCCTCTCGACCTATAATCTAGTTGCTACTTTGATATCCTCTATACACCAGTTCCAGCACCGTCGAACGGCGCTCAGCTTGGCGATCATATTGGACTGCATGAGACCCTGCGGAGACATCGAATCAGAGGAGGCCGTGTGCTTTTGATGACGATGTCGATGGCATGATTTTTGAGTGCTTCTCCGAAGTGTCTGCATCCCGATTTCGATTGCAATTGCCCATTGCTCGTCGTTCGTCGTGCCCGCTCTGGCATGTACCCGATTTCATGGTAGAACCTTAGCTTGCTCATACTTCCTGCTTAAATGAGGTCCGAATTTCTGAATCCAAGCCTCCTCTCGACGCCCGTAAGTGACTATCTGTTTTAGATGGACTTGCTAAGGTTTATTTCAACTAATGTTTGCTATCTTTTTCCTCCTTGACCACCTTCCATCCCTTCTCTCTCCACCCCTTCCTCACCACCACGCAAACGCCCTCACAAAAATTGCACAAAAATTTCCTGGTCATTCATCCGCCTCGGAAGAGGACTATTAAGAAGGCAATCGCACGACAGGACCATCTAAATCCTACTCGCCCTCATGCGCTTCCCCAACGGCCGTTTTTGAAACCCTTTGTGGTTAGTATGATGTCGGAACTGAAACTTCGTCCTGTCGTCTGAATGGTCTATCTAAATCCGGAAGAAACAAAAGTTCTTTTTTTCTTTCCTTCTTTCTCTCTTCACAGAAAAGACCTACATCCTACTCGACATTCTCGTATCCTCTACACGCCAATCCCTGCACCGTCGCACGACGTTCAGCTCAACTTGCCTATCGGGTTGCACAAGACCACCACTAGAGCTCTCCTCAATCATGTATACTCATTGAACCTTCTTAGGCTGTGTGCCTCCAACGAGGTCGATGGCATGATTTTATCAAGTAAAGCTTTTGGGTAGTCTCTGCAAGTCGTTGGCTCCTCGTCGTTCGTCGTGCTGTCTGGCTTTGTGCATTTTCAATACTGGACTTAACGCCCGACCGTTACTGTCCCCAGCTTCGTCCCTTACACCTAAGTCCACCAGTTCCAACACCACCTCACCGCACGGTGTCTGAGCGGCTCGGCTCACAACATCGGGCTGTACGATACCCCAACGAGATCTCTCCACACGCGTACCCATCGAAGCTAAATACTTGGGCTCTATGCCATCGAGTATATCAGGGCCGATGGCAAGTCGCCGGGTTCTTCGTCGGCGTCTTCAGCCCTAAAGAATCGGGCTCGGGGCTCGTCTCGTTCATCGTGCTCGCTGCGTTGGGCGTTGGGACACTCGTACCTCCATCTTGATCTAGCTTGATCTCCAACCACCGCCCTCTTAGCTCAAGCTTTGCTCAAGCTCAATGAATTCCCACATGTCTTGTTTGTCGACAGTTCTTCAAAATTGAAATTGGTCAAGGTGAGTACGAAACCCAATTCTCAATATCCCCGGTACTTATTCAATCAGTTTCATTATCATCGACCACCAATTCAATGGAGAGCCTAATCGAAGCCGTCGTACGCATTTTTCTCCTTACTCGAGTATACTTCTATTCATTCATTCCAATTCTTCACGCTCCCGAAGAGATCATCTGTCAATCTCCATTTTCGTACGTCCTGTCTTCTCCTCCAAGGCCATCTTCCTTCCCATTTTTCTCCAGCATACGGACCTATCACAAAAATCACGCAAATCCGTCCACCAGGCTTAGACTAGGACTACGCATAGTAAGAAGGCAATCGCACCACAGGACACCCCAAACCTACACGTCCTCATTCTCTTGCCCAGGGACCTTATCAGGTGCCTGCGGTGGATTGCAGGATGTTTCCTCGGTCATGAGGTGTTGTCCTGTCGTCCGGTTGTCATTCCGAACGATAGAAGCCAAAAAAAAAAAAAAATCTCTTCTCCTTTTCGTCTCTTCGACGTTGATTTGGGTCATGGCTATTTTTTTTAGCATTTACCATGGAATTCAGGTTTTCACAACGTTGTTTTTCAAATTTCCACACCCTTCCGCTTCGTCTTGCATAAAGACTCACGGTATAGCTTTAACCCGTAATTTGTCCAGTCGGTCGGTATACGACATAAGCATACAAAATATAAGAGATCTAAATAAAGAAAAATAACGTATGTACTGTAGAGTACGCGGATGGAGGCAAATCGGGTGAATGAGTGAAATCTTGGACGGTAGCTGCACGGTAATTTTCTTGTGTCCCCCCAAGCTTCATTGACGCAAAATCTAGACAATAAAGCATAGACATTTCAACCGACTCCCTGAGTAGTAAAAAATGAGCAGCGAGGGTGCGCAATCAAGTTCGTGGAGAGTCGGTAGCTGTCGTCGCGCCGAAGTCGGATCACAGCCACCTGGCTGATCGATGACGAAATTCGATTACCTAATCTGATGACTGGTTTTCGCAAAAACCTGCCCACTCCCTTTTTTGCCCCCCGACGTTCATATTGCCCTTCCGTCTCTCACCCGCCCAGTATTTCACCCCGTGCACGGCGTCCGGCTCAGCGGCCATCGGTATCGGGGTGTCGCAGAACTCGCTAAATCAAATTCCATACCCATTGACTCACTGAGCGGTGGTTATAACTTTTGAGTGATTTTTCGTTTCGTGCATCCCAATGTCGACTTCAATGTAAATCCGCGTGTTTTCGTCGTGCCCGGTGCGCAAGTGTGGCTACATCTCCTTCTTTCGGCCTAGCCGTTCCTTCCCCTTCTGCAGCACCCTCGCTCCCCACTCCTCCCACTTGCGACTTGTCGGGATGAAAAATGACGACAACACTGCTGTTTCCAGGCGGTGTCGCGTTTTCGCCCGACAACATGGGATGCCCAATCTAGTGCCTTGCACGAGGTTAGGCTAAGTACACAGAACCTACCGACAACTCATCTCAGGCTGGAGCTCATGCCTGGAAATCGCACGACGGGACTTCAATAAGTGCTCTCATGCTCTTCTTCACGCACCGTTCTTTTTATGGTGCTCGCAGTGCATAGCATGTTGGATTGGATCCTATTGACGTTCCGTTGTCCGCTATCCGAAAAAAAGCTCCCTTCCCTCCTCTCTCTGGATGGACGACAATAACCATCCGGGGAAAAAAAAAAAACAACTCCTCCGCCTTCTCCCTCCTCTCCCTCCTCCCTCCTCCTGGACGACAATAAAGCACGACAGGACGTTCTAATCCTCCATGCCCTCATGCTCTTCCCCAAGCTTCTTTTTGTAGCCTGTTGTGGATAGCATGATGTGCCTTTAGGCTTAAGATCTGCTGTCCTGTCGTTCGAATTGTCTTTCCGATTCGAAGAAAGAAAGGGGGAATAAACGAATATCTAATCCCCGGCTTCCGTCCCATCTAGCCGTCTTGCCAATCTCTTCTGCACCATCCGTCTTTTCTCCCACCCGTTCGCTCGTTATCTCCCTTCCAGTCCCCTTCCTTACCGCACAGCGCATGGATCCCATGGCATGATTTGCAGATGTGGCTGTTCACCCGATAGGATATGATCGTTGCCCCAGCTACAAGGCTAGAACGAGGACTCCCTCTCTGAATCAGGAAGGCAATCGCATGACAGACCATCCAAGACATGCACGCCCTCGTGCTCTTCTTCAGGGACCGTTTTTGGCGCCCATGCTGAACAGCATGATGAAATCGTACGCTTACCGAATTTGTTCTGTCGTCCTGATTATCTCTCCGAAAGAATGGAAGAAAAAGATTTAGCCTTCTTCTTTTCTCCCCTTTGCCTTTATGAATGATGCTATTAAATTGTTATTTTCAAAGTTCCCCACCTTCGCTTCTCTTTGACCAACCCCTGTCGGTAGTATCTTAACCTATGAATAGAATAAAGATACACAATTAGGGAACTTTTATAAAGACAAATGGTTTATAGAGAATCCAGATATATGACAGTCGGGGGACGTCCCGAGACAGAAGAATGAAAATGGGAAGAAAGGATTCGAAGGAAGAAGGACGAACATCGCGGGGTAATCTAAGAACGGAGCATGGACATTCGTTGAGAAACGAACTGCAAGAAATGTCAGAACCACGTACAAGAGACGATATGGGAAAGCGGTCAATGGCCGATGACGAGGCGAGAGGCGATAAAGATCAGAATGGTACGTACCGTTTATTGACATGCACGAACCAGGTGCGCCAACGGCGAACGAACATAAGCACTTTGGCTCGAAACTAAGGCTCCAACCGTATTAACCATATGGGATCGAAACAAAGTTGTCGAAAGGAAAAGAAATACATGAGACAAATTGCGCATACACGCTACCGAAAGCAGCTAGTACTACGCCTTGAAGTCCAAATAGGGCCGGGAACGTAAGGGCAGGGACTGAGACGGCAGTGGAAATGGAGACGGAGGGGGAAGATGGGCGGTTGAAAGGTTCCGATGGAGGAGAGGTGAGGAGGCGAGGAGGTGAATAGGAGGTGGGATACGAGCTTGGGAACGGACAAGGCGACTGGGAGAGATGATTTCCTCTCTGCATATCCGTGCATTTTTGGGATTATTCTGGTAGTTCCAATTCAGCGCCTGCGTTAGCTTGAGATTCGATAAGGATGACGAAGCGCAGTATCGGGCAGGGCGTGTGAAGTGGGGCTGCGCGGGGCAGCTGCTTGTGAAACAGTGTCGACTCTAGTTCGACGGGATGGGTTCGCGTGAGTCAATGACAGATCATCTGGGACGGCGAACCGCACAGCTGAAGTACGAGATAAGCACTGAGAAGACAGCAGAGAAGGAAACGACGCACATTTTGTTCTTGACGTCAACCAAACTTCCCTTGGGCGCGGGATCACGAGAAAGATAAAAGGGAGGCAGGATAGGATTCAGATGGAGGGGAAAATAAAGGGTAAGGGAAGGATAGGAGAGGAAGGCCAGAGGTAGGGAAAGAACATAGGAAACAGGGAGAGATGGCTTCCCTCTCCTCGTGAATTTGTGTTTGTAGACTGTTCGCGTACCCCCTCATCGTCACCTTCAGCTTGAAATTCGACAAGGGTCACGAGCCGCGACCGCATATGCTTCTCGTTATAAGCCGTGGGTGATAATGAACCTCAGGGGATGGATGAGTTGCGCAAACGGCGAGCGCTGCGAAAGGACGGGGCTGGGTCGGGGAGGCTAACTATGTTACGCGACGTGCTCCAGCGAGGCAATTCGAGCGCGGCCGTGACGCCAGGAGCAACAGTTTCGTGTGAGTCGGTGAAGTTTCGGGATAGAGCCGACGTGGGGCGGCCTATCATCCCAGTAACACACTTTGGTGCTATGGAATCTAGCTCGACGGCACGGGGTGGCGAGAAAACTGGCGGTTCAAGCTTTCAAGCACGATCAAGAGACAGTCACGGTTTCTCGTGAGCTTTTGTGATTCGTACGGGCTACGGATTGGCCGAACTGCGGGAATGAAGTTTCACGATAGAGCTGCTGCGGTACAGAACGGCGCTGGTTATCTGGCACGGGAAAAAAAGTGCTGGAGGACGAGATGAGCCCAGGGAAGCAAAGAGGGGACGACGACGTACCTTTTGTTCTCCACTTCAACCAAACTTCCCCTCTTAATCTGCTCCGACCACGAGAACCTTTCGGCTTTGATTGCCCTCACCCTCTTTGTCCTTCGTAGCTGCATTCGATCCAGCGTGCCTCGAAAAAACCAGAAAGAGCATAAAGCAGCGTCAAGCCAGCCGGCTCCATCATCTGACGAATCGCGTCAGAGCTGCCCCAAGACTCAAGTTTCTTCAGAGCAGCACCACAAAAAAGGCAGATAAAAAAAAGGGGACGTTTCAACCAACACTTTGAGTATAAAACGGGCGGAGAGTGTGCTGTGTCGCGTGGAAAGTTGGTGAAGAAAACAAACCCAAAACGGTCGTCGCACTGAAGTCGGGGCGTCGGGGCACCGCCACTGATGGCCGATCGATGGCGCAATCGATTATCTAATGATTAGGTGATGTCCTCCCGCACCCATCTTGCATCGTGTCCCGATACCTTCATGTCAGACCGCTTCTCACTTTCCAAGATTCGAGTCATGCGCTTGCTTAAGATCCTCGAACTCGCCGAAGGCTAAGCGCTATATGCTAGCTCAACGTCCGTGGTGTCAATCTCTCTGCGGACGACTCTTTCTTGGGTAGGATCTTGCGATGTCTACTGTCACCTCCTCAGACCTTGTCGCACTCTGAGTAATCTTCATGCTGCAATCGCCAAGTATTCACTAACATCGATCACTTTTGATCAAGACTCCGAGTTCTACTTGCGACCCTTCTACTCACAGACACTAATAATTAGTCACGTCAACTCGCCATACTTCGTGCCTCCTCTCCTTCCCCACTTGCGACTTGTCCTTCCCACCCCGCGCACGGTGTTTGGGACAGCGGTCATTTGATTATCAGGGTGAACAACGATGGCATGATTTATTTCTTCTTTTTTTGCGTTCACCCTGATATCTTTAGCAGCCCTTGCCAATGCCGTGCGCGAACGTAGGTCAAGTATTGCACAAAGCTTACCGTCCCGGCCGATCCCCTCTCCATGCCAAGGGGATTACTCGATCGAGCTCAGTACCCCCTCTCCTTTCGGCTCTCCATCCTCTCCCTTCTGCTGTATCCGCATCTCACTCCACCCGCTCGTTCCTCCCCTCCTTCCCGCCCAACACGGCATCCAAATCCGTCTCCTAGTCAGCAGTCATCGGTATACTTATAGTATCGGGGTCGAACAAAGAGCCTATCCTGAATCATACCCATCGAATTGGGGAATCAAAATAGATGGTATGATTTTGCTCGTATGTTCTGGTTACAGATTCGCCCCGATATGACAGTTGCCCCGACCATGCCATCCGCGAGCGTAGTCCTTGTCCATTTCTCGGAACCGACCGATATCCTACGCTTAGCTAAGATTCCTAGGCTTCGCTCGATTTTCAGCCACCGATTCTGCAATACCCACACACAGAAAATCTCATACCCTGTCTGCGGTTCTTCTCAGATTCGAGATTTAAACCCTGTTTCAATTCTTTTTCCCTCTCCAACTAGAGGTAGCCTCTGTGACGAAACACAGACGAGGGTCCAGGATCATAACGACGGAACGTCACCTTTGCTCAGTACAATCGTACTATTCCCCAGGCGCATTTCTTTTCTTGGTGTTGGTCCCTGCGGTGCATAGCATGATTAAGTAGTTCTGGGAAAGGAGATGTACCGTCATCCGTCATCCGCTATCCAAACAAAAAATGCCCGCCTTGGATTCGATTTTTGGGTTCGCTCAGATGAAGATTCTTATGACCTTTCCGTTGTGCAAGGTTTACTTTCCACCTGGACCACCTTTTGTTTTCATTCCCAAGACGGGCGCTGAGACTTTGGCGGAGTAGGTAATCGGACGACGATGGAACGTCCCTTTCGTCTATACGGTCATGCGTTTCTCTTCAAGTACCTTCCATTTTTTGGTGCCGTGGTTCACAGCATTATCCGAGGCAGGGTGGGATAGACGTTCCGTCGTCCGCTGTCTGAAAAAAAAGCCCATTAGACAATCTTCTTCCTTGTTCTCCTCTCTTCAAAACTTCAATTCTATTTGGACGGCTAATGTCTTGGCTTCCCATCATGTAAGGATGAGAGAAGAGCGAGAAGATACGACGCACGTAAGTCGCCTAGTCGTATTCCTACTCGTAACTCACAGCATATTCTTCTCAAGTCTCAATGC
Organism: Galerina sulciceps; assembly: GCA_023014345.1. Classification (NCBI taxonomy): domain Eukaryota; kingdom Fungi; phylum Basidiomycota; class Agaricomycetes; order Agaricales; family Galerinaceae; genus Galerina; species Galerina sulciceps. Next base: position 1,706,692 of record JAEDXJ010000013.1, on the reverse strand, counting down.
ACGGAAGAACCTCCTCCAAACAGGCCATCGTTCCAGCACTCCGGTCCAGCGACCGAAACCACACCATCATGTTCTCCGATAAATTCGTTCTTTCGAGAAGGACGCCTCTGGTATGTTTATTGGTCCTTGGCCGATTCACGTATTTTAACAACCTCGTCGAAGGTCGACCTTCCTTTTTTCACATTTCCAGCTCAAAATCAAGGCGCATAAACCAGAACGAGTAAGGAATTTTGTCAAGTCAACGAAGCAGTTTTTTTTTCTCGAGGTGCTCTTGTAACATCTTGTTTTACTCGAGTAGTATACTACCCATTTACCTTCGTTTTGCTATCTGTGTTTACTGTACACACGACGTTGATTTATGCTATCTGGAAATAGTCAAACATCATATACAAATGCTGTCGAGTTCTGGATTGTCGAACGTATACGGTGAGACGAGAAAAGACTGCTTCACAAGAAAGGAATTGCCCAGGAAAGTCTACATATTTTTAATCGATATCCACAGAAATTCACTGGGTCTTCGAAAGTCCTTCCGTAGTACTCGTAGCAACTTTGATTGACAACGACGAGGAGGCAAGAAAATAAAGAGGAAAATCTAAGGCAGAAACAAGTAGGAAGAAAGCTGGAAGAGAGGTGCGAGCCATAAGCAATGCGACTGCTTTGACAGCGATATCATTACTGCACATAAAGTCGTAAGTTGAATAGAGAAAAATACAGTAAAAGGAATGGCGCTTACTTTCCAAGAGTGTTTGAGAGCTTTCCATTCGTAACGAAAAAGCATATAAAACGTCTCCTGGGAGGGTAGGCGTTGCAGTTCAACATCGAGGCAGAAGGTAGCGATGAAATTCGTGGCTTCGGCTCCAAGCTAATGTTTGTACTTGGGCTGTAGGTAGAACGGGGCGGGGTCTGCGGGGGTGGGAGTAAGGGCCTTCGCTGGAGCTGGAGCAGAAGGCGTGTTTGAAGTTTGAACACCAAACTCGAAGGCGACGTCGGACTCGCGAGCCTGAGACTCAGAGAGAGAGAGTCAGCCATCGAGTTTATGGAATCTGAAGCAAAAACGAGAATGTGAATGAAAATTTATACCTTAAAAGCCATGCTCGACTGGCCACGTACTTCTGAGGCTTCTTCGGACGGACGCGTCGTGGGGCGCGGCGTGGAAGGCATGAGCACAAGCCTGAAAACGAACACCAGGCCGAGAACCACAGGCAGCAGCGCGAATCCTGGCTGGGCATATACGGCAGCGAGGAAAGGATGTGGGCGGAGAAACAACATGAACACCCGTTACCCCTCACCGCCGCCGCCGCCGTAGTCGCACCCGCGATGAGATTGAGCAGGAGGAGTAGCTCGCACCCTTACCATCAGCACCCCCATCCTCGGTACCGGCGCGGGGGCAAGCAGGACCTCGAGTTCCAAACGCTTCTGAGGCCGGCTAGCTCCATGCCGCAGTGTCGACACGCAGTTAAAACTGACGCGCAGAGTGAGGCTTGATGACTGTAATTGTCAGGGGCGGCAGAGCAGAGGCGGGAGCGGGGTCGAAGGGTGGCTGCGCTAGTCCGTGACACACATCATACAGCTAAGGGGGATGGAAAGGGCGTTGCTTCCAGACGGGGGCGGGGCGGGGCACGGATGACGGTGGCGGCGGGTATTATACCCGGGTGCTGGTTCCTGGTTTGGTTGTGCTTCTGGTTGATGGCGACCCCGCCGTTGGTGGTGTAAGGGGAGGGGGGAGGGGAGGAGGTCGAGTCTTGTATATGCGCGTATAGGGTAGGTGCGGCAGGGGCGGGGCGGGTGGGGCAGAGAAGGAATGGGCGTGCGAGGGGTGTGTGGCGAACAGAAGCTAACGATGTCCTGGACCATGGGCGTTGGGTTGAGAGGTTTGGAATAGACACACGACGACGGGCTTACTTGTATAGAGCTCACAACCGCCGCGGCGGTGGCGCACAACAAGCCCTCTTCCCCTCCCGCTCCTCCTCACCCTTCCCCGTTCCCTCCCCTCCGCAATACAGCGTCAGGACAAGAGGGCGAAATGCCAGTCACTGGCACAACTGCTTCCCCTCGTGCTTGATCGACGACAATAGAACGTTGTCCCGGTCTCGCTTGGGAAGGACGAGAAGAAGGGGGGACGAAGTGCCTGTCGTCCGTCGTCCGGTGTGCAACATGCGACGTCGCGCCAACGCGCCCCGGGATGCGGTTCGTATGACACAGTGACGCGCGCCGCAGGAGGGGAGAGGTCGACGCGAATGAATACAATGTAGATGTCAACAGAGAAGGAGGGGTGAGCAAAGTAAATGTTGACCAGATGGCCGCGGCCGAGGAAACGTGGGGCGGGGCGGAGAGGCAGGCGTCAGCGCGAACAGGAGGGGCAAAGGAGAGGAGGCTTGGAGTGGAGACGAAGGCTGGTGTACGGAAGTGGTGAGTGGGAAGGTGACGTTGCTAACTCGGCGAGGATCCGCGTTGAGGGGATGCTCCTTCCATCCCCGCCTAAACGTAACGTTAGGTACAGCGTGGGGAGCGTTGGTCGGTCGGAGATTGCGGCGGCGTGATCGCAGGAGGGGCGGGACTAGATTTTGGTGGTGTGCGACGGTGCGCCGATTCGTACCGTGTAGCAACACACTGCGCAGGCGGGGAGATGTTGATGCAGACGGCGTTGATGATGAAGTCGATAGAGAGGGTCAGAGGAAGGGCGGATGATGAGTATACGGCGGCGAGGATGATGGGGAGGAGATGCGGCCGGGACTATAGGGTGAAGGAAAAGATAGGACGGGAAAGGTGGAATAGCTGCGATTCCTGCTGGCGGGCTATAAGCCGCGTTTGACGAAGCCGAGTGTTGGACCACAGGGCAGAAGGAGCGGCTGCGAGGGACGGAGGGGCGGGACTCTCTGCGACACGCTATAGTTCACATCTCAAGGAGGAAGGGAAAACGGTGGTGTTCGAGATCGGCCATGAGAGCGCAGCTGCCTTCTCGTTTCCCGTGAGCCGGTTTTGGTCGATGTCGAGAGATATCACTGGATTCGTCGTTTCGTGTACCCTAAACTGATGGAATGGAGTCCCGAAGGATGCTGCTGCCTTCCTGACAAGCGCGGGTCGGTGGATGGGAGAATAAGAGTGCTGAGGAATGAGGTAAGCACTGGGAAGAGGAGAGGGGACGACGACGACGACACGCACTGTTCGCTCTCAACGGAAACCAAATTATCCCTCGTCGTCTTCGACGCCTCGGCTCTCATGAAGATTGGAAACCCTTAGCTCCTTCCAGTTTCTTCTTCGTCATGTCCCTCCTTCGTAGCTGGGGGTCAGCACATCTTGCAACAACATAGAGACTAGATACACCCTGTCGAGGATGGCGTGTCTAACCCCCTCAAGTTCGAATTCTCCGGCGCAGGATAGTGAAGAGAGTAGAGGAGAAAACGCGGACATCATTTTTAGTAAAAAAAAGTGGGTAGCGAGGTCGCGGTGTGCTTGGAGAAAAACAAGAAGAGAGGTCAAGAGGTGTCAGATCCACCGATCGCGGCCGTGTGTCCCACGGTGGGGTAGGTGGGGGGTACCCCCAAATCGGGATAGCCACGTAAGCAAGGCAAGCAAAAGGCAAAGACCTCTCGGCAAGGTCGGCAATTCAATCAACGCAATCAAGCTCGCACTTGAATGATAATCTCAACTCTTACAACGAACTCGGGCGTGCTCTATACGCATCCAAAGCGGGAAGGCAATCTCAACGTGCGCTCGCGCATATGATTTCAATGTTTCTGCTGCCTCAAAGATCTCGATTCCCCACGAAGATCCAGGCCAGTTTAAGTACCATCTATGCCTGTCCTCATTCCCACAATTTCTCTACCAATCCCACCTAATTATGTCTTAAATTGACTTCCTCGCACCATGTCAGATGTATTTCAATGATTGTTTATCACTTGTGACGTCTTTTTTCATTTCTGCTTCGCTTTGCGTTGGCCATATCTTTTTTGGGCTGAACTTTGAATAAAATCCCTTGCGAGGTATAGTCGTATCGATCTAATTCTACCTAACTACAGTCTCAAACCATAAATAAATGTTGTTCTCGTTTCAATAAGTGAACTCGAAGTTAGAATTTGCGCGGCACCTCCAGCGGAGTTGACTTAATTTTGATGGAAGGAGTCTTTGCCGGCTACATGCCGCTCCTCGGAAATCACCGATTGTGATCGATCAGGCTTTGTCATCGTTGAAGTTGACGGTCGCGATCGGTGGATCTGACACCTCTTGAGAGAGGTGGCGTTTTGATGGCGTGTTGATGGCGGACTTCAAAGGCACAAACGATTATCTAATCTGATGTTTGTCGAAAGCGCTTCCGGCGCACGCACATTCTCTGAGTCTCATTTCGCTGTAGGTTGAACGTGTTGAAGGGAATGTCCAAGTCAAGACCTGGAGACTCGACGAGAGTTGCGGATCGAGTTCGTAACACCTAATCAAAAACAGTATGAGGATTGCACTGAAAATTAATGCTCGACTGCTCACATACCAACGTAGTCCCGTCCTGGTGCTGGGTGGGAAGAAGTACGAGCACGAGTACCACTGGCACCAGCGTGGATCTGGGCGGGCATACCACAAGCGAGCTGAAGATGTGGGCGAGGAGAAACTGAAAACACCGACACCCGCTACCCCTCGCACTCGCACTCGCACTCACATCTAGTGCAATGCAATCACGACCCATCCAATGTGCAACTGAAACTGACTGGGCGGGGGCGGGTGTAGAGAGCGGGTGCACCAGGCAGTGACGCACATCATGTACCTGCAATGAGAGAGTGGGAGCTGCTTCCATAGCATGGCGGAGGCACAAACGACGGCGTTGGGGGGTAGTCGTACCTCGAGTGAGGGATGATGGGAGTTTGGGACTAATGGATGGGCGGATAAATCTCGCGACGAAGGGAGGGGGCAGGGAGGGGTTGTGCGCGACGGTGCGGTAAGTCGTGTTGTCTAGGGACGCACCGCGTGGGGAGAGGGGCGCGGTTGGTGCTACATTTGTTGTGGATGATGATCGAGGAGGTCCAGGGGTGGATGAGGGATATGCCGATGTTCGGGGCGCCGGGGCGGTGGGGGCAGGGAAGAGAAGCAAGCAGGGAGAAGAAGATAGGATAAGAGGGATGGAATTAGGAATCGGAATGGGGAAGGTGAAGGTGATGACTGCCAGTTTGATGAGGATCCGTATTCATGAGACGTTCGTCCCGACTCTGCTTCAACGTCCTGCTCCTTCTGCTGGATAATCAACGATAGCTACGACACCCGCTGGCTTGAATCTTGGGCTGTAAGCCGCTTCGACGAAGCTGGCATTGGGAGACTGGGGCAAAAGTACGACTGCGAATTCCGCACAGGGTTGGACGGGACGGGGCTGATTTTCGCGACGCGCTACGGAATGCAGCTCAACCTGGCAGGAAAATGATGAGGTACGAGGTAAACCGTGAAGCTGAAGGCGCAGCTGCGTTTTTGGGAGCCGGTGTGAGTCGATGCAGCTGCCGCACTTGTCATTTCGAATCTAGTTCGTACGGGTAAGAAACAGACAAAACTGAGGAATAGGTTCTCACCGTAGTGTATCTGCTTTTCTGAAGCGCGCAGGTCGGTAGATGGGAGGAAGAAGGGAAAGCTAAAGAACGACATAAGCACAGGGAGGAAGGAGGAGGTCAATGACGGCGCACGTTTTGTTCTCGACGTCAAGCAGAATAGCCCTCGGCGCATCGTGTTTCCACGAGGAATGGAACCCTCAGACCCTCCCGGTTTCTTCTTCTTCATGTCCCTCCTTCGTGGCTAGACCCCAGCGACGATGACAACAACTGTGGGGCTCAACCCGCATACCCGCTCTCAGTCCCTCCCCCCTGATCCTGATCCAGAACGGACAACAAAGCGACGCCGACTTGTTGGGGAATTGAAAGGTACGGCGCAAATCAATAGCATATTGGCCGGGTCGCTGTCCTCTTACGTGTTCTGCGTCTATGCTGCTGGAAAGGGTGAGTAGACTTTGTCGAAGATGCGCTACAGTCGCAGGCAGCTGTGTAACGGACCCACTGGGGCTGAGCAGGGGAACCAAGGGGAAGGAGGTGTCTGTCTGTCTGTCCCCGAAGCGTCGATAGAGAAGGAGAAGGGGGCGGGTGAGGCATGCAAGCGGCGGGCGAGGGGCAGGGTGGAGAGTCCAGCGGCGGTGCAGGTATCAACGATACTGAAGCGTCAAATTGGAGGGGAGGAGTGGGGCTGGAAAGAAGGGGTATGACTCGGATGAACCAGATTGGCGTAGGTCCGTCTTACGGGATCCGCTCTCCGCCTCAATGTCGGGTCAAATTCAGCTTGGGGTGCGATGAATCCCAAGCTGAATGCCACTGGAGCATACTGGGCGGCTTGAAAGCTTGATGGGACGTACGCATGATCGAGGGCGATGGTGATGGTGCGAGTCCGAAATTCGAATGTGTCGGATAGGATAGCCTCGAGCTCGTCATTTCGAATCGTTCGAAATAGTTACCAGCTAAACTGCGGGAAATAGTTCCTGATGGGTCTCTTCATACGGGGAACAACAAAACTGAAAAAAAAGATGAGCTTCGAGAAGAAACAAGAAAAGATGACAACTCACTGGTGCCGAGGTACCCATCTTCTCTCCTGGACTTGAACCCAACATGCGCTCGACTCTCATAAGTGATTCCATGTCCTCCCTAATCCCTCTCTTCACGTCTTTCTCTCCGTCGTATCCTTGCATAAGACCCAGCACACCTCTCCTCGAACAAGCCAGATGACGACAGACACGCCCGATCGTCCTGATTGCTTCTAAGCCATCAGTTCCATTGAGACGTATTCGAGCAGAAGAAAAAACGGCCTAATTTAAAATTTGAAGCAGTATCTAGAATGGAAAATGGGCGGCACTCGTGAAGGTGCTCTTGTGTGCAAATTTGAAAACGAAACGCACAGAAATAGGTGGTCTGATGGCTGAACACAGCCACTGATGGAAGATTGATGGAGTGATCCACTATCTAATCTAGCAGAATGTCAAATCTCTGCCACCCATCTCTGTCACGAACCACCATCTCTGCCACCCACTCACGTCTATGAACTACACCTCACATCGTCGTTGGAATTGGCAAACTGCGTTCTGGCGATGTTTGCTCCGTCTTTCTGGTCGACACTTCTCGAAAAAAATACTCTGTTCGCGTTTGAAATTTTCAATCCATATATGCCTAGCCTAGCTTCGTTCCCTGGATCTCCTACACTAGCTCCAGCACCTTCTCCGCACGGCGTTTAAGTAGACTCAGGTTCATATCGATATCGGACTGCACAGAACCACCACGAGAACCCTCCAAAATCCACCTGCCCCGCGGGTCGAAGTTGAGCGACGGCAAGTGCTTGTCCAGTGATCCTTGTTGGCATTTTCAGCGCACTGCGATTATTTTGGAGTCAACTGGTCTACTTTCTCGTCGTGCCGCCCTTGCTGTACTGGGACGTATCATACCGCATTGAACTTCGAACCTGATTGGACTAACATCCGACTCGACTACCTCCTTCCATCCTCCCTTCCTTCCTGACACTTTGGTTGTGTTGATGGTTGAGCTTGACGAACATTCTTCCAAGATCGTCATTTATCATCGTATTAGGTATAAAACATAGATATTATGCAACGTATCTCCGGTAAACGCTCCGATTGTCATTCGCACAACCTCTCTTTCAATGGCCTACCCCTCGATCCGATTCCCATATCTTCTCACTCCTCTCCTCTCTTTCGTTTATCACCTTCATCATCACCGCCCATCGCGGGACTCGCACGGCGTTTGGAGGTTGTCATAGATATCGGGTTGATCAATGACTTTTCACTTCACTGAATCCAAAACTATACCCATTCACACAGGCGATGTATTTCAGGCTTCGGTGATTCTGATAATTTCATTCACCCCGATATTAGCTGTGACTACATCCTCTCTTCATGCCATGCCATGCCGCGCGCGATCTTGAGAGCAACCCATTGCACGATCCATAGCTATCTCAGGCTTTTCAGTGACTGACGTTCTGAGTCGAGCTCGGCCAATATCCTCGCTTCTTACACTCCTGCAATTCCGGTGGTTTCATGCTTCACGGCCAATGTTATTTGATGGTAAGCGAAGCCGTCTATGATCTCTGGTAAGCTTTCCACTTCATATTTTTCTACAGAGGGCTGAGGCTACTCTAGTTAATCACACGACAGTGCGTTCATTCCCTCGACGCTGTCATGCTCATCTCCAGACTCCGGGCACCTCGTCGTGCTAGAAAGCTTAGGACGATTCCTAAATTCTGAAGCACTTCTCTGTCGTTTGGATTGTCTCTCTGAAAAAAGGGGTTCTTCTTCTTCTCCATCTGGGTCTACATATCACTTCGTTTTCGACCTATCCAGATTTACTAAGCAGGCGTGGGCTCATCGTCTTTCAAACGGGTGTCAGGTGCGCGGCTTGCATGTGTTTTGAACCCAACACTAAAAATAATATTCGGGTGTCAATATGTACATTCTTGTGGCTCTCGAGCATACGACGGACTCGGGCTGTTGTTAACAGTCAGTTCACGCCTCAAAAAACAAATATCCGTAAATAAGATGGGAACAGGATATAAAGTCTGGGCTTCTCATGACGGTATTGTGAGCCATCAATCCTTCGCCCCCCAAACAAATTATTCTCGCAGCGCAACAAGAAACCAATATGTCCTCAGTAAGCGATGCCTTCGTCGTATACCTTCCACTCCGCATATGAAAATACAACATCTTAACAGGTCCCCGTCAACCAGTCCTCTGCGACTTGCGGAAGCTCCAATTGTGGCTGCGGCGCATCGTGAGTTCAAACTTCACCTCGGTCGTCGTTGGGTGCCGTTATTGAAGAAGCTTCGTCGTCTCTAGCTGTAGCTGCAAGCCGGGAGAGTGCAAATGTTGATCGATTGATTTGATCGATTGATACCCTTTAAGATTGATTTTGTAACGACTCGGAGGCTTGGATGAGCTGAGAGAATTTGTATTATTGGACAACTAATATATCCTTCTTTGACAAATTCAGCACAAGGCTGACAACTTGTGCGCGCGTTCCATACGACGCAGTCGTATTTTGCCGGAATTGAGCGGCTGCTCCCGAAGTTCGACTCATTCTTCGCAGTATCGTTTGGCATTAGGGCTCTCGGTCGGGCGACTTGAGCCAGACAGCATAATTAGATTACATAGGTTGATCTATCCGCCGTTGGGTAGTGAATTTTTTTTTTTTTGCACAACCTCTCGGCTCCTGTGACTGTGCGACGCGCTCTGGCCCGAGTAGGCCGAGTGTGGATCAGATTACAGCTATTTTCATATCAATGCGCCGAAATTTTTAAATTTTACGTACGGGCGGACTCTTGACTTTTCAAGCTCATAGGGAGGCCGAGTCCTGGTTTGATGCCAGCTGTCAACGGCCTGGAACGTCCTTCCCTCGCTTGCGAGATCCGGTTCCTGGCTCCGTTGAAAATTACGTCTCCGCGCCAAGTGACTGTATATGTAAAAAACCAAGTGCGGCGCATTGATATGAAAATAGCTGTAAATAGTCGGCTGCAGAGTGTGTTTGCATGGTCCACTACTCTATATACGTATGAGTAAAAGTATGGATCACCTCGCAATCCTCATTCACTTCACATACTCAAGTACTCAAAATTCATCCGGGCAGAGCCCACATTCCTGTTCTTCGAAGTTAGTCGCTAGAATATAGAGCATAAGAAATACCACGCACAGAATCGGCGCGTTTTAGTCGGTAGAAAAGAGACGAAGAGGACGTCCGATTTGTCACAAAGTGTGCAGCCAAAGACGATGCATGCCGGCCACTAATGCGGTCGATACCTCAAGAGATACCTTGACTAATCTTCGCGAAGCCAGAGCTGAACAGTGATGACTGCTCACCCCATAATCGGGAAAAAAAAAGGCCTAGGGGGTTATACTAGTCTAGAAATTCCTAATAGGAACCTGGTGGTAAGAATCTGACGCAGTGTCGGTCATCGGGGCGAAGGATCAGATGGAATGTCTGAGGTCCCAAGAAAGAGAGAAAAAAACTTAGAAAGCAAAGAAGGCTGTGGATACACGTGAACAGAAACCGCACGACAAGAAATTGTGGCAAAAAAGGCCATTTAACATGCTCAAGACGAAGGCAGACTGCACTCCGTTGGATGGTATGTTAAAAGTCTGTCATACTCCTGTCGTGCGGTAAACTTGTTTGTGCTCTTGGATAAATTGGGTGCGACAGAGATGAGGAGAAAGAAGCAAGATAGTGGAAAACAAATACGAATTCCCGGGGTGCTTAAACCAAGTCCAGAGGCGCATAATGGAGCTTTGAATCTTGTATTGGAGATTGTCAGTATATATGCGAGGAATGAAAGAAAAATACCTACTTACAGAGATTAGCACAGTTCTTTGTTCGTTTGATGTTGTGACTGTCAAAGGTGTCCTTCTGTCGGCAATTTAGCGGCACCATCGATTTTCGACGGCCATTCCCTGCGGCTCCTAGATAAAATCAACATTGTCAGATGATCTAGGAAACGACACGGAATGAATGGGATTGGAAGCACCGTATGAATACGCCAGTGCCACTCTAGCGTTCGCGTCGAATCGACATCTCTTGAGGCACAGCCCACCGAGAGAAAGATTCACATCGGCCAGCAAAGCTAAGAGCCGACTCGTAGGAAAACCGACGACCAGAAAGGCAGCAGCAGCGATAATGAAGGTGCGGGTGGGCGGAACTCCAATTCCCACCGGTTGTAAGAGTTATCATCAGATAGAAGGGGAAAAAATCGACCCACGCAACCATTTCGTTTGTTGGCTGGGATGAACCACAAGCTCCGACAAATAAATTCCATATCCTAGTACGCCGTTTCGTCTTCAGCGGCACGGCGGGCGTGGGCGGGCTTCGAACGAGCGGGGGCGAGGTCCTCGAAATTGAGTGGGGGGTCGAGCTTGGAAACGCGCTGAAATTCGAAACAAAGCGAGCAAGAAAACATGTTTATACGCTGAGCTCGTCGTATCTGGAAGAAAAGAAAAGGAAAAATATCCTAAGCCCTCTGACCAAAAAACAGTATTCGACTACCCATGTACCTGCGCGCGGACTTCATCTTCGTCTCGCCTATATTCCACTCCGCATAATCGAAGGATCATGGTCAATGGAAGGCAGGAAAGACAGACCAAGAAAGAACGATGAAACAAAAAAACCCATTACCCCGTCGAGCAAGCACGACGCGTCGCGTCGTATGAGTTCATGCGAATGCAAGTGTATAAATATATGCGCCCGCATTGGGGCTACTTAAAGTTCGAGCTTCTAGTCGACGGCGCGGACGGTCGGCAGAGGGGGAGGGTGCGGGACGGCGGCGGCGGCGGCGGGGTGCATCTCTGCTCTGCGAGTGGGGACCGGCTTTCAGTGTCGTATATGCATACGCAGACGCAGATAGAGCAGATGTAGTAGCGGCAAAGGCGAAGGCAGCAGCAGGGGCGTGCGGGGCGGGTTCAAAGAGGGCGGGCGGGGCAGGGTGTGATAACGAGGGGAGGCGTGGCGGGGAGGGAGGGGACTGAGAGGGAGATGGTCACAGAGGCGGAGACGGGGGTAGGTAATGGGGGGAGGGGGCTTGCAGGTGTGGGGCGGGGCGGGGCGGGGCGGAGCCACCGACGCGGGACTCGACGTGAGCGGGCTGTTCGAGGTCGCCAGATAGTCAGGAGCGACGGCTGTAAAGTGAGGCGTAGGCGTTTGCGCCCTGCCCCCGCCGCTCTCAGCGCGGAATTGAGCATTTAGCACCTGCCCCCCCATCCCCTTCTGTGTCCTGTTGCGTAGGGAGGGGGGGAGCAATTGCGGCCCGAAATGGCGGGGAGGCAGAAGGGAGGGGGAGGAGCAGGTAGTGGAGGCAGTGGGGCTGGAACGTCCTGCATTGGTACGTAGGCGGTCGTACATAGGCGATCGTGTTGGAGAGAGCTTTATGCACCCTGTTTGGTTTCTGCTTCTGCACTGCTCCTGCATCAGTCAGTTGGTTTGCCTGGAATAAGTGAAGGTTCGTGTGGGGAAGCAGGACGGGAGACGAGGGTAAGGGTTGACCCACATGTTCCAGCGCCGTGGATGCAGCGTCCTCGCAATTCCGCACGGCACTGTTACGACGACCGTCTTATGTCCCCTTTAGCCGAAGGAGGAGGAGAGGGGGGCGTCTGTTGCTGCTGCTGCTGCTGTGACCACGTATATGTTGTGCTGTCCAGCTGAGCCACGAGTTGGAGGTGAATGCGCGGTTCTATCGATGCCGGGATCGTGAAAAAGGGCAGATGGTGATTGTGCAACGTTCACGGTTCGAAGTGAAGGATAGCACAAGGCAGCGCGGACGGTGTAGCAGGGAGGCGGGTAACAGAGAGGAGAGGACCTAGAGCCGATGTGGAGGGAGTGGAGAATGGAAGGGGGCAAGGCGCACGGATGGTTGACGCCTGCCAGCTGGCGTTTGGAGCCTGTAGCCTAAGGGGCTGCAGAGGCGACTCGTGCCAACAAGGAGAAGAACTGGACATCTGATACGGGGATCGTCAGAACAAAAGAACAATAGGAGCATTCGTTGAAGGGGTGAAGCGTACCATGTTTCGTTTTTGAACTCTCCCGCGACCTTTAGCGGGGCTTATTCCTCCCCTCCTCCTCCTCGTTCCTATTCCCCGCCTCGAACCAAGAAGCCCTCAAGCAAGCAAACGCCATTATTCTTCGGCACCCGTACTCTCCGTGTCACCAAACACATCGTCGACACCTTTACTAGCCAAGGTCGCGTTTAGAATTGAACCATAAAGAGGATAAGCCAGAGTTCGGGTCCACGACAATGAACCAGTATCACGGTCAACGAAGTCGTGTTGTGGAGGTTGGTTGGAACTCCCAGAATCGGAAGGAAACGGCAGGCTGATGGCGGGACACAGCCACTGATGATAGATCAACCCGTCAATCTAATCCGTTTGGAATCGATAAACCCAACCTTTTTCTTCCTTCTCCCCATGTCAGGCCAATGCCGACCCAACCCGTTCATTGTCAAAACGATAAGAGTATGCCTTAGACAGTGTGCGAGCGCCAAATTCGACTTCGGGTCTACATACTCTCCGCCGTGATCGCTAGGCCTTGTACGCTATCAATACCCAGTGCCTGGGCTGGTCCTGCAAAGATCATTGCCGACGAAATAATTGCGCGCTCCTCTCGTACTCTTCTAGATTCTTTCTCCTATTCTCGTTCGTTCTAGTTCACAATTCGTGTTCCTCAAAGACCTTCTCTCTGCATCTGGATTCGTGGTCATGGCTTCTCGTGGGATCTCTATCGACGCTCTTTTCATTGGCTCGCTCGTAATTTCGTCAGATTCAGACTTGAAATATCCACTAGCTGATTGAACTCTCAATAGCACTGTTCCGTTTCTCTCGGGTCATTGAGGCATGGACGTCACTGCTCTCGCCGAAGCCTATGAGGGCGATCACCTTTTAGGATAGCCTGTGCTCCCTTTCCTGTCCTTCGAGGTTGGTCGTTGGTATAAAGAATATAGGAAATCTCATGCGACCACCCCGTTTGAAACAAAGAGGACAATTATTCGCGAAACTAGGGCTACAGAGTTTCGACTACTCGCCTTGTGCCCGATCGGCAGAAATAGGTCGTACTAGCTTACTTTAAAACATCTACTAAGATCTCGATGGCATGAAGCTGACACCTGTATCGGACCTCAAAGCGAATGATCAGATAGAAAGTCAGGGGGTTCAAGAAAAAAAAAGGAAGCAAAGAATGCTGTGGATATCGCTGTATTTGGCTCAAGCCTTGGAATGCTATTTGTTCAGGTATTCGACCATATTAAATATTTCAACTATGTACTGTTACTACTGCTGCTCCGTAGGAACGGCCACGACAGAATTCAAAAAGAGATCCTTCGGATCGATGGCACGAATTTTCATTAGTCGCCAGCCGCTGCTCTGCAGAAGATCCCTGAGACCCAATATTGTGGGCTCCTGCGCATTGAAATAAAACATCATCTAAAACAAGAAAATAAATTAGGCGCAGTAAGGTAATCAACACGAATATTGAGATAACCCACCGTAAGGTCTACCGTATAAGAGGTATTACCAACTAAGCCATAGTTGGGCAGTAAAGGCTCAGGCGCCTCTCTGATTTCTTTGTCGATAAATTCTGCCCCCTCAGTATCCCTGCATGCATACGGAAGGACGTTGTCGATAATAATCAAAACAGTATCTTTCGTTGCAGCTTCGCGTAGTTGACGCAGAATTTTCGTCGTATACTGTTTAGGCCAATTATGCAGCACTTGTTTCATGAGAAAGACTGAAGCGTTCGTGATTGGCTGGGGAGCGAACAGGTCTCGAACTGCAGATGCCATTCAGCAGTAATTTTAACAGAAACGAAGAGCGATGTACCTTCCATCTTGATCCTACCGCTGTCGATGGCGCTTGGAAACTTCTCCGCCCAGAACTGTATGAAGTGCAGACTCAGCAACGAATGGATATAAATTGATCGTGAAGGTACCTTCTTGCCTTCCTCAACGACGCTTGGGCGGTCTTGTATGACAATCTTCAAGTCTGGATATTTCTTGGCGAGAGGCATTGTTGCAGCGCCGATTCCGCCACCGACGTCTACCACCAGTGCGTCTTTCAAGAGATTCTCCCACTCAAAGGCTGGATGAAAATTTGTGAGTGCATTTATTCTCAAGTTGTACCCAAAATTTACCTTTGAAGATCATATCGGCCGGTTGAACGGCCCCCACCCCCTGCATCGCGAACCCGAAACGACGGTGACGGAAGTCGTTGTACGGGTGTTCAGAGAATTCCCAAAAGGTCATATCGGTGTTAAGCGCCCGCGAGAACGCTGTATTTCGCAACTCGTCTGCTTGCCCGTTATTCGAATTTTTAAGTACGTCCCATGAGACAACACTAGACTTGAAGTTGACGTCCAAGCTATTTGTCAAAATCCGTTTCAGTAATGAAACTTGAAGCGCTATTGGTGAGGGACTCACTGGTGACTGAGAAGGGCAGGAAACCCGGTAGAACTCCCGGTAGAGTTGTACTTACTCTGGGGACTGCGAGGAATATTATTCAGAAAGAGGAGCGATTGAATTAGAAAAAAGAAACCGACTCATTGAATAGATCCTTGGGAGCTTTACCAGTGTCGAAAGTCCCTGATAGTCTGTTGTTTGTGAAGACGTTGGGTTTTAATTCTCGGTAGACGTGATGAATAGCCATGTATCTCAGAATCCGTCCTAACAATATCAAGGGTCATATTTATCCCAGAAAATGAAACTTGCGTACCAAGCTTTGACGGATCAAGACCGCACTTTTCTGCGATTGCGTCGACGTGAAGGCCCTGAGGAAAATTTTAGGTTCAACACCTGCATAGACTGAAAAGTGATATTTACACTGGGACCAGCCTCTCGAAGTATTTCAGTCACGTTGGCTTCCAGACATACTCGAGCAGCGGCTGAGAGATGATCCTTAGAAATACGTTGTTTAGAATGCATTACAGAGGAACTGAATTTATAGACGACTTACACCGGCAGCTAGCCTATAAATATTGTCCGTGGGTGGAAGCAACCACGCAACTAGTTGCATGCACGCTGCTGCTGCGACTTTAGCAGCTTCAGCCGCGGCCCCATTAGTGCGAAAGGCCTCTGATTCGGGTGTGAATCCTGGTGCGTCAAGATCGGGTACGTTTAATCCATTGTCCTGGCATACTTTCTCCAGTGTTTCGACGGAACTTGCGATGAGAAACGCTAACTTGGAAATCGTGCTTTGAGACATGGTCAAGAGTGGAACCTTGCAACACAGCGGTGAAGTAGAATACGTATTTGAAAGGAAGTAGTGTTTCAAGAGAGTATGCCCTCGAAGGCATTATAAAGAAAATGGTGACTGGTTTGAGTCGTCGAGTCGCCTGGAAACCATCATGATCAGAGCCGAAGAGCCGTCGGTTACAAAGTAGGAAAGGGGATGTACTTTGTATAAAACTTGGGAAACAAGAAAGATCATTTTCGTTTTGACTTCTTTTATCAGTCTTTTGTCCAATTTGCAGATCAAAGATCTAGTTGCGAAGGTGAGCATCTTCAATCGTTTGCTTGTTTGCCGAAATAGTCAAATATATCTACGTAACACCTGATAAACGAGCGCTCTTCACACCGGCCGATCCTTATTTTGTGGAAGTAGCTGGTCTATATCCTATCCGAGATTGAAAACGTCATCGGAATAATTAAATCTGAAATCAAAAGTCACCCTTGTTTAAGTTATAAGCCACATAGTTGAAATAAAATCACTCAAGGGTAAGGTCCTGAATCTAACGTAGAAATTGAATGAGGGTCCTCTCCTTATATTTGAACCGCAAGTCCAATGTCTATGGTCATGAGGCAAAGAACTCCCCAATACACGCCAGATGTTTTCCTGTGATGAAACGTAATACACCCTCAACGATCAGATGGTTGTCGTCCTTCACGCAAGAAAGTCGATGCCCGTCTCTCCAAAAGGATCACTTGATGGCCTCTTATCTTGCTTGTCCTCCTTCTTTGTGATTTCCTTTTGGAGAAACAAGAAAATACCTCGACTACTGTGAATTCCCACCATAATCAGCATCCTTTTCCTCAAAGCCCGTCGTTTACGAACCTTCACACAGTTGAAGCGTTTGAGTCGATAGAAAAGAGATGAAGGGGACGTCCGAATCCCTATAAAATACCCAACGAGAGATGACACACAGGCAGCCATTGATGGTAAATACCCTGACTTCATATTCTAATCCAAGGATATCAATCTATCTTTTATTTCTGATTATTTCGCGAAGCTAAAGTTGAGCAGTTACAAGCGCTCACCTCATAACCAAGGCAGAAACAGGTCGTACTAACTTAGAAGTTCTTAAAGGATCTCGATGGTACGAAACTAACAGCCCACGGGGCGAAGCATCGAATAGATAGTCGGAGAGTCCAAGAAAAAATCAAAGAAAAAGAACCAAAGAAGGCTGTGGATACGCGCGCATGCACGGTGGGATAGGCCTATCTGGCCTACCCTAGCAGCTCGGGTCTGGCAAGGCTCGGGGACGCGTCGAGCAGGCGCGCGGTCAGGCAGCACGCAATGGTGAGGAGCAAGCAATGATGATTCGTCACAGGACCGCGCGGCGTCTACATGCGGACAGGCTGTGCTACTGGGATCTCTATCTAATCTGATCCAGCTCGGGCAGCTCGGCCCAGAACTCACTACTACAACGGGGACCGTAAGACAGAAGTCATGACCCGTCGTGCGATAAAAACTTGTTCGTACCTCTCAAAGAGGGTGCTCGGATAACTTGGGTACTCGAGAGATGCGGATTCGCGGAAGCGGAAGGCGGAATACCAGGACAATCGAACCGCAAATCTAGAGGCAGATGATCGAGCTTCGAATTTTGTATCTATGTAAAGAACACAAGGAAAACACGAACGTAACAGAGGTTAGTAAGGTTCTTCGTCGGTTTGACGGGTAGTAGTGGTTGCCAATGGTGTCCCTCCGTAGGCAATTAAGCATTACCATCGCCTTTCGACGACCATTCCCTGAGACTCCTAGCAAAATTCGAGTATAGAATCTACCCTTTCAGCATCAAAGATGATCAAAGATACGACACGGAATGGACGGGATTGGAAGCTTCAGACGAGCGCGGACGTCGGTACCATTCGTGTGTGCGCGTCGAATCGACTTCTGTTGGGGTACAAGCCGCCGAGGGAAAGCACTTCAGCCTCCACAGCTCAGAGCCAGCTCGTAGTAGGAAAAGGAAAACTGACGACCAGATCGGCGGCAGTGGTGATAAAACTTCCCACCAGTTGCAGGAGTCATCTGCGTGTTAAGAGTAAAACAGCGAACCGGCACAGGATAAGAGGCGGGAAGGGGTGCTGGGAAGGGGCCAGGTTGCACCGAGAGACGAGGATTTCCTGATACCAAATCATTCCATTATTAGTTTACGGCGTCACCGTTGAGTGGAAAGAGACTGCCAAAGATGGAGAAAATAGAAGGGAAATAACCGTGACCAAAAAGTGAGGGCGACCTCAAAATTGAACGAGGAGCTTCGAGCTTGGAATTGAGCTGAAAGTCGAAACGAAGGGAGTTATGCAACAGGGTTTACGGTGATCATATCGTACCTGAAAGATTATCAAACAAAAGCATATCATAAGCAGTCCGATCAAGAAACAACACTTGACTATTAACGTACCTGCACGGACATTGATCATCTGTGTTTCGACTATTTTGTTCCAACACGAGCACGATGTAAGAGGGTCGGTGGCGTCGACAAAAGGCGTAAGATATAGACAAAGAAGGAAACAAAAATCTGGCTCGTCCCCAGTTGGCACGGAGGGAAGAGCAAGAACGACATAACGCAACCCTAACCCCTTCTCTCTCGCGCAGCTGATGCAGGGCGAAGGTGAAGGTCCAACTCTCAAGCCAGCGCGAGTATTCTCGCTAAATGTACAGGCACAGCACAAGCAGGCCACCTCCACCTTACGTTCGTCGGGAAGCCAATCCAGCAGCAGCGCCTACGTCCGTTTCGCTCGAGAAGGAAATGGATTGGCGGTGGCATTTCGATCGTCTCATCTCTCACTCGGTCTTGAGAGAGGGAAAGGGGGAGGGGATCTGGGGATCGGCGTAGAACGAACGGGGTTTAGAGCCGTTCGATGGTGAGGAAGCAACCGCACAGTGTCGGGACACGCGGAGCCGGGAGAGAGGTGGCGTGAATTTGTGCTTTTCCAGGGAGGCAGAGAGGGGAAAGGGCAAGCCACGGCCCACACGTATGATTGACGACTGCCAGCTTGATTTAGGCCGGGGCGGCCGCCAACGCGGAACCAGACACGAGTTGGAGGTCTGAGCCTGCAGTTAGTGGGCCATAGACGGAGGCGGCAATTCGCGCCAACTAAAATCACTAGCGAAGCGAGGCAGCGGGCAGTAGGGCATCTCGGAGAAGAAGGCGGAAAGGGGAAGGCGCAAGGCACGGATGGCTGACGAGTGCCAGCTTGAACTTGAGGTGGATCTCTGTTGGAGGGGTGGCGCGGATGTGAGCGGGGCGGAGCCATCGACGCAGAACCCGAGGTTAGCTGGCGATTCTGAGCAGTAGATTGGGAGTGAGGTGACTGTTCGCGATAGCGAGACTAACGTTGGAGCAAACCGAGTTCGGCGTTTGTAGGGAAAGCCGTCCCACTTCTTGTCTCTTCTTCTCTCTGCTGGACATTGCGAGCGAATCGTCTAAGAACAAAAGGAAAACCGGTAGGGTGTGACGAACCGCATTTCCTTTTTGTTCTTGATTGAACGGACCCTCTCCCTTCAGCGTGGCGTAGTACAGCGCCTCCCTTTTCCTTTTCCGATGCCTTGAACCAAGGAGCCCTTCAGCATTCGCAATTATTCCTCAGCACGCGCCTCCACAGGTTAACCGTACACTTCGACAACGCTGTGACCAGATCCGAATATGTTGAGGATAGAACCATAAGGAGGACAAGCAAGAGTCTAGACTCACGAAAGTGAACCCGTATCATGGCCAACGAGGGGTTGTGTAAAGAAATGGTTGTTGTCGGATATTGGTATGGCCGTCGGGAGAAATCGGCGGGCTGATGGCGGAGCACAGCCACTGACAATAATGTGCTGTTCGGTCGCCATTTGTATCCTTTGATCACTTCTCCTAATACCGCCACGCTGACGCATGTTTGCTATCTGAAGTAAAGAAACAGCTTCCCCCAAGTGCAAAAACGTACTCCTCTCGCCACATGCACCGCTTGCATGCTCCGACCTCGCCGCTTAATGCCCCAATTATCTTCATCTCTCCTCCAGCGATCCTGCGAAACTACAGAATGCGCGAGCTTGTTTGGCGACGTGCAGGACCTGGCGATTCCTATGGGGGTGCCATGGGCGTCGCTTGGGTTCACTACTCGTGGGAAGCGGAGGTCGATTCATCAAAAAGGGAGAGCCCAACATAGCCCTGAGGCTCGTTCTAAGTACGTGCTGGATTGACACGCCTGCAAAGGCAAGGAGTAGAAAACACGTTGTGGGGAACAGAGCAAGGAGCACGGCGGGTCGACGACAGCCAGCTCAGTTGGGATGATGGGATCTGTGAGTGCGGTGTTTGTCAACGGCCAACACAAAGTGCGAGTGGGCAAGGGTTAAGGTTGAAGTTCAGACCAACAAGGGGTGCGAACGAGCGGGAGACGTATGCAAGGTGGGATGCTCGGCAAGATGAGGAAGCCGAGAGAGATGGAAAGAATGTAGAATGCACGAATCGATTACTTGGACTCTAAAACGATCTGGAGAGGAGTCTGGAGGCGCAGTAGAGAGAGCCGGCAGTTCGCACTCAATGATGGAATCAGGGAAGAGCAGGAAAGTCAGGTTTAGAGCTGAAGAACACTGTTAGTGCCGCGAGAATGTAAAGTGGGGAAAAGAACGACGTACCAGATCGTGTATTCGGCACTGATCAAACTTTCAGTCGACTCGTAGCAGAACTGCGTCGTCCCTGTTCCCATTGCCGATCCTGTCCTTCCTCCTCTCTGCTTGACCGTTTCGACGAGTCGTCCGTTGTATGCTGACTTGTTGCATGTTACGACGCAACTGGCTTGACGTCAACCACGACGTTGATTGAGATGGAGGAGGGCGGCTGATACATAGCTTGAGCACGAAAGTCGAGGGATGGAACAGATGGGCCTGCAGGTAGCCATGCAAAAAAAGGGGGAGAAGGAGAAGGAGAAGAGAAAAGATACAGGCAAGGCGGCTGTGAACATCCGATCTGCATGCATGGGATGATGGTCCAGTCCCTACTTCGATGCAACATCAACTTGGGAATTGATTCAGGCTCAGAATCCCGCCTTCATAGGGATCGACTTAGGTACAACGTTTGACGAGGCGGGTCGGGGTACCACTACCGAGTACAGGTTTGCTATGCTTATCTGATACAGCGAATACAGTTGGAGATGAGTGTAAAAAAGGGAAGAGGGCATCGACTCACTTCAGTCATAACGTTTGAACTGACCATAGCTGGTAGGGAGCATGGCGCTGATCATGGTGTTTGTTGAATTAGATGGATCTAATGTGAAAGTAGGTATGAATAAATGGTAGACAAACGTCTAAAGGTCTACAACGTACGAATGATGCGAGCCACATGAGCCTGTGCCAACACCCAAATATGTATATAGGTGCTGCAGGACTTGAAAACTCTTCCCCTAGTGACTTTCAGGACCCACATCCGAGATTCCTGACATGATACAAGCCACATACGAGCTCGAACCAGGATGGATGGGAAGACGACGACATGGTGGTTCATGTTTGCTGGCAGTTCCATGGTGCAACTTAAAGGAACTGAACACCACGTGACATACAGCCAATAATCATCTCGATATCTCCTGAACCTTAACTCTACGGTTTACAAGGATGGCGTTTCTGTTTACAACTTGAAAAAAATAATGCTACAGTTACTTCCTTCAGAGTAGGTCAGCTTTCTCGTCAACGGCACCAATCTTTCCAAGAGGAGTTTTCCCGTTGAAGACTAAAAGAAAAGGATTATCTGCCAGGAATTCCGGCTTCGGGGAGGACACTTACAGATTGGTAACGCCCTGCGCTTTCTGTCCTGACCCGCAGTCGCTCCGGCTGCCTTAACATCTTTGGTGAGGCCGATTTTTCCAAAAGGAGTTGACCCAGTGAAGACTAAAAGAATGCGTGGTAAATAAACGGATGAAATTACGACTACAAGCCTACAAAGTAAGTCTGCAAATCCGATTTGACACTCACAAATGTTCCTAGCGCTAATATTTTCAATGGAATTTATGGATTCGACCGTATTTTGCCTTGTGAAGCTATCCGACTTCATGGATGGATTAGATCTTTGCTGAAGCGGTCCTTGCAAACATGAATAAATGAGTACTATCCAACATGCCTTAATCCATTACACATACCTGAATGAGGAATAGCGCGACTCGGATTCAAAAAACAAAGAAGGACGAGAATGCTGAGGTGATAAAAAGCTGCTACAACCATTTGAACGAATTCGAGGTGGTATATTAATGTAAACTGGTGATGCTTCCGTGAGGGCAACTGCGAGCTGGCTTTCTCGTCCTTAATGGTAGGAATATATATATATATATATATTGACGGTAAAAAGCACGAGTCATCACCGATGACGTTAGAAAGCGTTGAAAATTGCATGGTGGACATTACCCTGGATCTCAGACGAACAGGACAAGAAACTCCAGCTGGTTAGATTGATCTCCCTGCATTCCGAAAATCCCAGAGCCATTTTGTGAAAAAAAGGACAAGGGAATTTGTGTGTGTTATCAATCATTATCCAATCAGCCTTGCACGGGCGGTGAATTCTTTGCCTTCGATTCCTTTTACAATTACACCGTTAAATATAGTCATTGCACTCTCACATCGAGGCGCCCGCATCCAAAGACAACGTTTCTAATTTATGAGCCTTAATGACTAAAGCAAAACCACATGGCAGAAGTCGGATTCACGAGTCCACCGAGGTCCGATTCTATGTGGGTACATAGGCGTTATTCACTATGATCAAGAGGTCCCAATTCTAACTGCTTCTAACTGCGAAAAAGTCAATCAAGATCAGTAAGAATATAAGACGTACAGTAATGAGAGCTTCCGAGGCGCTCGCAAATAAGGTATCTCCGAAACCTGTGCCAGGAGAGCTAATCTCCTTCAATGGGAGCTGTGAAGAAGAAAAAATATTGGACCAAAGTAAATGTACCGCTTGATTCAACTAGAGAAAATAGACAGGTGGTGTGAGCCTCGCTCAGTACTTAGTTCCGGACCGCCCTTTGCTCGGGTCAACACACGAATGTCAATTATCAACCAACGTCACGATAAATATTCTACCCGTCGTCGGCTTCTTTCCATGACATTGGGATTCCCCGCCACTCTGCTTGGTTTTTCACCACAAAATCTCTAACCCTAGTCCAATCTCGGCACCTGTGGACCTCTTCCGAATTCGTTGTAGAACTATTCTCCATGTCGACTGGGATAAGTGTCACATCCGCGTGGCAGAGGATGCTCTGTCGAATGAAGTGAAAACAATGGGTATTGTGCATGACACTTGTGTCGGCTGTTGGGTCGGCCACCAATCCTAAACGAGCCATCATGTATGCATATCTAATTGAGCTAAGGCAATGAAGCTGGTGATACAAGGAAATTCCGAATGGACGACCTAGAGGTCCAAGTCGAACCAAACCCAGTTGGTCTGGCCAAAGTGTAGCCCAGGCATCGTTATCGTCCAACGGGTACCGAGTTGAGTCGTTTTTTTGAAAGACTAATGCAACGTCTGGGTAGTCTCCAGGAAGTTCTTTCGGGACATCCGATCCGCGGTACTCTAAGATCTATGAGCCAAATTTTTTCAAGAGTTTTGACGGCTTGGCTTACTATAGGTCGGGTATTGAAGGAATTGAAAGCGTCGAATTTCGTAGACAAGACTAAAGGTGCTGAATGCTCTCATAAATAGTGATAGTAAGAGTGCTGTGATACAGAAAGTGGGTAAAAACCGCAGGAATAGAAGATTCATGGAGGCGAATATGATTGGAAACTTATTTAGGCCCTTTATAATAAATTATATCACAGGCAGCCCATCGCGGCGCTTTGGATATCGTAAGATCTCGCTAGATCTCACTCGGCGATCACGCATTATTCTTCGACTTGGGAGTATTCCAAATTCCTCATTATCCTGAGTCTCACACTTTCCAAATGTATAGGTAACTAGGTGAGTTAAGGTCATATATTTTCCAACAGCTTTATCATCGTACGGACGGCCGTCCAATCATAGCACCGGTGAGTCTCCCCAAGTCCTGTTGCACTAATTTCATAATGATCACGAGCGTCGTTCAGGTAGAGCGGAAATGTTGGCTCCAGTGTGATGTCGGCTGCACACAAAATCGCCTGACGAAGCTGGCCAAAACAGGTTTCTACTGCTTCCAGATCCTGAGCCGGTGAGGCTCGGACAGGAAGTTCTAGAAGTGAAAGGCGAATCTTGTCAAGGCAATCGAGTTGTTGATACATTGCGATCTGTGCGTCCGTGTCTCTTGATTTCAAACGGATACGATTCCAATTCTTAGGAAAGAGCGACTTCCATTGGCTGGAATCCTGAAGCCCATAGTTCTGCTCTTCCCAACGCAAGCCTGAAATTCTTGATACAATACCACGGCTCTGGAACGCGGCATCCCAGGTATAATCCTTAAATTTTCCAAACACTATTCAACGTTAAATTCGCGTTCGATGATACAGGGATTGAAATAACTTGCTAGGAGGTAAAAAAATTGAGGTCTCGCTGACTCGTCGAAGATATTTTGCGACGAATATATCTGAAGCACTCAGAACCAGCAGCAAGCCAAAGAGAATTTTCTTCACTGCAAAAGCAAACTTAAGCTGGAGAAACATCTTTGTTCCGGGAATGTCAGAGAACAAAGAAACTGTGAAACATCCTCGACGCACAGTCGAGACTAGGGCCTTTTGAGGTGGTGGATTTTGGCAGAAAGCTCTAGAATGTAACAGTTGGGCTTTTCTAATAATAATGGCAGTGCCGCTGGCGAATAATCCCAAAAGAAAGTGCTAGAATACTAATTCAGACCGACTGATTAGTATGGAGATACGTCACTTACATTTTGTCATACTGTTTCTGTGTACATCAACTCCGCTTTCGAGAGGGAGGAGCTCTTCCTATCGCGTCGCTTATATTTCCATTGTTCCATCTTTCAACAACGGCGCTTTTTGGTTGCTGGGAATCATACACACATATAGAAATAAATTACCCAGGTAGAGCCAAAAAAACCATACTTTCCGGCATTCGGTTAGATACTGGGACATATGCAAGGGAATTAGAAAATAATGCTGTGACTTAGAAGAACAGTATTGCTAGAACACTGAGTCTATTCGTTGCATAGTAAATATGAGACGGAAACGGGCTAAAGAAAATTTCGACTCTACATGATCTGAAGAGTGGGAAAAAGTGATAAACCACGAATGTGTCCCTTAAAACCGTGGCTAAAAATGAGTAGCATATTAAGAAGTGGTTATGGCTTCACCGGTGAAAAGCTCACGCGTATGCATCCGTGCTTTCCCAATGAGGAACCGTTCATTTCTACAATGAACTGACTGGGCATCAAAATAATCAGCCTATCCCATTGCAAGGTAAAGCTGTCAGTGCTTAGAGTCATACCTGGTATCGATGAGAGCCCAACAAAAGGGTCTGGACGTGGAAGGTCCCCTACATCCTTTTTCTCGCAAAGCCCAAGTAGCTCCACTGCCTTGACTGCTGCTGCTGCGTTCGAAATAGACAAAAGAATGTTGAGAATGAGAAGGATGCATATTATCCATGCTGTTCGTTTCTCGAAGAACATTCGGTCAGAACCAGTTCGACATTCGTTCAAGTCAATTCCGCCATTTGAGTGCGTCGGGTCCTCCGAGAGTAGGACAGCGTATTTGATCTCGTCGGCGGGCTGCATGGGGTGGAGATTTTGTTTCAATATTGTCGCGCTCATATGCATTCTTTCGAATTCTTAAATGTCCCATGCTTCTCCGAGTAGAGTATGTCTTATGCAGAGAAAAACTCTCACCATGCGGCTGAAACCTCTTCTAAAATGTAATTCGCTTGTACAGCTGTTTTTTGTTTGACACGCTATTTATAGGGAAGTCGGGAGTTGGACGTACCCGAATGGGCAATAGAAAATTACTGGTGAGAATGAGCACTGAGTTCAGAAATCGTTCGTGATAGAGCGAAATCAGGATTTGTCTTAGCCAAGTTTAATAATTATCGCAAGGTCCTAGGAGTTCGGAGACTAATTTTCTATCCATATGTACACCTACTTTCGGAGGATGAAATCTATTCAAATCATAGAGCTACGCTTTCCGAACTTCACACTGGGAACGGGACAACATATTTACCTGAAAAATATGGTAAAGAGTACGTTTAGAATAGTCAATGTATTTTAAGCATACTTGGAGATCCAATTATGATAAAGATTATTCACAATACTTCTTTGTCATATTTTTTCTCCCCTATTGTTTTCAGCCGGACAAAGAAATATGATAAAGAGGTATTATCTACGTATTTGGATTGCCAACTATGATTAAAATACATTGACTATTTTTAACATACTCTTTACCATATTTTTGAGCCAAATATGGTGTGGTGTTTCCAGTGTCAATTCTGAATGTTTGGAAAATTTACTACGTTCCAAACTCTTTCCCAGTCCAAGCATTTATGACGGACTCCAAGACCAGTAATAAGACCCATCGCGAATTTGCCATCAGCAAGCATCTGAGGAGGCTCAGGAGTCTCCAAGGTGGTATCACATGCGCAGAGGAGGAATTGCCGCAAAATTCCAAAGCACTTTTCCGTAATTTCGAAATCAGGAAGGATTGCTGGCTCGAGGGTTTTGACGTCGTAGAGGTGTAGTATAGATATGCGGATGTTGTTGATGCAGTCAAGTTGCTGATATATCGCGACTTGGAATTTGATTCCTTGTCCACCTTCGGTGACAATGCCCCTGCCGCCTTTCTGTCGTCTTTAATACAAGTCAAACTGATATTAGATAAACCTCAAGTGAACACTATGGGGGACTAACCTTGAAACTTTGGATGAGGATTCCTCAGAATTGCACTTGCTAATATATCCAACAAGATTGTAGTTATGGACATGAGTGTGATGATTTTCGCCATCCTAAAAAATTTCTACGCAAATGTAAGTTTCAAATCCATCCAGGGCAGCATTTAAACGCACCGTTGTCTTGTTTTTGAGCATGCAGTGAACTCTGTGACTCTGATCTTCATGAGTGGTCTCCCAATAGATATACTTGTGGGTCGTATTCGGTCCCTATATTCTGGCCCTTGTGAATTGGATCCCAATCAATTATGATGGCTCTTTGGTTAGGGAATAGTACGAGTATCTCGGGGGTAAGTCTTGGGCGAGCAGCACGTTGGTATATACTGGACCAAGGTTCAGGCGCGCATGGCTCAAACCAACAAATGCCAATTCAAGCAGTGTTTTATTGGGAGTTCAGCGAACGTTCAGCGCTCAGCGTTGAATCCTTCATCATATTCATGCAGCAGCAACAATACTTACTGAATGTTTCTCTCGACTCCGCTCACAAAGGCGTTCCGGGAACTCAGCCAGAACCATATTTCTATTGAATTTAACATTTACATTTGGAAATTTATAGTTACAGATTTTTTGGATAGTTTCAGGGCATTCGCGTCTTTTGATGTTGCCCATTAAGCGGTTAAGAAGCTTGTGATGACTCTGATGTATCTGTTGTCGAGTTTAGAAGAAATTAGTTTTATTGAACTCGACGGTCTTCAGATTTAAGAATTTACCTCTCCTCTTCTTCGTAGAGCGCCAAATGGGTACTATTCGCAAGCTCTACCCATTTAATCTTCGGAACATTTAAGAACCAAGGTAACAGGGCTATCTCCTGGACTTCATCTTCTGGTGCGCTAATTAAGAGGGTCTCGCAATGAATTTTATGCATAATGTCAATGATATCCCAATCCTTGAGCGATCCAATTATGCAAAACTCGGAAGGACCAAGCCTAGAAAATATATTAGTAAAGCCAGAGAGTCTGAAACGTCACATACATTGTATGATAGACCGTAGGATTGGCTTCCAGCGCTCGAAATGATGTCATTACCGGCTCTGGCCACGGATCTAATGTGCAGACGTGCTTCTTGAGGAACACCCACATGCCGTCTTGATACTCTTTGGAGTCAGTCGTACCTTCAGCTTCGTGCTTGTGAAGCATCGCAACGAATTCTGGGGGAAACTTCTCCAACAATGTATTAATACCTTGTACAAGAAGCTCCATCGAAGCTGGCGAGTTATCGATGATCAGCCGGCGTAATCCTTTTGGCTGGCGCGCAGCGGCGATATGACCGCCCAACATTCCTAGACGCAGCCAGAAGATTTCTTCTTTGAACAGAATGCCCGAGCAGGTAAAGAGCTTACCACCCCATGAATGCCCAACAAGATCATAATTATCTTTGATGCCAAGGTGGGCGACTAGGTTCTCAAGTTCATCCATGAACAACTCTGGGGTCCAAAAACCCTGAGGCGCATCACGAATGTGTGTCGACTGTCCGTTGCCTAACTGATCATAGCAAACGATTGGAATTCTGGGGAGACCCATTAGTGTAACGAAATTGGACAACAGGTATGACAAACTTGGCAACGGTCCACAGCTGTTTGTGAATTCTAACGTCAAAAAGGTTAGGATATAATATGCACAGCACAGTATTGAGCCTTCCCGCGACTTACAACATGCTGTAGGAGGATAAACTCAGTAAATGTAGACAACTAGTAAGTATACTATGCGCGTACTATTGATGGTTCAATCCCGGCCCACCGTGGAGTGTAACGAGGGGAGTTTGGCCAGACTTGAGATCACCGATGACCTTGTACCATGTCTGATAGCTTTTGTTACCGACAATGAACGTCGCGGTTCCAATGGTTTCTGGTGCAATCTCTGAAGTCATGAAAACGGCAGGTTGAGGGGCTGAACCGCGGAGAGATATACTTATAGTCGTCAAAGTGGAGAAGGTCTTCCACCTCGAAGATGACCCCGACAGACTCCCTGTCAGTCTCGGAGTCCCTGATCAGCCATCTTTTTCCCACTTGTCAACTTCGTCTTAACAAACGGAAGGAATGATAACACGCGCCTCTGTCATGATCGAGCATCCGATGAATGCATTGCAATCAAGCTTCCATACACACTCCAAGGAGGCAGCCGCAAATAGGTCTTTCATCTCACATCTATCACGCTAGTATTGAGCATTTCTATTAAACCCGGTCTTCATTTTAAGGCGCTCTTTCGCTAAAAGGTAAACTCCGATTTCTATGTTACATAAACACACCTCGCTTACCGCGATGCCTTGGGCATGAGTCGGGCGCCGGTGTCCGACACGATGGCCTTGAAAGTCGCAGAAATGCATTTCCCGTTTATTCAAGCCTTGTGAATCGAACCATGGCTTTTCAGATTCGGTGACATGGTTTCCGAGCTTCTACCCATCCACAAAAAGCACATCATCAAACCTGATTCTTATGTGTGCTGATGCACAGATAGAATGGCAGGACACGCTCCTACAAGGGCACTGTGGATATTCGTATTTCAATTACAGTTCAAATACCCGTCATTTTGGGTCTATAATTTCAAGTTCCAACACCTGTAAACTGTGCGCTTTCTTTTACTATGAGTACGCAGGACCTCAACCCGGCGTGGACACCTCTTCTTGGTCCGGACGTTCTTTACACTGAATACACTTGGTTCGTGGGTGTATTCGTTCAAGCTGTAGGATACGGCATCACCATTCCGTTGGCCATACAATGCGAGGTGTTTCTCTACAAGTCCATAAATCGCACCAACCGGAGGAACAAACTCGCATGGATGTCGCTAGTCTTCGTCCTTTTTGTTTGCGCAACAGTCTGCGCTGTCGCAGACGAAAAAATGGGGGAGATGAGCTTTATTGATTATCGTAACTATCCTGGAGGACCATGTAAGACGTTCTTTTTATTTTTAATTCTCTTTACTGATGCGTTTACCCTCTTAGCTGCCTTCGAGTTGAACTTCAATTCACTTCCTATCAATGGCATTGGCAATGTATTTCTTGTGATCGCTGATTGGATTTGCGATGGAATTCAGGTTTATTTTACGCTATAAATTGAACTATTGCTAGCTAACTCTCCATTCCAAGCTATGGCGATTCTATGTTCTATACAGTCCTTCCGCCGTTCCTGTCTGGTTTATTATGTTAATTCCGTGTTTAGCCTATCTCGCCAGCATAGGTAAGTCTTTTATTCTTGAAATAGATCTTTCTACCCATTTAAAACTCGTGAATTCCTAGCTCTCGGAATTCTCTGGGCCATTCAAGTGACCCAGCCAAGTAGTAACTCATTTATTACAACAAGTATCAACTGGACGGCCCCATACCTAGGGCTTACATTGGCACTGAACGTCGTCATTTCAGCGGCCCTTGTTTTCCGACTTGTATACTATCGCTGGCGCCTTGCCAGAGCTGGTCTTGCAACCTCCAGATTTGGTAGCGGCATTGACTACCTAGGCGTAGCAGCAATGATATCCGAGTCTGCTATAATCTATTCCACCTTCTCCTTACTTTCGCCCTCACAAATCACCCGATACAAAATGTTTTTGATCCCCTGTTTATAATGGCCGAGGTGAGTATGGTCCTTCTGTCGTTGAGCGTGAAATAACTTGGGACTTTAAAGATTATCGCCGCCCTCTTGATCCTGTATCGAGTTGCGTCTGGATCCGCTTGGGCTACTGGCACAGCCAGCCAGCTATTGAGCACACAATCTTTCTCTATTGAGAGTGGGAAAGTTTATTAGAATGGGCAACACAGATACGTCTCGCACCAAAATATCGACCTATGAAGACAATGCCACTCTCACGCCCTCTTTTCCGGAGCCCGCTGCAGAGTAACTTCAACGTTGAAGCAGTCTACCGTAGCCCTTAGGCGCGGTCATAGAAGTAACATTTGAAGTAACATTTGGTATTTAGACGTTGTATAAAGGGCGTACTTCACTTGTTTTAGTTGAGTTCTTTAGCTACACAATTACACAATTTGCTGGGAAAGCCTTGGGGAAAGCTAGTGGGACAAAGCGTCGACCTCGGCGAGCATGGCACAACGACGCTCTGTCGGGGTTACAATTATGTAAACTCCGCAAAAGTGCCGACTTTGGATCAAACTTTGTTTTTTTTTTTGACAGTTCCTGCCAGTTTACCTTTCTTCCTGCCCATCTTCCACCATGTGCGGTCGAGCGTTGGGTACCAGAGCGCATACGACTACCCAACCATTCTCTGGCGAGCAGCGCGAGCCCATATGAAGCTTGCGTTGTGCTGGGCCCACATATGATGGTCACCCGGCTGCCAGCAGATTTGATGTCGTGGCAGTTCTGTGGTGCTCGTGCCACCTTCTCTGGCTCAGCTTTGACCTCGCATGCTCATTTGGACACAGATAGCATACAAACCGTCTGACCGACGCGTCTTCGTCTCAAACAGCACATCCAGGTTGGGTGTGGGGAGATTCACATGCAGTGGAATCCTATTGGGTGCGTGTTTTTCTTGTATGTTTCAGTTCTAGGTGATGAACAACTCAGCTAGTGTATCCTTACTTTCGGGTGACCGTCGCCGTCGCAGGCTCGAAGCTCTCATTGCTGAGTCGAACCCGCTGCGCCCATTCGCGCTATCCTACGCCGTGTCTGGTCAAAGCGTAGGCTACCCGGGTGCATCCACCTACCCGACCTGCTTCTGGTAAGCAGCGTGAGCTCATGTAAGGCTTACGTTGTGCTGGACCCACATGTGATGGTGTTCCAGCTGCTAGTGGATAGGTCGTGGCACTGTAGAGCTCGTACTACCCTCGCTGCATCAATTTCAACCACCTTCGCACGTCCGAACGGCAAGCACACAAACTGCATCAGCGACATGTCGTCGAAGTTACGAAGAATAGGACCAACCACGACTGTTAGGTGTGGAACAATCGACGAGTGGAAGTCACATTTGGTGTACGTTCTTTTTCGTTCCTCTCTTTGCTAGCTGATGAACCAATCGGTTTAGCATATCCATACCCCCTTGTTTTCGGGTCCGTCGCCGTCACAGGCTTCCAGCTCCCATCCCGCATCAGACCCGCTGCGCCGATTCGCGCCATCCTTTACTGTGTTTGAATACAGCTCGTATCCCTGACGTCTCTTCGTCTCAAACGACACCAACTGCGAGGTTAAGCGTTGGAAATTCTACGCGCAGGGAGAGTTCTATTAGGTGTGTGATTTTCATGCATTTTTCAGTTCCACGTGATGAACTGCTCTGTTAGCGTATTCTCGCTCCTTTGTTTTTGAGCGTTTATCGCCGTCGCCGGCTCGCAGCCCCCATTCCTTCGTCCAGACACGTGGCACCTATTTGCGCCTTCCTCGCCATTTCTGGTGAACGCAGTGGGTACCCGAGTGCATACCCCTGCCCAACCTGCTTCTGGTAAGCAGCGTGAGCTCAAGCTTCAAGGCTCGTGCTACCCTCGCTGCATCTGTTTCAACCAAATTTGCATGTTCGAGCGGCAAGCACATGGACCATATCCCCAACATGCCTTCCAAATCACGAAGGATCGGACCACGCACAAGATTATGTACGGGGTAATCAACAAAATGGAAATTTTATTCGGTACGTGTTTTCCCCCGCATTTCCCTCTCCAGGTAATGAACGTCTCTGTTAGCATCTCTTTCCGCTCATTTTTTGGGTGACCGACCACGTTACTGTAGACACCTCATACCTCCCATTCCTGTGTTAGACCCGCTGCCGCCATTTGCGACTACTCGAATTCAAGCTTGGCTTCGGTAGTTCAACGTTCAACAATCAACACCTGCGCGTCAAGCGCTCTGCCCTTACCCTACCTACAGGCTAAAACCCTGACCTCAGTTCACTGATCTCATCGTGTTACGCTTAGGGACGATTCTCCTGAAGCACACCCCCAACACCAATTTGCGGCTACTAGACTCGAACGTATTCAAACTGGCACTGGGGAAACCTGTAGAAGCGTTCTTCCGGGTTCGGAATGTGGTTTTCCACGACGAGTTGTTCTCCTACCCCTCCGTTCCCAAGGCCCGTTTCTCGATTGTTTCTGCTTTCACCATCGAAGCTGGGACTACATTTCGACGTGTCATCGCCGTACCTTCCTTCCTCCTCCACCACCTCCGCTTTCCCTTCGTCACCTCCTTCCTTCACCTCTTCTTGCGCGTCCTCCCTCTCCCCAACTTTTCCTTCATCCAGATTGGCTATCATAGAGTCATGTGGCGCATTTTGACGAGCGACCATCACCCCTTGCCTTTCCCCTCGCCGTTCCGCCTTCGTTATCTCCCTCCTCATCCATCCTCTTTACTTCGCAGTTTCCTTCATATGATTGCGCTCGATAACCTCCCGATACGCTCACAGCCAACGCAGCACGACGGCCAATACTGACCTCCGACTTTTTTTCATTTCCTTTTTGACTGCCTTTTTTTTTCAATTCTTTTGGAGTCGAAGGTGACCTCGTGCCATACCGTCGGTTCTGATGTCGTCTTGAACCCGTAATGCGCCACTTCGCCGAAGAGAATTTGACATTCACGAGCTCGCGGGAAGCCTGTGTCCCGAAATTGTGTTGAGCATAATCCGGACATGCTGCTCCTCGCTCGATCGATTGGGTTTGTGCGGAGGTGCGAGCGTTCCCAAACATACTGAGCCTCGCTTTTCATATCTAAGTTGGAATGGAACGAGGAGCGATAACCAGTCGAGACGAGGAGTATGATAGCGTCTATCATCAAATTTTTAGTCGCGTAGCCATGGGTGGTGATTTTGGCACTGAACAGCTTGCCGAGTTGTGTTTGACGAGTCGCATGTGAGGGAGTGATGGGTCTTCATCTTTCTCCTTCGGTCTCTACTTCCGTTTCAAGCAAGTTTGTGCGCTTCGTGCCGACACGCCAGCATCTCTTGCCCTCATTCGCGTTCCCGTCTCTTTTCTGCTCTTTTTTTTTGGCTTGCATCTCTGCTTATATTATACCGTTGTCGCTCATTCGAATGAAGTTAAGCTTATCCGTCTCTCTGCTTTGTCAAGGTCGTCTTCGACGATTCTCTAGTCTAGCGCAGCTCAACAGTAGACTTGCTCGCTATGGTTTGTTGGTAACCACCCCTGTCGTCCATCTTTCAGATTTTGACTGCGATAGACCTAGGTGGTGTTGTCACCAGTGAAGCGATGAACGCTGGGCCCAGGCCCTATCGCCATTGTGTTTGACGTGTCATAATGCAAGATTGTTTTCTATTTTTCCCCTCCTCTCTCCATCATGATTCGTGTTCGTATTATTTAAATGCGTGCGTGCCAGCACCTGCATGATCTTTTTTTTCTTTCTTTTTTTGCATTTTCTATTCGTTGTTTCTCCATTCCTCAACTTCCGTTTCGCCCATGGGCCTTGGGCTATTCATCCTCTGAGCCCAACACGGAATCGGACGCAAATAAGATAGTTGACAGACATACCACGCGCTGGTGTAAATCGCATCATCGTTCATGCTACCCCAATGTGGTGCGGGTACTATAGTACGAACCATGCGTCAAGAACGACGGTCGGAGCCACCTAACCAAGCTCGCGGTGCCGCTGGCTCTAGCGCATGTTTTCTTTCTGTTTTTCTCTTTGACTCTTTTCTTTCACTATCATCTTTTTATTCTTTTCACGTTCCTTGACACATCTTGTGCTTATTTACTTATCTGTCTTGGGAGAGCTTCGTTCTCCTCTCTTCCTATAAGTATAAAGCATCCTCCTCACTTCATCCAGCGCGTGTTGGTAACGCGACATTTTGAGCTGTGGAGCCATCGAACCAGCTTCGTTGAATCTTCAGGGTCTTCCTGATTGTCACCTCCATTTTTATTCGTTCATCAAAAATGACCAGGAGTAAGGAGAGCGCTTCGGTCATCACCCCCCTGATCCGACACCTACGCACAGTCTGCATGCAGTGCAGTTATACCCATTGTTTTTTTGTCGAAAGACCGCGTGAGCGAGTTCGTTGCGCACTTGCCGAGATGGTACGCAACGTAGATGTGTAAGTATGGGTGAACACAGCTCGTCCGAACCATATAAGCGGAATAATCTCTGCTTACAGATAGGATGGAACGCGGCGATG
The DNA here is from genome assembly GCA_023014345.1 of Galerina sulciceps. Classification (NCBI taxonomy): domain Eukaryota; kingdom Fungi; phylum Basidiomycota; class Agaricomycetes; order Agaricales; family Galerinaceae; genus Galerina; species Galerina sulciceps. The sequence goes on along the minus strand of JAEDXJ010000013.1, from coordinate 1,672,080 downwards.
AGCCTGGAAACCAGGCGAAAGTGGGAGGGCGGGATTGTCTTCTCCGTGTTCAGGTCGGCAAATGTCGACTTAGATCGATATACGTGTCTTGCCAGCATTGCAGCAGGAAGGGAAATTGAGCTCTGAGCTGGCGGGTCAGTGGTTGGAGTTAGACAAGAGCTGGTTATTGTCGTATTAGATGACGGTGAAAATGAAAAGCAGAGGTGACGTACAATGCATAGCAACATGATCACCGAACGAAGTTCGGGCGTAACTCACGCCTCCATTTCCCGTGAATCACTCAAACTACTCGCACCGTTCCGTCGAAGGGTCAAAGCTATTGCCGTGGTCTTTGTATCTGGATTATGATCCTATTTTCCACACCTTGCACGCCCACTTCCTCACCCTTTCTGGTGTCAGTGGTGGGCGGCATGGAAGGCGATAGAGGAGGTGGTGGAAGGTGGGTGGCGGTGAGAGGTGGTGGTGATGGGCGAAAGCAAGAAACAACGTGAAACATGTCACAGCGTTGATAACACAGGCATCCGAGTCTGCGGTGGTACAGCAGTCGCGCTGGCTGGAGGAATGAAGTAAGGCCGCCCGGTGATCGGCTTACCTGATCTTGCAGGCTAGCGACGTTGGCATTGATGTTTTGCTGCGGAAACGGGTCGGAACGAGGGGGGAACACAATGGCAGGACAAACATGAGGGAAAGGGCGGTGCAAGGGGTAGGACAGATGGCGGTTAGAAGATGAATGGAACGAGGATGAGCACCGCAAGTATGAATGGCATGAGGATGCGCGGCGCGAGGATGAGCAGGGCGAGGGCGAGGGAATACCTCATCTAGGACTGTGATGCTGGAATACGCTGAAGCGGTCAACGTTGAGACAGCATTGGTAGCACGAGCCACGCAATACCGCGACACCATCCGCTCGCAGCTGGGAGTTCATCATATGTGGACCAGCACAACACGAGGTTCAGATGGGCTTGTGCAGCTCGCCAGAGGTAGGTTGGGTGGGTGTGTGGAGTGTGGCTACCTCACACATCCACTGGACATGCTGGAGGAAGGAAGGAAAGAGGTTGGAGGTGGTGTGGTGGAGGAACGCGCAGCAACGCGTAACATCCATCTTGGGTAATTGAATTTCTCACGCGGAAGACTCAAAACGGCAGTGTAATCTCAACTGAAAATACAATTCTCGATGCCTCCTTGCGCCGCTCCTCTTATTGGATCACGAAAATCAGCTCGAGGTGGGAACAAAGTCAGCTATGTTGGCATGTCTGCATCTGGTGCCCCTGCCGCTCCTACTTCTCTCACAGTCAAACGAAAATCCGCCCCACGAAAATCTGCCCGCTCGAGGAGGGTCACGGTAGACCCAAAGACGAAAGAAATACGCACCCAAGAAGGGGAAACCCTTTTTGATGGAACGGTAAGAATTTCTAAAATTTAAATACGGTTTTTGACAAGGTTCTACTATTTTTTAGTGGTGTTCCATCTGTGTTAATGGTGGGGCTGTTGTCCTCTGCTTCAAATGCGAAAAGGTCGCTGCATGTGAGGTTTGCTTAAACCAAAAGATGAATGAAACCGATATCACTTTCTACTGCCCCCTCTGCTTCAGCAAGGAATTTGGAAACTCTCCATATGTAAGTGCCTTTTATTATGAATCTGTATGTGCTTCACACTCAGATGTATTAGCCCTTTAAGCTCGCATGCACAACAGCTATACGAGAGAACTGGCCCCAGATTCATGTCGAAAGGCTGGCAGTTCTTTCTATACACCTTGAAGGGATGCACGACACTCCTGGAAGGGTTTCCTTTGAGATCCTGCAACCTTGGTTGCGAGGAAACATTGTTTTCCTTGATTTGGAGTTCAATCTTCAGGATGCAGAAACCAGCACTGGGTTTTTGACTGCGATGGAATCCACTCTGACAGATCTCGAAAACGATTTAAAAGCGTAGGTTTAATCCCACTACTCGGTTATATTACTGAACCTCTACTGTGTAGATTTGACCGCTTTCTAGTTGTTTTTACAACTCATTGCGACCCAACGAATGGCTTCGTTCATCACATCCCCAATAACGGTGGTGCAGTTCCCATCAATGAGGTAAATGCGCATTTACTTTCTCCCTTTTTAAATTTGTTCTGACGAGTTTGCAGCTTTTCAATTACATTTTCGATAATCGCTTTAAGGCGATTTTACGGCGTGGCGAAGAAAATCAGAATATCTTGGTTATCCTGTCTTGCGGTGCTCTCTTACGTACTGAAAAATCGAAGAAATATTTGGAGGACTTTGTGAAGGAACAGTACGTTTTTCTTTTGTAACAATGTCTCTATATTTTGAAGCCTGAATGATTACAGAAAACTTTTTACGAAAGCCATTGGCTTTACTCAAGAGCACTTCCAGCCCTTTTTCGGCAGTCGATTCCTAATGGATCTCAGCATCCAGCATTTCATCTTTAAACGCCCCACCCTCAAGTCGATTCTGCAGGATCACCAAGGACTTGGCGCTCATACAAACATCATGGAAATTACTGCTAGCTGCACCACCACATACATATGGGTACATCAAAGTTGCCGCCCTTTTGGACAGGTATATCGGCGCCAATGTCCACTCTGCCGTCGTCTATCCATGACCGGTCCAACCTTTGGTAAAAAAAATAGTGTTTCTTTCAAGTGTTCTTTTCCAGGATGCGACGGCAAGAGCACCTTCAAATTCCCAGAAGGGGCTCACTGGCTGTACAAGGGCCCACCCAAAGCTGGGGACAGTCAGGGAACGTGGCTATTCATCAGGAAGAGGACCGAAGTGAAGGTCCAGGCAGGTAATACGGAATCCATGGCAGAGGTTGAAGAGGAAGATGTGGAGATGGACGACGCCGATCTCGACAGTGACATGGATGAAGAATAGACGCTTGACATGTGACTTCCATTATGACATTGTTTTCTTTCCAATATTTTATCTATGGATTTAGGCCTTGGAATTCATTTATTTTGACCTCTACTGGCCAAGCTATGAAAAAACATCTGCAAAGAATTTTGGGGAAATGCAAGGGTTCGTCGACCCGCACGGATTACAGGTAAGGATTCAGGATAATAAATAAGGTCCCAGCTCGCTGGTATGCAACAATACGGAGTCGAAAATGAGTAGTAACCGTTCACTCGGTAGCTGGGTGAGACGAACAGGAGGATACGAAAGTATATTCATTGGCATCGATGTATTATTTGATAACACGAACGCCGAAGCGGTGGAGACGGGGACAACAAAAAAAAAAGAAAACGGAAAGTATACATGAGACAAGGTAAAGAAGAGGAACAGACCGTATATAAATACGCCTGAATAGAGAGAATAAAGCTTATAACAAAGGACAGCGAGTAAAGATGATGAAACAGTACCAGGTTGACGGACAGGACACTTTGGTAGTCCACGGAGGTGCGACAAGCTATCGTGTGGGATTTTGGCTTTCTTTTTTTGCGGTTGTCGTTGAGATTGAGAAGCCGCAAGGCAAAACGAATGGGCAGTCGGCCAGGTTGGGCTAGCCTAGTCGTCGCTGATCTTGGGTACGAAGTAGTAACAGTTATACTCCAGGGAGAATTCGTATGCGACCTAGCTAGGTGAAGAGGCGTTAAGCATTCGATTGAAGGCGAGATTGAATGGCAATAGGGTAACGTGGAGGAAAGTGAAAGAAGAAGCGCGAGTGCGAGTTCGAATGCTCAGACTCTGAAATAAAAAATATGAGAACGTAAGTTGAAAGAAAGAGAGAGCTTGGGCAACTGTATAACTACACAGCCGAAGAACGAAACAAACATCCAACGAAGGCATAGAAAAAAAAGGAGGTTGACTAATTTCGAAAGCCAGGAAGGGCTGAAGGCCTTTGGAGCAAGGCGTACATCTCCAGCCGACATGAAACTGTCCCCAGAAATGCTCGACGAGGGACAACGAGATAGGGAAGCAAAGTAACGAAAAAAAATTTCCAACGCACTCACCGACAGCGGCACGTTGTAACTCATCATCGACTACACGCGCCCATGCCGACTCAAGTTCAAGCCCTTGGAGAAATTGACGAGGTACTTGAGCGAGAAAGTGTGAGATATGCCGGTTCATATCGATGAGAATGCCAGTGGCGGTCTCATAGTCGCCTGAGCCTGTTAAGCAGAGATGGGGGAGGAATGTTTATCAGCAAACGAAATGAAAGGAGAGAGGGAAGGAGGGAACAAAGACGCACCTCGGGACTTGACTTTGCGCTCCCATTTTGCAGCCTCGCAAAGCACACACCCCCCTTGAACACCTTACCTGCACGGACTCGCCGAGGAGCAAGAAGTTCCACACGATGCGGGCGAACTCGGAGAAGGGAAGCATGACGCGCGTTGTATTCGGTCTCAGGAATCATGAGCGCGTCAGCGTCGATGTCCACCAATTTCGTGCCGTATTCGACGATGCGGTCGGTGTCTGGGAGGTATGGGTATTAGTGAAGGGAAGGAGAAGGAATGAAGGTGGAAGGTGAAATGTGAATATGGAGAAAGAGTGAGGGGTGGGCTCTCGTAGAAGGGCGGCGCACGCACGGATAGGATGGGGTAGAAAATCTGCGTAAAAAGAGAACAAAAGCGTAAGACACGTACTCTTAGCCTCATACGTCGAATTCACATCGACCTCGTTCGCTGCCTTCAACATAAAGATATCTTCGTCCTTGGCACGCTCAAGTATTTTAGTCGGAGACATAAGGTTGACGCCAAGAGGTGGTCACAGCGACATCAGTTAAGCCAGGAGCGCCGAAATTGACGGAAATATGCACGACGTGCAAGTTGTCCATCACCTGGAGGGCGATACCCACTTCGCTGAACTCGAAGTTGGCGTCTGGAGGCGAGACGCGTCAGCGTTGTTCAGGCGGCGCGAAGAGCGAGAAGGAGACGTGATTACATAACGCGTTTGGGACGTACCATCGAGGCCTTAGGCCTTAGCTTCGAGTATTTGGAACCGGGTGTGCTGTGGACGGGTGATGGTGGGGGAAGAAAGATATAGGCGTCGTTCGTCCTCAAAAATCAGGTTGCTCAAGTCACGCAGAGCGAAGAACGTGACGCACCACCCAAGGGGCTCCCACCGGAGAATTCCGAGACGTCCACTCCCCAGCGAAAACCCAGTCCGCCCAAAGTTTTGTCAGCATTCCCACAGTCATTTCTGGCTTCCTTTGACAGCAATTCTTGATGCGAAGTTTTGGCAACGTTCGGCGGCAGAATGTGCTTCGATCTCCGATAGAACAGTATTTCTGTGATTGAAAACGCAGTAGGAGGGGATAGGTGTATTTTATAAGAAAAATTAACATTCACAAAAACAAATACTATTGTGTAAGCGACATGCCAACAGATTTGAAGTTAAATTCCGAAAAATGCAGGCGAAGGCGGCGGTTTGAGATCGAAAATGCGATCAGAAGCTCACGAAGTCAAAAAAATCAACCTTTCTGGACAAGCCTGCTTGGTGTAGCGGAATTTATGGACGCAGTGGTGTAGGTATCTCCGTACGATAGCGGTGGTTCGAATCCGTTTTGTGTCCTTTTTTTCGCGTTTTCTCAATGAAGTTAGGATGCACTGTCTGCGCGCCGTGTCTATAAAAAAAGCAATACAAATATTCGCATAAAAATTGATTGGTAATTCATTATCTCGCACGAGCAACACATTTTTACGGTCTTGGCGGTATTTATTGGACTTATAAAAACTTACAGTGCGCAAGGGAGTGCCAGAAAGCGCGAATGCGAAGCTTCTTGCCGTTTTTCATTTGGCGTTTATTTATTCGGCAGCTGTCAATCGAAGTCGCGGATCAGCTTACAAATACGTGGGAATGCTGACAAAACTTTGGGCGGACTGTGTACCCCTCCCCAGCTCGGGTCGTGGGAGTTGAATCTGGGGTCCTGGCCAGGGATCCCTATACTAGGAAAGATTTGCGTCATCGACGCCGCTTAGATTTGCAGACCTGGGGACGTGTATTGGGTCATCTAAGTTTTTTCAAAGGCAAAAACTGCATCGGAGCTGCGGAGGCAGTTAACTTTCCTCTCCTCCATGATTCCCTCTCTCTCTTTCCGCTGGAGGTTCAGTTGGGTACTGCTTTTGATGGAGTACTTGCCTGCTCTCAAGCCTTTAGATCTTCAAGTTAAGTATTTATTCGACCTTCTCTTGTTCCGATGCTCGTGCAGCTAAAATGCATTCCTTTTTCTTGTGAAATACAGTTTCAAATGCATCTGTATACTTTGAATTCTTTCACGTTCCCAGTGCTGAGTCAAAAGTCTGGTGGCTTCCTTTTAACGGCTAAGGTCGGGCGTCGCTAAGGTGGTGCACACTGCAGTGAGGATTGGAGTGAGATGGCGGGCAACGAACAAGTTCGGAACAACAGAATAAAGTGAGCGCGACTGGACGCTGTTGGGTGTAAGATAGGGAGCGTCAGGTACCAGCACCCTTATGTAAGCAGCTTACTAAGCGCCAAGAGCGGCAAAATCTTGCCCTCAAAAAATTTGAAAAGTTTTTTTCCTGTATAATTTTGGTAATTGTACACCAGTTCAAAGTTGTATTTTTTTCGCCATCATCCGATGACATTTTCCTCCCCGAAGCTGCCAGGTCACTGCATCCAAGTCGGAATTTGTGATCGATCAGAGGTGGATAAACCACCATCAATGTTTGGCTGTGTTGTTAGAGTTCCCTTCCGAACACATATCAGTTGATATTTACCTCAGAAAATAAATCTACGTGCAGAAATGCGTATCGATATTGTGTAAATGTGCATAGAGTTATTTGGATGCTTTTTTTGGTTGTTTTGTACACGCCTACGCTCACCAGTACCTCTTCCAGGTTAGGCAGGAGGTCACGTGTTTGTATTATATAAGCGGCAAAATGTTGAGGTCGGATTTTGAACTTTTTCTCCGAGTTATTTTTCTCAACGTTTTGGAGCATTTTGAAGCTTTTTGGGTGAAAAAATTTCCAACCTAAATTTTTCGACTTATGTCTTACTTCGAGTAAAATTTTTTCCATAGAATTGTTCTTAGGGATGTCCTACACCTTTCTATGAGGCCGAAAATGGGTTGAGAGAATTGTTGTGGAAGCAATTAAGGTCGCCGTCGAGCGTCATTTCCTGCTTACATAAGGGTGCTGGTACCTGACGCTCCCTGTCTTACTGCTGACTCAGACAAAGACCCCAGATGCAACTCCCACGACCCGAGCTGGGGAGTGAACGTCTCGGAATTCTCCGGTGGGAGCCCCTTGGCACCACCTGACCAAACCTCTCATTCGCCGACATCATACACTGCGGCGGCCCGACTATTTTGACGGGGGTGCAAAATTCATTGCACGTTGTTTGAATCTTGACAAGAATTTTGCGAAGGGCAAAATTCAATCAATACTTTACAATTTCCCTGAGGCAAAATCCAAGCAAGATTCTGCCTTCAGATTATATTTTGCCCGATGCAAAATTGAAAAATTCCCTCTCATTTTACTAAGGGCAAAATCCAGGTAAAACTTCCAATCTTGCTGGAATTTTGCATGAGATCTGAATAACATATCTTCAATCTGACAAATGAATGGGAAAATTTTAGATTTTGTTCACATTTTGCACCGCAGCCAAATTCTAAATTTACGGTGCGGTCAAATGATTCATCTTGCCGAGTCATTTTGCTTGTATTCTGCCCTCGGTAATATATTCTTTTTTGCTTAGATTTAGCTTTCGGGAAAATGATGTGGCAAAATTCATCGCGCACTGAGCGAGGCGCAGACCACTCGCTCAGCGTATCGGCCGTCGCTGAGCGTTGAACGAGAACTTTGTTGAAGTCAACATCTACCCGCCAATCGCGCCGCTGGACCGCGTGAAATCGAGGAAGTGATTTCCTCAATTTCACACTCTAGCCTCATCTCACGTCAGCTTCTGCACTTTAGCTCTCGCCAAAGTTTCTTTTTCTGTTTAAATTTGACTACTTACACTATGTAATTGAGATATAGATACTGTATGACGACTGTATACACTGCGTGCCTCTACCCTCATCAAGATGTGGTCAGTCCCCACGCTACGAATAAGGTTGCGCCTCATTCACAGCCAATTATGCCCCGCCTCTCTAACTCGAATCCCTCTCGTCGTATGAGGTTGTTACAGGCGCCGAGTTGACATTCGAGGCGCCACAGGTTCTGGCGAGGTTTGAGAAATGGAGGAGAGGGTGAAGCCTTCATGTGCTTGTACCCAGACTCGTTTTTTCAGTCGCTCATGATCAACCCTGTGCGTCGTCATTCGCGTTGAAGGCGCGTAAACAGGCTATGGCCTCAGTCTGCAATACCGATAAGTCAGGTTTCCACGACGCGGTCAAGGGGAGGAACCAACGCTGCGTGTGCAAAATGCAAGGCTAGATGTCGAGGTAAGCACCAGCGGCATGATAAAGATAACAAGACACTGACCTTATCAAACTCAAGACACCGTAATACTAATAGGCGATGTTGCGGGCATCGAAAGAATGGAGTTCGGATGGGGAATGGGCCGAGGTCGAAGTCCTGTGGGTGTTCATAACGTTCAACGTTCAGTACTCGCTGAGCAATGACTTGTTTGTGTCTAATAAGTCTCAGCGTGGAGGGCGGTAATGTGTCAAAGCGAGGAGAAAGTAGTGGTAGCGGTAGGACGCAACGGAGGCAGCAAGGATAGGGAGCAGGGTCGGTATATGAGCAGGGGGCGAAGAGGTGAGGCGAAGCGAAGCGAGTCATGCAGGAGTCGCTTCACAAAGTACCCGACGAGTTTTCGGCACCTTGGGTCTGGTGCTGCTGGCCCTGTATTGACAGGCATTGTGGAAAGCGGCAGGGTGACAGGCTGGTGATGAGTCAGTAGATGGTAAGCGGGTGGGCAAACAAAACCAGCAGAATGAGTCGAAAACCTCAACTCGCTCCGCGACGTACCATATCGGTTTCCCTCCACAAGGATCTCCTATGCCCATTGCCCACTCCATATCCCTCAACACAATGCATGTCCAGTAGAAAGTCGGGGTGACTAGGGTGAGGGTGGACGACGTGGCACGACTTCTTTTGCGGCGTGTAGAATCTAAGCAGAGAAAAGTGAGTATAGAATGTAGAGAGGCGCGATCTGGAAAGGTGTGAAATTTGGCAAACGGTTTCTTCAAAGTTCGGCGATCAGCGGCCCGGGTACCACGTGAGTGTTGAAACGAGTATTACCGCCGCCGGGTCGCTTCCCCAATCCCTGACTTCCCGCATCGTCGTTGACGAGTTTTCCAGTCGCTGCCTACTCATATTCTCTCAGATCCCAGACCCAGCGCGTATGTTTCACTCGTTGTGGCTTCCCGCGGCACCCTCGCATCATCAACAGAGCGGGAGATGGAGTACTTCGCATTGCTGGTCTGCTGCGTGCTGACGAGTTACTTGTAGAAGTAGGCTAGATGAGCTAGAAGGCTGAGCGACTCCTAGGTGCGTATTTGTCGTCTTGCTGGCTGCGAGCAGTATCATTGACACACTTCCCAGCCCTTGCCCTATCTTCTTTGCCTATACACGGATCTCCAGTTAGTGCGTATGCCCTCCCTGTTGTATTCTCCCACTGTGTTGTTGACACCTGTCTTGCTCCTCGTAGCTCTGCCCTCCTTGATATTGGGCGATAACCACACATCCTTTCCCCCTCTATGACGAGCAATCTGGACGATTCAGACGGCGGCAGCGACGACTGGAAATAGTCGAGAGTGCTGTAGGTCGGCCTTGGTACATTTTCCTGTCTTGTTCTACGCCATCTGCCCATTCCTAACATCTGCCCCTTAACACAGCCACCAGGATGACGATGGAGCAGCAATGATGACTGAAGATGGGCGATGGGTTATTTACCAACGTGGAGGACGGCGAAGACGGGTAGGAAGATGGAAAACTGCTGCACGGTGGAGGAGGAGGTAAAAACGGCTATCTCAGCCCCCTGGCCTTTCTCATAATCATAACTAATCTACGCGAAGCTTTTTGCAGGAACTTGAATAGTGTCTTCGACAACTTGACATGGTCGACATGGTGAAGATGAAGCTTCGAAGGAGACCTTTCACTGACAGTACATCGATACCGCCCTAATCGTCGACGCTCGATGCTCGATGCTCGACGTCCCGCCAGCATGTTGGCAAGCCGAATTGACGGTCTGGGTGTCTTCGAAAGCGGAATGTGAGCAACATTTCGTATCATTGTAAAATGCTTGCTAACCTTGGTTGCAGCCACAGCCGAACCGCATCTCAACGTCGAAAGCCACCTCGTCGTCTCCCAGCACCGACATCTTATTCTCCAGTGTCTCAGTGTACATCCGCACTGTATGAAGCCGAGTCAAGGACCCACATAACGAAGAACGTACGAGGATTCGCAGCCCATCTGGGTCTTCGACGATATCCTGTCAACCTCGCACGTCCTGCTCGCTCGCTCTCCGCACTTGTATCCACGTCAACGGCGCCGGGATGGTTGACAATTGACTCGGGGACTTCAAAGCATCGAGTTGACAACCTGCGAGCATGCGTGGGGTAAACAAAGAGATAGGGTGAGCTACAACTCGTTTTGATGTCAAATGCTTACTTACCTCGTCGTAGCGTTCATCCACCTTTCACCTTTCACCCTACACCTCCACCTTAATGGTGCACCGTCGCCCTCGACATGCAAAGCACCTACACCTACGACCCCGCTGAACGACGACGAGTCAACACTCGCAGACCAACCCGACGGCGACGGCGATAAACTTACCTGGATTTGTTCCGCGGCCCCCTGCGCCTTCGAACCACACTCCACGCCGACGCAATCCACGGCGAATGACATCGCCCACCTCGTTGTCGGTGTCACTGTCGCTGTCCCTCAATCGTTCATTAGATAACTAGGCTGGGTCTGGAGGTGTGGAGGTGCTCGCGGGACGCGTAGCGAGCTCAAAAGGGAGGAGGGCTGCAGGCAAGCGTGTGCACCGAGTAAGTCGATGTCCACGCCGCATCGCGGAGGTTGACGCTACCTCCTCCACCTATATGTTCGTCCTTGCCGCCTGTGCCTGGGCCTTCTCCCACCTACTCAACCCTCTCCGGACCACTCAACCCCACCAATTCCCCCCCACACAGGTTGGGGTAAGCTACTCGGCACACGCTAGAAGAGGAGGGAAGGGGAGGACATACCAGCGTATACACCCCCGCATGCGACGGCCCAGTCTTCGTCATCGTTGTCGTTGTATACCCTCCCTCTCTCTCTTCCCATTGTCCTTGCCCCCGGTCGTTACCCCCGAGCCCCACCCCCTTCTTCCGTTCGTTTGGTCGTTCGTTCGGTTCCAAGTTGTAGGGAGGGTTTTGGCTGTGGGGTCGAAGATGAGCGCTGAGAAATGGGTGGGTGGGCGTCTGCTGCGAGGCTCGCGTTAGAGGGCTAGAGGAGGGGAGAACGTACCGGCGTGTACAGTCTCCATATCCGATGACCTATCCATCGTCGTCGTCCAACTCGTCCTCTTCCTACTCCGCCTCCTCCTCGTATTCGCGGCACCCTGGGATCAAGTTGGCAGCTACCCGCGTTCACTCGTTCGGGAAGACGAAGACGCCCCCCGCGACGTCATCAGATCGCAGCGAACCGGCGGGCCAGGGGCTTTCAAGACGAGCCGTGGGAGGTGGAGGCGGGGTGGATGATGTTCTGGGCCGGGAACATCGAAGCCGCTGTCATCACACGGACAACGGTCACGACTATTTCCAGTCGTTGCCGCCGCTGTCATTTGTGCGTGGAGTTGGCGTGGGCTTGGAAAGGAAGTGGGAGGGAGGAGGGGTTGTCGAGGGCAAAGGAGATGGTACAGGCGCATGGGGAGGGGCGAAGCCGGATGCCGGCGAGACTGGAGTAGGGGGTACAGACGGAGACGAGGGTGTAGGTGCAGGAGGAGAGCCGACGGCTGGGGTTTGTCAGATGCGCAAACGTGGTGACAGGAGGAGCGTATATACCTGTACTTATTCACTACTTCTTCGCAGCAAATATATCTTAATATTAATGATAAAGTATCCCAGTACTTATCATTTTTTACTCACAGCAAATACATCTCAATGAGCTGAAGCCAGCAGTGTGATAGTGGAATTTTTGATTTGGCCCAGCCCATCAGGCATTTTCAGAAAGTGCCTCCGAAGCCTTGCCAAATAAGTTCCCGCGGTTCGGATTTATCGGACCTCAATTAATTTGGGTCGTCTTTGAGCTCTAATAAACGCCTTTGAAGAGACTTTGAGTTTCCTGTGTAGCAGTAGTTGACCGGCATCCCTCAAAGCACTCCAGTTTGTGAATATGTAGAAATTTGACATTGAAATTGTGAACTTTACTAGACATTAAAGTTATAACTACATATAATTAGTATGAGCGAGCATCAACGAGCGTGAACTGTACCCCTTACAGTTCACGCTTGTCGACGCTGGGGGCACAGCGCTCGCTAGCACCACTTTCCCTTCTCTGTTGTTGCTCCATACCATCCCACCCCATGTCATCGCTCTCACCGTCAAGGTTGAGTCATCGCCCAAGTCATAGTCTGCGGGTTATGTAGGCAATGAGCTAAGAACTGAGAGTTACCCTAAGGGAGGATCATGTGTGAGTGTGGTTTTGTAAATGGTGTGTAGGGAGGTGGAAAAAGGAGGGAATAGGGAAGTGGCTCGAGTCACAAAACTCAAGCTTCCCTTGTGTTGCTAATCCCACCACCTAGTAATGAGTCAATATTGTCGAAGCGTGTGCAAAAGCGTCGGTTTCGGATCTGTTGCTAGCGAAGATCCAGAGCTGAAGCACCTGTTAACGCAGGGATGGCGCTAGCAGCTTCAATGGAGTCGATTGAGGGTGTCCACATAAGGTGACGATGTAATCGTCCTACCTGTAGCAAATGCGATTGTGTGGTGGCAATGAGGAAGCAAGAATGTCGACCAAGTTGTGAGACTACGTACCATGTAAGTCTCCCTAATATCGCTTTGCCCCTGCCGGCTACCTGTGCTTCAAGACGCGCACAGCGCCGTTCTTGTGTTCATAGTCTGCCTACACCTCCTCGCGGGGAGAGGCACACGGCGGGCAATGTTGTGTGCTTGTCTACATTTGAATTTGTACCTACCAGCTGTTGGCATGAAGCCGACTATAGAGCACACATGGTTGCAGCTAAAAATCAAAGACAAAAAATTACATTAGTTTTGGGGAAAAAAGGACAGGGTAACATACGAGGCGCTAGCGTTAAGCACGGGGACCGCCGCCTTCATACGAGACGTGTTATTGTCATCGCCATCCTATCAAGGAGTTCAGGGCGGACTTGGTTGCGAAAACCCCCCGTTGCTCTTGTCACAGAGCCAGGACACAGTGCGAACGAATGTAGGCATGTTGTGAGGGAACATGCAGGGGTAAATTGGCATGCGCCACGCTCAAGCAATGTTGAGCGTGGAAGAGTGATGGGCGGAATGAGCAGAGTGAGGCGGTGAATACGACTCATAATTCAGAGTCATTGCGAAGAGATGGAATCCCGATTACGAGTTCACGTGATCAACGGTCCGCTGCGCCGGAAAATCCAACCCATCGGGCTCGATCAAGCTCACACTCACATCCTCAGCGCGTCAGCGCTCATCCTCACCCAATCCGATACAATAGAGGCCTGTAACATTGTTGGTGAGCTCTTTTCTTTCAAATTCTCAGTTTCTACTTTCTTTACTAACTAAGATTTAGGCCAAATTTAAGTTGGTAAACGTCGCAGCTATCATCGCCCCCGACGTTCCACACTTGCCCTCTTATGCCGAGCATACAATGAGCCACCAATTGGGCACCAGGTGCTCGCACCATGGATCCACCCAGCGTCAACGCCTCTACCTCTGCTATGTCCACCAGCATAGAGCCAGCTGGGCCTAACAACGCCACGACGACGAGCACATCGAGGTCAACAACTGCAACCATCCAATATGCACATCACATCATCCCGAATGACGAGATCAGCACCAAGCTCCAGCGGCTGCCCCAGCACTGGTTCGGGATCACCGCCATCACCCCCTTGCTCATCTCACTGCCTGTGCCCATCTTCGTGCTGCGCCACCTTAGAGCAGGCGAGGAGGTTATTTCCGGAAGTTGAAACACGGTGCATAGTCCGCTTGCGCTGTTGAATACTGCAGGAATGTTCCCGTGAGTTTTTTCTCATCCGAGTCTCTCTTTTTGTTTATCACTCATTTATACACATCCAGCGCCTTGTCATCCAGTGGCGAACATCCTCCACGGTTTTTGCTTGAACTCCACCACCTACATGTTCGGTGCCCGTCCAAAACACTGGTTGATCGTATCCTGCTCGTAGGGGGGAAGCAGGGGTTCAAGCCGCGGGCAGGGATCCTGTTCAGAGGTATGGTCGGGGTGCAGGCGGGCGGGGTGAGGAGGAGGAGGAGGAGGAGGAGAGGAGAGCCGTGGATAGGCAGCATTGAATGGACGTGCCAAACTGAATGGCCTCGTCGTTGTCAATGGGAGAAGACGCCCCTTCCCTGCATCTCCTGTATGTTTTATCCTCGTGGTTTCCAACTCAGACGTCTGCGAGCTGAAAACTGCAAAGGGGGCGGTAAAGGGAAGGAGGAGGTCGTCAATGTGGATGGGGACATGGAAATGTTGGACTGGGCTCAGCATCTTAGTTGGCGATCAAATTTTGTGAAAGGTATGTTTTTTTCTATTACCTTTCTCTATCATTGTATGATTATTTTTTTAGTATTTTTTTCTATATAAACTTCCAACTAACTACGCCAAAACATTCTACAGCCAACGACCCCCCACCTCACCTTCGTCCCCCGACCTAAATTCCCACTCCTCGTCGCGCTCGTCGCTGTTGTTGGTCGTGCAGGAAGACCGATCATGCAAATCGCCACATCCGCACGACGCACCAGACGGGGGTATGACCAGCACCGCGGAGGGCGCAAAAACACTGCATACCGTGACCATTGTCTGTGTTGAGGACGAAAGTAATATGCCGCCAAAGATGCGAAGAAGTGAACGCACAAGGAGCTGGAGGCGCTCATAGCGGGAAGCTAGTTTGAGTCCGCGACCGGGGTCTGGGTCGTGAGTGCTGCTGCTGTGGAAGTGGGATTGGGCATTCGGACTGAAGATAATCCGAGTTATCATGGTATGTTTTCGTTTTGGAAGCGGAAGTTGGCTCATGGAATTCAAATATAGACGATGGCCAAACGATGGCGAGGTCTACCTGTCTCAGCGCGTACGCGAACGAGAAATAGCGAAGGCCATAGCCATGTCTCCCCCGGCTCCATCGGCGTTGGCATCATTTCCAGGAACGTCCACGTCGCCATCAACAGCGACCACGTTATACTCAACCACCACCACCGCAACCCTCTCTTCCTCTCCGCAAACTCAGCTCATCACACCTGTACTGACACCTTCGTCGTCGTTTCCCCTTCATCTTCCTGAACCTTAGTTGTCGTCGTTGTCAGCGCCAGGGACGTCACCTTGAAACTCGTTTGCGAACCATTCGCTGAATTCGCCGACGTTGACTTCTCGGCCGCGTGAACCCCCCACCACCTTTTTCGTCCGCAGCGGAAGCTGTATCATCTCCAGGAGCTTCTGCAGCTCCGCCCCCGTCAACGCCGGACCACAAATCCCAGCCTGCGATGCAGGGCTCGACTCTCTTCCCCCGTAATCCGGCTCTCGCAGTACCACCCCCCTGTTGTTTTACAACCGCAGCACCACCGATTTGTGACCCCCGACTAACACGCTCGCATTCTAGCACCCCAATGGAGATGAGAAAATAAAAGTGTGAACGTCAGGTTTCAGCAGATCAGCAAACCAGCTCGCATACCCGAGTAGCGTACACTGCTGGCGCCGACCCCTGTTTCCATTGGAAACAGACATTAAAAACACGTCTCCTGTTTTTAGTTGCTATTTCTTCTATAAATATAAATGCTGTTTCTTTAAAGTACACTCAATAAAACAGGAAACCTGTTTATTCGGGCGATTTTATGCCAAAAATATAATCTGTGTCACAAAGAAATATTGAACAAAGAGAATTTATTTTGTTCGACTGTTTTTAAAGGAAACGGCCACAGAAATAGAAGTCCTTTATCCAAAAGAAAGAGTATAGGAAACAGAAGTTACAGTGGCCGCTCACTGTAACATCTGTTTCCTATACTCTTTCTTTTGGATAAAGAACTACTATTTCCCTTGCTATTCCCATGAAAAACGGTTGAATAAAATAATTCCTCTTTGTTCAATATTTCTTTGTGATATAGATTATATTTTTGGCACAAAAACGGCTGAATAAACAGATTTCCTGGTTTATTGCGTGTATTTTAAGGAAACAGCATTTATATTTACAGAAGAAATTGTGACTAAAAACAGGAGACGTGTTTTTAATGTCTGTTTCCACTGAAAACAGGGGTCGGCGCCAGCAGTGGTAGTGAATAAAGGCTATACTCCCTTACTGTATGTAAAATTTTATTGCATTCAATATACATTTATAATCCCTTGGTCTACGTGAGCTTGGCGATGTAATTTTTGTTTCGAAACTTGAACTGAAAGGGTTGGATGCATCACAGGACTTTCGTGCCACTTGGCTAGGAGTTCACCTTTATTTATTGTGTTCCTTCAGTTTTCAGGATTTAATCATAAACTCCTTGTCAATACAATTGCGTTGATTTGAATTTTGTTGCAAAATTACAGCGAAAACGTGTGTATATGTACTCAACTATGAATTCAATCTTGTGTCTAATGATACTTGTTCGAGGGAATACTCATTTACCCTCTTCTGTTATTTAGAAAACAAATTATTACTCTACTATAGTATCTACAGCGATGGGCGACCAGCAGCAGTGCGACGCCACTCGCTGAATCTCTCCACCGTGACCCTCTTGCTGGAGTAACGGAGTAGCGCTCAGCTTTTTTAGCCTTTGTCGGTCTCTATCGACACCGCCGCCCTCTATAAATTTCGCTGATACAAAGCCCGGATATCTCTGTGAACGCTGTGATCGGGTTGTTCGAACAGCTTGGTCATTTTCTCAACGCTTTAAGCTGGTATTGTATTCGAGTTGCAGCACCATTGACACCTACGATGCTGCTGCCCTGTGTCTTCGTTTTCCAGGTTAGGGAAGGGAGTTAGAGAGGTGAGCGGGGTGTGGACAAGCGTCTGGCGCCGAGGCAGTGATCAGTAAACCCGTAAAGGAAAGAGATAAGCGGAATGAGTCGAGAATATTGACTCATTCCGCAACACACCATGAAGAACTTCCCTGCTGGGGTCTCCCATTGCTTCTCCGCCCCACACCAAACCCGAATTTCTTGGCCCCCGCTGAGGTGGGGCTCACAACGTAGAGCGATTTTTTTTGCGTGTGTGACTATCTCAAGTCGGTCCACATCCCTCAACGAAGGTGGAGGCACGCGACGAGGTTTACACCATACAATATCTATGTATCTTAGTTACCGTAAATTGTCGAAATTAAATAACAGAAAGATGACTTACCAACGCTTATACAGGCCTACACCGGGTTGGATTGAATGAGTGCTGAGGTGAGTGCTGAGGTGAGCGAGACTCAGCGAGTGGGTGAAGGAAGTGAATTTCACGCAGTCGGCACGCCGTTGGATCACGTGCGTGTTGCACTTCGCACAATATCGGATCAGCTGTCATTGACTCGTTCGAACAGCCAGTCTTCTCGCTTTGACCTAGCCCTTGAGCGTGTGTTGAACACCCCCACGATTTTGACCTCGACCCCTTGTTCCCTGTCCTGAACTCAATTAGTTCGATGCTGGCAATATCGTCATCGCTTAGGATTCTCGTGAGTCAATCCATCCGTAATTTATGAACACTACGACTTACAAAAATCTAGCGTGTTGTCTCCTTCAGCTCGGCAGGTTTAACAGCACCTATAGCGCCACGATTCGTCGTTGATAAACGAAGGTTCGTGTTACATGACTGCAAATGAGCCAGGTGTGTCGTCTATCCCTCTATTTGACGATTTGTATTGACAGCCAGGACGATTTTTTGGCAGCGCACCCTACTCTCAACAGCCAGAAATATTGGGGGAAGGCATGTGCACAGGTATGAGGGGACAATGAGAGTGAGAATGATCCTGACCCGCTCGTGTGGAGGAGGCGAGGCCTCAAGACGCGGGAAAGGATCCCATTTAGCTGGGGATGGGGGATGATTCGGGTCCAGGATCAATGTTTGGGGTGCAGGCGGGCGTGGGTGGGAGGAGAGCCACGGCAGTCAGGGCATTCGAATCGAGGAGGATCCAAGTTACTAGGGTATGTCTTCGTTTTGTCTGTACTGTAGAGTTGGCTCATAAAGACCGATATATAGACGATCCCAATGCTCACCTATCCCAGCGCGAAGGCGACCGTGAGGTGAGTGCAGATTCGTTTTTAATGCACCGATCCTTGCTTACCTCGAATCTAGCACTCGACGAACGCATCGTGATGAATTTCTCATCGATACCACCTTCCCGACTGGCCCAAAACCTGGCCCATCCCTCTCCCGCGGCCGAATGGCATGGGCTCCACTTCCGTGCCGACTTCCAATCTGCCTGGGTTCAACGTGGACCATCCCGCGGCGGTACAATACATACACCAGCGGGGACACGAACACGTGCAGCACTCGTTACCAGCGTACGGAGCTTCGAGGTGAGGAGGAGGAGGACCCAGTCAAACTTGTAAACACCAAGTAAGTATCACTGCGTTTTCATGTGTAAAAACTTCCTTACCCTTTCTTAGTACTTCCGCGACTTCACACCCAAGTACTCGACGTGCTACGATCCCGCGAGCATCGCCACCAAGTTGAATTTCGACAAAAATGTCAGGATAACAAGGTAAGCGTTTGTTTATGTTATTACTAAATAGCGTTCTTACTTTGTGACCTCTTCGCAGCCTGTTGGAACTTAAATGTCAACATCAAAGGTCCTGCCCTCTTCCCCTGCAGCGCCGCGATGCACGCCCTGCAGCTCAAAGATGAGCTGCGACTCTTCCGTGCACCTACATCCTCGCCCGTACCCTCAACCTCAAACCCGCAACCCCGAACCGATCAGCGGTCGTCACCGTCGTTCTCCACCTTACCCATCGTTCGGTCGTTGAGGAGCTGGAGCTGGAGTTGCAGGGGAGGAGCAGGTGTGAATTTACTGGGGTTCCTGGCTACGGGATGCCTGCGAAGCTGAACGAAGAGGAGAATGGCTTTGGGCAGGTAGGGGTTAGTGATACGGCTCCGGTCTCGTCTCACAGGATACGGCGATGAAGAACTCACCTGGGGAATCGCAACCCACGCCGCGGACGTCGTCAACACAGTCCCCTCCTCTCCTGTGTGTCCGCTTTCCTCGCCGCCTAGCCATGCGCCTGCATCCACCCACTCGACCCCCCCCTCCTCTGCACACACGTCTGCGCTGTACGGTCCCACTCCACAAACGCGAGTTAGATTCTCGCCGAAGAACACGATAGCAACAAACTCACTTGGATTCAAAGCCAGCCCCCGCCCGTGCCTCCAACCCCAACTCCAACTCCTTGAGGGTGCACGCCACAGGTTGCTAAGGCTATCCCCTGCCCCACTTACTCATCCGTCCTCTTCGTCGCCTGCACCTGCACCCGCCCATCGCGGCGACAAAATTCACCCTGACAAAGCTCACCTTGGCGATTCGCAGCTGGTGCCGCGCCCGTGCATGGGCCCTTCAAGTCGCGCGCCCACAGCACTCGCAGTCCTGTCGTTCCTCGCCCTCACCGTCATCGATTACCCCATCCCGTCGTCACTTCGTTTATTCATCTGGGCAATTCAGAGGGTCGGGGTGATGCGGGTTTGGGTTGGGGAAGACTTGAAGAGGAGGAGGAGGGGAGCTGCGGGGCGGCCAGAGGTGGCTCTGACCCCTTCTCCTCCTTCTCGCCCATTCTCCTCGCTGTCCGCACCTGCGCCTGCGCCTACACCTCCAAAATTGACTCCAAGTTGTCGCGCAGGCCCATTGTCGTTGCTCCTTGATGTCGTGGGTTTATTCGTTCGCTAGCAGCTGCGGTTGGAGTTGGGGCTGGATCCGTGGATGCAGAATGAGGGGCGACATAGAAAGCGCAGGAGGCGGTGGGAACAGGGGAGGTTCGAAGAAGAAGGCGGTGCAGGAGGGAGTTAGAAGGAGGACGAAGGAGACGGGCAAGACTTACCAGATCGACATACGCCCCTGCTCTGACGATGCAGACAACGGTCTCAGCTGCGCAGTCGTCCTGCTCCCATCTATCCTCCCTCTTTGTCATCCTTCCCGCGGCGTCTTCGTACCTTCCTGGGTCCGATTCGACAGGCCGGTGCGTGTGCGTATGCGAGTTCCGGATGGGCAGATTGGCTGCGATCTGCAGTGAGTGAAGGACGCAGCGTAAGAGTTGGCGCAGGAGGTGGGAAGTGAGTGGGTAGGACGGCAGGAGGACTTACGAGCTCGCCAATAGCGAAACCGCTCGTTGTACGGACAACCATTTCGAGTCGTTGTCGACGCCGCCATCGTCAACCTGAGCGAGCCGCTAGTAAAATAAATTAAGGACATGTAGATACCTGTATGATATGAATTGTACACTATTTGAACTTGCACACAGCCAAGAGAGGTCAATTTTTAACTTGATACACTCGTCTGCCACCCAGGCGCTCAGTGACGGACGACACACTGAGCGAGGTGTCTGCGCCTCGCTCAGCGCGCGACCAATTTTGCCACAACATTTTTCTTTCAGCAAAATGTAAGCAGAAGAAGATATTTTGTCAAGAGCGAAATGCAAGGGAAATGACTCGGCAAAATGAATCATTTTCATTGCATTCTAAATTTAGAATTTGGCTCGAAAGCAAAATGTGAACAAAACCTCACCCTTTTGCCTAACGTGGAAACATACCATTTATACACCCAGCAAAATTTGAGTAAAATTGGAAGTTTTGATTGGATTTTGCCCCTCGAAAAATAGGAGAAATTTTTTGAATTTTACAGTGGGCAAAATATGGTCTAAATTTAAAATCCTGCTCGGATTTTGCTTGAGGAAAATTGTAAAATATTGATTGGATTTTGCCTGTTGCAAAATCGATATCAAAATCCAAACTACCTGCATTGAATTTTGCACCCCCGTCAAAATAGTCCGGCCACGGCAGTGATACCTCCTTCTCCTCCAGGCTGAAATGAGCTTCATATTTCCCTTCTTGTACTGGCAAGGTACTGGCGGCTCTTATCCTAGGCGACATCTGCGAGACCGTCTTCATGCGGCGGCAATGCCACCCGAATCTTTTGCGTCGTTGTGTCGCTTATCATGATCAGGAATACCGTTTCTCAACCATACACCCGTTCCTATGCTATTTGGCCTACATTTTTCTGTTGATACTTATAGAAGAGTTCTATTCTCCCGATTACCTGACGACTAACGCTTCCAGCAATTGGGATTTCCTATCCAATCTCCTGCAACCTTGACTTCGCTCAGATAACGATAGCGTTCACGGTACGTTACCCACACCTCTATCAACGAGTCAGTCATGAATCTGAACCGCAAAACTAGGCTGTTCTGACTTTCCTCGTTTATCTATGAGTATCTTCTTCCCCATCGTCGAATTCACTCTAAATAGTCGCTGTCTAACTCTCCGTTTTTAACCGCAACAGTCAGCATGAAAATTTTCGTGATCGCCATCCTCGTCGGCCTCCTTGCTGGTCCTCGGCTTGTAGGTATTCACTGTATACTAATAGGGTTTTAAATATTATTCAGGTTTAGCATGTCGTACGTCCTGTGATTTTAATTACCTTCCGAAACGAACGGCACTCACAGCTCATTCTTTCAGTCACCACCGCAAAATTATGAGTAAGGGCGTGCGCTGATCAAGCCTTTTTAAATTTCCTACGACGTTCGTCATGTAGGATCAAACTCAGGAGTCTCAGGGACTTCTTGGCTCTTTATACTGTTCCCTTCAGTCTCTGAATACTCGTTGACCCCATTTCTAGTGGTCTTTCTCATGCGGTCTTTCGCTTTCGTCTTTTCTCGATAACCTTATCACGACCCTGTTGTGCTACCTTCTCTTGTAAAACCATATGAAGAACTCGAGGTGCGCCTCAAGTTTAGGGAGCGACGATATTTGCTGACTTTTATACTGTAGTAAGAACGGTCTCCTTGATTCTTTGATGTTATATGTGCTCGAGAACAGCTCCTTAACTTGGTGAGTTGGCGTATTTCTCATGTGTTGACTTCATACTGAGCTTAATCACAATTTTTCAGTGCCGCAACCATCACATCGTTCATCTGCGTTGGTTTTTATTTTCCAGTTATTTATGTTCCATTTCTCATGTTATATCGTGTAGTGGTTGACGATGCATACGAATCTCATCTTTATGGGTGTACATTTCATCATTAGGAAACGTATGTTTTCGTCTTACATCTCTCTAACCTTTCCTGACCTTCCTGCGTGGAATAGTTTACGCCAATTCTCTTCTCGCACGTAAGACACCCACCTAATATTTCTATCTAGACTAACGACATTTTATCCTCAAGTCTCAAGGCGTGGAATAAAGAACCTTGCCAAACAAGCTATCGCTCCCAACACTCCGGCTCTAGCTACTGAAACCATGCCATCATGTTACCAGGCAGCTTTGGTCTTTTAAGTTTTAAGCACGCCTCCAGTACGTTTATTGGTCCCTGGCCAATCCATGTATCTCACTACCTTTGTCGAAGGTTAACCTTTCTTTCTTCATATTTCCAGCTCAAAATCAAGGTGCATGAACCGAAGACATCCACAAGCGACGCTAGTTCTGGACTTACCACCAAAACGAGTTAGATTTGTGAAGTTGGCCAAGCCGTTTTTTGGGTGAAAGGAAGTATATCCCACTGACACGGTCTCCATTGGGAGGGGTTCTGTTGTTATATTATATTGTACCACCCTCCCATCTATGTACCTTCGTTTCGCTTGCCGTGATTACTGTAGACATAATGTTAATTTATGCTATCTAGAAATAGTGGAACATCATATATAATTTATACAAATGCTGTCGAGTTCTGGCTCGTTGCCCAACATACATAGTGAGACGAGAAAAGGCTGCTTCACAAGACCGGAATTGCCGAGGAAAGTCTATTTTTAATCGATATCCACAGAAAATATCCTGGGTCTCCGCAAATCCTTCTGTAGTACGCGAAGCAACGTTGATCGAGAACGATGCGCAGGCAAGGAAGATGAAAAGAGAAACTTAAAAGCAGAAACAAACCAAAGGAGAGAATCCGAGAGATGCGAGCCGCAAGGAATTCTACTGACGGCGAGAACGATAGTATGACTGCACCTAAACTCGTGGTTTGAATAGTGGCAAATATAGCAAGAAATATAGCTTACTTTCCGAGGATGTTTGAAAGCTTTCCAGTCGTAACAAAAAGGCATATAGAGAGTCTCCTGGGCAGGAAAACTTTGCGAATTTGGGATTGATAGCATACACATAAAGCGCGTACTTATGTAAATATAGCCCGCAGTCGCAGTTCGACATCGATTGGCAGGAGGCAGAGGGTAGGAGGGGAGTAAAAATGCGAATGCACGCGCGAAGAAAGTCGTGGCTTTAGCTCCAAGATCAGGTTTGTACTAGGACTGTACGAGGAACGGGGCGGGGTCTGCAAGATAGTAAGGACTTGCGCTGAAGCTGGCGACGAAGCTGGCGTCGGAGGTGTGCTTGAACATCAAACTAGAATGCGAGGTCGAGAGTCAGAGAGATTCCAGCATCGAGTCCACGAAATCTGAAGTAAAAAAAAGGAACATACAAAAAAGGATGAGAATTAGACCGAAAAACCGATGCTTAAATGCCCACTTACCTACATAGGCCCGTCCTGTAGGTGGGCGGGAAGAAGTAAAAGCAAGAGGATAACGCACAAGGACAAACACCACCAGCACCAGCTTAAATCCTTGGGGGGGCATACACGGGAACAAGCCGAGGATGTGAACGAGGAGGAAGAGCTAAAAGCATCGACGCTGATACCTGCAGCTCATCGTGGTCACTCGCAGTCTCGCACCAGCAGCGCCGCCGCCGCCCTCGGTACCAGCACAGGGGCAAGCAGGACCCCAAATTCCAATCACAACGCTTCTGAGAACTCGCTTCCAGAGTCCGGCGTGGGCGGGGGGCGTGGGCGGGGCACAAACGAAGGCGTTGGTGGGTGGTTGTACCTGGTGCGCCTGTTCCCGTTCTGGTATTGCTTCAGCCTGGCGACGACCCCATGCTGGTGGAATATATGCGCATATATGCGTCCTCACATTAGGTGCGGCAGGGGAGGAGCGGGTGGAGCAGAGAAGGAATGGGGTGCGAGGGGTGTGTCGCGAACGGACACTGACAATGTCCCGGAACATGCCTACCCCTTCCACTTCGTCAACCATGAGAAGGTGACCGACACATCCAAGAGCCGAAGGGTATCATACTAACCACCGGTACGACCCCCGCTTCACGTAATTTGCGCTCCTTTTACACGATAAATGAACCTGGTCGACGAGAGTACGACATTCCCGCGGCGTCGCCGCCTTGTTTCGGTGGGGCGGGGGCAGGAAGAGGAGGGGGGAACGGGTGTCTGCTCTGCGTCGTTCGTCGTCCAGTAGCCAACGTCACGCCATCTTCCCCGAGATGCAGTTTGTATGACCCAGCGAAGCGCGGACGGGGAGAGGTTAATGAAGATGAATTCCAGGCGTCAGCGCGAACAGGAGAAGCGAAGGAGACAAGGCCTGGAGTGGAGACGATGGCTGGAGTATGGAAGTGGTGTGTGGGAAGGCGGCGCTGCTAACTTGTCGTGTGTTCGTGTTCAGGAGATGCTCGTCCTATCACCTCCTCAGTGTCAAGTGCATCGCGGGGAGCGGTAATGCCTATCAGCCGCAGCCAACGTTGGAGCGGGGAGCGACGTAGCGGGCGGACGGACAAGGCGGCGATGGTAGGACCGTGGGATTGGATGGGGTGTTATACAACGGTGTGGGGAGAGGCCGATGCTAATGAATTTGATGCTGGTGTCGGTAGAGAATATTCAGGTGGGCGGGCGTGGATGTGAAGAGTATAGAGCGACGGGAGCGGCGGGGACGGGGCAGGCAGGCAGGCAATACCAAGGCGATAGTGCTGAGGAGAAGATGGGGTAGGTGGGGTGAGATGGGGAACGGGCAGGGGCGAAGTGAGGTGAAGCCTGCCAACTTCGCGCAGACCCCCCCTTCAACGTCACGCTGCCTCCCACTGAATACTCAACGATAACTACAGATTCCGCTAGCTTGCGTTTCGGGCCATAAGCCGCAGTCAACGAAGTCGGCGTTGGAGGACAGGAAGGAAGGTACGGCTGCGAGACAGGGCGGGGCTGCTCCTCGTAACATAAAACAGCCTACAGCTCAACCGGGAATCCTGATATTCGAGGTCGATGAGGAGAGCGCAGCTCCTTGTTGGTGTCGGGAGAGACCCTCCAGCTTGTCGCCTTGATTCGTACATGCTAGAAACAGGCTGAATTGTAAGAATAGACTCGCGCAGCGGTGTCTCCGCCCTTCTGAAGCGCGCAAGTCGGTGGATGGGAGGAAGAAGGGAAAACTAGAGAACGAGATAAGCACCAGGGGAAAAAAAGAAAGGAGGGGTCAATGACGACGCACCTTTCGTTCTCGACGTTAAGCAAAATAGCTCTCAATGCCTCTCGGACTCTCCCATTTGTCTCCAAGAGCGCGCACTTTCAACCAACTTGAGAATGGGGACGTCCAGTCGATGTCGTTAGAGAAGAAAATGAAGACGTCTTGAGCAGAACCTGTGAGCTGAGGAATGCAGAGAGTGATGTGAGGTGATGGCGTTTGATGGCGGGGTACAGCTACGTTCATGGCGTGATCGATTATCCAATCTAATGTTTGTACTCCAGCCAAACACCCACATCTGGAATTCCACCTGCACTTTCTCGGTTCGTCGTACCCCACGCGCAGGCTCACTTAGCACGAGCATAACAGGCGAGGCGGGTTTCGGGTTTCTAGGGACAAACATCTCAACTGACGAGGTATGATAGTCGAGGGACGAAAACGAGGACGAAGGCGAAGTCGCGAACGGTGGCGGTGGCTGTAAACGAAGTGCGAAGACGAGGAATGAATGCTGCGAACGACGAAGGACGAAACAAAGGACGACAGTCATCCACCGGGTGCCAATGGGCATCGCTTGGGTTCACGACTCGTGGAAAGTGCAGGTCGGTTCATCCGAAAGGGGAGGAGGACCGAACGTCGCCGTGCGGCCTGTTTTGAGTACAAGCGTGGGGTCTGAAGAAGACCAGGGTGTTGGTGAGGCAGTGTCTCAATCCTCATCTGACTAGAGGAGGGAAGAGACGAGGCGCCAGCGACTTGTCTCTGTGTTCGCTGTCATTCAGCGTGTCTATCCTGCGGGAACCTAGTACACGACCTGCCTGAGCACGGCAGGTCGATGACTGCGAGATCAGTTGGGATTTGAATGCGCCGTTCGTCAACGTCGAATCCCGGGCGATGGGAAGTGGGAGAGTGCAAGGGTTAAGATTGAGCTCAGACCAACAAGGGCCGTGGACGGGTGGGAGACATTTGCAAGGGGGGATGCTGGGAAAGAAGATGAAACCGAGAGAGACGGATAGAACGTAGAAAGCACGAATCGGTTACTTGGACTTTGACGCGATCCGGAGAGGAGTCTGGAGGCACAGTAGAGAGAGAGGCGACAGTTCGCACTCTAATGAAATCGGGGGAAATGGTGAGGACAATGTTAGCACCGCGAGGATGTAAAGTTGGGAAAAGAATATGACATACCAGACCTCGTTCTCGGTACTGATTAAACTTGCAGTCGACTCGTAGCAGAGCTGCGTCGTCCTTGTTCCCAGTCCTATCCCCGGTCCTGTCCTCTCTGCTTGACCTCCGTGTTTCGATGAGTCCGTCGTGTGCTGACGCGTCGCATGTCGCGACGCAATGGGAAATAGTAGCTTGACGTCAATGATAACCCCGACTGAGATAGAGGAGGGCGGCTGATACATAGCTCGAGCAAGAAAGCAGAGGGACGGAGCAAGTGGAGCGCCAGGTAGCGATGGGAACAAAGGAGCAGAGAGAAGATAAACGCTAGGCGGGTAAGGATCGTTGTGAACGTTGGATTCGCATGCTTGGGACGGTGGTCCAGTCCCCATGTAACGTCGAATTTGATACAGGCTCGGAATCTCGCCTTCATAAGGTTCGAATTGGGTACTGCGTTTGACGAAGCGGGGTGGGGTGCAGTGGGACAAGGACGGTGGCTACTCATGACACCCCACGTGTTTTGGTGCGACAACTAGCGCGCCCGTCGACTCTCGTTTTCCTCGCACTCATCATTAGCGAGTAAAGTTTCGCGTAGTTTATCTGATAGAGAATACGGTCACAGGTAAGTGTCAAGAAGGGAAGAGGGCAACAACTCTCACTTCGTTCTCAAGGGTAATAACATTCGAACTGCCGAAGGCGCAGAAGAGAGAGGCGATATTTTGCACTCTATGATGGAATCAGGGAAGAGCGGGAAAGTCAGGTTTAGAGCTGAAGAACAATGTTAGTGCTTCGAGAATGTAAGGTGAGGAAAAGAACGACATACCAGATCTCGTTTTCGGCACTGGTCAGGCTAGCAGTCGACTCGTAGCAAAACCGGGTCGTCCCCGTTCCCATTCCCATCTCCGATCCTATCCTTCCTCGTCTCTACTTAACATCCGTGTTTCAAAGTCGTCCGTCGAGTCCTGACGCGTCGTATGTCGCGAAGCAACGGAAGAGGTTAGCTTAACGTCAATGACAATGCCGACTGAGATAGAGGACGGCTGATCATAGTTCGAGGACGAAGGTGGAGGGATGGACAGACGGAACGCCAGGTGGTGTTGCAAACAAAGGGGGAGAAGGAGCAGAGAGAAGATAATCGCTAGGCAGATAAAACGATGGCTGCGAACGTTGAATGCGGATGCCCGGGACGAGGTCCAGTCCCAATGTAACGTCGAATTTGATACAGGCTCGAAATCCCGCCATCGTAGGGTTCGAGTTAGGTGGGTACTGCGTTTGACGAGGCGCGGTGTGGCGGGGCAAGGCAGGTGGCTGCTCATGACACCCTAAGTGTGGGTTGGTGCGACAACTAGCGCGCCCGTCGACTCTCGTTTTTCAAGCGCTTATCACGAGCGAGTAAAGACTCGGGTCGTTTATCTGATATAGAGGATACGGTCAGAGCCGAGCGTTGAGAATGGAAGAGGGTATGACTCACTTCGGTAACAACATTTGAACTGGCCATAGCTGCCACTTCGTGTCGTAGCTAGAAGTTACGCGACCACATACCAGCCGACGGTAGCAAATATGGGTTGGCACGCCGTTCGAGGTGTCGAGGAACTGCGGGGGGCGTCGAAGCGCCACGAGAGGGATCGAAGAGCCGCAAAAGGTGTCGACGAGTATCCACCGGCCGCCGCAGCCCCTCACATGAGGGCTCCAGCACAAACACAGGCCTCACATGAGCCTGTGCTGCTCGCCAGCAAATATGTCGTCGAGACCTTCAAACACCACGCGAGACGTCGAAGCACACCGCGCTGGTAGCTGCCGTCCCTCACATGAGGACTTCAGCACAGTACGAGCCTCACATGAGCCCGTACTGCTTGCCAGGGAGTGTGTTGACGCTTGCTCGCAGGTGCTGCGCGAGGCATTGAAGCGGATCCGCCGGCAGCTGCAGCCCCTCACATGAGGGCTCCAGCACAAACACTAGCCTCACTTGAGCTAGTGTTGTTCGCTAGCGGGCGCGTCGATGCCGGAATGCTCTTTACGAGGCGTTGAAACGCGCCTGGAATCCCATCCCCATGGGCTGGACTCCAATGCGAAAGGGATTGCGACGGCGGCGGGTGAGGAGTAAGCAGTCGATGAGCGGGGTAGCAGTCACGTCAGGCGGATACCGTGACGCGGGATGTAGACTCAGAAAACGAGACTGTTTGATTTGGAGATTGTAGGGTTGGATGAAATTGAATCTAATATGAAAGTAGGTAAAAATAAACGGTCGGCAAAAAAAATCTAGAAATCTGCAACGTACAAAGGGCAGTGGTGTCCAGCGAGAACACAGATGAGTAGACGGTCTCGCTTCTACCCGCCCTTGTCGACGGGTAACGAACAAGCGGCAGTAGTATCGAGATGACGTGGCGCGAATGGCGAGCTGTGGGTGGAGGATTAGCTATCCGCGGTGTTGACCTTCGGGGGGATAGGGACTAGACCTACCAAGACACCTCCCTACATCTGAAGGCAGCAATTGGTGTGTCGTCTTGCAAGGAACGCGTGTGCTCGGTGCGCTTTTGGAATGCTGCATCGCGACGCTATCTGCTGGCAACTTGGGGGACCGATGTGGGCCAGCACAGAGTGAGCTTCACATAGACTCCTGCTGCTTGAGGTACAGCGGGTAGGCACATACGCCGGAGCCGCTTCAGGCATTGACCAGACACAGACCAGACGCGTTGGAGGAAGCAAGAACGACGGTTGAAAACTTGAATTTAAACATACAATGTCACATGACAATGGTGACATATCTGGTTCGTGGGAACATCGTAACAAACTCCTCTCAGCTGGAGAAAAAGTCCATCATTTTCTTCGCGGTTGTCCATACTTGTATGAAAAACAAATTCAAAAAATTGGTAAACGTCATAGAGGTACGCAATCCTTGTTTTTTCATGTTCTAATTGACTACCATATATTCTAATTTCTAAATTCTATGTCCTGTCAACTCAAAATCTCAGGCCGCTTGTCCTGATTTCTCTGAGTGACGTGGACTTGTCGTCTGATGATTAATAGTAATATCCTCCAAAGGGCGGTCTACAATCTCATTATCACAGATTTGGAGTTTTGGGACTGGCCGAGGCGGCTTTGGTGTACCATTAAGTTGGTATCTGCTGCTGATTCTAATTGAAGCATCCGATTCCTATTTATTTAAATAAAATAAACATACCTTACTCGTTGTCTTTTGACGCAACATTTGCCCTGCAGCTGCACATACATGGGAGGCTAAATAATGACGACCAACCACTCACCCCGCGCTCGTGACTCGGCAAGTACTAGCCTAATTCTGGTTTCCACGATGAAGCAACCTCTCTTAATAGGAATCCGCCGAGATGAAGGATTCACCTCAGCCTCCAAATCAGCACTATACTAGGCTTGGCTTCTCCTGAGTTCTAACCTGTCATATCGGTACTACGTTCATCCCACAAGCTCACTGGACGTTCTTTCTCGTCCAAGATTAGCCCGACTTCGGTGGAGGCTGACGTATGCACTGTGGACGCCATATTTTTCGAGTTTCGGACATTACAGAACTTCTAACTGTGGGCAAAATGTGGGATTGAAAACACGGAAGCTGAACCAACGATCCCCGGAGGCCGAGTCGAAGCTTTGATTCTACTAAGACAAATCTATTCCTGGGGATACCGTAAAACTGTGACTGCATTTACCGCCTACGACGGAAGTCCTGTAACGTCTCAAATATAACCACTGTGGAAGGAAACCGTTCCGTTCTTTTTTTGACCGAGCGGGAATTTCTCTTGTAGACCTTATTTGACCCCGCTATTCACCAGACCAACGGGCGGTTTATTACGGCAGAGTCGGGACTCGGGAGGGTATGAGAAGGAGGAGAAGGGAGGAGGACGAGGAGGAGGATTTTTTCTGAAAACTAAATTATCGTCCCCGAGCCGTCACCGATATGTCAACTGGAAGATACATCCGATGAGATTGTGGGCGCGGGCATATCAGATTCCTGATCTAGTCCACAAGCTCCAGCTGCCTGAACACCGCTTCTTGGGAAAAGGAGAGCCTGTTGGAACTGCATTCATCGGATGAGACTGAGATAACGGCAGATATTTGTGGGCAGACAATTTTAAACGTGTGTATGTACGCACCTGAAGTCTCCAGGGGGCACCAGGAGGAACATGCATTCGCTCCACGGGGCCATGGAATCTTTCTCCACCGTATGTCTTCCCCGGCTGTTCTCTTTGGGCGGTCTGCTGAAGCCGGTAGCCATTTTTAAATTTCAAAGTAGCTGAGAGTGAAAGTTACGGCAAGCACATTAATTTGCTTCTCCCCCATGTCACGGCTCCCTCAGAGTCCCTTTATTACTCCGTCATTTCACATCCCTACTCCTGAAAGATTAGAAACGTCATCTCCCGAAGATGCGGAATCGAATGCCTGTGTGATAGCAAACGACTGCTTCCAGTAGCTTGAAATGGAACGTAAAGTAGCAAAGCGAGATACGCAGCAGGTCCTGCGTTGAGCTCGTTGCGTCTGAAAGAATAGAAAATAAACCAAAAAAATAGAGTAGGTAGTCTGTCCCCAAAACAATGATCAACTATGCGTACCTGCGGGCGGACGTTTTCTGCGTCTTGCCTATATCATTCCAGCTCGAGCATGACGGCAAGGGTTAATGCAACACCAAGTCGGAGGATCGGCATTCATGAAAGGCAGGGAAGGTATACTTAGATAGACATAAACGAAACAAACAAAAAAAAAAGCTGCCCCCTACCGGCTCGCCGCACCCAGGCCTGTAATCCGCAACGCAACACATAAGTCCGTGCGAGTGTGTTCATCCACCTTGGGGGGATACCAATCCAGCACCCTCGTATCATGATGCGGCCGATCTTGCTCCTGCATACGCTACAGTTTGAGCCTCTGGTCGACGGTAAGACTGGGCAACTGGCTTACGGATTCGGGTATCGCATCTGCATCTGCAGACGCAGCTGCAGCCACAGTAACGTCAAATACAGAGGGGTGGGGAGGGCCAGGGTGCGGCGGTGATGTCCCGGCAGGATGACTGGGAGGCAAGGGGGAAGGGGAAAGAGGGACGGGAACGAAGACCTGGAGTTCTAGGTCGGGAACTGAAAAGCAGGGGCTATTGCATGAATGTCGGGAGTAGGGTTCCGTGAGTAATTACCCAATTCGTAACATATGTTAGAAATTCGTGTTAGTAACATGTTAGTAACATGTTACTAACATCTGGGCTCTAGCAGGTACTTTTTGGCATGTTAGAAATTGTTAGAAATTGACCACCCATATTTCGAAAGCCGTGACCCAGAAATTCCAAAATTTCAAGGTAGGATCATAGCGCGAAGCAATTTTTGTTTAAATTCCTCTCTTGATCACCTCCGGAGCCCAATCACGTAGAATACTACTATCTCGTTTAGTATATAGCTTCCGGAAGCGTCGTTAATAAATGTGACCAAGTAAATATGCTGAGGGCGTTTTATCTCAAGCACAAATTGGGAAAACCCCTGCAGGTATGGCTTGGAGTCGGCGATTCATCAGCATGTGGGGTCAGCGCAAAAGGTTTTTCTGCAGAAACTGACGGCAGGGGAAGTTTGCCTTGACTTTCCCTCAATTTCTAACAATTTCTAACATACCCTGATGTTACTAACACGGTTAGAAACTAATTTCTCACTTGTTAGTAACCAAAATGTTAGAAATGTTAGTAACAGTATGTTAGAAATACCTTCGGACCTCAAATGTTAGTAACATATGTTAGAAATTCATGGCCAATTACTCACGGAACCCTAGTCGGGAGAAAACGGCGGGCTGTGGGCGGTGCACAGCCACTGATGGAAAATCAACACAGTCGAAATTTCTAACTGAGACTTTACCACCGTACTCCCTCATTCATACCGTACTGCGTAAGTTGCCGGTTGTGGAAATAGGTTGAACAGCAATTGCTGTCGTCGTTCGGCGTGTCTATCCCGTGGAAACCTCATACACGACATTCCTGCGAAGGCGAAGAGTAGAAAACGGGCTGGGGTATTGGGGACGGAGCAAGGAGCACAGCGGGTGACGACTGCGAGCTCGGTTGGAATCTGTGTGCCAGACAGGTGATGGTAAGTGCGAGCGTGCAAGGCTTAAGGTTGGAGTTCAGACCAATAAGAGGCGCCGCTGAGCGGCGTATGCAAGATGGGATGCTGGGCAAGATGAGGAGACCGAGGAAAACGGAGAGAATGCAGACGCTATGTAATAGTGGGGAAGTCAGGTTCAGACTAGAGCTGAAGAACAATGTCAGCGCCGCGAGAATATAAAGTCGGGAAAAGAACGACGTACCAGATATCGTTCTCGGGACTGATCAAACTTGCAGTCGACTCGTAGCAAAGCTGCGTCATCCCTGATCCCTGTTCCGTTCCCATCTCCGATCCTGCCCTTCCTCGTCTCTGCTTAACCTCCGTGCTTCGACGAGTCGTCCATCGTGTGCTTACGCGTCGCATGTCACGACGCAACGGGAGAGGTTGGCTTGACGTCAACGACCGTTGATTGAGATGGAAGATGGCAAATACAGCTCGAAAACGAAAGCGGAGGGATGGAACAGATGTGCCCGCAGGTGGCGATGCAAACCGAGGGGGAGAAGGAGCAGAGAAAAGATACAGGCAAGGCGGGTAAAATGATGGCCGCGAACGTTGGATCCGCGTGCATGGGACGATAGTCCAGCCCCCATTTCTACCATCGGGTTTGATACAGGTTCGGAATACTATCTTCATAGGGTTCAAGTTAGGTAAGTACTGTGTTTGACGAAGCGGGGTGGGGTGAAGCGGCCTAGCGGGGCGAGGTACGTCGACTCTTGTTTCCACGCGCTCATCACTAACGAGTAAAGGTTCACGTCGCTTATCTGATACAGAGGGTAACACTAGTGAATAGCAAATATGAGTTGGCACACCTTGCTAGGTGTCGAAGAACTGTGGGAACCGTCCAAGAACGGCAGGGTTAGCTTCCCGCGGTGCAAACATTCAGAGGCATAGGGATCAGACCTACCTAGGTGCCTCCCTATATCTGAAGACAGCAGTCGGTGTGGCTCCTTGCAAGGAACATGCATTGGTGGTGGGGCCGTATTGCTGGGATAGAATATCTATCTGCTGGCAGCTGAGGGACAGTTACATGTGGGTCGGCACTGCATAAGCTTCATATGGGCTCACACTGCTTACCAGAGGTAGAGCAGGGAGACATATGCGCTGGAGCTGCTCCACACATTGGCTGAACAGATTGGAGGATGTTCATGGGGGGAAGGAAGAAAGACGACCGATGCAGTAACAATCGAATGGGAACATATGACAATCTGTGTGAACACCGACAACGATTTACACCGTCGTGGAAGTATATCGACTCCGTGGACATCAATAAGTATTTCCCATCCAATCACGGTCGACCAGCTAATTTATAACACGTACATTTTTAACTAGCGCGAACAAGTCCGAGCTGTCCGAGCTTTACATTTACATAAAACCCACCCAAGACCTCGTTCCCGAACTGGCGCGTACCATCATACACCTTGTGGAGCATTTTCCTGGCGTTTTCTTTTAGAATGACATGTCTGGCTTCTTCATCTACAGTAGTCGCATCAACTTGTGTCAGAATTTCGACTTGTTCCACGCTCATCAGAGGGACATCGTCGCCGAATAGCATGGGAAATCGCTGATGAACCGACTCGAACATATCTGGTTGGGTTGGCGCAACAATATTTTTACAGAAGTTCATCGTATCCAGGAGTTCCTCCCTGGTGATTGTCGCGTCCGTGTCCGCGTCCGCGTCTGCACGCCCTATAATTACTATCCCACATATGCATCAGATATTGCGGGCTAGCTTGGTCTACGCCGGAGGCAACTTACTAGGCCGAAATATGTGAATAACACGATCGAAATTGTCTTCATTTATGTCAGAAAGAACGGGCAACTGTTGAGAGTTGATGTGTCTGTAGACACTCAGAATAACAAGCAGGAATCTGAAGAGAAATGAAATCAGACAACGCCTCTCGGAGGTTATTCTCTCACCGTGTATACGCTGTTCCAACCTTGAGATTGTGAAAGAAGGCAGACTCCTGCTCGCTACACTGCTTTCTTATACAAGCGGCAATAGTACTTGCAGCGCTGAGTCCCCCGGTAAATGCCAAATGAACACCCGACGAGAAGAATGGATCGATGAAAGCTTCAAATCAAAAAATTAGGTATGCTCGACGCCTTGAAAGGGATCATACCTCCAGCGTCGCCAGCCATCCTCCAGTTTTTTCCAGCATAAACAGTCGAGCTGTAGCTATAATTACCTGCATATTTGATGTCTTTGCTTACGAGAGTCGCATTTTTGAGAAGTTCTTGTACACCAGGAGCGAACTCCAATTGCTTGACATAGAGGACTTTCAATAAATTGTCTGGGTGGGTGATTTGTCGTAATTTCTCTCGTTTCTCGCGATTGGATTCTTCGCTCAAAATGACTCCCACAGAAGTAGTTCCATTGTGAAGCGGAATGAACCACGCCCATCCGGTTTCATCTGGGAAGTGTAATTCAAGTTAGCTAAACGTATGTTTTAGGCAATTGCCTCAGCCAACTTACCGGTCAGTGCTTCGAACCAGGGAGCATTCTCCCTATTGCTTCCAGGCATATAAACTGATCCCCCAGTCCAGTAACCCCAGAACGCTATATTTCGCAGAGATTTGTTGAATTTCCTGCTTTTTAGATACTTAGTAGACATAATGCCATTTCGACCTGAAGCATCAACCAGCCAGTCAAAACGAATGGTGCCAGATGCGGAATCTGAGATCCATTCTGCAGACTTGACCACGCAATTCTCGATAGAAGTGCTGTCCTCGTAGTCGAAATTGTCACTAAATTTTAACGATGTTACTGACGCGCCTTCAAAGACCTTCGCGCCGCAAGATGCAGCATGCTTCAAGAGCAGTTCGTCAAACTCGGAGCGAATCTACAGTGAGTATTAATATTTTTTTTTCGGAAATGAATGTAATTGTAACATACGACATTCCAAGCCCCGCTGTCTGGATTGATGGAAATAAAATCGTTATCTACATTCCTTCTATAAGAAAATAGTTCTTGTAATGGAGCTCAGAACCTACACCCTTCGCGTTTATGCTGATGAAGCTTGACAGCAGCACCTGGCTTTAAGGTTAAAAATTATCAGGCAAGGCTCGGATACAATGACTATGTGTATTTACCTTTGCGGTGAATCCGTGGTTTTTCACTTTGCCTTCTGCGTCGACAAACTGTAGGAAAGAGCGGCAAGACGGAAGAAGACTTTCCCCGATGTGGTAGCGCGGGAAGTACTCCTTCTCAAGCAAGGTAACGTCGAAACCCTCTAATAGTAATAGCCTCAAGACAGCAGTCACAGAGAGTCCGCATAAATGTACCTCTAGCCAGAACCGAGGCAGCATAGGAGCCTGCAGGCCCGCCACCTATAACAAGAACCTGAGTAAATAGCGGCTGGTTCGATAAGGTCTTCGTCAGCAATTATAAGAAGAGCGAGAGGAGGTGTTACAGTTTCAACCGTCATCAATTAGAACGAATTGCTGTTGTAAGTGGGGTTTGGCTGAATTTATAAACATTACCCAAATACGGGTCTGGGAGTTTATACACTACCAGCGAACTGAGGTCGTGCTTCCAACGACATAAGTCAGATGCATGTGAGAGCCTACTCTCACGACATACTACTTTTTAACCAGTGAGGAATCCGTCATTCCTAGCACGCCTCAAACGTCTTATAGGTATATCCTATAGCCAATCCGTTCTCTAGCTTCCTAAATAACTACCTAAAATAGCCGCAGTCTGAGAGGGTGGACGATGGGTGCACGACGATTGTGTCAATCGGAGACTGGCACCAATGTCCACCAATCGTTCATGCCGTTTAAACCTCCTTCCGACCCACCTGAAACACTTGACAACGAGTGAGCAAAGTTTCAACGTAATGTCGTTTCAAGTCATCATCTAACAACCAGCGACCGATCTCCCACGACGCTATTTCCAATGACTGACGTGTATTTTTCTATTCCCACACGTTATGGCACTCTCTGAGTTTGGGAAAGGAGAAAAATAATGTGCCCATTGACTTGGGTGCTCCCCAAAGTTGTGATAATAATTCTCTGGAACTAGATTTCGAACTTGTTTCATTCAAGACCTTATTCTTATCGACTGATGTCCCACAGATCATAAGTAACAATATTTCTGGATCTTTTTCGTCAAAAATTCTCCCGAATCGAAGCAAAAAGAAGTATTCAAATGGTCTTTTTTTGTACTGCCTATTGATTTTGATATACAAGATATCTATTATCAAGCTTCTAGGGCCCAATCACGGCCCCATTGAAAACAAGGCCAGATTTAGTCACTCATTCACGTGCTTTCCAATGCGAATTTCTGATCATCCACTGTAGAAGGTTTATTTCTGGGAGATAACAAATAAGGTGTCAATCCTACATTGGTAAGTGAATTGTTGAGGCTCGTTTTTGGTTTGCGTACGTAGGAAATTTTCCGTTCCGTTTTCTTAAAGTCGGATCAACATAAATCATCCACCTGGCCTGCCCGCTTCATCTATATGTTTATGCACCTATACACCCCCTGCCGCGGCCCTCCGCGCACCTGTGTGTGATTCCTGGTTCCTGGAATGTCTCAGTTTTTCATGTGGCCGCTGCACCCGTTGCGCCCGTTGCGCCCGAAGACGAAGAAGCCCATTATGATGGCAATATCCCTGGATCTGGCGCAATAGCAATCAATGCAGGTGGCAGAAGTACAAAGGCTCGTTGTGTCGTCTACCAATGACGCCAAATTCTCCGAGAGGCCTAGCTAAAAAATCATTCCCTATGTATACATCTCTCTAATTCACACCTGTCCCAGTATAAACCACATTGTAAATGTGGTCTCGAAGATGCGAATTTCATTTTTGCTTTAAAATGAACAGGCGAGATCTAGACAGATAATCAAAATGAGATCTTTTTTTGTCCAAATTCTGATGAACCATTGATTAGTTTTAAATCCGGAACTGCTTCC
Organism: Galerina sulciceps; assembly: GCA_023014345.1. NCBI lineage: Eukaryota > Fungi > Basidiomycota > Agaricomycetes > Agaricales > Galerinaceae > Galerina > Galerina sulciceps. Next base: position 1,634,464 of record JAEDXJ010000013.1, on the reverse strand, counting down.
TTCTTCAGCTAATTACGATGCGAAAAATATTCTACCATGGGATGTGGCCTTCCACGACGTTAAGACTACTGCGCTCGGAGAACTCGTCAACTGGCAGATCTGTTGGTCGTCGCAATGACCCTGCTTTCTTCTGATTTTCCTTTCGAGTAACCAGTCACGAGGGTTGTTAAGAAGTGTCTTTTGATGCCAATATTCACTCCAGATGGAACAATATCATCTACAGGAACAAGAGTCCGGCGGAGACGATGGGATTGCCTCTGCAGTGCAAGTGCATGGTGGGTCCCATCATTTGTGTGTCGACATTCGTTATCAACTATTACCTCTGCCAACCAAGTTTTGATACCTTGCAAGCGTGTCTTCGGTGGAACCTGCCATTTATTAAATTTTCTCATTGCAATCCTTTAACATGGGTATTGCACCAAATTCAAGACCTAGAGCCAAAAAGACGTCTCACAAGGTCGAGTATTTTGAAATCACGAGAGTACGCGAAAATATTCTGCGTATTTCTTTGACTATACAATCTTTGTAGTTCAGAGGGGAGAACTACTGGAAATATTTCGAAGTGCTTAATCGACCCAGTAAATTTCTTCATGCTTTTACCTTTTCATCCTCGAATCTTTCAAATAAAGGGCATCAATCTCGTCTTGATACTGAAGCCAGACAATTGGCCTCCGGGGCAATCCCTTTGGTGACATAGAGATTGGCTTTCCAGTGTGAGCGACAACAATCATCTAATAGCTGTGACTTAGTCATGTTTCTGTGTCAGAAAGCATTGACCGTGCCTACCTCTCGTGATATGGTCGCGTACGAGGGAAACTTTAGATTTATTTCCAAAATGGTTGACCTTTCGTTTTTTTTTTCCGGTTTCATCGAGGATTTAGAAGGTAAGGTAAAATCACAACTCACCAAATTTCATCCAAAAAGAGTTCGTCTGAGGAAGTCCTCTTGCCGTCCGAAACAATTTGAACCGGTTCTATTACGACTCCCACAGTGAATCGGCTATGTCCAAACATAACTGCACTTGAAACCAAGGGGTGCTTCGATAATTCGCTCTCTAAAATGTGGTGCATGTTAAATTTCTTGGAATACAACATTTGCGGTTGAAGCTACCTATTTCAACTGGATTAATCTCAGGTGAAAAAGTCAGTTGATTAATTCTAACTCCTGTATTATGTTCCAGTTCATACCGTTTCTCCAGTAGCGAGCATAATCTGATCGCTTGACCTTCCCAGCATTTTATAGGTATGTTCCATTGTAGGGTGAGCAACAAAGAGATCTCCAGGATTGTATGCCGGTTTTTCTTCCCAAGTGGTGTTCAAAACGGAAGGGTAGTTTAGCTCGTCTGTTAACTGAGCCTTCTTCAATATTCATTGTATGCAAGGAATAATGAAAGTCAACTGACCGTCACAACAAGTTCGAACAGCCCGTCGTCGCGGGGTATAAAATTGACGTCCGGATATGGATGTACTGTCCAGTACTCCCACTCCTCTCCCAGAGGATCTGTGATTGGTAAGTCAGAAATTTTGATGCGCCATTATGACTCTTACGAGGAAGCAGTGCCACCGGTCCAATCTCGGTTCTGTAACGCCAATGGGTTCAAGCCCGCCGTTTAACATATGAACTTAGTACTGACGATCCATATGAGGAACTGATCTTGACCCCGCTTTGTGACAGTCTGTCGCCAACACTTTTGTTCAAGAACCGACCGCCAAAAACCTTAAAAGTAAGAAATATAAGGCAGAAAGTAGGCATTGCTTGAATTGTACCTACAACGTTGGTAGAAGAATTTCTAAGGACTTCTACTTTTTTTGGATCCTCCGCCCAAAGCTACTCAAAGTCTGATTTTTGTTCTTTTCAGTTCAATGGATTGCTCACCTCGAGTGTGCGGGGGTTTGTCAGAAGGAAATCTGGCTGACTGAGCTCAAAGCACCGAAATACATCCTCTGAATCCGGTGGAAGAACGGAAGATGGCTTCGTAGGGTCCATAATCCCTAACACAATACCTCGGCGAACCTATGTGAACCAGGTTGTAAGGCGCCGCGCTATCTAATATTTTTCATAGCTATGAAACTTACCATGGTAAAAAACATACACATACCAAAGCTGTGAAACAGCTCTAATCCGAAACCACCCAGAACCCGTCCAGGGAAGTGATGCGGCGGAAAGTCTGCAAATGATTCAGTTTAATCTAAAGCATTGTGATACCATAGTACCTTTTATCTCTCCGTGATGTATAATCGTCTTACTCGACCAGGATATAACTTTTGGAAAGATGGAGCTTGAACTCGAAGAATGAGTTAGGATCGATATGTCGCCGGCCCTACGGTCGTGTTTTGGAAGTGCATCATAGATGTCATGCCCAGGGTACAACGATGAGAAAGAGGGTAGCTCGCAAAGCTGGGGGAAACCAGAGGATTCTTTTGCATATTCTTGGAGCGCTTCATTAGCAAGCGCCAGGGTTGCGGCATTGAACACTACTGCCGTTGGTCGAGACTCCTTAAGCAAGTGCACGATGGCTGGAAAGGAGAAACGGGGGGATATTGGGAAAGCAGTAACTCCAGCGCGCAGTAGCCCCTAAATGACTAAATTAGCGTTCGATCCAATGCAAAAAAAACGCACGGTCAGAGTAGTCAAGTACGTCATTGTATCTAAATCACAAAATGGGTGCTAAGTTACAAGTTTCAAAGACCACCGGACAAACCAGCCTTGAGAAGTATCACAACTACTGGTGGTCTAAATTCAGGTGAGGGTTGGTAATTAATGGCTCGAGATATCCATTGTCCTAAACGGTGAATGGCTGGCACAATTTCCTGGTAAGTGTACGACCTAAAACATTTTTCACCCTCGAGTGGGTGGATAAGAGCCGGATATGTTGGATTTTCTTTGAAGTGAAAATCGAGTGCAAACTCCAAGGGTAGATTGCATGGAGGCGAGATAAAATCGCTGCCGACAATGTTGTTTCCAATCATTTTGAGAATGATACTTGGAAAAGTCTGAGGGCGAGAACATTCTTAAGTGAAAGCGTTCTTATGATAGTACGGTATGCCTTGAATTGATTTTGGTCTAAATGAAGGTGCAATCTCCCATACGAGCCGATCTAAGACCTGGGTGACGACATGCCTTAAAAATACTTGTCCTGGTGAGACAATAATGCTCGCTCGACCGACTAGCGATGAATTTGAAAAGGATGAAAGGTCTGAAATTTCTAAATTCTCGAAGCCTTATTTTGGCATAAATATAATGTCAGGGACTTGGGTCCAGTACTGAGTTCTATTCTAATTCACCCGAGTCAGATTCAGTCTATGCCATCTCAATGGGCGGCGATGTTGCTGTTATGAGACGGGATCAAACAGAAGGGAAGCTTTATCGTTGATAACAATGAATCCATTACTGCCGCTCGCCAGGAGTCGGAGACCGCGGGATACGTCATTCTTTTGGACGACTTTTCTCATGCATGTGCCAGATCGACATAAATCACCAACGTGCCCAACAGGTAATAGAACACGAAATATAATTTATAAACCAGCAGTTCTGTGGTTCCTCCCACAGTTGTGAGTCAAGAAATATATGTCACAAAAACAATTGTTGGAAATAGCTTATATGAATATTAGCAACTTTCTCTCAGAACATTTATCTCAAATGAGTTGCTGCTGTTTCCGCGCAAGACTTTTTGTCAAACTTGGTGGATGATAGTCGTGGGAAAGGAAAAACTCTGAGAACGAGCCAGCTGGTGGCAATCGAACATATATACGTATTACGTACTCTCTGGGCTCGCATCGTTTCGTACGTCCGATGAGTACTTACCCCTCTCCCTAGCGGCTTTACCCTCCTCGCCGTTAAAGCTGAAGACGAAAAATCTCACCGTAGTAGCCTGAAGAAAGACATCCAGTCCTATCCCTCCTCCGTATCCCCTTTTCTATGACCATCTGCGGACTGAAACAAGTCCTCCTTTATCGCTTACAGTGCTTCCTGCCCACCTGTAGTTTTTGTTCAATTTCGAGAATAGGACCCACGCAGGATCAACCTCGACTGCATCAAGCAGATACAACGAGCTCCATGTTATCGCTATTAGAATGGGATAGGTTAGAGCATGTCTGACACTTTTGAGATGAGAACTGACGACGGACGATTTAGGTGGCATATAAAAAGAAAAGCTGTGGGTTGGGGACGAGTGCTGGAAAGATGTCGGGTCGGACTTGGAAGAGGTTGAATTCTATATCCAATTCCGATAAACAGATCCGTCATCATTTTACGGCGTCGTCGTGGATTGGCAGGGATGCCGTCGAACTGTTTACTAGCCTGAAAGTGGGCGTGTTAGAGAAAACGGAGACGGGTTAGCAGTCGCTCTAGGTTTAGGAGATGAGAACAAACGAGGGGCATAATGGGAAGAGAAGAAGCGAGAGCGCGCAGTTTGTTGGTGATAACGACCGGCTCTTCACGGCTGTATGAACGCAATAATATCAGTGTAATAATAATAGCCCTTTTAAGGCGCCAGGGTAGCGCAGGACGAGGAATGCCAGCGGGCGTCAATCCCTCCGAACTCGACCACCCACACCCACACCCGCACCCCCGCCGTAATACGTAGCTCGAAAGGCAAGGGTTGGGCATGATCGTGCAGCTTTGATATGTAGGTGCTGGATACAATTTCGTGGACCCCATTCTGCTTCTTCTTTTGCTCTTTGTGCTGATCCTCAGGTTGCTTCATTTTCTCGTTGATGGAGCGTGCGGGGTGGTCTGTGCGTTGGCCTCGGCCCCGAGTGTCGTGCATTCATGCGCGAACCAGGATCACGGTCAACGAAAGACATGTTGTGGGGGTTGGTTGGAATTCCAAAATCGGAAGGAAACGGCCCATCAGCGCTGACCCCCGACCGTATTTATTTGCATTCAAAGCTATCGCCTTCTATATTCCACGTGATCGTTACTCCAAAGCTTGTTGTCGCGAACATCCACTGAGAGTTATTGACTCCCGAAGATACTCTAATTTCTCTTCCTACCATCCCACTTATTCTTCGTCTCTTCATCCAAACGTTCAAGTCTGATCATTTCCCTTCTTAGGGCTTCTGATGGATGGTTCTGCATCAGATTCTCGTCGAAGTCCCTTGGAGCCTGATCGTGTCTATTCCTCTACTCCTCGATAACGCGACATATACTCCAAATGGTGATAGTGAACTTGTTGGTGGTTTTCCGATGTCAATTATAACCACGTCAATTGTCTGACCTTGTGATTAGTAGCCTGTGAAGGCGTATCTCGGAGTTATTGCGTATTGTCTCCTCACAACCTTGTACGTCTCTTTTTTTCTTTCGGTCACTGTGAACTTTGATTCAATTGGTGTTATCGGTATGACACCTGCTGGAAATCCACTGAATCTAAGTTTGTTCCCTTGCCAAGTTTGAACAACAACATTATTGATGGATATTGAAGTGTTCTTGATCCATCGGTGTTTTCTTGTGAATTGTCCTCGCGGGGGTCAAGGATGATGCCATGGATGGTGCCCCTTGCTCCGTTTGCTTCTGTTGATACATTTACTAGCACCATAGCTATCATTCCAATTGCGACCTGCGTGACATCTTTCAGTTTGCCGGCTTTAGTGTCATCTTCACTGGCTGTAGCAAGCCTCGCGCGCACGCTGGGTTTATCACCATTTACGTCAATTCGTCAAAGGCTCATCGTCAAGTAATATCGTCCTAAATGAATCACAACATACTTACTGTTACTCAGGAAGCGGGAAACTGGGACATAAACCTTCTCCCAATAGGTCATCTTCCGATGGTAAGTTGCATGCTTCATTAATTCTCAACGATCCAACTGTTGCTGGTCAGATACACTACGAGAGGAAGAAGGTGGCGAAACAGAAGGTTTAACTGAGGAACGGGTCGAAGGTAGCCCTTCCAAGAGGCGCAAAACTGATAACTGAGCCGATTTATTTATCTCCAAGTAGTCCTCGCATGTATCAGCGCGAATAAGTGTATCGTCAAGTTCATTATGTAGTCAAAGTAATAGTTTTCAGACCTAAATAATTTTAAACCTGAACCTAAGTGTAAACACAAGCAGCAAGGCGCTGGCGACGAAGTCGACCGCTAGTCAATAATCTGTTGGAATTCGATTAACCCACCACTCTTAAAGTCCACAGTGTGGTGGGGACATGTGCTAGAAAAGGGCCAAACGGCGCAGGAGGATGGGAAGGGTTTCAATATCAATGCATTAAATCGTCAACGTGTGTCATAACCGTGGGTCTGGACCGTGCACGAATCATGTTCTTACGCGACTTCTAACAAGATAATTAGTCGAAGTTCGTCATTCCACGGCGTATAGTATCAGTGCAGGTTTCTAAGCCGAGGAAATCAGAGACGGTTTAGACGCAGGAGGAGAAAAAAGCAGAGGAAGAAGAGATGGATAGGTGCATATGCACGAGGCTGTACAGCCCGTGTTACGCACTGTTTGATCGTCAAATTTAACGATCACAACCAGACTCGAGCTCAAACCCTTACCCAATAGGGAACCAGCGTAATAATAACGCCTTCTTCCTCGTTTCGACCACGGGCTTCACGGAGCATTTGGAAGTTTCGAATTGGGTTGAATGGAACTTCAAGTCCTACTTTGCTGGAGTGACAATGTTTGCGCATTGAACAGCAGGCATCATAAGTCGGTGAAGCTTGACACACGCATCTAGATATCGAGCACGAAGACTGATATATGATCGATCATCTCTCGATGTTTTAGGCAGCAGTAACGAGACAACGACCCCTTGTGTGCAGTCTAAGGTTGATGTGAGCGAAGAAGTACAAGGAGATGCAAGGGAGTTCGCAAATTTACACAACTCCGGTCATATCGACTGCCGTCGAAATGCGACTGTCGACGTTTACATGAGTTTTTGAGTTTTTGTCCAAATAAAGTTTTGTCACCGCTCAGCACATGCCGACCGTGCCGCTAACAAACATCTCTATATTTGGTTTGTTTGTTTTACCAAGAACGTTCACGGAAAAACTTCCTTCTATTCGACCGTCATCAATTGCTTTCATCTCACACATATATGACACGGGATATTGACACTTGTTCGCCGCTTCTATGAGGCACAGCCTGTCTGAAATGTCACACCTTGCTGTACTGGGCTTCTTCTTCTCAGTTCTAACCTGCCATCTCGATACTCATAAGCTCTCTCGGGACGTGTTTCCTGGTCCAAAATTAGCCCGACTTCCGTGGAGGCTGACGTATGAACCGTGTATGTCATAGTCCTTTACAGGATTTCCGGCGGTGAGAAAAAAAAATACGAAGCTGAACCAACGATCCCCGTAGGCCGAGTCGAAGCTTTGATTCTACTTAGACAAATCTATTCCTGGAAATAACGTAAAATCGTGACCTGCATTTAATGCCTCAAATATAACCACTGTGGAAGGAACGTGTCCCATGCTTTTTTCGAGTGAGTGGGAGTTTCTAACATTGACCTTGTTCTTCGCTCTTTCACTATCGTTGACTTGGCGGTTTATGAGGGCAGAGCCAGGAGGCTATAAGGCAGTTGAGGAGCAAATTTTTTCGGAAAACTATCTTATCGGCCCCGACCCATCACCGATATGTCAACTAGAAGATACATTTGATAAGACTGTGGGCGCAGGAACATCAGACATCTGATCTAATAGCCCACAAGCTACAGCTTCTTGGGAAAAAAGATAGCCAGATTTTTTGCAACCTGTACACGGAATTGCGTTCGACCTGATTCGGAACTGGCTTAGATGGCAAACAATTTTAAACGTGTGTATGACATGTCACTGGCGTCTTCGCGGGACACCAAGCCTATAACGGGGATCATGCATTTGCTCCACGGGACATGGGAAGCTTTCAGTGATATCTTTGTCTTTGAGGGATTTGTACCATTCAATTCCTCTGGTACTGGACGGAAACTAATTCGCTTTGCCCACTTACCATGGCTCCCTCTATTACTCCATCATTTCGCATCCCTACTCTTGAAAGACTCGGAGCGTCGCTTCCCGCAGATGCGGAGTCGAACGCTAGTTTGATAGCAAAGAATTGGTTCCAGCAGCTTACACAATTTGTCTCCAATGCTGACATTGACGGCATGCTAAGTCTGTTCTGCGAAGATGGTCTGTGGAGAGATGCATATGCGCTTACCTGGGACCTTCGAACATTCGATGGCTCGTCCAAAGTACACTCATTCCTTCAGGCTCGTTTAGTAGTAACTGGAATGCAGGCTTTGAAATGGAAGGAATTCGTCCGCTATCAGAAGCCATTCCCTGATACGGTCTGGATACTAGGACTCTTCAATTTCGAAACAGATGTTGGCTCCTGCACAGGCGTATTTCGCCTTGTGCCTTCCCGCACGGGGACGTGGAAGGCGTACACAATGTTCACGAACCTTGACGGTTTGAAGGGTTTTCCGGAGAAGATCGGCCCACTTCGTATGCAAGATTTTGTCTCGACAGAAGACTGGTCAGAGCAGCGTCAGCTTGAAGTGGATTTCCCAGATCCTACCGTCCTTATTGTCGGAGCAGGGCAAAGTGGGCTGACACTCGCAGCGCGGTTGAAGTACCTGGGCGTCCGGGTCTTGGTGGTAGAACAGGATCCCAGGATCGGAGATTCATGGAGGAAACGCTATGACGCTCTTTGCTTGCATTTCCCGGTCTGTGAGTCTGCGTCTAACCTGAACCGCGATATCAAGTTGTAGACTTTTCTTTTCTTTTAACCACAGGGTACAACCACATGCCCTACATCCCGTGAGTTTTCCGTCTTAAAAGTTCCTGATAATACTCTTGATTTACGTTTCTGAATCCAACAGTTTCCCCTCTACCTGGCCAAAATACATGCCAGGAATAAAGGTTCTGATTCATTTTCATTCCAAAGTTCTTTCTGAACAGTTTCCAGATGGCGGATTGGTTAGAAAGCTACGCTACATCATTGGAACTTAATGTATGGACCTCGTCCAGAGTCCTCGGCGCAACACAGGGACCTGACGGAAAGTGGACTGTGAACGTGCAGCGACTATCAAGCAGGGAGAAAACTCACGTTTTCCGTATTAATCACTTGGGTTTGTCTCATTCAAATTTTTCTTTTGATGACGCTTATTTTCGTGGCTGTAGTCCTGGCCACAGGACAAGGAGATACTCTTCCCAATATACCGGAGAATCTCACACGAGTAAGCTTTATGTTGATTCTTAAACGTCGTAGGCCAGAACCCCTTCAACAGAACCCCTTCGGTGGAACAGTTATTCATTCCTCACAGTACAAGTCGCCAGCCTCGTTCAAGAATAAAAAAGTCCTTGTCGTTGGAGCAGGAAACTCCGGTGTGGCTTTTATTTTAATTGCTTGTTGCTAATCCTCTTAGCTCGTCTTTAAGCTCATGACATCGCATCTGACTTGGCGAAAGAGGGAATCAGTGAGCACTCCGTCTGCTCTGCTCTTGCTTTTAAATTGAAATAAGACTTTAGATGTCACTTTACTACAAAGGTCCTCAACTTTCGTCATGAACTTGGAAACTGGATGGAAGTACTTGGGTGGTGAGGTCTCCTCCGACACGTTTTCTATGTAAAAATACTGTTATCTTCTTTAGCCCTTTATTACGAGGGTGGGCCTCCAATTGAAGTCGCAGATATACTCACCCAATCCATGCCCCATCTTCTTCTCGAAGGAGGAATCGCGCAGCGAGGCGCAGCTGCTATTATGGCCGATCAAAAGTAAGTCGCAACATCATTTCATTTTCCTATCCATGACTATAAACAACGAACAGGGAGGTAATTCAGAGATTAAACGCTGTCGGCTATATGACAGATTCCGGGCTGAAAGACGCCGGTATACTACTTACTTCGAAGCAAAAAGGAGGCGGCCATTATTTCGGTCAGAAGATGTTGTCCTCCAGACGACAGGGAGTTAATATTGTGCCCGGAAACTGCAGATGTCGAAGCAACTAAACTCATTATCGAACAAAAAATCAAAGTTAAATCCGGTACTCAAATAGCGACCTACACTGAGCATGGCGTTCAATTCGAAGATCACACGAGCCTTGATGTCGATGTCGTCATTTATGCCACGGGGTAAGATTCGAGTGCCCTGTTCGACCAGTATCCGTGCTTAGAAATCATGGTCCAGGTGTAGTGACATGCGAAACTTCACGCGGATGATCTGCGGCGAAGCCACAGCCAAACGCTGCCCTCCTATGCTTGGAATGAACGAGGAAGGGGAAACGAGCTGGTTTCGGCCACTTCCGGTAAACGGATTATGGTACATGCATGGTACGCCAAAAACATCACTAGATTTTTTTATATGACTGATCGAATGTTCTCATGCACTCAATAGATTTTACACGAAACACATTGCAATGTGTAGGGAACCTATCTGCCGTGTGGACGCTGGTTACTAATTTAAGGTTTAGATATAAAAGCTCAAGAGGAAGGTGTGATGAAGACGCGCTATGCAGCCGACATTGGTCCAGATTGTATTGCTCTTCGCATCTAGTCCTCTGTGCTTTACTTTGAATCAAATAGTTATTGACACTGCCCCTTGAGGAATAGTGTTATTCTCGTCTTAGCGCAGCTTATAACGAACAATGCAGCTCCTTGTTCCTTCTCTCCGCCTTGTCGTTTTCACCCACCCTCCGCACCCATTTTCACCTCGTGAAATTTTTAAGAGTTTCGCTACTCCACGCTATCTACCTTCGGCATGTGCTTTCGTATGCTGTGACTCTCACAGGATAACAAAACTGGTCCATAGTATATGGTTACCGGCATTTATTGCTGCCTGGAGTGTTTCAACCTGCCCACCCATCGCAGTGTTGTTCGGACACCCTGTGAGGTCAGGATCCAAGAGCATGTGCTGGGAAAGTGCGAAGCACTTTCGCCCGTCGTGCTCCTTCTGTATGGCTGGCATCCTGTGGAATAAATCCGCCCACACTTTATTTAGTCTCCGTAAATATATTTGACCAGCGCTTAAATATTCCAATGGCGCAGAAAAATGTTTTTCGACGCAAAATCCTTAGATCGAGTGCGCGCAAACATTTTCGCTGCGCGGATATTATCTTGGAGGTCCCGCGAAGATATTACCTTGTTCCGGGACATATTTTCGGCCCGCGGAACAATATTTACAGTGCGCTGAAAAATATTTATGGTGCGCGGAAAGATATTCAATTCGCGCAAATATACTCGGCGCACGGATTCATTCTCTCCGCTGTAAGAATTCCTTTTCTTTAGGCTTTGCCGGCCTGCCGTGCTTATGCAAATGATCCATTAATCGAAGCCTGCAAGTTCAATCTTACTCAAGTTACAGACGTCTACTAGTACAATAGGTGGCCTTATGAATGAGAGCCAAATGAATATATTGAAATTTCTTGAATTACTGAGGGGTCGACAAAGAGCTGCTATATATGGCTATGGCTGGCATCTTGGGGAATAAATCCGCTCACACTTTATTTGATCTCCGTAAATATATTTGACCAGCGCATAAACATTTCAATGAGCCGAAAATATATTTCTCGTTCCAAAAACCTTTAAAGTGAGTGCGTGCAAACATTTTTGCTGCCCGGATATAATATAGGCCGTCCCGAGAAGACATTACCTCGTTCCTGAACAATTTATTGGCCCGCGGAAAAATATTTACAGTGCGCGGACACATATTTACGTTGCGCGGAAAGATATTCAGTACGCGCAAAAATATTCTCGGCGCACAAATTCATTCTCTCCGCCTAAGATTTCCTTTTCTTTAACCTGTGCCGGTCTGCCGTGCTTATGTAATTGATGGTAACGGTAACGTTCCCACTGCTGAGTCCGCAAAGCAAATTATCGCTGAGTCCGGATGAACATCCCACTCAATAGCTAAAGGAACTCTTGTTGAACTGAAGGGTTTACTTCATAGGTGCTACTCTAGCTAGTTTTCATGTACTTAAGCTATCCTACTCATATTACATGCCTGCTTCACCTGCATTCTATTGCCTGGATTCTCCACAACTCCAACCCAACCCTAGCTCCAGCTTGAGGCGCCGAACGAATGAACGAGCTTGCTCGAGACGCCGAGATCCAACGATAGTGGCGAGGTATAGAGTGGGTCGTCGTCGTCGCCGTCCGCTGCAAATAATGTTAGTCTTTTGATAAAAAAACAGGGGATGGGGAAGGGCTGGGACGTACCAGGTATTGGTGCTCCTTGCGATTGGGGCGGGCTGCGTTGCCCTGTCTGTGCTTGCGCATTCGGCCCCGCCAGGCACATTTCGTGAGGACAGCCCTGGCTTTCGTACCTGTAGGGTGCAGCCCTAGGCTAGCGAAAGTGGGAGCGTTGGTTGCAACGAGCAAGAAGGGAGTGGAAGAGGGGGCCAGGGAGTCGCGAGCGGGTCGAGTTCTGGAATCCTGTTCAAACGGGTTAGCAGGGCAGTGCGGAGCGACGACATGGAGACTTGCCGTGCCCTGCGTCGCGTTTAACCCTCATTCCTTCCGTATTCCCTCCTTGTCTGGTGCCTGGCCCCGTATCTATGGCCTACGACGCTTCATTCTTGTCCATTTTCTGCCATGTCAACCATGGACTGTTTGTTGAGCAGGGTTCATGCATTCGATCCACCGCAGGAGATGAGGGCAGGAGCGAAGTGGGTGCGGCGGCGGCAGCAGTTGAAGGGTGGGATAGGGAGCAGCGGAGACGGCAGCTGCTAAACGCAGCCACTGGGCCATGTACCACGGTAGCGGGTATGCTGGTACCCACGGAGGATGCGGCGGCGTCGAAAGGCGTCGAAAGGCAGCTAGAACCCCTCCCATGAGGGCTCCAGCACGATCCAAGCCTCAGATAAACTTTCAGCCTACGTCCCATAGTCACGGAGAAAAGCACCCGGAGCGGTGCTTTGTGTTGTTTGGGGCATTTGGATAAGGCTAGAACGACATGGAAATGAAGAAGGGAATGGTGGTGAGAGGTTAACATTGCGCTGCCAAAAACGGATATCAACCGCTCCCACGAGATGGCTTGCCGAATGTGACCATCAAACGGATCATTCATATCAGACCGGCAAGCTGGCAGATCAGTAGTTTTAGGCAGATGGAATGGCAGATCAGTAGTTTTAGGCAGATGGAAAGAATTCACATACTGAGTACATTTTTGCTCGCGCAGAACATCTTTCCGCGCACTGTAAATATTTTTCCGCGGACTAATTATTTGTCCCGGAGCAAGGTAATATCTGCGCGGGACCGCCAATGTAATATCTGCGCAGCTAAAGTGTTTGTGCGCACTCGCTTTAAGGTTTTTGGGTTGCAAAATAAATATTTTGCGCCATTGGAATATTTACGCGCCGGTCAAATATATTTACGGAGACCAAATAGAGTGTGGGCGGATTTATTCCACAGGATGCCAGCCATATTCCCCAGGATGCCAGCCATACATCTAGCACGTTCAAAGCATAAGATATATTCTACATATGGCATAGACACTTAAATAGGCCAATAAAATGAAATAAAAAAATAAAAGCAGGAATAAAAAGTACCCCCTGCCTGGATTCTTCTGTTGAAACTTCGCTGCCTGCCCAAGCCGAACTTTCCAGTTGGTCAACCATGATCAAAGTTGAACTCTTCAGTTCTGAATTGACCGCACCCATGCCGCCCTACCGAGTCTCAACTAAAATTCCAACTGAGACTCAAATGAATCTCAAATGAAGTCCAACCGGCCTACTCTGAACGACCCTAATGAGGCGGAGTTTGTGATGGCCGAGAGGGTGGCAATTACCAAATTTGATGGCTTTTAAGTTTGAACCAGGGAACGATGACCCTGAAACGCGTGAAAGCGGCACGAGTTCAGATTAAAAGGGGCAAGCAAACGTTTGCTGTAGGTTCCAAACTGCTATATACGAAGTAGGTACTATGTAAGTAAGATAATTTCGTGGTACACGAAATGTGAGAACGGTTTAAATGGGAGCAAACACAAAGTTCGAGACAAGTCCGAACTTCACAGATTAAGACGAGACGAGCCGGGGCGAGACGGGGCGATTTAGAGTCGAGGGGAAAGCGTATATTCAACTTAGGATCGAGTACGAACCTCTGAGTACTTATAGGTTACCTAGGAGGTGATCTAAATAGTACAGATCTCACGAGAACTGAAAATTTTTAAAGTAGGGGGCGTTCTAGCACGAGTGGTATGGAAATATAGAACAAAGGAGTGCGCATAAATGAGGAAATGAGTCCGCTAGATGTAAAATTTTTAGGAGAGGAAATAAAATTGATGCCGGTTGCGCAGTCTGAAGAGAGCGGCGGAAGTGGACGAGAGGAATTGACGGGGCGAAATTAATAAAATACGGTACCGAAAGTATGAAACGAGGGTCCACAACTACGCGGTGCCAATCGACGAATTAAGTGATGCTAAAGCGTGAGATGCTGAAGGGAGTGGTGCAAGATCCCTTGAATTGGTAATAGACTCGCTGGATCCTGAGGCGTCAAAACGCGTGGCGTATATCTCCGAAAGTGGAAAGAATTCGAGTGAAGAGCGAAGAAAGGAATCAGTACTCGGCGCGTGAGGTGGGAAGTGCGACTTCTGACCAATTTTGCACGTAGACTGAGGGACACCCTCACAACCCTAAGACTGCTTCGAAGTCCGGATATTGAATCTCCTCTTAGAAATACTCTCACGCAAAAAAGTGTAGTAAATGTACTTGCAGAGAGCGAGGTATAATTTTTCCGACAGGTACAACAGGTATTGAATTTCAAGGCACAAGAGAAACTAAATATTTCATTTCGCTGTAATACGGGATCGAGAACAAGATGTAGGTCCATTAAAGACACGCTTGCAAAGTCTCAAAAGAAAGTTTGGTTTGGTCGTGCATGGCCTAGGCATCCATTAGTTTTGCTAATAGCTGACTATAGATGCGGACATACAAAATGGTTGGAACCTGGCATGTTCTTGAACCTGATAGCCAAGCCCGTTTTCTCCGCTTCCTCTTCTAGCCGCCACACTGCCCATATTACGTTATATGGACTCTCTTCCCCGTAGATGACATTAAAAGGGATGTCCCCCCATCCGGACCGCACCTTGGGGTTGAAGAACGCAAGTTCCCTGATTACCTTCGTGACCGGTTGGAAATGCTCGTCGGCGACGTGATTGTCACCATTCAATCCAGCGGTCAGGTCCACCTTAGTGAGAAGCTCTTCAAAAGAGATCCCCTCGAACGAAGGGGTCTTGAAGGGCGTGGTGATCTTGTAAATTAGGGTATGGCAATCCTTCTTGTCTAGGTCTTTGTGGGGGAAGTACTGGGAAAGCCACTGCCCGAATGCTTGGCCGCGTTCCTGAGGTGTAAGCGTCGTGTCATACAGCGGAATCCAACCGCCAGTGGGTGGCGGCGGGATTCCATGTGCGGTCGCGGGCGGATCTATAAATGGAATATGTCACTGAATGGGTTGAGCCTGTCATCGATTGCCGAAACTTACCCCACCAGACAACAGTCTTGACAGCCTTTCGGAGACTAACCTGAACTTCCTCGGTAACTGTTGTGATGTTTGCAACCGTGCTGCTGAGGAAGGCGGTTCCCAGGGACCATGCCACGAGAATGACTTTCTTCAAATTGTGTTCCTTGATGACATTGTCGACGAACAGAAGGAGATATTCCCCCTGCTTCAAAAATGCTTTGGTAATGTCCTCGGTCGAGTTAGACGGTCCAAGCGCGTCAACCTCTTGCTTGGTGTAGGGCGTGGATTCCGGATACAAACGACGGTTGACAAGAATAGTGCGATAACCCGTAGACTTCCCAACTCCTAGCATAGGCGAGAACGTTCCTGTTCTCAATGCGTTATCTCACCTAAATACAGGTGTATAAATGAAGAGGGTCATACCGCTGTGATAGGTATGTCCATGAATGAGAACTACGGTGTAGTAGTCTGCTTTGTTAGGAGGCGGGCCACTGTCGAGGTACGCAAATTCGATATCGTCTTTGACCTTCGTCTTGAAAATCTCCGCCATCAGGATGACAAAAATCCTGTGGACAATCTAGTGAGGCTTTTGTACTTCTCAGAGAGCGAGTTTTGCATCAATAGAATGATCAGAAGACCTGTCACAGTGCGACCAACGGTCCCAAGAAAGGTAGATACACACGAGAAGATCAGCAATATTGATACATCGCTGATGTGAATTGCCTGATGAAAACGGGAACAGAACAGTATCTGGGTAGGTATTTGGGATATGTCCGATGAAATTCTCACTGAAATTGACATCAAGTGGGTGCTGTGGTCGCGATTATTGAGAAGGGACTGTTTTCGAGGCATTGCGATAATTATTCTCCGTCTTGCATCAGAATGTTGATACAGTTAATGGTTAGATGAGGCGTTATCTCTCAGCGTGCAGGATATAAAACCTAGTAAAATCTGAGATTCTCAGTAATGCTCAGAAAGCCCCGTTCCCAAATAGTGCGTTCATACAATGAACGCTTCCCGAGAGACAGATCTCACGGTAGGACGAGTTTTTTAAAACTGAATTATACATGTCCAACACACTTTGGGTGTCAGTCCGTTTCATTTTTCCGAAGTCTAACTTTTTGGGCGCCTTTTTTCAGCGACATAGGTCGCTTTTGTCGGGGTTTACAGGCGATTAAGGCTCCCAGTGTCGTTGTTGATATGTTTGCTTTTGTTCTGGACTGACGATCCTGAGAGGACGCGACATTTAGAATGTCCCACTAGTTGGACTCCACGTGAAACCTTTGTAGAAACGCCCTCCGTGTCCAAAAAAAAATTACCACCGCTAGTCGCGGAGACTCAGATAAGGGATGGGACGAGAAACACCCAAAGTAAGAAGGAAGGTTGTTATAATATTAGACCTACTGTCCACTCCGTGGATGTTGAGTGTCACCTCGGAATGTGTTCTTAATTAACAATATTCTCATCCTGTGAACGTAGGAGACACGGGTGTCGCGCTTCATCATGGGAACGAGAAGAGGCTAAGCGGGCTGTGCTAACCCGAGCATGAAAACCAATACAGCAGCCGCAGCAAAGTATTTGTAGAGGAGCTTTGCAATGCTTACTTGATAGAACAATGGCGACTGTGATCTCGCTGAAAACAAAAATCCGATCCCGTATTCGATATCATTGACAAGCAAGTCTTCTCCTTTTAGTGATCTTGCCAAACTACTATCGAGACATGTCACAAGGAGAGATGCATCCACAATAATATTTATGGGTGATACTCGGTGAAATACTTAACCGCATGAATTGGGTTTTCTATCCAACAGAGGTTTGTGTGGCGTTTTGAATGTTTGTAAAACGTAGCGAGGCACGAGATATTTATGGAAAAATACAACTAAAGGAGGTCTGAAAAACTGTGACCTCTCCGGGGCTTCCTCGGCTGCGAAATGGCGATATCAGAGATGCACATCACCGAAATATTTTACTTGTCCGGGAACAATGATAACTGGTTTAGAAGTTAAAATACATCTAAGACTATGCACATGCCTGAATTGAGATCTCAGTACCCGCCTAATAAAAGGTAGCATTACGGGAGGCTATCGTTAGACTCTGATTAGTATAAATGCGCGGCACGAATGATGTCGCACGCTTGAAAAGCAATATCTGGGAACCTGCACGACGTATGGACGACGAGTTCCTTTTGCTTCAAGCGATGCCCTCTGAAACGCTCTTGGATATCTTAGCCGAGTCATACAAGCTCAATAGTTACAGTGAAAGAGAACTGCGTCCCCTCACGGACAGCATATTTATAGCCAGAAGATATCCTGCACCCGTTTGAGCTGAGCTCTGGAACGATTTTACTAAAAACGAGACCTCATCGATGGCAAGGACACGGAACATAGGTTGAGCCGTGTACCTAAATTTCACCCGGTGAGTTCGGTCATACTCAAATACTAACAATTGGAGTGAAACAAGCTAGAAACCAGCTGGTTCTTTTCGTCAAGTGTGGGCAAGTGAGAATAGAAGTAGTAGGAGCGCGCAATTTGCGACGACGAATAGTAATCGTCAAGGTAAAGATAATCAAATCCTGATATGACGCTCCGATAGAATACGCCGATCATGACAATACGCCATTCTGTCACACATTCCTTGGCGCGAAGTTGTTTGTTCCCGAGTGAGCCTCCTTACTGATGGTGGATGAGTATTCCCCCGATCAAAGGAACAAATATCACGCCATTTTGACAGGGACCCATGTTAGTGTTATAATTGAACGGTCTGGTGATAATTTAAATTTAGTGAAACCAGTAAGAACGGATATTCATGCTGTTCAAAATTGGGGAGAAACTCGCGAGCAATCTCAGAAGCTAGATCGCCGTTGCAAAACGGAACGATAGCTGTAAACCCGAAGCTGAGGTCGCAGATACTTTTTTTTTAAACTAATACCTGTGGATGTGGTGCATATGACTGGATATGTCAATCATTTTATCGAGTGTGCCAGTGGGCCATGACCACATAATTAATTATCCAGCCAACTTGCCGAGTTTCGTTTTTTGTTTGGCATTGCTTGCTGTGCTTCGCACTTGACAGTACATAAGAAAAGCTTTTGCGACCTACGGAGCAAGCCTCAAGGACGATATGAGCAGCCCCCTTGATTCGACATTTGGTTTTTGGCTCATTTCTGTTTACTTGCAGACCCTGTACGCTTAATTCTTTCCCTGAAGTCGCTTTTGCTCACAGATCTTCTGCTTAAGCCTTCAGGGATGCGGTATGCTGCAAATTTGGTTGTACTTTCATTGGTACTCCAAGGATCATTGGGGAATCAGGGCAATGGTACACGGTTTATCATATTTACTACGGCATCTCGCTAAGGGCTATACAACTTTTTCAGGTGGTCGTGTTGCTGTAGGACCCGATGCTAAACTTACCTCGCTCTACTTACTCGGAAATCAGGCTGATCGAATTGTTCCAAATCGTTCTTTTCTTTCAGATCACTTACTTCTACCTCATCGACAACTTTGGGAGTGTGCCTGGTCTCTTGACGATTCACTGGCAAGATTCAGTGAGTGTTATCGATATACAATCCTTGAGCATTTATGTTGCTCATTTACGGCGCATTTAGGCTCAATTGCTTGCGACAGTACGGTTTTTCTACACTTTGCATTTCTATAGCTAACGATCACTGACACAGTACATGTCCGCCTTCACAGTTCAAATGTAAGTCCATTCTCCTCCCGAATTCGCCGTTGATGGAGCTTCGTTGCAGATACTTCGGGTTTTGTATTTACATCTGTGAGATACGATTGAAACCCTCATTAACCTCTGCTAAATAGTATGTTCCAGTGGATAAGAAGAATAAGATCGTCCCAGCAATCATTGTAAGTCGGAAGTCATCCGACTAATCCGCGCTAGGTGATATTCTGACGCAGTATTGACTGACCTTGCAGGTGCTGTTAGCTTTGACGCAAATTGGTAGGTCATGCGGGTTCTTCGTTTATAACAGAATAATAATGATTATTATAGGATCTGGAATGGGTAAGTGGTGGTTACACTGAATAATCGATGTGGTCCTGAACGTGAAACAAAATTTAAGCCCAGACCATCATCACGTAGGTGAATTCTGCATCTGTGCCTAGCGTTTTAGTCATTACGCCTCAATTTAAGGGTTCAGCTTGTATCGTTTTTGCAGCTGAATAGCACCAAGGCTATTATATTCTAATGCAGAATCATCAGATCCTAATTTTTGTTTTGCAGGCCATAACAACACTCCAAGCTGCTTCTGCTCTTCTCTGCGACATTGTGATCACCATTTCCCTCGTCCGAAGGCTGGGAAGGCATAAAGGCACCGTCAAGTCGTACGCCAAATTTCCAGATTCAAGCATTTTACTCCTTCATGTTTTCTTTGACCTAGTACCAACAACCTGCTTAACACTCTTACTATTAACGCTATCAACCGTGGAATGTTGACTGCTGTCTGTGCTCTGTTGAATTTAGTTCTTGTAGGCTACCCGCCCCACGTTCAGTATTGCGTCTCACTGCCTTAATTTTCAGTTCCTCGCCCTTCCTGGAACCTTTTACTTCTTTATTGGACTTGAAATGAGTGGAAAATGTGGGTCATTTTCTTCTCTCCGTGGTGTAACAAAGACCTGATCGCCGCTGGCAGTATATATGAACAGTGCAATGGCAACGTGCGTGCCTTTTTCTCCCCTGCTGCGGGATATTGAACTACCCATTAACAGCCTCAATTCACGTCAGCATGCTGTGAAAAAGTCCCATGCTAATGAAACCTCTGATTGGAATTCAATTCCGATGAATGGGCTCTCAGACAACAGTGGCACATCCACTGTCAATAATGAAGGTCATGTCCGTGTTGTTGTCACTAAGCAAACTGGGACAGACTTCGAATTCGTGAGCATTTCAATATTACCATTGTGGTCATTCAAAAGTATTGACAAATCATCGTAGAACGATTACAAAACTTCGACATTCATGGATGGAATGGTCTAGCAAATAAAACGACATCGAGTGCTTTACTCTCTCCTCCCGTTGTAGATATTTATTTTGGTATCAATTTTTTCCGGCCCTAGTTGGGTAAAGTTTATATATATCTATGTTCTTCAGCTTGTGGCAACGTAAATTAAACTGCATAACAAAACACCTGAAGAGAAGATGCAAGTTCGCCAGGTTCCAACCTTGGCTAGGTCCTAAGTACATGCTGACAGATTTATAAATACTCAAGGAAATAGGTACTTAGTAGATATTGGGAAACTAGGTGTTCCTTATAAGAACCGAAGCTCAGTGATACGACCTGCCAGAACAACCTACCCAGGGCAGCGAAGGAAGCAAGTTCCGTGAAGCGCGCTTAAAGCAGTGGAATGTTGCATTGACGCCTGCCGAACGCCGGCCGCACTTGGACAACCTCAAATGCGCGTGCTTCTAGGATACTTTCCCCCGTATGGGAACCCCTGTAATTTACCACCTTTCGCACATCTCAAATGAACTTGATACACTTCTCTAGCTTAGAAAGGTCACGTTGGTCCTGAAATATATGTGGACGAATAGGTTGTGGATGCTCGCTCAAGTTTTTTGAACCTCAAGAACCAGGCAGGGCCTCAAGCTGTTCAAGGCTCAAGCCGTCTATTCTTTTTACGTATTTCCGGACCAAAATTAACTTGGTTGTCAGAGATTAATTGCTGTCCACGTATTCATTGGATAGGTTTAACCTTGATGCCCCTTTGTTCGTCTCAGGCTTGCGACCTACACGATTGAATAGATTGATGCGGGTCAAACTCTTTGACCATCAACGCAGCAAGTTTTAATGCTCCTGATACACCTGAAATCGGAATCACTGATCCATCTCATCGAAATTTTGAAAAAAATGAACTTCAGCTAGAGAAACTCAGCAGAACCCCCAAACACTTCAAGGACAGTTAGATATTTCCCTTGGCATTTTACATTTCGAGATCTCGAGAATAAATATCGCCTTATCTTCACCAAGTGACCAAAAACATGACTTATGGAATAATGACCGCTATGGTGGATAAATTTGAACAGTACGTGAAGAAATTTTCGTTCCTCACTGTTGGTCTTCTCAGCTACCAAGTATGCTCCTTAGTTGTTGAACGTTGCAACGTTGAACTGGCAAGCCGAGCGGCAATCTTTGCATGGTGGGAACTTTTATATGATAACCCAGCGGCGATCTTGACCGGCGGCACCTTGCAAACATCATATCATCATATGTAACAGGTCAGTCATGCACATTAATATCCGAGTGATCGCGAGATGTCTAGTCTATCAGATCTCATCTGTCCTCGAAATCTCCTTGGGTAGCACGACCGCGGAGTTTTCTGGCTGAGAAAGAAATTAGGCTCAAAATGGCGAGGTGAGGTTTAAAAATGGGGTGGAAGATCATCCGAAATTAATTCTTCCCATGCATTAACAATTATTTACTCGTCCGAACATTCTTAGTTAGACAATCTATCCACCGAATGGGTTTCATTTCTATCTGCTTCCCCAGAAATCAGTCTAAGCAATCAGTCTTAACACCTCGAGGCACAGCTAAATGATGCCGCCGTTTGTTTCAAACCGTTGTGATGGACGAAAGCCTGGGACGGACTTCCGTTCCACATGCCGTGGAAATTTCCTCTGCATTGGTCCGACATTTGGTCGTGACATTGTTATTTTCCGATCATGTGCGGACCGAGAACTACAGCAGTGTGTGAAAAATCACCCTCAATTGCTATCTTCACCCCCTAAAGTGCTGCGCTCATCAACTATGAATTCTCGCAGGTGCCGAAATGTTGCCTGCGACCGAAGCAAAGGCCGCTCATCGATAAGGATACATGCCGAGATTAGAGATTCAATCCAGTTGTTCGCGGGCTTCTAAGTCGAAGATAGAAGAAAAATGCAGTGAATCAGGAAGAATCTTCTCACTAAGTAGGTGATGTGTCGGCGACGAGCTCTTCGCCCGGCCAGATAGAATGGTTTAGCCCAGCACAAACCTCAGATCTGAAGTTCAAGTGTATCGAACCTTCTAAATCACGGGCAGGATCTGTTCTCACCAACATAGTTAGAAGGCGTGGTTCTGGCATGGTATCCTCCGGGATACATTAGGAAAGTATGCCAATCCCCTCGTTTCTTGCCCCTTCTCACTCATCCTCACCATGTCATTCAACGAAAAATTCAACATCACGGAACTCACCAAAGCCGATGGCGTTCTCGCGTCTATTGGGACTAGTAGGAAGATCGCCCTCCTCGTCGTGGTTTGCATTGCCGAGTTCCTCGACACCTTCTCAAACTCGGCGCTTTTCTCGGCAATCCCGCCCCTGTGCCAGCAGCTCGGAATATCGAATGCGGACTCGGTATGGCTCCAAAGTGGATACCAGCTCACATTTGCGGCCCTTCTGCTTGTGGTAAGTTGTATTATCACCGTCGTCAGCGAAAGAATATTTCACAATAATTGCGACAGAGCGGGCGTCTCAGCGATTTGTATAGCCCCAGTGCGTGACAGTGTCCCACACGAGTATGCGTTCTTTTTTTGATGGGCAGTTTTTTCTAGAGTGGGTTTTTATCGTCGGCGGCATGTCATTTGGTTGTTTCTCTCTTGGAGGTGGATTTGTGCGCTCCGAGGTTCCTATTCTAGTCCTTCGAGCCCTAATGGGAGTTGGTGCGGTATATTTCGTTTCCACCCGCATTTTTTATCAACTTTCTCTGTATCAGGCGCGGCGTTGACGGTCCCGTCAGCCATGCACATGATCGTGCACCTCTTCCCCGATCCTACAGCACAGTCCAAGTCCATCGGCGTCTTTTCCACGTCTGGCGCATTAGGAAACAGTTTGTGCATTCCTCCCTATCGCCAAACACTTTTACTAATTATCCGCACTCGTAACATCCAGTGTTCGGGCTTATAATTGGCGCACTTCTTACTTCATTTGCATCCTGGCCCTGGGTTTTCTATTTCATGTCCATTCTTGGAATTCTGGAGTCCATAGCGGTGTTTTTCCTTTGTCCCTCTATCCCGCGCCCAAAATCCACCGCCATTCAAAAGGCTAAGCGGTTTCAGCGCCTGGACATTTTTGGCGTCAGTCTAGTCACAGGTAGATATTGCATTAACACCTGGGCCTATCGAATGCTAACGATTGTTATCAAGCCTCTTTGATTTTGTTCATTTTCGCAATCACATCAGGCGCAAGCACCGGGTGGGACCAGGCGAAGGTCATCGCACCGCTCGTTATCTCCGTTGTCGCCATGGCAGGATTTTTCGTGTATGAAGCATACCTTCCTGAACATTTGGCAGCAGTGTAGGATTCAATTGCTGGCTACCCTCTGTGGTTCCTAACTCATCCCTCTTTTTTTTTTTTTGGCATAGGCCACCTAAGACGTGGAGATATGAGAATTTCGGTATCCTGATCGCTACCGCTTTATTGCCATACATGTGGTCTGTATCACCACTTCGCTCTGTTTCAGTAAAAGGTTCTGAATTTTTTCCAAACATAAGGTGGGGGTGTGTGCAATCGCTTTACAGCTGGGTGTGGCAGGAGGTTTATGGCTGGACACCGATCATCAGCGCTATCCACTTGTAAGTCGGGTAATAACAAAAATCGATTTCTTCTGTCATTTCTACCCTCCTTTCTCCGCAGCTTGCCGCTGAGCCTCATCGGTGTCCCAGCAACCGTCCTCGCGACCGTAATGCAACAGAAGTTCCGCCTCAAATGGGTGATGTTCGCGGGCGAGTGTATCACCATTATTGGCAGTGTTTTACTCCCCTTCGCCAATACGCGTCAGAATTATTGGCGCTTCGCCTTTCCAGGCACGCTCATCGGGTCTCTGGGAGTCCTCATCACCTTTGTTACATCAAAGTAGGCCCTTATTTATTGCGAGCAAAATATTTAGGCATTAACTTCCCTTACGCATCTTCTCAGCGTCGCTGTATTTGCCACCACCCCACCCGAAGCCGCAGGCGTCGTCGCTGCTATCTTCAATTCGTCTCTTCAGGTCGGGTGTGCCGCTGGTATCGCGATTGTTACATCCATCCAGACGAGCATCCAGTTGACGCACGGCGGGCCATTGAGCTTTGTTGGACGCGCGGATGGGTTTTGGTTCCTATTTGCAGCTGTGTGTGCGCTGACGCTCGCTCTACTTGTATTTATGCGGGACACAATACCGGCGCTTGGACGGGGTGAACCGCCCGCGATGGGTGCTACTAAGAATCAGGAAGAAGGTTCCGTCGAAAGGAGCGGGGTTGGTGATTCGGAGGATGGGGATGTCAATGGAAACGCCGGCGTGGTGAGGGTGGTTGACTAGATCTGGCCTCGTTTCACTCGGTTCTCTAACAATATCTATATATACATGCTCCTAGGAGTTTTGAGCGAGGCAGTGACGATGTTGATAGATTTTCTAATTAGCCCACACGCACACCGTTAATTCCACCCTCTTTTCAAATTTATGTTGACGTGAAACCCTTGAAGAAATCACCCCAATTTGGCTTCGAGTTAATCATCACCAAAGCCCATAGCTGGAGCCTCTACAGAATTTAAATGATATCCTTCGAATCAATGGCACGAATTTTCAGTAGTCGCCATCCCACGAATGTTACTTGTCTTGCTGTTCTCAACCCATGTTTTTATTTTGTTTGACGGGCTAGCCAGATACCTCTGCCGTTCTCCGAGCTTGAAAACGCAACCGAGGTGGTATGGGTATGAGAACCAATTCAACATTATCTACCACACAACACCGATATAAAAGTACAAGTCATGTTCTACGGCTCTCTGCTTATCTTATCCTCAGTCTCTTGGAATGTCGCCTTGGTTTGAGAGGCCGAAATGATTCCATGGTCAGCGGATAAATGTTGTAGAAATGGTTTTGATGTCTGCGTGCAAATTTTTTAACCTGCTACCAGTCGCTCATACAGGGAAACCTACTAGAACCCAGGACCAAGATTAATACAGGGCTGTCAGTTCACCCCCCCCCCCCCCTCCCCCAAAAAAAGCAACAACAACAAACAAACAAACAAATCAATCTGCTCTTCTGCCGAGTCTAGAATGAGTTACTGACAAGATCCTGGGATTAATCGTTGAATATCGGGACCCAATCTACGACGGTTGGCGTTGTGACCTGCACTCATGTGAACAGGTTTATCTGCAGGAAGGCCAAGGATGGTCGATTGCTGATAGCAAATTTATGTATGTTCGTGACTCCGCTTCGTGGGCACCCGAATTGCAGAGCCAAAACTAAATTACCGCATCAGAACAGAATTCTATTCCCAAATACATGGTCATACTCCGATAAGACTGGTATGATTTGTAGTTTCAGAACTTTTGCGAAGTCTAAATTCGGAATACTGCTGTATATTGTCTCACAGGACCGGGTAACATGGCGTATGATTATGGCTCTCAGAACCTAAAAACTGTTAGGACCCCCGAC
The DNA here is from genome assembly GCA_023014345.1 of Galerina sulciceps. Classification (NCBI taxonomy): domain Eukaryota; kingdom Fungi; phylum Basidiomycota; class Agaricomycetes; order Agaricales; family Galerinaceae; genus Galerina; species Galerina sulciceps. The sequence goes on along the minus strand of JAEDXJ010000013.1, from coordinate 1,608,697 downwards.
TCCTATCGGAGGTCACACTTGATTCGAAATAACACTGATTCCAAAAGATAGAAGTGAGGCTGTACTGTCATAAAAACAGTGATATACGGACGTACTCGTCTAAATATTTTATCAAAATGATTACAAGCAATTTAGCTAGCAGTGACTTCATCTCGCCTCCTGTCGATTTAACCTTGGAATTGGCATTCGACTTTCACTTCAAGGAAAATCCCAAATACCCAGCGCTTATCTATCCAATCGAAAATGAAAAGCGGTTGAAATTGTGTACTTACCAGGAGATTGTGCCAGCAATCCATCGATTAGGGGAATGGATAACCGAGGCCATCAATTTACGATGTTGGCCTGGATCTGACTCACCTGTAGTTGTGATACTCCTGAAGACTGGTCAGTCCCTTCAATGCTACATGCAAAATTAACCTACAATTCGTGATTAGACACAATGACATACCTAACGACGATTGCCGTGCGTTTTTCGGGTCTAATTTATAAGGTGCTAAATTCGTCTTTTAGGGTCTAATGCGTGCTGGAGTCACTGTCTTCCCCATCTCACCACGGTTCTCCTCTCCAGCCATTGTGCATTTACTCAAGGAGTCCCGACCAACGGCCTTGGTTTTCAATACCGCAACTTTGGCGTTCGCCAACGAGGTGCTCGAAGAGTATGCGAAAGAATCCTCGTATCACCCCCTGCTCTGCGAACTCCCATCATTTTCATCCTTATACCCCGGACACAATGAGTATAATCCACTTCCAAGGCCCGACCGCAAAACCAAAGACGTCTCCATCATAACTCATTCTTCAAGCTCAAGCTCCGTCTTCCCCAAAGTCATATTCTGGTCAAGTAGGACTATTACGCACCATGGGGAGATCAAAGGTATCCCAGAACCATAACGCATGAAGTTAAACTAATCCGCTTCTTATCAGACTTCCCAGTGCATCAGTTCGCAGGTCGAGTTCTCGGAAGTTTCGGTTTAGAGCTTTTCCACAGCTTCGGAATGTGCATGTTATTTACGATGGTGCGTTGAATAAGTCCCAGTTATGGCGTATGGCGCAGTTGCATTCGTCTTACTATGCCCATCTAGGTTCGAAGAGGTCTTGTGCTGGGAGTCATGGACCCTGCGAAGCAATCTTCTGTGCTTCCGGCGGATTCGGATGAAGTATTTCGGTGCTTCGAGCTTAGCCAGCCAGACTTTCTTCTGACGAACCCTCGGGCTCTTGAGGTACGATATCTGCTAAAGTTCAAGTTACCGGGAACTCAATTTTGAGTAGCTTTGGGCGGAGGACCCAAGAAAGGTCGAAGTCCTTAGAGCCTCCTCTACGAACGTTGTAAGTAAATTTCACACAAATTAGGGTTTCCTGCTCGATCCCTTCGAAGGTCTATGGCGGTCGGTTTTTGAGTAAAAGCGTGGGGGACAGATTGGCGCAAAGCGGGGTGATGATTGGCTCTGCGTATGGCTCGTAGGTGTCTAATAGAAGGAATTATTTATGAGCAACTAAAGGACTTTACAGAACGGAAACTGGACCAATAACGCTACTTCCTCGTAAGATTCAGAATTAAGACTGAGTCGTAATTCTTAATCGTCAGTGACAGACTCGCTAGGAGAGGATTGGGAATATTGGACGGCATATCCTCACCCGGACATCAACTTTACATCTCGTGAAGATGGGCTGTTCGAGGTTGTTGTCGCAGTCAGTTAACCTACTTCCTGTTTGTGCTAAATACTGAAGGGGATTCAGCCATCAGATGAGTTGAATTACCTCCCGGTCTCGAATACCACTTGGAATGGAAAACCTGGATACAATCCGGGCGACCTCTTTGTCGCACACCCTACAAAAGCACACACTTATAAAATATTGGGTAGATCTAGCGATCAAATTATGCTCGCTACTGGAGAAACGGTAAAGCCATAATGCATTGAATATGAAATGAGTAAAGTGATTTTTTCAACTACAGATCAATCCCGTTGAAATAGGTAACCTTATGAACCCAATTCGAGCGCAAAAGTTCCTTACCTGCCTCAGAGAGTGAATTGTCTAAGCACCCCTTGGTTTCCAGTGCAATTATGTTTGGCCACAGTCGATTCACTGCAGGAATCGTGGTAGAGCCACTGCATATCGCTCAGAATGGCCAGGAGGTCAGCCTCTCGGACAATGGATTTTTGGACCAAATTTGGTCAGTTGAGATTTTCCCCTGCTCGCCCGAATTGTCAGTAAAAGCCCTCAAATAATAGGCCAACAATCCTGGAAATTAACTTCAAATCTCCCCCCTACGCCTCCATATCGCGAGAAGTATGCACAACAAACGTTTTCTGCCCACGATGTGTACTAAACTCTGAACGATCAGATGGTTGTCGTCGCTCACGAGAGAAAGCCCATCTCCCTCTCTCTGAAAGGGTTACCACGAAGGCCAATTGTCTGGCTGCAATATCAAGATGAGATTGATGCTCTTTATTTGAAAGATCTGAGGACGCCCAAGTAATAAGTTCGAAGACCATGTTTCGAACCTTTCAACAAATTTAGCTCTTGAACCAGAAAGTACTGGTTTGTGTCAACGCTTAATTCAAAGTCGTAGTATTATAAAAATGATCGAAAATGAGGATAGTATGCCCCTAATAATCACCTACTTGTAGTTCAGGTCTAAAACATGTTGTCGAGTCGTGTCGTGTCAACAGACTTGCACGTGCTGGGAAGTAGACAGCAAGACCCGTCTCTTCAGGTCTCCTTACACCCTCGTCAATCCTCCTCCTCCTCATGTTCCACTCCTAGAGACGAATTATACGTCTATGTGGGCCGGCTATACATTGTCGCATCGGTAAAGGCGATGATCGGATTCGCTGTTATGGTAGGTAGTATAAAAAAGCACAGTGACATAAACAAAAAAGGCGCGGCATTGGGATTTGTGACAGTGAAGTCTTGTATACTGCTTACATTACATCTCTAGATCTTTTTCCTTGTAATTCTTGGATGTATTACTGCTGAAAAAAACCAGTGTACCTCCAATCACCCATCACATGCGGCACATCTTGCCCCACTTTAAGCTCACGGGATATGTGGTCGATGCAAAACACAAACATTGGTATCATAATACATTTCAAATATCGAAGACTCTCCTACTCCCTCACTGTGATCATCTGTGTATCCTTGTTTTAGAGGAGAAGCATATAGTCCACATCGAGGCGGGGTTAGATAAATTGGGGCCTTGTCCGGTCCAAACCATCGTGCGTATTGTGTTACCTACAGTTATGTACGTACAGTAGTCTTCGACACCTCAACGCGCAGCCATTTGACACGCATCACGTCGGACAACCAAATCGAGAATCTGAGGTTTTTAAGCGCCGGCATAAGAACACCATGCACTCGTATATTCTAGTATATTCTACTGACGGAGTGTTGAAGATGCTCGGTGGCGGGTGAGTTCGGGGTGCTTCCTAGAAAGGAAAGCGGGGCGCAAACTCCGTTTGCGTAGTGGTTCGAGGGGATCCTAAGGAAGGTGGGTGGTAGTTAGTAGACAAAATGATAATAAAATTGTTCCAACCAGTGAAACGAGAGCGATACGATGGGGAGCGATCCAGAACGATGCCAGGCGACGTTTCTATCGTAGAAACCGAGCCGCGAGGCGCTAACGACGATGGGGGGAGAGGAATACTGTTATTCAACTGAAGATCTACTACATGAGAGCCTGTATTTAAGGACTACGTAGAGATCAAAATGGGGTAATGTAAAATTTATGAAACAAGGAGGAAAGGAGTCTTCCATGAGAGCTAGTGGTAAAAGGGTACTAATTAAACAAACAACCAAGGAAAGTTTTTCGTACACGATCGACGATGTGGCGCGTCGGAGATACGTACGAAAATGGAAAGAAATATGAATTAGAAACCGACTCAACTTGGGAACCGAAGCCGAATACAATATCAGGGTTTTCGTGCCTAGACCGAGGGGCACCCTCACAGTGTCCACTCCGTCCTGACTCATGAGGCAGTGCCTCTTGAGCGCTGAGCATAGATACAGCTGGAAATGTAGTAGTTAATCATCCAATCTCGTGCCCCATTGCATTTTGCCCCACAACTCATGTATGATCTCTTAAAGTGAATACTTAAGACTGTCAGACTTTCCTTGAGAGATCTCAAGCGCCATCTCAAGCGATTCAAAGGTTAGATAATCGTTAAATAATCGTATATTTACGGGTGTCCCGTAGATATTTGGAGTCTGCATCAGTACGACACTAACTACCTAAGTAACGACTTGACTCGGATTACAAACACGCGTCGAACGCGTCATAGATTAAGGCTGATCCTTAACGGAATTTTGGCGACCGTTGGGTCTGGCCAGGAGTGATTATGTATAGCCCCGAACTGTGTTCACTATTTCCGTTCGTTTCATGACATCTGTACGCTTTCTCTCTTCTACATCATGTCCTGCAGCCCTCCTCTCTCGCCTAGGATCGTCCAACTGATTTCTTCACAAATTGTCATCGTAGCAGCCTTCATTCTCATCTCAGGAACGACACCTTTATCATGATTATCAGTATCTGGATCGCGGACGATGGGTATGTCCACATGCCCATGCCCTTTTAGCTAAGTGCTTCGCCTTCAGCGCATCGCTACATGCCACTACCGCTCATGCCCTTCCCTGCTCGTGGGTTCCTCCCTCCCTTCCCTCTTAGTTACATGCTCTAGGTTTCCACGTCATCCAGCTCCGAAAAATGGCCCAGCAAAGAACGTGACCAGCGACTATCTGTATACATGAAATTATTCAAATATTTCAACCACTGTTATACTGCTGCTGCACAATCTTTTGTCCAATTTGCAGATGACAGATCTAGTTGCGAAGGTGGGCGTATCAACACAGTTTTTATTTGCTGGAATAGCCAGATATCTCATGCGTAAATGAGAATCTGGCCTTGATAATGAATACAGGTTTTCTCTTTTATTGACACCTCACGTTCCCTTCGTTCAAAGATCTATGTAGGGTCAAAGAGATCACCCAAATCTCCAAATTTTCTGTGATGGTACACCAACGTGAGCGATTTTGGATATTGCTCAATTTGAATCCAGCCCCCTATGTGTCTATATGCATGACAGGCACTTTGCACTGATGGTCACGCAAGAAAGTTGATCTTCCCATTTCCAAATTGAATACCTTGAAGGAATATTGTCTGGTTGATATTGGAATGAAAGGGAGTCTGAGTATCTGAAAGATTTGAGGACGCTAAAGTAACATGTAGGCAGGTAATATTTCGCTTTGAACTAGATTAGCAGTCCAAATAATATCTCCATGTCATTTACCCCCGTTTTTATGATTTAGTTTCTGAAAGCCAAGGAATTATCTCGAAGACTTCGATGACCAGCACAGAGGAAGGAGTTCAGAGGGTTCCAAGCCTCAATTAACTTCCTACCAAAATGTAGCGCCGCGAAACAGAATTTCACTGGTCAACTCGAGGTGCAGATGAGTCGCATTACGATACCGAGCTATGTTTTAGAAATTATGAGTCTTCGTCGCGTCAACGATCTTCGTCGCGTCAACGATCCTTGTCGCGTAAACGATCCTCACGATCTGTCAGACTCACAGCAGCCGCTGATGGCCGGGCACAGCCACATAATAATATCGACTACGTTTTCGAAGTTTCGCAGTTTAGTTTCGGCACCAACCTCTTCCTTCCATCCCCACCATGTTCAGTCAGTCTTAGCTACCAGAGCGCACACGACTACCCAACCTATTTCTGACGAGCAGCGCGAGCCCATGTGAAGCTTGCGTTGTGCTGGGCCCACATGTGATGGTCACCCGGCTGCCAGCAGATTGGTGTCGTGGCAGCTCCGTCGTGCTCGTGCCACCTTCGCTCGCTCAGCTTTGACCTCGTCTGCTCATTCGGACACGGATAGCATACAAAACGTGTAAACAACGCGCCTTCGTCTCAAACAGCACGTCCAGGTTGGTTGTGGGAGATCCACATGCATTCGGTGCGTGTTTTTCCTGCATGTTTCAGTTCTGGATGATAAACAACTCAGTTAGTGTATCCTTATATCCTTACTTTCATGTGACTGTCGCCATTGCAGGCTCGCAGCTCTCCTTGCTGAGTCGAACCCGCTGCGCCCATTCGCGCCATCCTACACCGTGTCTGGTCAGAGCGGAGGGTACCCGAGTTCATACACATACCCGACCTGCTTCTGGTAAGCAGCGCGAGCTCATGTGAGGCTTGCGCTGTGCTGGACCCACATGTGATGGTGTTCCAGCTGCCGGTGGATAGGTCGTGGCACTGGAACGCTAGTCCTGCCCCCGCTCTTTCAGTTTCAACCACCTTTGTGCGCCCGAACGACAAGCGCAGGAATTGCATCGCCGACATGGCTTTGAAATTACGAAGAATCAGACCAATCACAACTGTTAAGTGTGGAACAATCGACACAGTGGAAGTCACATTTGGTGTACGTTCTCTTTTCGTTTTCTCTTTCCTAGCTGATGAACCTATCGGTTTAGCATATCCATACCCCCTTGTTTTCGGGTCCGTCGCCGTCGCAGGCTTCCAGCTCTCATCCCGCCTCAGACCCGCTGCGCCGATTCGCGCCATCCTTCACTGTGTTTGAATACAGCTCATATCCACGAGGTCTCTTCGTCTCAAACGACCCACCAAATGCGAGCTTACGCGTTGGAAATTCCATGCTCAGGGAAAGTTCTACCAGGTGTGTGTTTTCCCTGTAATTTTCAGTTCCAGGTGACGAACTACTCTGTTAGCGTATTCTCGCCCCTTTGTTTTCGGGTGATGGTCGCCGTCTTTGGCTCGTAGCCCCCATTCTTGCGTCAAGACACGTTGCACCACACCATTTCTGGTCAACACGGCGGGTACCCGATTGCATACCCCTGCCCGACCTTCTTCTGGTAAGCAGCGTAAGCTCATGTGAGGCTTGCGCTGTGCTGGACCCACATTGTGCTGGACCCACATGTGATGGTGTTCCAGCTGCCAGCGGATAGTGTCGTGGCAGGACCGTAATGCCCTCGCTGCCCTCGTCGTATCAATTTCAGCCACTTTTGCGCGCTCCAACATGGATAGCATACATACTGCATTTCTGACCGCGAAGTCAGGCATAGGGCAATTGACACGCAGCGGAAATCATTTTCGGTACGTGTTGTTTCTCCCCATATTTTTCTCTCTGTGATGATGAACATCTCCGTTAGCGTCTTCTTTCCCCCCTTTTTTTTGAGTGAACGACGATCGTCGCCGTTGCTGTCACGGTCTTGCATGTCCGTATCAGACCCTGGCCAACGTGCGGCTAAAAAATGCTTCGCCATACACCCTCGAGCCTAAACCGCGGTGACTCTTGGGTTTAGAGTCGGGACCTTCACTTTCCTTCCGGCCCTATCATGCATGTCGAGACCGTTGATCTATGCGCTATCACACAAAGGAGGTCACCATGATCTCTAAGCAAAGTTTCGGCTCTTATTTCGACGGGCGCTTTCCTTCACCCCCGCCACCGTCGCTCTGCCATCAATCTCTTCCATCTCTACCTTGTTCCTGCTCCTTTCCTTCCCGGTCTCCTCGAGATTGACGTTTGACGACCTCGCATTTCGATCATGGAAGGTGAACAGCGCAGCTCAGTGACCTGCATTCGTTCCTTTTCTATTTATTTGGATTTACTGCGGAGCTTATATCGCGACATCCACTCTGGGGTCGTTGATGTCGTTTCGTGGGGATGCGAGGACGCAGGTGATGCGCTGATGGCGGGGCACAGCCACTGATAAGAATGATGAATAATCTAAATCAAATTTTGCCATTTTGTTTTCGCCATTGAGGCAGAGGCCACCTCGGTTTCTCCCATCTTCACCGTGTCCGGTCAGTGCGTAGGGTGCTCAGAGCGCATACAGCTACCCGACCTACACCGCATTACGACCACGACCATGTCGGAAAGTACTAGTCGCATAAACCGCGAGGTTCAAAATCAACGGAAGACCTATTACGTGCGTACTCTTTCCTCATTTTTTAACTCTCAGTTGATGAATCCTCCCTTTAGAATGTCCTTGGTTATGTCATGGCCGTTCGTGTGTGCGACGTCACGCAAAGTTACTATCCAGGGCCTCACCTTAGCATCCCAAGATCCCCTCTAACATGGGAGATGACCTCCCATTTCGACGATCGAATCTCGTGCCTTCACTCTCCCCCCTTACCGCGTTGACAGGTCGTGGCGTACTGTAAGGCTTGTGTTGCCCTTGCTGGCTCTGTCAATCCCGCCGTACGAACCGCTACCAACACGCCTTGGTCTTGAAAGCTACGCCAGCCGCGAGGTTATGTGTAAGGACATACACATGTAACGGAAGACTAACCAGGTAAGGAGTTTACCTTATTTTCTTTTTTTCGCTTCATCCGTTCATGAATTTTCTCCTTAGGGTATCCTTCCTTGTTCTTCCTCTTTTGGGTACCCCCGCCCTCGCAGGCTCGCAGTAACACCCTTTTCTACCTGCAAACCAGCAGGTACCGATTTGTGCCTACTGGAATTTACGCATTTGGACTTGCATTCGGTGATTGAACACCTTTTCCCTAGGTACCTGACCTTACCCCCCTCATGCACCATACCGCGTAAAGAAAGGCTTACGTGGCTGTACGAACAAGCATTTCGTGTTCGGACTGTAAACTCACCAGGAACTGTTTCTTCTTCACCACTCTCATACCTCATCGCGAAACTTCGTGTTTATGTCAACACGCAAAGCTATCGTTCGCTATGTCTACCTGGCATTCCACCATCCCTCGTTACATGTCTGATAGGACGTTCCTCATCAGATATCAAACTCCATGAGTTATACCCCAAGCCAACCGTCGAAACAAGGTCGGGTTCAGGTCTTGACGAGCGACCGGCATGCCCTCCTTCCTACGTCTATGCCACCCTCTATCACCTTTCTTTTCCACCCTCCATCCCCTCACCTTCTCCATCCCGTTACGTGCGTGGATGATGATCACTGGTCTTGATTTGCCGTAGTGGCACAGCCGTAGTACAATGCGTGGCTACTGGACTCAACCATATTCCCACATACATTTGGAAATCGACCATCTTTTTGCTGAGGGTTTCAGCCCTTCTCATTCACGTGCTACAATCGTGCTTCGCCGAGCTCAGTCGAACCTGTCGTGTCGTTTCGCTTGCGGACTCTAGATCCCCACGACGAATTTTTTTCCCTACCCGTCGGTTGTCATGACCCATCTCAACTGATAATTGAAAGCCATTCAACCATCTTGTTTTCTGTTCCCTGCCTCCATCCTCGTTACGTCCTTCATCCTCCCACTCATCCTCCCACTCTTCCTTTTTACTCTTCGAGCCAGATGGATGTTTAAAGATGGTTTCAACCCTGCGATCCTTGCCTCAACTCTCCCCCGACCCGCTCTTCCGTCCTCGTCCTCCCTCTTTTCCTTCACATCCTCTCCCATCCAAGCTGCTCTGATTGACCTCCTGACTCGCTCGCAGCCAACGACTCGACGGTTTACCCCTCACTTTTTATTATTCTTTTTGACAGCTTTTTTTATTTCTTTGGAGTAGAAGCTGACGCCGTGCCAGGTTATCGGCTCTATCGTCATGAGCGCATAATGCGTTATTTCACGGACGTGCCTTTCTCAGTCATGGAGCCTGCGTGCAGCTGATGCGTCGCAATCGCGTTGAGCAAATCGGTTGTTCGTTGGAATCGTTGAATGTCAGGTTCCAGCGGGCGTTCCTAACCTGAGTGGCCTCATTTTGCCATGGCCGTTCCCGGCAGCCAAAACCAAGCCGAGTGGGGTGGTAACGCATCTTCTTTTTTCCCCTTTCGTCTTTCCTTCCAGGTTCAAGCAAATTTGCACGCTTCGTGCGTACGCGTCAGCGTCCCTCAAGATAGTGCTGTCTAGCCCAACTATGACTGGTACTCAGACACGAACGGGGTCACTAAACCGCATACGGGTTAGACGGCATGCGTCAGTAGACTGACCCGCTCTCGTATGTCAATTGGAAGCGCCTAGAACCTGTGATTTCTTCACTCTTCCTTTTCTTCTTGTCTTTTTCCCCCTGGCTTGTTTGTAGTCACGACTACTATCTGTCTTTCAGATTTAAACTGCCATAGACGCAGGTGGTGTTTCGTCGTTGTGTTTGACGAGTTGTAATGCGTGTATGTTTTCATTTTTTCCATTCTTCTCTCCTTCCGGATTCGAGTCCGTATTTTGCCATGTTTGGATACATTGCATATGTGTGCGTTCACGCCAACATTTTCTTGCCCATTTGTGTTTTCTATTCGTTGTTTCTTCATTCATCAACGTCGGTTTCGCCCATGGGCCTTGGGTTAATCATCCCCTGAGCCCGACGCGAAATCGGACGCAAACAAGGTCGCGGTCAGACTTCTGCTTGTCCCCCTCCACCTATAGTAAACCCGCATCCTCGGTTGTGGTGCTACCCTGTGCGGTACGGGTCCAAGTTTGTGCTCCATGACGTTCACCTCCTCTTCGGTCGTCATAATCGCTTTTACCCTGCACACTCGCGCAGTATTGCCAACTTGAACTGGCCGCTTCTAATTGGCACAGCCTGTCCAAAATTTTCACATCTTCCTTTCGGCTGCACTGGGTTTCTTCTCAGTTGTAATCTACCAAATCGACTCTCCGTTTAGGAGCCTCCCTTGGTCGTGTTTCCTGGTCTAAAATTAGTCCAACTTTTGTGGATGCTGACAAAGCGGTATGTATCAGAGACAGGCATGTAAGGTATCAAAGACGAGCTTCGTGGAGTCGTGCATGGCCTTCCGTCCATAAGCCTTGATAGTACCTATGATAAATCAACACTCACAAAGTGATTAGCACCAGGCATTCTCCTGAATGCGATGGGTAAGCCAGTCCTATCGGATTCTGCTTCCAACTGCCACACAGCCCATATAACCTTGTATGGGCTTTCATCTCCATAAATTACATTAAACTGAACGTTATTCCACGACACGCGAACCTCGGGGTTGAAAAAAGTAAACTCTCTGACATGCTTTGTTACAGGTTGGAAATACTTTTCCCCTATAGGATTGTCACCGTTGGCTCCAGCAGTCAGGTCGACCTTTGTTGATAACTCCTCGAATGAAATGCCAGTAAACGTTGGAGTCTTAACGGGAGTCATCATTTTATAAATTAGAGTCTTGTAATCCTTCTGCTCGAGATTTGGGTGTGGGTAATATTGAGCCAGCCACTGACCGAAGGCTTGACCACGTTCTTCAGGAGTAAGTGTCATGTCGTAGAGGGGAATCCAGCCTCCAGATGGCGGATCATCGATGCCATGCACCGTCGCAGGAGGATCTATGAAGGTAGATGTCAAAATCTTTCTCTCTGATTGAGGAAGGCAAAGATGTACCCCACCAAACGATACTTTTGACCTTCTCGCGAAGGCGAGCTCTGATTTCCTCGTCAACGGTGGTAATGGCGCAAACTGTGACGTTAAGGAAGCCTGTCCCCAGGGACCATCCGACCAGAATGACCTTATTTAGGTTATGCTCTTTGATTACATTGTTGACGAACAGCAGAAGATACTCCCCCTGCTTTAAAAAAGCTTGCTTCAGGCTTTCAACAGAGTTTGTAGGTTCTAAAGCCGTGACCTCCACCTTGGTGTACGGAGTAGATCCAGGGTACAAGCGACGGTTAGGAAGAATAACGCGGTAGCCTAAGGAGTTGGCGGCAACGAGCATGGGGGAAAAAGTACCTGCAAAAAATGTCTCATCCCCCGGACCAGTACTCGGATACTGACAACGTACCGCTGTGGTATGTATGACCGTGAATGACGATAATAGTGACATATTCGTCTTGTAGGCTAGGTGCGCCACTGTCATGGTATGAGAATTCAATAGTTTCGGTAACCTTTATCGTTGGTGTCATCGAAAGTCGTGTCAGTGGTCCGGTTTCCAGAATCCTGCTTATGTATCAAAGCAGAGGACAGCATTTTCGGGTAACCCGCTCAATTTAGAAGTCCGCATCTATAAGCACTTGATAAGCACCTACTTTTCTGGCTGTTCGGCATCACTGCCGCATTGTTTTCGTGTGGAACGATTATTGTACTCCGCAGATACGCCGCTGTCGGAGCAATTTATTTTCTAACCGCACCCTGCCAGCTCACCAACACCCACCGCTCTTCCTTCCATCCTTAGGCCTTAACTCTCCCCTGTCCTTCCATTCCTCCTTCGTCACCGTCGTCTTCCTCCTCCCTACTTTCCTCCACGTTCCCCGCCATCTAGAGTTACGCTGGATGACCTTGCGGTACGCTCGCAGACCAAGCGCAGCGACGATCCACACTGAACCCGATTTTTTTGGACTAGAAGCTGACCTCGTGCCAAAACTGTCAGTTCTGATATCATCTTACGCGTGTTGCCTTTGGAGAACACACCGCGCTGGATACCTTGCGTCCGGCTTGCGTAGATTTTGTTAACTCTACTCTATTCGAACCAAATTCTCAACTTGTTTTTTGCTCACCGAACATACATAATTTGCCTTTTTCTGATCTCATACTAACAGGCAATCTGAATGCGATGCAGTTGTCCACGTCGTTCGTAGCACCATGGCACGAGCGAGTTCATTGCGCACTGGGCGACCTGCCACGGGATTGTACCGTTTACGCACCGTAGGCGTGTAAATAGGGGTTATAACTGCTCTTTTAGTAGCAGCATACTGATCCTTGTTGGACTTGGAGTTTGTTACAGCTGGTCTGTTTCAGGATTTAGGCGCACAGTTCCAGCATTGCTCTATCCCATGTAATTACTCTTCAAGATGACCGAAGTCTGTGCGACACCTACTCCTCCCCGCTGATCCCTCTCACTTCAATCATTCCAGACAGCCACATACATATGCGCTTCGACACGCTTCTAGTTCGAATTAGGTCAACTTGAGCTTTGCACGATTCTTCATCTCTGTTACACATTCTCGATACTTACAAGGCACGACAATGTTTCGAGTTATAACATCCCGGCCAAATAGAACGTTTTGGAGTCGTGCAGATCAAGTTACGTGTAACACATCCATCAGCGCTACAAGGTCAGCAGTCTTGGACACATAGGGTAGATATGAAGGAAAGAATTAGAACGAGTACCAGTACGAAACAAACGAGAAGGCGGGTAGGCGAAGATAGGCAAAAAGCAATTCCAGGAGTAAGACAGCAAGGACTCAGGCGAATACTTCTAATAATAAATAAGCATTTAGATATTTCCATTCGTCGCTCCTTGAGTTAAGGCCAGTCTCATCAGCGACTGTACTCTCCCTGGACTCTACCTGAGGCAGGATAACATTCACACGGTGAAGTAATCGCTGAATGTCTTCAGTTTTCTTCATTTCTTCGTTTAATGTCCCAAAAACAGTTTTTGGTCTTAGGAAATATGTATATTAGCAACTCTCTCTCCGAACATTTATCCCGAAAGAATTGCTGCCGTTTCCGCGCAAGACTTTTTGTGCACCAAGGTAGATGATAGTCGTGGGAAATGACCTCACAAACCGCGGGAGTATGCAATTTGTATATACCACTTTCAATTAATGCAATCGAGGGGCATGATCATGGGTTTACGAGCTCGTATAAATGTAACCGCGTAACCCCGGTTCATGGTGAAGGAATCATGATACAAATTAGAAGAAAGTATAATAGGAAGGCGGCTGAACGCCGCTGATCAGATGGGTACGAACGACCAGAAGCCTTCCATGGCAGGAAGAGGGAGGGACGAGGTAGTACGAAGTCTGGCACTGGGGCTTTAATCTACGCAGGTGTATCGTATACTCTATGACAAAAATGAGACTGGCTTCCCTGAAAATCTTCAATGACACTTGGACAGATGAGCACGAGACCGGGAGAATGCATGAGAGCATCTCAGGCTCACCCACGTAGTTTTAACATGGCGTCTGCCCGGTAACGGTCCATATTTTAAATCTAAGATTCATTTTGATTTAGGCTATTAGGTGGAACAACCATTCACGGTAGACCGGGGTTGACGCAAGGGAAAAAACCTTGTGCAATTGATTGCGCGTGTCCCTCGTTATAAATGGCACAACGACTCGGACGAGGAAGATTACTAATCATTACTTCCAATCTTTAATTGACAGAAAGCTCTCGCTTCGAAACCTCGCCCCAATCATCCATGAAGCTCTTCTTGCTCATCAGCCTCTGGTCGACGACGATTGTATCACACCAAGTCCTTGCACTAGCATGCACTGACGACACTGATTGTGCAGGACTACGTTGCCCTCCTGGGACCAAAACGTGCGAGCTTGGGTTTTGCAATGACTTCATTTGTGTTGGTCCACACTGTGTTTCCAAGAATGAGCAATGTCCGGTAGGGCTTCAGTTATTTGTTTTGAGACAAGAAGCATTGAGGGCATCGTATTTCAGTGACTGAACCGGTCTTGAATGTATAGGAATTTCGGAATAGAAAATGTAGGGGTTAAATCTGAGAGTCCTCCTCGTCTGTCAATGCGCTAGCAGTTAAAAAATATATGATGACCGTAGCCTTCTTCAAGAAATTAAGTTGGGATAAATAGACGGGTCCATAATACTCTAGTTTACTCCCGAACCGCTGTCGCTCAGCTCTACGCTTTATTTTTCCCAGCGACGTCTTGCAGCATCCTATTTGATTTTTCAAATTCGCACCTCGGTCCGAACGTCCTTAGTCAAATGTTGGGCTTGTGCCTTGTCCACGCATTTAGGCGAATTTGAATAACCAAGAAGCAAGTACTAGTACTACTAGCCGAGCACGACTGCTGCTGAGATCGAGGCACACAAGGTACCGCCTGTCTGCTTAAGATAACCCAGGTAAGTCGAATATCAGAGGTGTGCACGGGTTCACTGGCGTGACGTTTGGAGAGAGAGAGGTGTCAAAAAATATCTTATAAGAAAACGATTGACCAAGGGCCCAGACTCAGTACCCGCGATTCCCACTTGCTACTCTCGCATTCTAATCACCATGAAGCTCATATACTTCGCAAGCGTTTTAGCCTTTTTAATCTCTTCACACCAAGTAGCGGCACTTGCTTGCACATTGGACACCGACTGCATTAGCCTTCGCTGCGTACCACCGGCATCGAAGCAATGTGAACCGTCCTTTTGCTTTAGTGGGACCTGCCGTGCACCGAAATGTACCACTGCAACGGGGATTTGTCCGGTGAGCTACTCGTTTCTTATATGATTTTGAGATTGGTAATTTACTGACTTTACTTGCAGTGAAACAATTCAGACTTAGAGAGTATATGGGAAGTAACGATATAGTGGTTCAAGGACCAATGAAAATACCCTATGTTGTATACCGATGACTCTCCGTATGAGAAATACATGCTGTGAAGCAACAAGAAACAAAACTTGCCTATACGCCAGCACGAGTTATTTTTATATATACCTAATGAATCTCCCACCTGTCTGTCTGTCTGTCCCAAATAACCAGGGTAAGTTGAACATCGGAAGTTGGAATGAATTATTCCAGATGACATATCGAGAGAAAGCAGTTAGAAAAACAATAGTGTATAAGAGAATGTGGGGCTTCACCGCTCCTACTTTTAAGAAGACCATGAAGCTCGCATACTTTGCCGCCGTTCTAACCCTCCTTATTTCTTCACACAAAGTTGCGGCAATGGGATGCACGACCGACGCCGACTGCGTTGGCCTACGCTGCAGAGCCCCAGCGACGAAGCTGTGTGAGCCACCGGTTTGTTGGGGTGCACTCTGCAGTCCACCAACTTGTGTGATCCCAAGCGCGGAATGTCCAGTGAGCTGATCGTGTGTTAACAAATTCTCGAATGTTATCTTATTTCTCTTACCATCAGTGAAAGGATTCGAACTTTGACGATGTTTAGTGGTATCGAAGTCAGGGAGAGCCATATATATGTAAAACACCTTCAAAATGAGAAATCGAGTCGAAAGAGCATCAGGAACTGAAAGGAAAGAAAGTATCCAATCCAGGGGAAGGAGATAAGATCTTCCGAGCAGCATGTATGTCAATATCAAGACCGGTTTACAACTCACCAGTGCACGTGGGCCTAAGGTGTGAGGGCATCTGAGCAAGTAGGGCCACAGATTTGGCAAGCGACTCTAGTACATACGTAGTACCTGACATCCGCTTTTAAAAATAACAGGTGGGCGGAAGAGTTCTCTGGACTCACCGAAGAATACTTTCCGAATTTCCGGACCCTTGACGGGGTTACTGAAAGGAGAGGACGACAACGAGGAAAGCGAAGGTAGAAGTGAGGAGAGGGAAGACAGTGATTTTCCGATACGCACCGTTAAAACTTTAGATCGTCACAACAGGAATCCAGAGCGTTCTCCGACGCGGTCGACCTATGCTTCTTCGTTATCTTCGGGTCTGAAATTCTGTCCTTGAGTTAGGGCCAGGTGGAACACAAAGGGAAGAATAATCAGTTCAGAGCGACCGGTTGGCGGCGAAGACGACAAAACGGATGAAGTGACAAGTGGATTGAAGCGCGGTTCAAAGTCGTCGAGTGTAGTCCAGCACTCGCAAGAACACCCATCTGGCGGGTGTCGCCGGTTTTTCAAACACCGACAATCACGTTCGATTTGGTCGTCGGCATCAACGCTGCCGACCTTCTCTCAACCACCACCACCGACGCTCCCTGTTTCGTTCTTCACTCGTCCCACCCTTCACGCAATAAAGAGCGATTAGTAAGTAATTTTATGTTCTATATTTCATTAGCCGCCTCAACTTACAACGCTCTAGGTACATATATCGCGACAACCAAATGGCACTCGCCCGTACGTGTCGCGAGTCACCCCGTTTTTCAAAGGCTGTGGGCCGTTCGAGAAGCCTCAGGGTGGATAGTGGCGAAGAACTGTGAAAGATGATAACAGGAAAATAGGGATGGAGAGGCCCGCCCGGTACGACGCGTCGACTTATTTCGCGGCCTTGCCTCTTAACCCCCTTCACTGATCCACCACCGTCTCCTCAACGAACAGCTGCAAAATATACGTCGACCCACGCTACCCACCTCCAAAACTTCCCGTTCCTGGTGCCTCCCGAGTAGTTTGTACGGCGCGGCATCTCACATTACCCGGACTTTAACCAACACAAGCCGATATTTGGATTTGCGTACTCAAACGACAGAAGAACGATCGCGAGAAGCAAGTGTGTAGGTCGCTATACCTCCTAACCGCGCGATAAATACTTTTAGAGTGAGTTTTTCTATCGAAAAGGATGAAAATCGCAGCATGGCGGTCGATTGACGCGAAAGCAGCAGAGTTACTCACCTCAGGTGCGTGGTTCATTTTTTTTTTTTTTTCAATAAAACGGCGCATTCTGACTAATCATGTCTGCGATCCAGATGATACCCACTCTCTCCGGGGATGTTGACGATGACCGAACTTCCAAACAAGCTAGTTATCTTTTTCAACTTTGTTACATTTGTGTGGCCGGCAAGATGATGGAGCGTGCTAAAAATGTAGGTCCCCACACACAGGCATGTAAGGCATCGTACGCTGATCATATATTCGGATCTGAAGACTCACAGCCCGAGTGCGCACGACGCCACTACACACCCCGGGTTGACCTTTTAGCTTCAGCCGTTCCAAAATTCCGCATACATCCACACTTCCGAGTCTTCAAGGCAGCTTTCGTTTAGAAATTAGTCTCCATTCAGAGCACTAATCGCCGTCTCTTCAGCTCCCACCCTATTTCGAGCACCCCATCAGCCTTTCCTCCATCAGACCTTCGCCATCGATCAGGTGGTTTTTTCTTTGATACATGTTCTTTCTTCTCACCCGTCATAAATTCGCCTTGATTTCGCGCCTGATTTTCTTATTGTTGGTGAGATCTGTCGCCATTCGTCTGTTTCCAATCGTCTAGTCGCTGATCGAAGTGCTAACACATCGGCACCTCCGGTCTGGAAAGGACCTTTCCAGACGTATCACCCACGATGTCAAATATTTAAAATGTAAATGAACATATCTGAGAATCAAACATTTAAAATATCCCGCTAAGTGGTAAATATCTCGATATTTGAAATGCCGAGCATCGTGGAACCAAAATTTCCATGTTGACAAACATTTCAAAGGGAAACCTCCGAGCCACGAGGACCGACATTTCAAATGAAGGCGATGAAGCAAATAAAAGAAACATTTCATATGAAAAATCCCTTTACAAAGAGTCGGACATTTTAAATGTCAAACGACGTGAACAAAAAAAATCTATTTTAAATGAAAGGCATTGTAGAATATTTTCTTACACGGTGATTTTCATTTGAAATATAAAGTTCCTTTCCAGATTGCGCCCACTCAGTGCCCGCTCATCGCCCACCAGTTGCCCACCAGCTGCGCATCTGTCGGGATCGGGATCGGCAACGTATGTAAGCAGGCGCTTTGGTGGGCATTCAGCTTACATAATATCCTGAGCCAGCCATCTCGCGATTGCGTGCCGCTTGCCTTCCTTTCAACCACCACTCTTTCCACGTCCTCTGTCTATCAACCGGTCTCCGACATGGATCCGATTACGGCGGGCACAACTTTGAATGCACCGTCCTCTCCTGTGGAGGAGAGGTCAAAGGATTTCAGGGATAACCAGGTACGTCACAAAACGAATCCCCAGAGTACAACTAACACACCCTCCCCCATCGTTGCAGTGCTTGCCGCCCCTCCCCGCCTCTCCTCTCCCTGCCAATTCTCTGCCACTACCTATGACGGGCACCACACCGAAGTAACGGTACGATCCCATGCTCGCGGCCACATCACAGCGACGGGGTGAGTCCCACCATCGGTGTTGCTGCGTCACGTCAAGGATGTGCAAGTGGCGGGCAACGCCACTCATCATCTGCGACAAGTGTTGTGCCAGGTCCCCACCCATCCTTGCAACCATGCGACCATGCTACGGTGCGAGCTTGCTGCTGGTGAGAAACTTCGCCTACCATCTTCACCCGCCGACTGGACAACACGCCACTTTCCTGACTTTCAACCACCACGCCACTTTTGACGCCCACCGTCCTTCCACCGGTCCTCAACGACGGCTTTCCCATCAAATACCACAGAAGTTGCAGAATTTTGGGGATAACCCGGTACGTCGCAAAATAAACGCCCTGTTCTAACCCACACCCACCCAATCGCAGGGTTGCTCGCCCGCCCCTCGCCCGCCCAATTTGTTGCCCACCCTATGCCCACCCCCATTTATGACAGGCATCGCCTGAAGCCACCCGATGTTCCAATGTGCACGATCACATCATGGTGACGACGACATATAACTGGTGAGGAACCCCAACACCTTTGTCGCTGCGTCACGTCGGGCATGCGTAGACGGTGGGCAACATGATGGGGGTGCTTCCACATTGACACGGAGACCCACCGCGTCGGTTTTGGGGTGCCAGGATGCCACGAAAAGATGCCACACCGGATCATTAACCTGCGATGAGGTGCAGTGGGCACCACCTTGGGACGTCGTCTCGAACGTCCTTCCTGGGTGATGGGGAAACTGACCGCACCTGTACACAATTCTATTTACCCCCACAACAACCACTCAGTGGGGTCGACCGCGCAAAACGGGAGGTCTCTACTCCCTCCGTTCCTTTTTCCTAGTTCACACCACAATTTACTTACGTATTATCTCTTCTATGCGGCGATTTCAAGTCAAATAGTGTATATTCTGGGATAGACACAATGTATATACTCAAAAATACGAAAAAAAATAGCCATGCGTGTATGCAATATTCTGTCTGATGGGTGGCTGACAAGCGCAAGACGAGCGGGCAATGAGTGGGCGCTTTCTGGAAAGCTCCTTTTCACTTGAAATATATTCCATTCTGAAGAGCTTCGTGTAAAAATTTTTTATACTTGAAATGGAAACTTTTCATTCACACTGCTCGCCATTTGAAATGTCTTTCTCCTTGCAAGGGAATTTTCCATTTGAAATGTTTTCTTTATTTCCTTCGTGATCTATATTTGAAATGCCGGTCACCGTGGCGCGGAGACTTTCATTTCGAATGTTTGTCGGCCTGGAATCTTTATTTTCACTATGCTTAGCATTTGAAATGCCGAGGTATCAACCACATAGCAATATATTTTAAATGTTTAACTCCGAGATATGTTCATTTATATTTTAAATATTTTACATCTTGGGTGATACGTCTGGAAAGGTCCTTTCCAGGTCAAAGGTGCCGATGTGTAATCTGCGATGGTCGACGTTGTGATTTGTCCTTCTTGATTGTAGACCCCCGGCCCTGTTGCAAGATTTCTGTTGCTGCTGTTGAATTATAACCCCTCCTGTTTTAGAGAACTGGGTTCAGGCTAAGTACTCTCCATACAGGCGACTTTCTGCGTTCTCAGGGGGTCAACCGGTCACTGTCATGTACGGCTGCACTCTTTGACTCTTGGGTTGGTCTAGCAACAGGGGATTATCGAGCCACTTCTTTACTTACAACTCGCCCGAGGAGCTCAAATAAGACGACGTGATCAGGTTCACCCGTTTTCTCATGGTATTTACTCAAACTGTTAATTGCGTTCTGTTTTACTTGACAGGCGGATCTATCTCAGTCACCTGTACATGTCTGTCCACATCTCGAAGATTAATTGCCCAACTGTATCCTCGTACACCACGTTAATTTTTATTCGATATACCACATCTTTTAAAACACATCACTAGGTTTCAGTCAATTTGCATCTAATCAGCTAACTAGCAGAACAATCTATGTAATACTAGTCGGCACATATTACATCAAACCAGACTTGGATATTGTCTATGTAGACGACCGGCTGGATATTCGAGCGACATAAGGAGGAGGTAATTCTTGGATTCTATCCGCATCTTGATGTCGGAAGACTGCTGCCTCGCTCACTCTCAGCGTAACCAAGGCAGATGGTACACGTCCTAATGATGAATCACGGAGATTTGGGAAGTTAGGACGTTGCGGTTGGCGAGAAGCGGACGGGTTGGGGAAAGGATCATGAATAACTTCCCTGTTGGTTTGATTCGCATTTTTGGCTTTCACGAGCAGTAACGCCGCCTTGCCAAAAATTGATTGTTCAGAGGAGGGTTTTGGATAGCCGTCAGTGGACAGTATTCTTGGTTTTTCGTCAGTGAATTGTGTTGGAAGAAGTTGTAGGAATTTCGCTCGTTTTTGTTTCTGCAAATGGGAAAGAACAGCCCAACCAATTCCCAAAAGCGCTAGAGACACAGTTACACCAACAATAATCGAATGGTGTTTTTTTTCTGATCGAGCAGCTTCCTGGGCGTCTTCTAGGATGTTATCTTGCGTTGAATTGGTGGCCTTGCTGGCCTGTGAAGAACATGAAACGTCTTCTGATCCTACGGGGCGCGGTAAATTGTGAGTCTGCTTTGGAAGTTTTCCAAGCACCAAATTACCCATTACCTCTTGTTTTCACTGCAGGTGTTCCGGTAGCCCATCTACCCACTCTGCTAATACATTGAAAAAAAGCAAAATACTAAGACTCTGAAATGTTCTTACGAATCGCTGACTGCAGCTAGTACAGTCGGTTAAACGAAACGTCAAGCACAAAAATACGCTATACACACCTATCAACTGAGTCCCTGGGTCGGCTCTATTGATGAAAGTAAAAGTATCGAGACCGAGCGGCAGGGTTACATTTTGGGTACTAGGAGAATTCAGGGCGGACAGTGTTAACGTATACGGGGGAAGGCCACCATTTATTGTTAAGCCCCATGGTTGGCAGGTGGTCAACTCATTGGTGACATTTGCGGCAACAGTGAAGGGAGGCGTATTTATGGGGGGAAGAATGCACTGTATCGAGTTACCAGCTTCAAATTAACTTACTTTTAGTTTCATAATAAGAAATACACTGGAAATTGACTCACGAACGACCCTGAAAAATTGAGGTGGGGTACTACCACTACTACCGTTCGCATCAACAACAGTTAGAAGAAGTTGTGATTCTTTTTTTGCGTGAGTTGGTGGCCCAAAAGACATGTAACTTTACTCACCAAGAGGTTGTGTAACTGTCCAAGTCAGGTTGCTCTCATCTGTCCCAATGAAAGATGTTACTGGAGTACCATTGACCGCATATGATATCATGTAGTATGGAGGTGTACCGTGAGTGGCATTCGTGCTGGGGTCAAATGATTGAACGACTATCTGCAATGGGGTACATGTCTTTATGAAATTTTCAGGGGAAACTGCCTGTAACCCAGAGAAGAATTATTAGTAAACCGCACAAAGAGTCGAACAGAAACTCCGCACGGAATCTGTAAATTTCCACCTGAACAATTCGTGGGTCTGCGTCAGGGACAACCTCACATAGGTTGCAAGAATCGAGATGGTGAACAAACGCCGAGTGGTAAACAACATATTGCCTGACTTAATGAAAAGAGTATTCGGAAAGAAACTTGTGACTGCTCGAATCAGTGAAAGGGGACTACTTAAACCATTTCAATCGTACGAATCCTTCATAAAAATAGCAATGTTGTGCTAGGAACGAGAAACAAATTGGTTGTACATACATATGCTCTTAACTGTGGCAAGGCAAGAATAGAGTCAAATTTGTGGATACCCATCACGATCATGATGTACAGGCAAAGACACCAGATTGCTGGAATCAACGATGGTGTAACCAGTGCCAACTAACATCCACGAAATGACGAATAAGGCCCAAACAAGGAAAATAGAACCCAGTCTCAAGATCAAAATGGTTCACATCGTGTAGGTTGTTGCCAGACAAACGCCAATTCCCCCTTACTTGGGATCATCAGCACCCGTGGAGGGTCGTCAAGTGAGCAATTGGCTTGCTCGTTCTGCGAGATACGTAAACAACGGCCTCAAGTAGGCTTACTGTAGTTGCCAGATCAAAGACTCGTGCACCGGGGACGCGTTTATGTGACAAGGTGAGATCTCGAGGGCTTAGCTTATAAGACGGAAGACTTTTGATAATAGAGATGACGGAAATCAATAGAAACGCAGGAGGTGTTGTGGGGTTTCGAGAGTAACCCTTTAATCGGCCAGATCACAAGGAGACAACTCAGACAAGTAGACGAGATCACGAGTAGGAACTTCAGAATACGGAGATTAGCACTGAACGTGCATTGAAAAAGGTCAGGAAAGATGTTTTTAGAGGAAGAACGAATAAAACGAGGGAAACCGAAGATATTCCTGTGAGGGAGAAGCGATGTGAAGAGGTACATTCCCAAGCATAGATTTCGCCAAGGAACGAGAAAAAATAGAAACAAATCGGCTGAGGCCGGAGGACGAAGAAGGGGAGAGGGTCGCACAACAGCCGCTTCCGACTCCCAGCTCTTTACATACCTTTCACATGGCGCTATCCTACAGTACGCCTTGCCTCGCACCAGACTGAGGTAGCGCGGGAAGCGGGCAAGCAGGTTGTCCCATCTCGCAACGGCTACGCTTTTGAGAGCTAGCTCTTCACTGAACACCATCCCAGGCACAATCTTGCACCGCGCCGGACTGGAGTAGAGGCTCCACCTCGTGCAACAGGTATCAACGACATCATGCGGCCTAGGAGAAAGGAAAGTTAAAAAGAGAACGATGAGGAAAAACAAAAACGAGCATGATGGCCGATATGCAAACATGGATTTTAAGGGAAAGACAAGACACAAGATGACAAAGTTTCTCGGTTTATGACTCGTCAGCTAAGCAGGCGAGTTATTCGCCGCCGATACCCCTACTAGTACATATCGCAGGCAAAACATTCAAGATCGACGTTTTCCTGCGATCCAAAACTCGAATCGATAACACAGTCTCGGCCGCTTGGTCACGTCCCCATCTGTAGACCCACTGCAATAAGCAACTCGCAATGGGCAGCGCATGGGTTTCGCCAGACGTGATTCTGGCCCAACAACAACCACCCACAAGACCGCGAAGTTGACCGCAACTTCTAAGAAGTGGCTGGAGCCTTTCAAGATACGACCTTCAAAAAAAAGAAAAGAAAAATACAAGAGAAGTCCTTATAGGCCGTCGCACGGCGTGATCCTCCAGTTTACAGAGAAACCATAAGAAAATGAGCCAAAAAAAGCCTTTCGTATGGCTTCGCCTGAGTCAGGCGACGCGTTATTTAACCCGTACGTGGTGAGAGCCGAGGCCCGAGGACTCTTGACACAGAGGTATTAGAAAACCCCCGAGCGCAAGTGCGAAGACGGTGGTTCCCCAGTAGTCGCAAATGTGTCGGATTAGGTGTGACACGACGGAAAATGGAGGTAAATGGGTGGCCTGCGAGCCTGCGACTGCGAGAGTACCAAAGAAGAGATAATGAAATAGAAAAACGGGGGAAGCCACGCTTCTAGCCCAAATAGGGATGAAAAAGCCCAACTAGAGTCTACGATTTCGGTCTAGTAGCCGCTCTCGAGACCGTAAACTCGAGGGCCAATTCGACAAAGTGCGGCCTTACGAGTCTCTCCCTGGTCCGACTTCAAGGAAGAAAGAGAAAAGAAAAAGAGGGAAAAAAAAACATCCAGTGTCAATTGCCATAGCACGTTGTCGGTGAGCGTAACGCGAGGCTATCGAACACCGACGTAGATGGCAGATCATAACAAGAAGAGCGCAGATAGGCACCTTCGTACACGATTGCCAGCGCCCAGTGACACATCAATTTACCCTCGTCAGTGAGAGGGGCTGACGGCGTGGGGTGCTCGAAGGAGAGATGTTGACCCCCCAACGCCAGTGCGAAGACGGTGAATTCCAGTAATCGCAAATTAGGCGGGGGCACCACTGTAAACGGGGATCAAGAGCCTGCGACAGCAATGACCACCAGAGGAAAAGGATGAGAAAAGTCTAAGGGGGATCTCCAGTACCTGGGACTGAGGAATGAAGCATAAACACACACCATAGGTTGTCCATCCGACGCGAACCTCCCTGCAATCTAACCTCGTGCGTATCAGAGCCAACACGACACAAACCTCACTTGAGCTCGTAGTCTTTGCCAGACGTGGGTCGGATACCCAAACGAACATGCACGCAACACGCCGAAGGGTTCAACGCTGAGAGAGCCGGCGAGCATGTGTCTCGTACCACCGCGGCCCTGTCCGCTGGCCTCTGGCCTGGTGAACCATCATAAGAAGTCATAGCACGAGCTCCAGGTAGACTCGCGTTGCTGATAAGAAACAGATTGGGCGGGCAGATGCGTTGGACTAACTCGTTGACTGAGGATGGAAGTAGGAAGGAGGAACAACAAGCCTCGCTGGCGGCGATGTATTGGATGTTGAATTCGAACTTAAGTCACATGACATGCCTCTCTCGATGATATCGGACTTCAACTGGAAGCCTCCTCCTCGCCGTGATTATTGGCCGATATTCTAACTTGATCGAGCTTCCCGCGTGGGATGTAAGACGAATGAGCAACCAGTGTTCAGCCCCGCGCCACCAATTTACTGGACATTTGCCTTCCCCCGAATCTCCCCACTCCGAGACTTGGGGGCCTTGAATGCTATTCTTGTCTTCACTTCTCTCCAATTCTAGGTGCGAGTAAATTTGGTTCCCGAAATCTTTTGGATTACACGCTGTAATAATGTCTGCGAGATCTGCAACTCTTAATACTAGGCCAGCTAGCCATTTCAAAGGAGTAAACAAAGAAGAAGGGAAGGGCGCCTAGTAATGCCATTACAGCGCACCACCACCAGCGGTTCGTGGAAGAACTGTTATTCCCCTGTAAAGTCGCTAACCCAATTTAATTTACAACTGGCATAGTAATAATCATCACTCTACGCACAATATCAGTACCAAAAGCTAGCCAAATTTAGAAAGCCAATTCAAATCAACACTCAGAATTTTATGCTGAACGTCGGAAGAAACAGAGGTAAGTAGGAGTGGACAAATTAGGATAGGATACGGTAGAGATGTGAATGTGAAAATTGTACTCGTAGTGGAAACGAAGACGAAGAGGCGAGAGTAAATATCAATAGCCAAAGTGAACGTACGGTACCCAAGTCAAGAACGCCTCATCACCCTCTCCAAGACTCTCCCGGACTTTCATTGTAGCATAATCCAGGGCGTAGGCTGCTTTAGTGTGGTCCAATCCGTTGGGTCTCCTATTCTCGAGTAAATATTCGTAGAACCATTTTGCAAACTCCGGCCCATGGCGATCAGAAATGCTCCACATCGTACCTACCACCCCAGAATAGCCTGCAGAGAGCATACCAGCTGCGAGATGCACAACTTCTTCCGATAATTTGGCGTCGCCTTTGCTTGTCTGACAAGCTGAAAGGAAGGCGAACTCCGGGTTTGGGATTTTCTGTCGCATGATCTCGAGGAGCTCGAGACGACCATCATAGAGATGGACGCCGCTCTTCAGGGGATTTTCTGTGTCCTGAATGCCGTGACATGCGAAATGAACCCAACTGCAAGCGTTCATTTCTGTCTTGACATTGTCTGTGGTGGCTTCTTTGTTTTCTAAAAGCAGCGCCGGGATAAGGGCTTTACCCATGATTTCTTTGAGGTAATGTGTCTCCTTTTCTGTACAAGGGATTGAAGGAAGACCTGGTGTGTTTGGGTTAATGAGTAGAATATTCGTGCGTTTTTTGGAAGTGGAGGAAGTGGAAAATTTCTGGTTGAGGGACTGGACTGTTGGTGTATAAGACGAAATTGCAAAATCAGAAATGCATATTTCAGGCTTGTGTGATGAGCCATATATCCCAGCTGCATGGAGTGGAAGAAATGCTAGTGGGCCAGTTGGACACCACCATATACGGCGGCGAGCTGAAGGATTGCACTGAGTCTTCAAAAATTCAGTATGAAGAAGCTTCCAAAATAAAATAACTTACAGAGTATCCTAATGCTGCAAGAATCGGTTGGACAACTTTGTCCCAAAGTGTTTGCAGGATACGCGACATAGACTGCTTAGAGTCAAGCCGCATGCCACGATCTTGATCTTCTAGTTCCCGTTGCTTGAGGAGATCTATTTGAAGGGTTTGTTTCATTGTCTCTGCTTCTGCCAGACTGAAGTGCTCCAATGGAATATGGATCGGATCCATGAGTCCAGCTATAAGAGCTAAAGCATCGCACTGCGTGTCATAAATGTTGAATACAATAACAGTGCCATCATTGGGTAACGAAGAAAGAAGGTTGACAGCCTTGGGCGGCTGAAGAAAATCAGCAAAGTCTGGAAGACCTCGAACTTCTTCAAGAAGTCGCTTGTAGTCAGCAGCAAGGCGGGCATGATTAAGGGTCTCGTCCTGAATGCGAATTTCCTCAGCAAGAGTTCCATGTAAGGAAGGAATTGAGTGGGTTCCATAGTATTCCAAAGCACTTGCAACTTCCATAAATCGATTGGCCAAGGAAGAATGATGCATGCAAAGAGCATTAACTGGGGAACGCAGTTGGTTGATCTGGTTCCACACTAAGCAACGACCCTGCTCAAGCCATTCAAGTGCATAATCTGGCCTTCCTGATGTGATAGCAAGAACCACAGCAAGTCCTAAAAAATCAGAATGGACAAGAAGGTTAATATGGCGCTGATGAACTGTTTGTTCCAATCCGGCAACCTCAGAAAGCAAACTAATGGCAAGGGAAAAGTAGGGTAGGCAACAAGAATTGCCATACTTTGCACACAAATGGGCAGCAAGTTTGGCAGAGTGCAGGCGAGGAGGTGGGGCACCATTGGATAAAGTAGCGTGATGATATGATGCAACACTGTCTTTGATGTCAGAGACAGATTGGCAAAGTTCAAAGCGATGCAAGTATGAACTCCCAAGGTTGTGGAACCGCTTTGAAAGGTCTGCATGGTCAGGAGGGGTGAATTCAACTGCTTTCCGGAGGTGAGAAATGGCCGAACTAATATCCTCAAAGTTCCCTGTGCGTCTAAACTGGCATAAATACGAAATTCCAAGGTTGTTGCTCCAAGTTGGAAGGTTCATATGGCCAGGAGGAGAGGATTCAGCTGCTTTCTGGTAGTGAGAAATTGCAGAAGTAATATCATTGAGGTCCCCGGTGTGTTCAAACCGGCGTAAATACAAAAGTCCACCATCGAAGCAAGTTGTAAGGTCCATGTGGCTAGGAGGAGTGGATTCAACTGCTTTCCGGTGAAGAGAAATCGCAGAATTAATATCATTGAGGTTCCCGGTGCGTTTAAACCGGCGAAAATATGAAGTTCCAAGGTTGTTGAACCGACTTGGAAGGTCTGCATGGTTAGGAGGAGTGGATTCAACTGCTTTCTGGTGGTAAGAGATAGCTAAAATAATATCATTGAGGTCCCCAGTTTGTTCAAAGCGACACAAGTACGAATTTCCAAGGTTGCTGAACATTAATGGAAGGTTCGCATGGCCAGGAGGAGTGGATGCAACTGCTTTCTGGAGGTGAGAAATGGCAGAATTGATATCATTGAGGTCGCTGGTGTACGTAAAGCGACTGAGATACGAAATCCCAAGATTGTTGAACCAACCTGGAAGGTCTGGATGGCCAGGAGGAGTGGATTTGATTGCTTTCTGGTGATGAAAAATGGCAGAATTAATATCACTGAGCTTGCTGGTGCAGTCAAAGTGATATAAATACGAATTTCCAAGGCTGCTGAACATTATTGGAAGGTTTGCATGGCTAGGAGGAGTGGATTCAACTGCTTTCTGGTGGTGAGAAATCGCAGAATTGATATCATTAATATCCCCAGTGCGTTCAAAGCGGCAAAAATACGAATGTCCAAGGTTGGTGAACAGACTTGGAAGGTCAGTATGGCCAGGAGGAGTGGATTTGATTGCTTTCTGGAGGTGAGAAATGGCAGAATTGATATCATTGAGGTCTTTGGTCCATTCAAACCGACGTGAATACGAAATCCCAAGGTTGTTGAACCACTTTGATAGGTCTGCATGACCAGGAGGAGTGGACGCAACTGCTTTCTCGTGGTGAGAAATTGCAGAAATAATATCATCGAAGTTCCCGGTGCGTTCAAACCGGCGTAAATACGAAATTCCAAGGTCGTTGCTCCAAGTTGGAAGGTTTACATGGCCAGGAGGAGAGGATTTAACTGCCTTTTGATGGTGATATATTGCCTGGTTTATATCATGGACGTCTGTGGTATATTGGAAACGAAGCATATAAAAATCTCCAAGAATGCTGGATGTATCATGAACAGGCAGTGCAACTAAGAAATCTGCACTTTCCAGAATTTCAATTGCCTTGCTAATATCGTCAATGTTTTTTGTGAATTTGCACCGCTCATAGAATTCCATCACCCACTGGAGCTCGTACATGGCTCTGTTTGGTGCCACATTGTCATTGTGGAGCACTAAATTTGATTGTGAAGCTACAACTAGGTCAGCAAATTGGTAATAATACAACCATTAACTCGTACCGGCTCTATATAGCAACCTGATACTCACATGAACGTCCTTTTTTACTGACGCAAATGCACTCTCTCCTTCAAAGTCTACACCTGTCGCAAATAAGCAAATTTTCCCCCGTGAAACAATCATTCAATGCTTACATCCCTCTACGCAAGTCATGTTATAAATTTCATCTTCTGTAAAGGTGAGGAACACTTCATCCCCTCCATTCTCCGATTGAATAATCAGTGTTATATCGATGTCGTCTTGGTTACTTAATTTTGTTGCAGTAGGTGGTCAATTCGTTCGGTTCAGCACACCCTCTAAAAAGTGACTCACAACTTCATATTTCCATTTTCTTTCCAATTTGTGGCGGAGATCCTCGTAAGCTGTAAACCCTCGAAACCGTCACGGAGACACAACTTGAACTCCTCGTCAGCTCGACGATGAACAGAAAACTCGATTAAAATATCTATATTGTATGGTCAGGGCTGGAAAAAACGTGAAGGAGTCAAGCCTTACCGCATGATAAATGTGTACTAGCACCAGTCAATAAAAGGTCATTTTCCGTTCTGACCGATCCCCCATTAATTTTTGGTTGTGTTGGGCGGGGCAATACATGTTCTTTGGGAATCGCGCAAGATGTCTTGACTGTGCCAATGCATGGTCAATTTCATTCACCGTCAATGTCTGAAATACAGCCCAATAATAGGACGTACCCATTGATTCTATGACCGAGGGAATGGCGATGATAGAAGTACCAGAGGTGTCTAGTTGAACTGGAGATCCCAGATGTGCCGTATTTACGCACTGAGGTTGCGGCTTTCGACACCCTTGGGTTTGAGAACCGGAGGGTACAATTTTAACTTCTATAAAAACCATTGTGGGTAATGGGGTGAGTAAATTGGAAGAGTGCGTATGTGAAGCAAATTAGACGCCAACAAGGTCGAAGTTTGACACTTGAGAGTTTTTTAGGCGGTTTTATGGACAAATTTGCTAGGAGACCAACAGAACTGCAGAGAAAAAAACTGGACATCAGATTGCTATGTTGCATTGCATTCAGTTGCAATGTGGTAGACGAATGTCATTCGATTGAACACAGGCTGTATTTGAATCGACGAGACACCTGCATTAGTAATTGCTGTGCACCAAATTTTTCTTGAGCTCCCAAGAAAAGCACAGGATTCGCATATTAGTGGTCACTGCAGGCGCTTGCAAACAATCTTTAGAGGGGTGAATCCCATCTGCTCGAGTATATTGTACCTGTGCCGGACTGCACCAGGATCAATGTTTAGACGTGGAACGAAACTTCCGTCAGCGTTTTCGCATTTCACGCATTCCTAGATTATCAATTTACTATAACTCGTACAGTGGTAGCTTACCGCGCTTCCCCCATTTCACCGTGCCATATAGCCATCATTCATGTACCCTACTCCACATTCTGTAAATTTTTGACTAAGCCGCCCGGTTCTTTCATCCAACTTTCATCTACAAGCTTATAAAATCGCTGAAATATTTCCCTACTCCGGTTCGGCGTGCCGTTGTTGTCTTAACATCGCCTCAGATCTGTATTTGGAGCAAGGGGATATATATGGCCTTGAGCTCCCTATGCGCACGGAGTTCATGAAGTTGGTATCACTTTCTGCTACACGTGGCACCTAACTTTAATGAGCATAGCTATTATAACGCATAGAATATAGAAATACGATTATCATGGCCACGGGGGATGATCCAGTGTGAATAGCATGTATACGTCGTATTCACATACTTACTTAGAACTAATGGGCCAGAGCGTCAAACTTTTTGGGGACTATTATTGAACGTTGGAGGTTGACAGATACAGCCTCAAGCAAATAGTTATACGTAAAATGATACACAAGTAAAAATTTTGTTGGATAGATTTATCCTGCATGCAACACAAGACTCATGGATGTGCACAGCGGATGGCAACGCGTAAGTAGAACGCGTTTTGATCACGTGAGTGTTGACGTGTTCGCTTTGGGAGATTTCTGCGTTTCCCAAGACTCATATGCATATTGATTCCTTGCATCCATCTTGTTGCGACGCACACTGCTTTCTGAACACAAAAACCGTACTAGACAGAGGGAATGATGTTAAATCCGCGTCGCTTCATGGGTTTGGGTTAGTTCGACGAACCTCATGTCGCTGATTCCCATTTGAAGTCCAGCACCATCTCATCGAGCGCAGGTGAGAGGTCAGATGAGTGCCTCATACATAGAACACTCGACTACGCTGACCTCCTACCAATTTATATAGTTGACTTGATCAGCCTGGGTGCAAGCAGTGACTCGGCGTCGGCAGCCTAGGCACATATTTTACATCTTTTTTCTGAATCGAAGTTGAGCAGTGTACCTACCCTGCAGCTCTCTTCAGATGCAGCCAAAATCGATGGCATGCTCATCATCCTTCCATGAGTCCCATGACTATTCCGGTTTTTCTCTCCGCTCTTTCGTTGGCCGCGATCCCCAACTTCTAAACTCTCCATCAACTCGCGTGAAAATAGCTGAGCCGCTGAAGAACCTCCGACACTGTTTTCGTGGTCTTCATTTCTGCTGGGCTCTGTAGTGCTGAAGCAGGCGTAGACATTGGCCCGTTCTCGTGGAGATTAGGAGGTGGTGGTTGGACGGATGGGGAGGATCGTCTTCCCTCCCGAAGTTGATAGGTCGTCGCATCCGGCATCCTTGGCCTTCGGGAGCCCGTCGTCCAACGTGCTTCATCCCTAACATACTATATGCTTTTCGACGCCTTTTTTTCAGGACTGACTGTTCATTCAACGCATTTCCGATGTATTACATGGCATACATCCAACAATCAGCCCTCTCCCACTTTCTTTGCCTCGTTTTTGCCTGGACCATAAACCCTTTCGTCACCTCTCCGACTTAACATCGAGCATACCCCATCGCTCTCGCCTCATAACTGCCTGCACAGCTAGAGCTTCGGTATTGACCTAATTACTTGATCCGACTTCCTCTGGACCCGTCCAGTTCGTAGCACCTTTCAACGCAGTCGAAGAGTGCTGTTTGGGATTAACGATGCATATACGAATGTGACCTGCCAATAGAAGGGTGGTCATTGCTGAATTCGTGGTGTGGTGCTTAAGCGTCAGCAGAGGGGGTTACTTCAAGGGTCTGTTCGGTTGATCGGCGAAGATCGATGAGGATCAGGAGCGCGCGTCAACTTGCTTGCTCAAGTAGGGACTGGCATCAAGTGGTGGAATCGGTGGTCTGACGCTCTGTACGAGAAAACGGCTAGAGGGCGAGGTTGGAAAGGCATTCGCAATGAATGAGTTTCTATTGGTAACTGTCTTATGCTCCTACCAGAACCAATTGAAGAATGCTGCTTATATATGCTCTCCTTAGGTCGCGAGGTAGAATAATGATCACGATCACGATCACGACCACGACCGAAATTTGCGAAATTTTCTCTATTTTTTGGATTACGTCCCCGACGACGGCAGGCTTGTATCTATTTGCCTCCTTGTTCCCTGGTGGGCTGTCTTTTTTTCACTCTCTCTGTATCGAAATCTGACATCATCTGGGTCAAGTTTTCACCTAGTTATTCGTTCATCAAAACACGTCCCAAAGAAACGACGTCACTGCACGTCTCTATGGCACCTGCCGCTAGCCTAAGCCAGCACGTAGCCTAGGTATCCGCGATGTAATCATGCAGACTGAGCGAGTCTGTTGCTCGCTCTCACTTGGCGACTCACCACACCCGATGCCTCAGGCGATGCGGCTCCTGTTACCGATGGCATGAAATTTGTTGTGCTTGCTGGTCCACCAGATGGATATCGAACTCTGCTTGGTGTGTGAACTCCTCTCTGTTTCGTCTTTGTTGTTCTTTCCTCGGCCAAGGCTGCTTTCTTCCTTCCATCTCCCCACCGTACTTGCTGCTCCACCCGCTCATGAACAGTCTCGACTCGCCCATCATTCGAGCCCCATGCTTTGACATTGACCCTGCTTAGCAGGAGGCCGGTAATGGCTGTCGAGTAAAGTTTGAATGGAAAATCATCATATAATAATCGATTGGTGCGTACTTTCAAAGAGCAGGTGCGGTCCTCATTCGCGGTGAATGTGGCAACTCTGCAAGACTCAACCAGTCAGTCGTTCACTTCCAGGAATGTCCTGATCTACCTCATTGCGATCGTGAGTGACCGCCTTGTCTGCTGTCGTCACCGCATTTGGCCATCATGTACGCTTTACCTACATGTTAACTATAACGCTATCGTTGAATTTATAATTTTTTTTTTGTATAGAACGTCGCAACTAGCGCCGGCGTCAACTTCTCCTAGTGTCCCTACCTCATTGAATCATGAGGGTTGTTCTCCTGGCCTTAAATTTTGACTGCTGCCATATAATCGCCACTTCGTCGGCCAGTCTGACTTGCTCGTTGGATGATCAAGGATGATTTTGGGTTCTGAGGGTCAGCAATTAGCGCAGGCTCCTCTCGTGCCGACCGCAAGATGTCAAACCAGAAGGCAGAAGTTACAGGTGAAATCGAGGTAGAGCAACGGCCAAAGATCAATGTCCCAGTTAATGAGAAGATACGTGAAATCTTAATCTTGGCGGATTCCCGATTGAGCTCTTTTTTCGTTCGCCTGGTTATATGCAAGCGAATCATCACACGTCCGAGCCTCACTGTCGACAGGAAGGAAGGAAGGAGATAGGACGGATGATTCAGAAAAAACCACAGCTCCGGCTTCAGCTACGCCAGCACGCGTGAGGATGGAGAGGAGGAGCACAGGGAGAGTCCTCATCAGCAACGACGCGCGGACTGAAGTTTCCAGATGTAGAACAGACCGTAAGCGACTGTTAAGTTCCAAGTTGGGGGTATGGGAGAGTTGAGATTCGGGGCTAACGCGATACTCTACTGATTCTGAATACGGAAGCTCTGCGAATGGGGGGTGGGGAATGGAGGAATGGACTGGAGAGAAGATTAAAAGACAGGAGGTGCTCGCTGGCGCTGGACTCAGAGGGCGTGTAGACACGGGTGAGAACGCGAATATGAAACGAAAAGTCAGAGAACAAGGTTAAAGAGAGTAAAAAGACTCGGCCAAAAGAGCAAAAAATGAGTTCGACACGTACCATTCGCCCCAAGTCAATGTTACGACCACAGCAGCTGCAACACAAAGATCCCAATATTCTCCCCTCCAATGCTACGCCGCTGCCAGTACCCACACATCAAAGGCCAACTTGCAGCAAGATCCCGCCCAAGAAGATTGGTAGCCGAGTGGACATGCGACGGCAGTGGCAGTGCATCCTTCTGGATTCACTCCCGGTTCGAGTCCTAGGACGGAGGTAGTAGGCGAGTCCGAGTCACCCTGTGCATCGCGTTGAGTGTTCAACAGGCTAACGGGGGATAAGGACGTCGAGTGAACAATAGATGTGTCGTGAGAAGTGCGGAACGTCACCGAACAACTTGATGGCGCGATGGCGGAACACAGCCACTAAATCTAATCTTATCACCACTTCGTCTCACAAAAGGTGGGCAGCTCGATATCCAACGTAGTTGCAGCTTGCGTTCCTTGTCTTCACCGGTATTCGTCCTGCTTTTTCTTCACTTTCCTGAGACGACGGGACAGCAACACTAATTTCTTCTCGAATACTTTTTACTAGTCCCAGTCTGCGCCTCCTCGTCACTGATCCGTGCTCCTTCGCATCGAAAACTGAAGAGGCGTTGTAAGGTTGAGAGATGAGGGCTGGTGTTAGCCGGCACTAGTAATGCAAAATAGTAAACCACTGCAGATTGCACCACGGTTTTGATAATGCGCTTGAACATCTGGTGACATTGAGCCTTTGTTGCTGGAGACGGCATGGATTCTGAACGCGATGAGCCCTTTCGCTCGTAGCAACCGATACAAAATGTAGAGCCGCTTCCAAGATACCGAACTGAGCGGAGATTGTTGGCGTGAGGAGTTGGTGGTGCATGCCGGTATTGATTATGCACGTAGTAGAAAGCTCTAAGGAAAACGTTAAGTTCTTGTAAGGTCACATTTTATATCACGCAGGGGAAAACTCGCCCATCTCCGCAAGGATGAGAAACATCGGCAGTAGGATGATAGAAGACGACCGGTTCCAGACGAAAAAACATCACCATATCTATTAAATTACACAGATTAGTGATTATCCCACAAAAAAGGATTACCCGCTCATCAGGAGAACGTCCGCAAAAACTAGGGCTAGTACATTGCAAATAGGGGACAAGACCACTCCCCAGGCTGGAGAAACGTATATGGTCACGAAGAAACCCCCACAGTTGAACGCTCAGCTGAACGATGCTGGGCACGTAGATGCTGGTGATAGCACGAACGATCGTTCGTCATTGGAAACCTCTTTTCGTCAATGCGATTTTGGGTAGAGGTTTCAATCATAATATTGTTTTGAGCAGGGTCTTACGATAGAGATAGAGCGTGCTGAAGTAGATGACAGGATAGATTCCTAGAATCGACTAAATAAGTGCTTCAACAAGGGCTCAGTACGGATATCGAAACTTACCGATCATGACCGTAAAAATAATCGTGGAGTTGAGCGAGCCCCCAATATCTGATTTCTGCGTTGAAACAGGAGGGAGTTTGAACGTTGAACGCTGGTGGACATGGTGGCATAACTGGGTGTGGACTAGATGCTGTATCTTTTCAAGTTTCATACTCGTAGCTATTTAATGAATGAACATGTCGACCGAAATCTGCAAACTCACCTGAGTATAGCCACGATACGGAGACACGATACGGATCGTACGATAGCATTGATGTAAGCTTAACTGTGAATATGAAGAGAAAGAGGGTCTAGGATCTCCTTGAGCGTCATTGGCCACAGCCAGACTCGGACGAACCTGGAAGACAATAATCGAGTATTTATCTCAAAGCAGATTGTAACGCCAGTCCGTATTTCTTTCTTCACTGCGTAATTTGCTAGCTTGAGAAGTATCGGGGACGACTTGGATACTACACCCGTTGATTTGGGCAGGCCATGGTCGCAATGCACTGCTAGGATTCTAGAACAATAATGACCGCGCATACAAGCCAGCCACGTCAACTCATAGAACACGAAGCTCAATCTGCTTCCTTACCATCGTGATGA
Source organism: Galerina sulciceps (assembly GCA_023014345.1). NCBI lineage: Eukaryota > Fungi > Basidiomycota > Agaricomycetes > Agaricales > Galerinaceae > Galerina > Galerina sulciceps. Next base: position 1,572,452 of record JAEDXJ010000013.1, on the reverse strand, counting down.
TAGGAGGTGAGGTTGAACGATGAGAACGTATGCCGTTTCGTGGAGGTCGAAGAACGCGTTTATGAATGAGTCAGCCTTCGAGGCGCAGCGCCAAAATCACAGTCACGGGGATAGTTAAATGACCTGTCAAGCAGAGGCTGCAAAGCATTAACCGCAGCTAGCTTGGATGAGGAGAGGACGTCAAGGAAGCGAGAAACGGATGAGTGAAGGAAGTTGGGCAGGGGCGCGTCCTAAATAAGCAGACGCACGGCGATATTAATCATCCATCTTCAATCTTCGAGGTTCACCCAAAATGACGATCACAATGAGTGTCTTGAAAAAAAGATGGCCTCTCGGAGGACCCCGGTTTATATCAGAAAAGGTCTGATCTCGACTCTGGGGGTTTTGTCCGGACGCCATTTGGTGGTTTTTGTCCGGATCGGATCAGGCCTATAGGTGAAAAATCGCAAAAATTTGTCCGGATGACCCAAATTTTCTTCTTCTGAAGCTTCAAAAACCCCAAAATCGCTCCAAAATTGCCTGCGACGCGTAGTTGCATCAATTACGAACGGTCTGTCATGAATACTGGAAAATTTTCAAGGAAATTTTCGAAAAATTGAGAGAATCTCGAGTTTCTGTCCGGATGCGGACCTGGCCATCCCAGCGTTTTGACCACTTGGTGTCCGGATTGGCACCCGGCCGTTTTGCAAAAATCCAAAATTTTTGTCCGGATCTGGATCAGACCGTTTGTGCTATAATCCGGGGTCCTCTCGGAGCCCAAAAATCGAAACGGGGAGGGGTAAGATTCTAGAAGTAGTCACATGAGCTTGACCCGACATCGCCCGCTTTCGTGTTGGTAGAACAGCTGAATTGCAAGTGGAGTAGAATAGAAGACACATCATCCAAGTGAAGGAGGGATTCATGAAAAAATGAGGCTACTACGAAACTGGCTAGAGTCGCCGCGGAAAAAGAAATACAAGGGCTTCATCATGGAGGCGAGGATTAAAAGGTTGCAGACCCATATCATCAACCAGATGTATGCAATAAACAACCATGGAGAAGCATATACGGCGAAAATTGACAGACTGTTGATCTTCCAAATGTTGTTGAAGGCGATGGGTATGTCACCCGCGAGATGGAAGGAGATTGTCAGAAAACCGGTGAGGAGACAGACGTGAACCAGTGTTGGCATCCCCACCGCCAGTAGTGGGTGTACACACCCATTTTTTCGTGGATATACACGTGTATGTCCATGCCCACAGTCATGGGCATGGATATTCGCAGGAGCTTGATGGTGGTTGGAAAGTGTCGCGTCCCAATCCGGTTCATGAATGTTTATGTCATCATGTCAAGGGCCAAATGTGGGCATACTGAGCGGTTTGCAATAAATAATCATCCTGCGTATATTTTTGTTCTCTGACACTTGGGAAAGAGTTAAATAGTGTAGATTAATATAATTTTCAAGTTTTATGGGGTTTTCCCCTCACTACATACAGATTTCTGGTCCTTTTGCTTCAATCCCCACATCCATTGCCATAACGGGCAGCCCCATGCCCACGACATGCGCGGTTATCCACCTTTTCGTGGCGATGTGGGCATCCACGTGGATATCCACTGGCAATGCCAACACTGACGTGAACTACGATGTGGGCACAGAAGTGGACGAATGTTGTCACTGGAAGGGAATGGCGGTTGTAAGTCAGCGAGGCGGGAAAGTAAGAGTTGATGAAAAGCCCACCACGCCGGATATATCGATTGGGCAGCAACGTTAGGGAGACGAACGGGACGTACTCGGAGGATAAGGGAAGAAGAGCCCTGGATATCCAGTCACGTGCCGCATAAAAAATACCTCCTCTGGATAGCAAAGAGCTTGCAAGTAATCGCACAAGATAAGGCACGCAAATTACGCCAGCGGCGATGCATAGGACCATCATTTCCAATAAAAGACTCTTGAGAGCCATGTTGTATGCTTTACCGATGAACGGGTGGTCCAGATCTGGTTCGGTATAGGCAAACGTTGGATCATGCCAGGCATGCCCGACGAATCTCTTCCAGTAAATAGTCCACATCACCGAAAGCACGACGCCGGTGGTATACAAGGTCCCAACGCAAACTGGAAGGATGGCTGAGTGATAAGATATCTGGACAGTTAAGCACGGCTCACAGGAATAGACACTTCGCCGTCGATCCACCGAGAAGAAAGAAGGCCATAGATTCGTTGAGCTTGATTCATATAAACCGAGACAATAAAATCTGTATAACAACATATTAGCTTGGTCGTGATAGTTGTATGGTACACTCACATTGAAGTTGCGACGACTCCAAGCATCCAATCTGAAGGGCACTTTGTCGGGGTTATTGCGAGCGCAGCGAGCAAACATGTACAAATTGTTGCACGTAAATCGGTATCAGGGAAATTCTTAAATAGCCTATATCTCTCCACAACTTGCACATTCACACTTGAAATTGTAGTATTTGGTAGAAAACTGTACTTTGTACGATATTCTGCAAAAAAAATGGGAAATTTTTCTCTCATATGCTGCCAGGAGGATCCTAAAGCGATTCCGACATCACCCGGTGACCTTGGTCGGACTTCATGGTGCGTAACTATTTTCATACTCAAGTATCATGGTTGAAACTGTGATGTACAATTACCAGGCAACTAGCATGGCGAAGCGAGCCACCCCGCAGATTGCGGGTACGTAATAATTACGTAAACTCCGGAAAAAGTGCCGACTTTGTATCAAACTTTTTTTTTTGACAGTTCCTGCCAGTTCACCTTTCTTCTTCCACCATGTGCAGTCGAGCGTTGGGTACCAGAGCGCACACGACTACCCAACCTTTCTCTGACGAGCAGCGCGAGCCCATATGAAGCTCGCGTTGTGCTGGGCCCACATGTGATGGTCACCCGGCTGCCAGCAGATTGGTGTCGTGCTCGTGCCACCTTCGCTGGCTCAGCTTTGACCTTGCCTGCTCATTCGGACACGGATAGCATACAAACTGTCTAATCGACGCGTCTTCGTCTCAAACAGCACATCCAGGTTGGGTGTGGGAGACCCACATGCAGTGGAATCCTATTGGGTATGTGTTTTTCCTGTATGTTTTGTTCTAGGTGATGAACAACTCGCTTAGTGTATCCTTACTTTCGGGTGACCATAGCCGTCGCCGGCTCGCAGCTCTCATTGCCGTGTCAAACCCGCTGCGCCCATTCGCGCCATCCTCCAACGTGTCCGGTCAAAGTGTTGGCTGCCCAGAGCGCATACACTTGACTGACCTGCTTCTGGTAAGCAGCGTGAGCTCATGTGAGGCTTACGCTGTGCTGGACCCACATGTGATGGTGTTCCAGCTGCTAGGGGATAGGTTGTGGCACTGTAGAGCTCGTACTACCCCCGCTGCATCAGTTTCAACCACCTCCGTACACCCGAATGACAAGCACAGGAACTGCACTGCTGTGATGTCTTCGAAGCTACAAAAAATCGGACCAACCACGACTGTTAGATGTGGAACAATCGACGCAGTGGAAGTTACATTTGGCGTACGTTCGTTTTTTCGGTTTTTTTCTTTCCTAGCTGATGAACCTATCGGTTTAGCATATCCTTACCCATTTGTTTTTGGGTTGCCGTCGCAGGTTCCCAGCTACCATCCCGCCTCAAACCCGCTGCACCGATTCGCGCCATCCTTGAATACAGCTCGTATCCCTGACTCTCTTTGTCTCAAACGACACCAACTGCGAAGTCAGGCGTTGGAAATTCTATGCGCAGGGAGAGTTCCATTAGGTGTGTGATTTTCCTGCATTTTTCAGTTCCAGGTGATGAACTGCTCTGTTAGCGTATTCTCGCTCCTTTGTTTTCGAGCGTTTATCGCCGTCGCCGGCTCGCAGCCCCCATTCCTGCGTCACGACACGTTGCACCTATTTGCGCCTTCCAAGCCATTTCTGGTCAACGCGGCGGGTACCCGAGTGCATACCCCTGCTCGACCTTCTTCTGGTAAGCAACGTAAGCTCATGTGAGGCTTGCGCTGTGCTGGACCCACATGTGATGGTGTTCCAGCCGCTAGCGGATAGTGTCGTGGCAGGACCGTATTGCCCTCGCTGCCCTCGCCATATCAATTTCAGCCGCTTTTGCGCGCTCCAACACGGACAGCATACATACCGCATTTCCAACCGCGAAATCAGGCGTAGGGCAATCGACACACAGTCGAAATCATCTTCGGTGCGTGTTTCCCTCTTAGGTTCTCACTTTCTGATGATGAACATTTTCTTTAGCGTTTCATTTCCCTCTTTTTTTCGAGTGACCGGCGCTCGTCGCCGTGGCCGTCGCAGGCTCGCACTCCCATTCCCGCGTCTGACCTCCGAAAAATTGGCGTCTGCTGCGATTACACAGTATTTGAACGTCCCCTTTGTGATTCACGATCCAACACCTCCGCGTCGGGTGTGCTGTTCCCTCGACCTCATGGGCAAAAGAACACCTCACCGAACTCCATCGAACGGATACGAAGCTGCCTTTTTGGTTGAACCTTGGACCTTCACTTCGGTTCCGATCATACAAACCGCGACGGTTTGCGACATCTTTCATCTTATCTGGACAAAGCGTTAGATACTCGGAGGACCTACACCTGCCTGACCTTCTTCTGGCGAGCAGCGTGAGCTCATGTAAGGCCTGCGCTGTGTTGGACCCACATGTGTTGGTCATCCAGCTGCCAGCGGATAGGTTGTGGCGCCGTAACCTCGTGCTACCCCCGCTGCTTATGTTCCAATCAAATTTGTATGTTCGCGAGGTTTTATGTGGGGCAATCGACAAAGTGGATATTCAGTGCGTCTTTTTCCCCATATTTATTTTCCACGTTAATGGACGTGTCCGTTAGCATCTCATTCCCCTCATTTTTTCGGGTGACCGACAAACGTCGCAGGCGCCACCTTGCCCCTCCCATTCCCGTGTTAGACTCGCTGCGGCCATTTGCGACCACTCGAATTAGACGTGGCCTCGGTGGTTCGACGTTCAAACACCTGCGCCTTGAGTGTCCTGCGCCATCACCTCACCTACAGGCTAAAATAATGTGTCATTGACCTCGGTCGAAGCTATACGAATGTCCTTTTCTGGGGATTGGATAAACTCGTGCCCTCCGCTTTCCTCCCCTGTTCCTCTTTCACCATCGCAACCATGTATATTGGCGCCATCACGCAAACCAATACCAATACCAACGATCCATTCTTAGCATTGCACTCATGAATTTGAAGCTCCAGCCTAACCTGGACGCAAAGTTTGGGCTCAGTTTGAAGACCGTCTTACCCCACCGCCACCGCCACCTTTCTTGAATTCCCTTCATCCACACACCGAATCATCATCATACAATCCTCAATCCAGGGACACCCTCGCGTTCCCTGGATGAAAGGTGAACAGCGTAGCTCACCGGCCTGCGCTCGTTCCCTTCCTTTTTTTTTTTCATGAACCTCAACCGGAGCTCGCGTCGCTGTATCCACTGGGATCGACTTGAGGTCAATTAATGGAGTGGTGGGTGATGCGCTGATGGTGGGGCACAGCCACCCCTGAATAACCCAAATTTGAAAAATTTCGCCACTTCGTTTTCGCCATCGAGGCTCCAAACTCCGTCGAACGTGTACGAAGGTGTCTTCTTGTGTTGTACTTGGGACCTGCACAACACATTTCTCCCCTCCCGGTTCCTATCAGGTCCTCGAGGTAACTCATTTCGACGACTGCCTTCCTTTCCTCGCCATCGCCACTCTGCCTTTAATTCCCTTCCTTCTCCTTATCCATCCGCGTTCCTCGACAACCTCCTTAATCCAAATTGGCCTTCAACATTTTCGCGGTCTGCACTATAGGCTTCGACGGTAGCTTGTCGCCGTCCCTTATTCGATGTCTCCCCCAACATAGTCGACCCGTTGATGGCAGGGCACAGCCACTGCTGAATAATGTAATTTTGCCATTCTGCTTTCGCCATCGAGTCGTGCTCTACCTCACTTCCTCCCAGGGTGCCTCCAGCGCATACACTGACCCGACCTACCTCTGACGAACAGCGCGGGCTTATGCGAGGCTCGCGTTGTGCTGGACCTACATGTGATGGATGGTGTTAAGGCAATGTAGCTCGCACTGCTCTCGCCGGCTCGGTCATCGCCAGCGTACCCATTGCGTTACCGCTACGACTCCGTCTCAAACGATCAGAACAACTCTGAGGTTATGTGTGGGGGATCTTTATGCTGGGAAATTTTACCAAGTTCGTGTTTTTCCCTCGTCTTTTCGTCTCAGTCGATGAATATTCTTCATAGCATGGCCTTACCCCCTTTCTATCGGTAACCCAAGCCCGGCAGGTTCGAAGTCCAACCTCTTCCACCCATCCAAAGACCCTTGCCTCGATTTTCCATTCTATCACCCCTGGTGGCGCTGATATGCGGCAGCGAGATCCATCGTATTCCCTCGGGGATTCAGCACCAGCACGGCGGGCCCATCCCATTTCAACCCCCCTCATTTGAATTCATAATACCGCGTCACCGTACTCCCATAAATCTACTGGAATGCTCATGTTCGGGTTTAAAATCCATCCTTGACGCGTTGTAGATATGTGACCGCTCTCTCTAAGAGGTGACGCCGAGGGCCCGGAGAACCGAGGTTCTCCTCCTTTCCCTCATTCGCCGGCTGGTCACGATTCTAGGCGCGTTTCTTTCCTTCAAGCCCTTGTCCTCATAACCCATATTGCAAGACCTCGTGTTTTCGCCATCATGTAATGCTACTGTGCAAGATCTAGCTGCATATCAAGCCAAACATCGAAACGAGTTTAAGCTCGTGTTCCGACAAGCAAATGTCATTCACTCCTTCCATCGTTACCGTCGCCGCTCTGCCTCCGTCACCTTCTTCGCCCTCTCATCCAATCTCCATTCTTTCCAAAACCCTTTCATCCAGATTATGGATGAATCTCCAGTGGCACACCCGCACACCAATTCGCGACGACTAGACCCATCCGTATTTATTCTTGCACTTGGGAATCGACTGTCTCGTTGATGAACGTTCTATGTCAGCCCTCTTCACTTATGGGCTGAAATGCTGCTTCATCTGACTCGGTCGAACTGTATAAGCGTATCCTTTCGGGTTTGGAATGTGGATCTCCACGACGAGTTGTTGTCCTACGCATCCGTTCCCATGGCCCGTATCTCGACTGTTCATACTTTCACCATCCAAGGTAGGCCTGCATTTCGACGTGCCATCGTCGCTCCTTCCTTCCTCCTCCACTCCGCTTCGCAATTGTCACATCTTTCCTTCACCTCTTCCTACCCTCCTCCCTCCCCCCTTCCTTCTCCATCCAAATTGGCGGTCAAAAATGCTTGAAGCATTAACTCTCCCCTATCCGCCATTCCACCTTCGTCACCCCTCCTGACCCTCCTTCATAATTTCCTCCATCTAGATTGCGCTCGATGATACCCCGATACGCTCGCGGTCAACGTAGGGTAACGGACAGTACTGTCCCCCGCTTTTTTACTTCCTTTTTTCTCAAATCTTTTAGAGTCGAACCTGACCTCGTGCCAGACCGTCGGTTCTGGTGTTGTCTTGAACCCGTAAGGCGCCACCTCGCCGAAGTGAATTCCACATTCACGAGCTCGCGGGAAGCTTGTGTGCTAAAAATGTGTCGTGCAGAATTCGGACATGCTACTCCTCGCTCGATCGATTGGGTCTGTGCACAGGTGCGAGCGTTCCCAACCGTACTCAGCTTCCCTTTTTCGATCTAAGTTGGAATGAAATGAGGAGCGCGGGCTATGATCGATAACCAGTTGAGCCGTGGAGTATGATAGCGTCTATCATCGCAATTTTATCCGCGATAGCCATGGGTGGTGCTCTCGGCACCAAACAGCTCACCGAGTTGTCGTGTTTGACGAGTCGCATGCGAGGTGGTAAAGGGTCTTCGTCTCTCTATTTCCGTTACAAGCAAGTTTGTGCGCTTCGTGCCGACATGCCAGCATCCCTTGCTCTCATTCGCGTTCCCGTCTCTTTTCTCCTCTTTTCTTGACTCTGGAAAAAAAGGTATAGTACTCTGCCGACAACGTCTAGATGCATTGATGACTGCAAAATTTTCCCTAGATTCGCAGACTGTACAATGCGTCTTCCTGCCAGACAACCCTCTACGAAGTTGCTCAGGCTTGCTCTGAATGGCTTCGTTTTGTTATAGCTTTTTGATGTCGTCAAGGTTAGCGATATATCTCTTCGCTTCTTTCCCCTGGTTGTGTCGCGAATACTTGGTCTGACACTCCTTGTATTTCCACTTTTCTTATTTCCTTGGATGTGCGCTCATGTTTCTCAAGCCTTCTCGAATAGACCAGGCTGCGGTCCAGGACCAGAACTAGGTCGGATAATTAGTCATGTCTATTCCAAAGCGGAGCCTCGTCATTTTTTTGTATCTGATTCTATCGTTGACCATCTTCCAAGGCCTCTCTCTCCTACCCTCTCTTTAAGAAGGCTTATTGAACACTATGTCCGCCAATTGTAGATATCAAATTCATTGAAACTTAGCGACTTACTTGAACGCTGTTTGGTTCATCAGGACCTCCCAGAATATTCCTGGCTCACGACGATGACAATGTCACAATATCAATCGAGATATTTGTCAGTCGCTTTCTTCCTCAAGCCGTCGCTGCTTTGCAGGAAGTGCGAGCACAATGACTACATTAGGGAAAGTTGCATAGTTATAGACAAGCCCCGAAATGAATTTGAAGCTCAGTTATTTTAATAAATTTACTTTGTCAAGAACTATGAAATTTAAAATCAAGGGTTGCACCCGCACTCTGTAGAAGCGAAATTAACTAGCAGTCCGCTTGTTCGAGAAGGGGCACATACCAGATGATAGCGGCAACACAAAGACTCCAGCTCCAGCGTCAACCCATCCGTTTGCAAGGTAGAAACTGTGCTCGCTGGTACTTGTGGTGTACCAGTGATCACCTAAGGTCGGCTGAAATGCCCCTAGAAGCGGCACACTCCCACACACTTGGGTGGGATACGCATATCCTATGATAGCAGCTTGTCCGTATCCTTTAATGACCGGCGCCGCGCCGTTAGTCCCACCAATCTGCGTAATCCAATCCGTCACTGTAGGGTTGAACAGCCGGTAGAAAGGGACTGTAAAGTTCTGGGGAGTCTGCCAAGCAAGAAATATGTCGCCCTGGATTTCCCAATTGGCTCCCGCACTCCTTTCTAAAGTAAGGAGTCCACGAGGACTAACAACATGTCCGGTGTCGGCAGGACTGTATCCTGCTACATACACGTCTGTGAGAGTCGGATCTGCACATGTATTTGCAGTGCGGCGCTTTATTACCAGTCAGAAAACAGCTTCTGAAAGTTACGAGCTTCAACATTCGTACCTGCTCAGTCGTGCTAGCCTGATTGAAAGCGACTTGTTGAAGGAGAAGAGTTGTTAAAGTCGGAAAAATGATGCCCCTCATCTGCCTGGACGGTTAATTTGGAGGGAAGTGAAGGAAACTGGATTGAGTTTCAGACACTTTTATAGGCATTGGGAACAGGTATAATCGGAACAAATATTTTACTTGATAGACATGGTCTCCATACACGGAAAAATCGGGCGTCTAATATCTAAAGTCATTTCAATCTGTTCAGAACCCAGTCAGTGTGAATCTGATCTGACGGTTCATGGGGAAATAGAAGTTCTGGATGGGAGCACCAAGTTGATAAAAATATCTTCTCAAAGTAAGTCGGGTAAGCTCCATAGACAAATCTTTTGCTTGCTGGAATAATTAACGGCACGATTAATGGCATAAGTACCATATTCTTGAATATAGATTTAATGGGATCACCATAGGTTATTGTGGTGGAATGACTATGTTATGTAGCTCCTATTATGAGGAACATGGTATAACGAGTACCAAATCATTTAAATAGAACTGTGTAGCGTGCGCGTTGATCGCTGAAAGCCTCGTTCTGATAGAGAATGCACACTGAATGCGCTATTCCATCCACACACGTTCTCCATATGATTGAAACCCCGAGTATATGTCAATAAGGAGACCCGAGTTGAGAAGCTCTTCGGAGAAAACTCCTGGTCACTTGTGTAGGTCGACAGTGCGAAGACGAAAATAGAATAGGCGCCTGTTCTCATGTTCCGGAGAGAAAGCGCACGGTAGACTTTATGTACCGGCCTTGCATTGAATTGAGTTTATTTAGAGAGAAAGAAAGCACCCTTAATTCCTATCCTCCTCCATTTTGTCCACACCGCCGCTTCTCTTCCCACTCCCCTCCTTCCAGATTGACGTTCGACGTCTCCATGTTCCGCTCATGGAAGGTTAACATGTCGGAAAAATCGAAATTAGCATGTTTCGAATTATAAACGTTGATTGAAACTGGTACGACATTAACCAACCTTAGCGCCACTTAGCGCTCCATGTGTGCTCCACATATGATGCCACAGCCCCATAAATGGGCCCCAAAATACCACGTAGGTTTCCATCAACGTTTATATTTTCAAATATCACCAAATACTTTAATTTCGATTTTTCCGACACAGCGCAGCTCAGTGGCATGCACTCGCTCCTTTCTAAACTTGGACCGCGGCTCGTGTTATAGTATCCACTCTGGGGTCGACTTGAAGTCTCTTTGTGGACGTTCTCTCAAAATACTGGACCAAAAGGCACAGGTGATGTGCTGATGGCAGAGGCACAGGCTCAGCCACCGTTATTGCTGTTTGCGGAAATGTTGGCGAAGTGGGAAATTTGATGCGAAATCAAAAATTCGAGAAATCCTGACCTCGGGTGCCGCGCGGCCTCTAGAACAATGAATTCTTGAGCTATGAGTACAATTTTGAGTGATTCGGAATCGTAAGAAGCTACGCTGTCAGAATATGTAAAAATATTTGAAAATTACAAGGATTCAATGAAAATGGTCAAACCTTGAGCTGAAACAGTATTTCCCTCACAGATGAACAAAAACGAAAGATTTCGCCACAAATTTTTACATTTATGATATCAGGTAGACCTTGCGAAGGTGCTCAGAAAAATTCAAGGCGAAATCTTTATTTTTGACGAAGTTAGGAAATCTGGATCTCGCAGATGATGACCTGGCACGGAGTTCTGTGCTCTGGGACTCAAGTTACCTCCCAAAACTTGTAAAAATCATTAAATATACTTCACACAGAGTCACACTAACAATTTAGGCTTTTGTCTTTGAAAATTTGCAAGGCCTGATACTATGCAACTTAACCCAATTATGATGTCCTTATCTGCCCTCATACGTTGCACTGTCTCTGTTTCAGGGTGGTGGAAAAGGTGAAAACCAATTGTTATCAAGATTAAACGCATCATATAAGTCTCTCGACAAAAGCGAAGCTTCGGGAGGTCGAAATCCGTGCCAGGTCATCATCTGCGAGATCCAGATTTCCTAACTTCGTCAAAAATAAAGATTTCGCCTTGAATTTTTCTGAGCACCTTCGCAAGGTCTACCTGATATCATAAATGTAAAAATTTGTGGCGAAATCTTTCGTTTTTGTTCATCTGTGAGGGAAATACTGTTTCAGCTCAAGGTTTGACCATTTTCATTGAATCCTTGTAATTTTCAAATATTTTTACATATTCTGACAGCGTAGCTTCTTACGATTCCGAATCACTCAAAATTGTACTCATAGCTCAAGAATTCATTGTTCTAGAGGCCGCGCGGCACCCGAGGTCAGGATTTCTCGAATTTTTGATTTCGCATCAAATTTCCCACTTCGCCAACATTGGGCCACAAGAAATTCGCGTGGCAGGTTGCGTGCTTGCGCAAGCGCAAGTCTGCGCAAGTCCGCACATGTCTGCGCAAGTTTGCGCTAGCGCAGGCATTCACGCTTCGCTAGTGTTTTGAAGTCCGGTCCAGTCCGGTTTTTTGACCTCGAGGGGCATGGACCGAGACTGAGACCGGTCTTCATCTGCAAGGAAGCCTCGAAAAACTGGACCGGACTGATGAAGACCGGTCCAGAGCGGTCTTGTGCAGTTTTCTGCGGTTACAAGACCGGTCTGAACCAGTTACAGTTGAGACCAGTCAGTAACTGGTCCCAGACCGGTCTTATACATAGATTTGTACTCAATCTTCTATTTAACAAGTCACAGGGCATGCTATCTGATTTTAGGGCTCGTCTCTCTTGCCAGGACAACGAGGAGAATGGTATCTAGCTATAAAACTCATCCACAGCAGCATCTTGCTCCAATTCCTTATCCCATACTGAGCATGCAGCATCCTCAGCGAGCATCTCCTCGAAGTCAAAGAGACCAACCTCCTCTACCTGTGCAGCAGTCCATGCAGCCATATCGTAGAGATCAGGCCCCCACGCAGACTTCATGATGACCAGTTCTTCGAAGACTTCGCTCCCAAGGCATGCACGCCGGTCTGTCGCAATTTGTTTGCTACCCGAAAAGATCCGTTCGCATGGCACCGACGATGCTTGCGACGGCAGTACATCAAGTGCGATCCGCCCGAGTGTGGGATATAGCTGGGCGTGGTTCTGCGGAACGATGGTAAACGTAAAGTAATAAGTGGAAGAAAAATAGAGGCTCACCTGCCACCATTCCACAATATCTGTATCTTTTTTCACGTCTCGTTGCATAGTACCAAGATAGCGGCGAAGCTCCGATGCCCAGCCCTCCTCAGCATCGCTTGACAGCAAACTTTCACGGTGCTTATCAAATTCCGACAAGGGATGAGCCTCGTTACGGCTGGCATCATCTTCATCAGATGAGACGGGTACTGGAGCCATAGACGGACGATTTTTATAGTAAAGAGCCATCTGATTATTCATTAGTTTAGAGTATCTCAAAGTTAAACCAAAAGACGACTTACAGTTCTCTCGACGATCTGCTTTGCTTCATCCTGCCAGTCCTTCGCATACAAATTTCCAGCTGCAACTTCAGCAGCTTGTTCGTCTGGACCACCCCAAGCAAGTTTGATATAAGCAAGCTTGTAGTATGGATGGAGAACTGGAATAAAGGTTCATGTCATGATGCATGGAATTTCTCGGAGTGGGATATGAATTCTTACCGAGAGCTAATACAAAACTCGGCTTTTCATCGAGCCGTGAATAATACTTCCTGAGTTTTTCTAGTCCGTCGCTGAGGGCAGCTTTGTACAGGGTATACTTAGGATCATCCCGCTTCTTTTCCCATGCGGTTTGAAGCTCTTCGAGAGCCGGAAGCGCACGCCAGAGGGTCGGTTCTTTCTCAGCTGAGAAGTACTGCTGAATGCGATTGGAATCCTAACAGAGTAATTAGCGCTTGTAAATGAATCATAGTATAATCTTGCTTACTGCAAGTATGTCGCGTGCGTCAACTACCCTTACCCAATCTTGGCCCCCAAGCTTAAATGCGGACCATGGTATGTGCTTTGCAACGTGGTTATCGCGTCGTATGGTGGTGATAGGCCCAAAAAGCTCGTCTGCGGAAGTTAGAAATAACCCAATAGACTACATTCGACCATGTTAATAAATTGACTAAAATTCAACGGCGAGCCGTCTTACCGTACGCAGCTTGTTCGCAGTATTCAGCATGTTGAAAGCAGTTCCCCATCGGATGTTGCTGTGCAAGGGAATCTTCAACGCTTCAGTTCGCCCACAACGAATTTGAGTGCTGTGGAAATATTCAATGCGCTGTCCAGAAGCTTGAATCTAAAGGCGATCGATGAATAAGTTTGGCGACATGAGACTGTTAGATGAAAGATGACCCACCTTAATAGCAAGGGTACGAATCGCTGCAATCACGTCAAGAGAACCGCCCAAAACACGGTTGTCATCTCGTGTGGGATCATATTCCCAAATAGCTGTCGCATTCGCAACAGCTGCGATCTTCGTGATATGTTCCATAACATCGACATTTCCGAGATTAATTACATGTCCGAGGCAACTAGTAAAACGGAGTTCAATGATGATAAACCAAGCAGTTGCAATAAATGAACCTACGGCAATTGCTGTTCAGTGCTATTCCACTCAAGCCCTCGCCGTACGTGAACATCTTCAATAGTTCTGCACGTTGTATTGTTGTTTCCGGTGTTATCGAGTGTTGCTGTGTAGAGCTAACCGACGACGTGGGTTGGGTGAATAGGAAGGAGATAGAGTTCACGTACCTTTGATCCCGTTTTATCCATGATCCCCACGCGATCAAGCAATCCCACCGCGTACCTCCCTAGGTTCTCACCACTATGTGCACCTGATAAGGCCTTGAAACCGATGACGGCTGCCCTCAACTTCCACTTTCCGTCCTTTACTTCTATCCAGTGCGCTGACATTCCTTGAAAAGCCTGCTTTGTTGTATCTGCCGACCAACCGTCTTCGGTGATTGAAACTTTCCCTGGAGCTGCCTGATCGAGAGAAGTGAGCACGTTCAAACAATTTAGTGATAGAGAAGTACTCACGGCGATTTCTTCCTTCAGCTTTTTTATGTGCTTCACGAATTCGTTGTGAAGATGCACTTTTACGTCGTGTGCAGAGGGAAGGTCAGACGTCGTAGATTTCGGCCTCATTGATACCAGTGCATTGCGGAATGCAAGGTTATCGGCAATTGCGAGAGGCTACAGGTGCGCCGTCAATCCTTAACTCTGGGCATAATATCCTGGTGACTTACTTGATCATTAGTCGCGATAAGCTTTGTCACTGCATGAAGTGTGCCAGCCCTTGTGAATTCACGTGGACCTGTCACCGTCTTGAAGTCTAGCTGCTGCTGCTGCTGCTTCTTCGTTAATCGACCTCTTGCCGCCGCCTCCTTTTCTTCCTCCATGACCTTCCAAATCGTACGAGGAATGGCCCAATGGTTGACTGGTATGTCAGCCTTTTCGCACTTTTCCTTATACAGGGCGTAGTGCTGACGAATGTGTAGGCGGCATGACGAATTCCCGCCCTTGTGGAAAGCTTTCCGCTTCCCATTTGATTTGACAAATTTTTCGTCGTTCCTTGGTCATAGTAAGAACCATAACCGTTTAATTCTCGTATTGAATCGCTTACTTGCAGGGAAAGCACCACCTTCCTTTCTCTATTTCGAACTTATTTCCCGCAACCATGAACTTCACTGTGACTCTATCGGACATGACTTCGAGGAGGTCGCGTGTCATTTCCTTTTTAACGTTTGTTTCCTCTAGGACATCTCCGCGTTGGTGGTCATTGAGACCATCAACCTAAAATTAAGTGAGCAATGTTGTCTTTTTGTATTAATTAACACATACCTCGTCACTGTCGTCAGCAGGAGTTGGTTGGTCGGTCTGTGCATCGGCCTCCACCTCTTCTACTTCCTCCTCTGTCGGTTCAGCGTCATCAACCTCCTCAACCTCGCCCTCTGAGTCCTGGTCACATCGCCGTCGCTTATGAGCCTTCGTGTTCTTTGCTTTTTGGGCAGGGTCTTCAGAAGCCAATTCTTCCTCTTCCTCTTCGTCACTACTCGAAGCTCGTGTTCTCTTCTTGTTGTCAGATTTTGTAGGCTTTGATTTCTTTGGAACTCGCTTTGGTTTGGGTTCATGGACCCTTGGCGCGATGCCTTTCGCAACAGTTCGAGTAATGAGCGCCATGAAAGGTAGACTGGTTGAGATGTAAAATTTCAATATTCGTGGCGCTGTGCAGTGTTTGCAAATGCATTATTTAAAGCCACGCCATTTCAAAGTTTTTTTTTTCAGAAGTGCTCTTAGGTTACAGGTACATGTATGATATATTTTGAACTTGGAAAATTCCAATATTTTGGGGCGAAAAGACCGGTTAAGACTGGTAGAACCGGTCTTTTCTCGGTCTTCAAATTTTCGAAACGGTGATGGACCGAAGACCGGACCGCGGTTACGGTCTTTACCGGTCCTGATATTTTGCGGTCTTGATCGGTTGAGGTCCAGTCTGGTCTCGGTTTTTTTCCAGTCCTGCAACTGGACTTCAAAACACTACGCTTCGCGGATTTGACTTATTCTCGTTGTATCTTACCCTGTACTTGCTTATTACACTTTTACCGTAGGTCGCCCTACTCCAACACACCCAGTGTTAGTATGCGCAGCCGCTGTGCAACCGTTTCACCACAAGATCACGTGTGGCAAAACGTTGCATCATGCGACTTTACGATATTTGCATCATAGCATCCTCACCGTGAACCAGTATCACATAAATCTTTACAAGTACATATAATATATCTATGTTAGCTCAAATACCGAAAATTATGATCATCTGACTGCGTTGAAGGTGGTATTTTCAGTTTCAGCGCTGGTCTTCTGTTATGCAAAGCTGTTTCCCACGACCAATTCCCGAAATCGAGAGTGAAAAGTACCGCGCGAATGCAGCAGCAACTCGTTTAGGGTAAACATTCAGAGAGAAAGATAATAAGAATCATATATACAACAGCTGATATGCCAAATTTAATATTCCCGGTTTAGTCAATGCACATATACCTTATTTTCGGTAAGCCTTTCCATTTATTCAAGCACGCGCACATTATACTTCCCCACTGCGCAAGTGTGGTCAAGGCCTGCGCAAGGTCAATATATGTGCACGCAAGGTCTGCGCAAGGTCTGCGCAAGTGCACGCAAGGTCTGCGCAAGTGCACGCGAGGCCTGCGCAAGTGCGCGCAAAGTCTGCGCAAGCGCACGCAAGGTGCACGCAAGCAGCGCAATGTACCGCAAGCATGCGCAAGGTCGGTTTAATAACTGATCTGCTGGCCTTCATCATTTTGACATACTCGATTGAGTAAATGCTACATTTACTTCCGCCCCAGCTTCTTGTCAGTCCCATTTTGTTGCATTAAGGTCAAAGAAAACGACCCATAACTTCCCAATCCATCAGAAATTCATCAGTAATTTCTCTGGAACAAGTATATGCCATTTTTAAAACGACCAAAGAAGAATAGTTGAAATATTTGAAGGAGGACAGAGAGATTCCACCAAGAGGCAATGAAACGAAATTCATTAGCTCACAGAATGCTATTCATAGTGGGAACGAGCAAATTAGCTCCTGGAACGAACCTAAAATCAGAAAAACCAAATGGAGGACCATTTAATGACCATTTAATTGAGGACAGACACCGGAAATCGTCAATATATTAAGCTGGCACCTTGCAAAGATGCAAAAGGGCCACAGAACACCGGATTAGACACCGGTAAAAAGGAAATCACAGACGCAGAGGGAAAATTCGAGCAAATTTTCAAAACCAGGAGGTGCACACACCGCGAGAACTCGGAAAGCCGTCACAGGCGCTTATACGCAAAATGACACTGAAGCAAGAAATTATACGCACAGACTGCGACCGCCGGGATACAACGTTGATAAAATCATAAGTCTCACCTAAATTAATCCTCCAATATCAATCCTACAAAGGAAGATGCAACAGAACGAAACCAATCAAATTACTTTGTGACGCCAAACTAATTCAGAAACTCGCAGAAATCTGAGACTGGCATAAGAAGACAGAGAAATATCAAACAGTTAAATTCACGAAGAACTCTCGAAGACAGGAAGGGTTGGAATACAAAATTGAAACCTTACCTGACCAAGGGGGAGTGTTGGGAATATCAATGATCAGGCAATGTCCGAGCCAATCGCACACCGGCGCTAAGTTGGGCCTGCGCTTACTCTACTCACTCGTTGTCAATGGGTAGATTACTAATCTACTTGATAACCTTATTCTCAAGTACATAGGAAGCTTCCAACATTAGACGTAAGTTGCACATTCTAGTTAGTTAGTACATCGGCATATAAATCGTCTGTTTGACAGGTAGGTAATAATGAGAAGTTTTTCAGACGAGTCGAACAATACGAAGGCTTGAAGAACAATGTTGTGCGACGAATGGAGAATGATAAAACCGGTAGTTGGCTTAGCTGAGTCGAATTCGAAATGGACTCCAGTAGTGAGCAGTCGGTAAAATCTGGGATTTGAGTGCGCAAAGTGTCGCGACGCGTATCCACGCCCTTGCTCAAAGCTGTCACTAATTGCAATGGAAGGTGGAAAAACCATGTACACCTAGTTTATACACTAATCTTAGGCATAATTCCCCAAATCAAACTCAATTTCTTATTCATTATGGAGCCTTCAGTAAGTACAAGCAGTGCGCATTGATATTTGCGCAAGTTATGCGCAACACGTGCGCAGCTCTTGCGCAAGTCTGCGCAAGCACGCAACCTGCCACGCAAATTTTCCTGTGCCCGCCAACATTTCCGCAAACAGCAATAAATAACCCAAAATTGAAGATTTCAGTCATTTCTTTTCACCAGCGACTCACTTCCTTCATTCAATCACAACGTTGGGTGCCCAGAGTGTATGTAGCTACTCGACCTAACTCTGGCGAACAGCGTGAGCTCATGTAAATCTCGCGTTGTGCTAGGTTGACATCTGCCAGCGAATAGATTGAGGCACTGCAGCTCGCGCTGCCCTCGCTGCTTGGTCATTACCAGCGTACAAGAGACATCCCCAACACTGCTCCTCTCGAATGGGAAACCAACCGCGAGGTTATGTGTGAGGACACTGAGGAGATCCACGTGCAACAGACAACCTACTAGGTGCGTGCAGAGAGGTGCAGAGTTTTCCCTCATCGTTTCGTCTTGTTTGATGAATATTCTCCTTAACATCCTTGTTCCTTCTCTGTTGGGTGCCCCTCGCCCCCGCAGGCTCGCAGTAACACTGTTTTTCACCTGCAGACCGTGGTCCTCGATTTTCTAATGTGTCACCCCTGTGCCACCGATCTGCGACTTCCGGGACCCACCGTATTCGCTCTTGCAGCTGGGGACCTAATACCCTTCATTTCCCGAAGCTTCCGACCTCTTCTTCAAATATATGAAGGTGCATGGTCGGGTCCGGACTTTGTTGACCTCAAAGCCTGTTTTTCTCCACGCTGCCCAAACCCATGCTTTGTCTCTCCTTTTTCTTCTCGGCTTTTGTTTTGTTTTTATTTTATTTCTGTGGTTAGTTGTTAATCCCGCCTACCTTCTATCTTTCAGATTTTAACTGCGATAGATGGTGGTGTTGGTGTCACTTGCGTCAACCTGAGACCAACGAGGACTTGGACTCAAACGTGGTCGCGAACAGTTAACTCCCACACTGCAGTCAACTTGTTTACTCTCTGACGCTGCTGCCACAGTGTAATGTGGTGCAAGGTCGTGCTCTACTACAGTGATGCGTCAAAAGCGAGGAATTGAAATCGCCTAGTCAAATCCTGCGGTGATGCTGCTTTTAAATTCATGTTCTTACACCCCACTGTTCTCCTAAAATTTCTTCACTCCTGCTCAAAAGCTTCGTTCTCCTCTCATCCTGGCTTAACGTTTCTCCTTTCTTCATCCTCCACAACGCCTTTTTTTGAGTTCCATTGCTTAAGCTTCGTTGTTTTCCACCTTGTTAATCGTTCATCAAACTCAACCAAGAGTTGGGAGATCTCTTTATTAGTGCACCTCACTCTGATCTGACACCCTCAGACAGTCTGAATGCGGTGCATTTATTCGCATTGTTTTTTTTTGTTTAACAATCGCGCGAGCGAGTTGGTTGCGCACTTACCCACCACGGGATGGTACGCACCGTAGCCGTGTAAGTAGTGGGTGAACACTGCTCGGTTGGTAGCAACGTACGGATCGTCGAGCTTCGACTCAGATCCTGTACCTGCGGGTGTCCAACGTTATAAATGGCACGACGACTCATATAAGGAGGAGAGAACTCCCAATCTCTAATTGACACGAAGCACTCGCCCCAATCATCCATGAAGCTCTTCCTACTTATTAACCTATTGTCAATCGTGATTGTATCGCACAAAGTCATTGCACTAGCGTGCACCACCGACACTGATTGCGCAGCACTACGTTACCCTCCTGGAACCAAAACGTGCGAGCTTGGTTTTTGTAACGACTTCATAGGTGTCGGCCCACACTGTGTTTCGAAGAATGAACAATGTCCGGTGAGGATTCAGTTAGTTTTTTTTTTTGAGACAAGAAGCATTGAGGGTATTTTATTCCAGTGACCTTGACCAACGGTTTTGGAAATGGGAATATAAAATGCAGGGTTTAAATTTGACAGTGCTTTTGTGTCTATATTTCATTAACTACCTCGACTTACAGTGTTCTAGGTATATCGCGACAGCCAAATGGCACTCGCACTCGCACTCGCACACGCACGTCGCGAGCCACCCCCTTTTTCAGAGGCTGGCCGTTCGAGAAGCCTCGGGGTAGTGAAGATCGTGGAAGGATAATAAGGATTTGGAAACGCGCCTGGTACGACGCGAAACGAGTCGATCGCAATCGACTCGTTTCGCAGCCTTAGCTCTTGTCCCCTCCTTTACTGATCCACCGCCGTCTCCCGACGAACAGCTGCGAAATGTACGTCGTCCCACGTTACCGCGTTACCCATGTCACCGACCGCCCGTTCCTGGCGCCTCCTGGGCAATTGATTCTAGAATAACTTCCCCGCGGTACTTCTCGAGTATGTGACTTCCTGACACATTATCCGAGCCCTACTGGAACAGTGGGATCGGCCTCCTAGCGGATCAGCACGTGACCTCCTAGTTTAGTGTAGACAGCCGTAGACAGACGCATCCTCACCACAATCCTACGCGATTCCCTAGAGCCTGCGGCCTGCTCGGGACACATCCCACCTTTCCATCTGGTGATGAGAGTGTGATTCGACCTTTAACACGCTCTGTTGTTTCTTCTCGGTCCGTTTTTGTGCCAGCTCATCAACTGCTTCGTGTCTTTGAGTCTCGAGTTTTCTGTGTTGCCGTTCTGTGCTTTGCGAGTTCTGCGTCTTCGGTTGCGTTTTGCGCGTTTTTGAGCCCCCGGTTAACCCCACAAGTGCCTACTACGAGCCCAGTTATTATCTCGCATAGAATTATATGGCGCCATCCAACAAGAAATCAGGCAAAGCGAAGCCGAAAAAGCCAACCACGAGCTCGAGTAACAGGCCACCACCAACTACAGCTACAACTGTAGCACCACCACCCGCAAATGATTTACCCCTACCGCCACCGGATACACCGACCGTACTATCAGTGCCCCCCTCGAACAATTCAATCGACTTTGAGACCTTCCTCGACCTCGCAGATGTGGAAGATATTATTCGATTTTGCGACAGCGTAGCCTCAACACAAGAAGGGAAGAATTTAAAACTTTTCTGGGATCGTGCATTCGAAGCAGGTCGGGAGAAAGGGCAGGCTGAAGAGTATAGGCGCGGAGATGAGGATAGAAAGGAAATGTATTTCAAAGGGAAGGCCATAGGTATCAAGCTAGCAGAGGAAGCCGCCCGTCGGTTGGAAGTTGACCTGTACCAACATGGAATGGAGAAAGGAAGAGCCGAGGAACAATCGGAATGGACCTCTCTTGGTCACGGGCCCCACTGCTTCACGTCGTCCACAGACCCTGCCAATGAAAGCATTCAAGATGAAACCAAATCAGTTTCACTCGCCATCCAAACCCCATCAACTGCTTCTCACACCCCCAGTTATATCGACTCTCCGGTGCAAACTGAACCTGTTGTCGCTGTCGACCTCAAATCACCTATGAGCCCCAACGACATCGATGTTTTATGTTCTCGTGCCTCTACTGCCTCATGTGACACTGCCCTCGGAGCCATCTGGAACCAGGCATTCAAAAAAGGACAAGATGAAGGCGCTCGAATTATTGATGGGATACAGCTTGCTGACATTCTGCAGACCGGATTCGAAAAAGGTCAAATTCACGGGATTATTCAAGAACGTGAGCAATGGGAAGCTGCCGGTCATACGAAAAACTGCTTTGTGCCCAGCTCCTCAATTCTGACCCAAACTGTTGTCACCACCGAAGTCCAAACCGTTCCAGCATCGACTGCAAATACCTCAGTACAAACGTCAGCTGATTTCGACCCGCTCAACAATCCTGAGTCGGTTGATCTATTATGTGCACTCTCTTCCATGGCTCCCTATAGTTCCCCTCTCGGTCTCGTATGGCAGCGTGCATATGAAGCCGGAATACAGGTCAAGCCATGCGAGAAGCATCATCACGTCGACACTTCAACGCAGACAGTTACCTCTGACTCAGGCCCTTCTCGTGCAAATGTCAAGATTGAAACCGCTACATCCTCCCAGCCTCTCAATCGATTCGAAGATATGCAACAAAACCCGACACGTCTTGATTGGGCAGAAGATGCAGAATCACTTCCTATTTTAGTTTCTTTGCCACCTCCGTCTTACCAGCCACGCGATCTCTCAGTTCTTCGCTCATCATCACCTAATCCATTCTCTTCACTTCAGCAATGTATTAAACGGTCAACTAATCATCGTCCTCATCAATCTCGTTGTCGCCGCAATCCCTTCCAAGCTGATTTCCCTCATCCGTCTCTTCAAAATCACTATAAGGCCACACCTCATATCACACTGCCTTGTAAACCTTTGCCATGTGACTCGGTCTTGGAGCATGGTCAGGCGAAAACACCTCGTCTTAACTGGGAATCTGATCCTCGCCTCTCGAATCTCAGTCAGGCCCTCAAAGCCTTAGGATGGGTTCTTCTGTCATAAATTTCGGTTGCTTTTGCTTTTATTTTCCTTCATGAACCATTATTTTTTTGTTAATCTTGAAAACAGTCACATTTAATTCTTTAGTTTCATCTTAGGTACATATCTTCTTTAGACTACGCATTTTGAGCACTGACGACGAGGACGTCGTCAAAAGGAAGGGGCCGGATGGAACAGTGGGATCGGCCTCCTAGCGGATCAACACGTGACCTCCTAGTTTAGTGTAGACAGCCGTAGACAGACGCATCCTCACCACAATCCTACGCGATTCCCTAGAGCCTGCGGCCTGCTCGGGACACATCCCACCTTTCCACTACTCTACAAGAACCGACAATTGAATAGGCGTACCCAAACAACAGTGGAACGACGTGCAGTGGCGAGGGTATGTTCGGGACGATGGTAACTAGTTTGACTTCCACCGATGTGAGGAGAGTCGCTAGACCTTAAAAATTTCGTGATTACTGACTATCCGTTCTCTCGGTGTCATTGCTAAAACTGTACCAGCGCAACTCTCATTCCGTGGCGCTCCCAATAGGTGCAGTTTGGCGCAATCGGATATAATGAGTTTGATGCGAACTTGGCTATGGGTATTGGTACGTTCCTTATCTATCTTTCTGATCCAGACTACTAATGAACTCCTCTTACTCTAGCTGAACGATCGCTCTCAAAAACAAATGATCGAATATCCAAACCATAAGCAACAATCTAGGAGACTATGTAGCCGAAAGGTGCAGGTTAGAAATGTGAAATTGAGCGAGCGCAGCAAGTTGCATTGTGTCTTACCTTGCAAGCCTGAGTGTCAGAACGGCTGAGCTACACCCTGAACCACCGTGAAACGTATTGTCCCCCAACGTCTTCTCATCTTTTTCGGTCCTACTGGTTCAAGCCCCCAGGTTAGTTCCCTTTCCACAGTGCTGCGCGAGGATTTCGATTTATAAGTGATCTTGATGACATTATCATCCTCGTCGAAATCGGGGTCAGAAGCCCAAATCATAGTGCGCAGGTTCGAAAGCATTGCCTCCACCACAAACCAGGTAAACGGCGCTACCGAATTTGGATTGGCTGATTGCACCAGCAGTGAACAACCGAGGTACCCAAAAATAACGAGCAGCAGCCCTGCAATGAGAAATATAAGTGCGATCCATTGGTAAAATTTAGATTTCGAGGACGAAGCTGCATCGCTGCCGATGAGGTGCCTCAGGTGCTCTTCAAGGCATGTCCTGTGTCTAGAATCGATATCCCTGGCGCTATACCAAATCCAACGCCCTCCAATCTGATAGAAGATATTACGACTAGAAGAGAATCATCATAGGAAGTCCTTACCTGGCCCAATTCCGTCCAATCGATAGACTGAGGCGCACTTGTGTGCGAAACGGCTGCCTGTGACTTGTCCGCCTCCAATTCTGTCCCCCTGGATTCGGCCACTTCGGAGTTCCTCGCCTGTAATTCATTCGCCTGTGATTCGCCCGTCTCTGACTCCTCCTCCGACTCAGGGTGTGCACGGCATCCTACTACAGAGTTCCAATCCCAGATGATGTGAATTTTTGGATTGAGGTCGTTGCTGAGACCTTGGCTGGAATGGTGGCACTCATGGCCGTGTGGTTCTGGATCCTTCACCCATTGCTCCGCCTTGAGCAATATCATCGACCTGCTGATAAGCGTCATAACCCTGCTCCGCAGGATAAATTGAGATGTGACAGCGATTATCAGACTACCCAATGACCTGAGTACGGGAGAAAGTATAGGCCACAGGATAGATGCACCATCATGGTGAGTGTCGAGGATGAGGTGAATGTACGGGGTTATGCTGATGACAACAGAAATCAAAGAAGTCAGGATTAACCAGCCGATCCATTTTCTTTGCGAGGGAGAAATTCGGGCCTCCGATAAATCGATGTCGTTGAACTCTGAAAAGTTTCGATAGGCTTTGTCGAACAACTGTTCCGCCTTGTAGGTACCCCAGGGGCTGGAAGGAACTACGATCAAAGAAGAGACCTCGCCCTCGAGGTGGCGGCCGAGATTGAGATGTCGAATGGTTCGTAAAATGGGCTCACTGAAGACACCATTCGACAGAAAAAGCAGGAATGCTAGCTCCATCATCCCTGTTATCCCAAATATTGAGAGAGGTGCTACTGCTGCAAACAGGTATCCCTTCGTGAGGGCGGATCCGATGTAAGACGAGCATTCCTTTGTCTGAAGAAGAGGAATGAGAAATGAAATTTGCTGGATCCCCGAGAACAAGATACTTTGAGGTGTCAGGCTGCTGGCAGTATTCTCTGAGGTATCTGAACTTGACATGGTTGAAAGGCGCAAGAAGGGAATTGGCACGAACAGAGGTGTCGTTATCAAGGACTATCGATTTCGACCTCGTGGTGCTATCGATGTACATCAGTGAGAATCCCAGGAAGACCCCTCCTGTTTCCCTAAGTAAAGAAGGCAGTTCAATGTACACCATTGGAGGACCCCGGATTATAGCAAAAAAGGTCTGATCACGAAAATCGAGCTTTTGTCCGGACGAAAAATTCGTTCCACGCTTTTTAACCTCGGATTTGGACGTTTCAGGTCATTACGCTTCAAAAAGGGTTTTTTTCGAGTCCGGATCGGGGCTTTTAGTGGGATCAGATCTCCTCTGCTGTAATCCGGGGTCCTACCATTGGATTCTTTGCTTGGTAACCCCAAACAGCTTGATTTTCATTCGGACAGCGTCAATCAGTGTCATATCTGTCTTTTTTATATCTCCTTCCAGATTTCGAGTTTGGAATTAGCACTTATGTCTGTTCTCATCATCTGGTGCGTTTGAGAAATAAGTCTGTAAGGCCGACCAGCGGCATCGCCCGCTACCTACCCTTTTTTCAATGAAGGTGTACGTCGTTAGAATGATGATGTTCGATTCTTAGTTACATAGCATACGTTTCGTTAAAGGTAGCCAGACTCAAGACCGAAATTCTAACTACAGGTATAACTAAAATCGAAATCTTGAAGGCATGTTGGAGCCAAACTTATGTTACAAGACGTGACGAAATTTCTTTGTGGGGACTGAAATTCAATAAAGGCAGACGATGGTCTTTTACGGAGTGATGTAGGAGCAGTTGGTGGATGGACGTATCAGAACTGTTAGCTTGTCAAAGAACTGTAGCGAGTACTTATCAAAGCCACTGGCCCACATTAGAAGCAGCGATTAATGACGAGCATGAATCCGAGTCAAGACAAGAGTCAGCGGCACCAGGGCCAAGGAGGCAAGTCGCACAGGAACTCCCACAGTTGAAGGCCAAACTGAACGACGTTGAGCACGTAGAGGCTGGTGATAACGCCAACGATCGTTCGTCGTTGGGAACCTCTTTTCGTCACTGCAACTTTGGGTAGAAGTTTCAGTCATAACGTGGTTTTAAGCAGACTTACAATAGAGATAGAGCGTGCCAAAGTAGACGACAGTGTACATTCCTAACATCGGCAAAATAAGCGCTTCAACACAAGCTCGGTACAGATATTGGGACTTACCGATCATGGATGTAAAAATAATCGTGGAGTCGAGCGAGCTGCCAATATCTGATTTCTGTGTTGAAACTGGAGGGAGGTCTGAAGGTTGAACGCTGGCGGACATGGTGGGCGTTACTGGGGGTGCACTAGGTGCCAAACCTTTTCAAGTTTCACGTACTTGTAGCTAGTTAAAGAACGAACGTTGTAGTAGTGGCCTCTGGCCTGTCCTGATCGTAGATATCCCATCAGTGGCTGTGCAGTCCATATGTAGGTGTTCGCTGTTGAGTAGACGAATCCATCCTTTGCTTGCCTCTTGCCACTACGTGCGACGCGATAGCGCACTGCTCGACGCGCTTCCCGAGCTTCGCCAGACTCGGACTGCTAGGGTAGGTCTGATAGGCCTATCCCAACGTCTTAAGGCGGTATCTGCAAACTCACCTGAGCATCGCCAAGATACGGATTGTACCATAATTATTGATGGTGAATAAGAGAAAGAGGGTCTAGAATTTCGTTGAGCGTCATTGACCACAGGGCAAAGAGTGACGAACCTAAAAGACGATATTGATCTCAGTGCTGAATGCCGCGCCGGTCCTTCGTCCTTGCTTTCTTTACCGCATAATTTGCTCGCTTGAGAAGTATCGGGGATGACTTGGATACTACACCCATTGATTTGGGCAAGCCAAGCTCGCAATGCACTGGTAGGACTCCTGAGTGATGACGGACCGCGCGCAGGTCAACTCAAAGAACACGAAGCTTGATCTGCTTATCCATCATTAGGATGATAGGAGGAGTTGTGACAAGACGTACCCTTTCGTACTCGTCGAAAGTCCGCATTGGTAATCACCTACGAGGCGGCCTTCGAAACGCAGCACCAAAACACAGTCAAGGGGAAGACTAAACTTATGGCCTAGCAAACGAGGACCGTCAGAGTCGGTTTGGATGACGAGAGAACATGAAGTACACAAGAAGAGGAAGAAGGAAAGAGAGGGGCGCTGAGGCTGGTAAATACGCAGACGCACGGTGATTTTAATCCTCCATCTTTAATCTTCGAGGTTCACCACAAATGACGATCCGATAAGGCTCGAGTTCGCTCAACCTGATACCAACCCCTAGAAATCCGTGAATGGAGGGGGAAGCCGAGTTCGCCGAGGCCGCCTTCCTTGATCTCGAAGGCAACAGCAGAAGCCAGCAAGGACGCAGGGACAGAAGGAGGGAGGTCTGGTTGGGAAAACAAGGACTAGAACCTGACCGGAAGATGGGCATTTCAAAGTACTTTGCAATGATAAGGAGTTGGGGGAGTGAAACAGAAGAAACGACGAGTATAGTAGAGTGAAGTGGCCTCTCAGAATGTAACATCTAGAATGGGAACCGGAGCTGAGAGAAAAGTGATCGTTTGAGCTTGACGCGAGATGACTGCCTTTGTGCGAGTAAAATGTCCGAATATTAGCTGGAGTACAATAGCAGACATGTCCGAAATCGTGTACCCAACTGAAGGGGGAAATCATGAAAAAATGAGGCTACTACGAAACCGGCCAGAGTCACCGCGCAAAAAGAAGTACAAGGGCTTCATCATGGAAACCAAGATCAAACGTAAACCCATGTCATCAACCAGATATATGCAATAAACAACCATGGAGAAGCATATACGGCGAAAATTAACAGATTGTTGATCTTCCAAATGTTGTTGAAGGCGATGGGAATGTCACCAGCGAGATGGAAGGAGATGGTCAGAAAACCAGTGAGGAGAACGACGTGGACTACGATTTGGGCACAGAAATGGACCAATGTTGTAACTGGAAGGGAATGGCGGTTGTAAGTCAGCGAGGCGGGAAGGTAAGAGTTGATGAAAAGCCCACCACGCCGGATATATCGATTGGGCAGCAACGTTAGGGAGACAAACGGGACGGCCTCGGAGAATAAGGGAAGAAGAGCGCCGGATATCCAGTCACGCGCCGCATAAAAAATACCTCCTCTGGATAGCAAAGAGCTAGCGAGTAATCGCACAAGATAAGGCACACAGATTACACCAGCGGCGATGCATAGGACCATCATTTCCAATAAAAGACCCTTGAGAGCCATGTTGTACGCTTTCCCGATGAACGGGTGGTCCAGATCTGGTTCGGTATAGACAAACGTTGGATCATGCCAGGCATGCCCGACAAATCTCTTCCAGTAAATAGTCCACATCACCGAAAGCACGACGCCGGTGGTATACAAGGTCCCGACGCAAACTGGAAGGATGGCTGAGTGATATGATACCTGGACAGTTAAGCAGGGCTCACAGGAATAGACACCTAGCCGTCGATCCACTGAAAAGAAAGAAGGCCATAGATTCGTTGAGCTTGATTCATATAAACCGAGACAATAAAATCTGTATAACGATATGTTAGCTTGGTCGTGATAGTCGCATGGTACACTCACATTGAAGTTGCGACGACTCCAAGCATCCAATCCGTCCAAGTAGCAGCGGTTGAAGAGCCGAGGTAACCAAACGTCGCCTTGGAAATACCGAAAGCCGTGACCGACGAGCAGACGAGAACACGATACGAGGTTATACTAACTTATAGGAACATGTTCCGAGTTGGGATCTGGGACCCTTTCGTCCGAGTGATAAAGTGGACGGGGTATGGAAAAGCTGGCAAGAAAATACCATATCACATCCATGCAATCCGGTTCGAACAACCACGAAAGGTAGTTCGGTGACGGCGTTCCCGAGTCATAAGGACTAACCATGAATAAACTGCGAATTTCATGTTCTGTTGAGCTCAACCTTGCTCAAAGCAGAACTCGGAACTCACAGTAAGAAGACGACCGTTCCACCTATCCATTCGAAAGTTGTTGACGCGTAATGTGCATCATCCTCCTGCGCTGCTACAGCCTTGGCGGTTCCTAGCCCTACTGTCGTTGACAGGACAATCAAACGGTAGGGAGTCACCTTGGAATGCCACATGATCTCGTCGTCCCCAGTGTCAACCATGCCGTGAGCCGTGTTTGGGATCTAAACGCTCTTGGATGACTATTTTCTTGTCGTGAAAAACGTTGGAAAGCGACAACGCGGATGTGGTTACCGCTGAGGACCGTTTTGGTTTATCTTTCTGAGAGTCACCTCACGTGCCATTACGACTGTCACAAACCGCAAGCAGGTTCAACTTCAAGGTCGCTTTGATGAATCTCATGATTGCCTTCCCTCTCCTAATACACTCGGCTGTTCGATTTTTTAATATTACCTACTCTATCGATTTCTATATTTCGTATTTATACTCGCGATCATACGCTGAAGATTGCTCGGTGGCGGGTGAGTTCGGGGTGCTTCCTAGAAAGGAAAGCGGGGGCGTAAACTCCGTTTACGCGAGGGTTCGAGGGGGATCCTAAGGATAGTGGGTTGTGGTTAGTAAATAGAACGATAATAAATTTGTTCCAACTAGTGAAACGAGAGCGATACGACGGGGAGCGATCCAGAACGATGCCAGGCGACGTTTCTTTCGTAGAAACCGAGCCGCGAGGCGCTAACGACGATGGGGGGAGAGGAATACTCGGATTCAACTGAGGATCTACTACACAGGAATCTGTATTTAAAGTCTACGTAGAGATCAAAAGGGGAAATGTAAAATTTATGAAACATGGATGAAAGGAATCTTCCATGAGAGCTAATGGTAGAGAGGTACTAATTAAATAAATAAACAAGGAAAGTGTTTTGTATGTGATCGACGATGTGGCGCATCGGGGATACATACGAAATTGGAAAGAAATATGAAATAAAATTCTACTCAACATGGGAACCGGAACCGAATACAATCTCAGGGTTTTCGTGCCCAGACAGAGGGGCACCCTCACAACGCGGTGGCAACAGTAACAAAAAAAAAGAAAAGACGACATCAACTGGAGATTTGTAGTACTATAATTTCGAAAGGTCCTAAACTTTGTAAAGGGGGACTAAAAAACAGAAACTGAGTAAAACTATTCGAGAAACTTTAGAAAAGCCAAAGAACCGCAGAGGTGGAAAACTGAATACTGGACAGATTGTTTAATCATCGGCCAAAACAACGACAAAAAAAATAAAAAGCATTAGTCAATTCAACTCCAAAATATATAAGTAAATACCGTACAAAAAGTTGAATTCGACCTCGGGATTTTGTTATGACCAGGCACATGAACGCCACCATCCGCAGCGCACACTGCTACGCATACCACGGTAACAGGCCCGTCGGTCCCGGGGAGCCAGGCCGTCTCGATGTTCTTCGAACCAGAGTCGGAAGCAGTTTTGACTGCAGTAAAATTTGTTCTTCCCTCAGTCCATTCCAGCAATATTCCTGAAGGTGGAACGCTAGGTGCAGTGTAGAGACCAAGGACGCCGATGTCGTGGAGGATATTCTGGAATTCGGAGAACAATTCCGGGGGTGGAAATTTGGGACTTTAAAGATTATCGCGGCCCTCTTGATCCTGTATCGAGTTGCGTCTGGATCCGCTTGAGCTACTGGCACAGCCAGCCAGCTATTGAGCTCTCGATCTTTCTCTATTGAGAGTGGGAAGCAAATACAGTTTATTAGAATGGGCAACACAAATACGTCTCCCACCAAAATATCGACCTATGAAGACAATACCACTCTCACGCAACTCTCACGCCCTCTTTTCCGGAGCACGTTGCGGAGTAACTTTAATGTTGAAGCAGTAGGCCCGGTCATAGAAGTAACATTCGTTATTTAGACATTGCATAAATGAAGCGCTTGACTTGTATTACTTGGGTTCTTTAGCTACACTATTACACAATTTGCTGGGAAGGACAAAGCGTCGCCCTCGCAGGTCGGCATGAAGATCACTCTGTCGGGGTTATAATTACGTAAACTCCGGAAAAAGTGCCGACTTTGAATTTTTTTGACAGTTCCTGCCAGTTCACCTTTCTTCCTGCCCTTCTTCCACCATGTGCGGTCGAGCGTTGGGTACCAGAGCGCATACGACTACCCAACCTTTCTCTGACGAGCAGCGCGAGCCCATGTGAAGCTCGCGTTGTGCTGGGCCCACATGTGATGGTCACCTGGCTGCCAGCAGATAGGTGTCGTGGCAGTTCTGTCGTGCTCGTGCCACCTTTGCTGGCTCAGCTTTGACCTCTTCTGCTCATTCGGACACGGAGAGCATACAAACCGTGTAACCAACGCGTCTTCGTCTCAAACAGCACGTCCAGGTTGGTTGTAGGAGATCCACATGCAGTGGAATCCTATTCGGTGCGTGTTTTTCCTGCATGTTCCATTTCTAGGTGATGAACAACTCAGTTTAGTGTATTCTTACTTTCGGGTGACCGTCACCGTCGCAGGCTCGCAGCTCTCATTGCTGAGTCGAACCCGCTGCGACCATTCGTGCCATCCTACACCGTGTCTGGTCAGAGCGGAGGGTACCCGAGTGCATACACATACCCGACCTGCTTCTGGTAAGCAGCGTGAGCTCATGTGAGGCTTGCGCTGTGCTGGACCCACATGTGATGGTGTTCCAGCTGCCGGTGGATAGGTCGTGGCACTGTAGAGCTCGTACCACCCTCGCTGCATCAATTTCAACCACCTTCGCATGTCCGAACGGCAAGCGCACGAAGTCGTGGATATCTCTTCGAAGTTAGAAAGAATCGGACCAACCACATGGGTGTTAGGTGTAGAGCGACCGACAAATCTCAATTGGTGTGTGTTTTTTCCCTTCTATCTCTTTCTGAGGTGATGAACATATCGGTTTAGGGTATCGTTTGCCACTTTTTGGAGTGACCTTCGCGGTGTCGCCTTCGCGGCCGCACACTCCCATCCTCCTCGTATTTGTTCAAAGCGGAGTGTACCCGAGTGCATACACATACCCGACCTGCTTCTGGTAAGCAGCGTGAGCTCATGTGAGGCTTACGTTGTGCTGGACCCACATGTGATGGTGTTCCAGCTGCTAGTGGATAGGTCGTGGTACTGGAACGCTCGTCCTGCCCCCGTTGTCTCAGTTTCAACCACCTTTGTGCGCCCGAACGACAAGCGCAGGAATTGCATCGCCGACGTGTCTTTGAAGTTACGAAGAACTGGACCAATCACGACTGTTAGGTGTGGAACAATCGACGCAGAGGAAGTCACATTTGGTGTGCGTTCTTTTCTCGTTTTTCTCTTTCCTAGCTCAGCTCCCATCCCGCCTCAGACCCGCTTCGCCTATTCGCGCCATCCTTCACTGTGTTTGACTACAGCTCGTATCACCGACGTCTCTTGGTCTCAAACGACACACCAACTGCGAGGTTATGCGTTTGACGTTCCATGCGCAGGGAAAATTCTATCAGGTGTGTGTTTTTCTTGTATTTTTCAGTTCTAGGTGACGAACTACTCTGTTAGCGTATTCTCGCACCTTTGTTTTCGGGTGATCGTCGCCGTTGCAGGGTCGCAAATTTCATTCCCGTCTCAAAACCACTGCGCCTGGTCAAAACGGGGGGTACCCGAGTGCATATCCCTGCCCGACCTGCTTCTGGTAAGCAGCGTAAGCTCATGTGAGGCTTGCGCTGTGCTGGACCCACATGTGATGGTGTTCCAGCCGCTAGTGGATAGTGTCGTGGCCGGATCGTATTGTCCTCGCTGCCCTCGTCGTATCGATCCCAGCCGCTTTTGCGTGCTCCAACACGAACACCATACATACTGCATTTCCAACCGCGAAGTCACGTGTGCGGCAATCGACACGCAGCGGAAATCATTTTCGGTACGTGTTGTTTCTCCCCTTATTTTTCTTTCTGTGGTGATGAACATCTCCGTTAGCGTCTTTTCCCTCTTTTTTCGAGTGACCGACGACCGTCGTCGTCGTCGTTGCAGGCTCGCACTCCCATTCCTGTGTCATACCTCTGTCGTATTGTCGACGGCTGCAGTTACACCGTATTGGACATCCCCTTTGTGGTCCACGAATCAACACCTCCACGTCGAGTGTCCTCTGGCCTCGACCTCTTTATAGGCTATATAACACATCACCGAACGACATCGAATGTATAAGACCTCTATTTCGGTTTCGATCATACAAATCGCGACGGTTTGCGACATCTTTCGCCGTGTTTTCAAAGGACTAGGTACCCGGAGTGCATATGCCTGCCTGACCTTCTTCTGGTAAGCAGCGTGAGCTCATGTGAGGCTCGCGCTGTGTTGGACCCACATGTGATGGTCATCCAGCTACCTGCGGATAGGTTAAGGCTCGTACTACCCTCGCTGCTTCTGTTTCAACCACACTCTCGAACGGCAAGAACACGAACCTCTTCACTAACATGTCTTCGAAGTCATAGAAGATCGGGCCGACCGCTTGGAGCAACCGACGCCGTGAAAATCCCATTCAGTGCGTGTTTTTCCCCTGGTTTCTCTTTCGGATGTGATGAACATATCGGTTTATAGCGTTCCTTCCCATTTTGTTTTCGGTTGATCGATGATCGTCGCTGTCGCTGTCGCAGGCCCGCACCTCCCATCCTATGTTGGATTAGCTGCGTCCATTTACAACTACTGCCGAGTACATCGTATTTGGACTTGTGTTCGGTGGTTGACACCCGGGTCGGATATCTTGCGCCCGCGGTCCACCTAAAAGCGTAAATAACGCCTCATGGTCCTCGGTCGGACCCAAACGAAGGTTCCTCTTCTGGGGGGTTGATTGAACTCAGGCCCTCCTGCCCTGTTCCCATCACACATCGCGACCTTGTATATTAGCGCACTCACGCAAGCCAATATCTAGGACATAAGCATCAGGACTCACCCTCAGCATTACACTCATGAATTTGAATCTCTAACCCAACCTGGAAGCTAAGTTTGGATTCTCGATTTGACGACTGCCTACCTCCACCGTCGCCTTCCCTTCATCCACAGTCCAATCCTCATCAGCTCTCAATCCACAGACGGCCTCGCATTCCGTTGATGGAAGGTCAACAGCGCAACCCACTGGCCTGCATTCGTTCCTTTCCCTTTTTTCTATAAACCTCGACCGGAGCTCGCGTCGCCTTATCCCTTCTGGGGTCGACTTGAAGTCACTACATGGACATCCCCTCAAAAGGCTGGACCGGAAATGGTAGCTGATGCGCCGATGGCGGGGACAGCCACCGTTGAATAACCCAGACTTAAATGTTTCACCACGTTGTTTTCGCCGTCGAGGCTCCAAACTCCGTTGAAAGTTTATGAAGTTGCCTTCTTGTGTCGGACCTGGGACCTGCACAACATATTTCTCCCCTCCCCGGTTCCTATCAGGTCCTCGAGGTAACTCATTTTGACGACTGCCTTCCTTTCCCCGCTATCGCCACTCTGCCTTTAATTCCCTTCCTTCTCCTTATCCATCCGCGTTCCTCGACAACCTCCTTAATCCAAATTGTCCTTCAACATTTTCGCGGTCTGCACTATAGGCTTCGACGGTAGCTTGTCGCCGTCCCTTATTCGATGTCTCCCATGGCAGGGCACAGCCACTGCTGAATAATGTAATTTTGCCATTCTGCTTTCGCCATCGAGTCGTGCCCTACCTCACTTCCTCCCAGGGTGCCTCCAGCGCATACACCGACCCGACCTACCTCTGACGAACAGCGCGGGCTTATGTGAGGCTCGCGTTGTGCTGGACCTACATGTGATGGATGGTGTTAAGGCAACGTAACTCGCACTGCT
Source organism: Galerina sulciceps (assembly GCA_023014345.1). Taxonomy (NCBI): domain Eukaryota; kingdom Fungi; phylum Basidiomycota; class Agaricomycetes; order Agaricales; family Galerinaceae; genus Galerina; species Galerina sulciceps. The sequence continues at coordinate 1,537,942 of JAEDXJ010000013.1, read as the reverse complement.
CTCGCCGGCTCGGTCATCGCCAGCGTACCCATTGCGTTACCGCTACGACTCCGTCTCAAACGATCAGAACAACTCTGAGGTTATGTGTGGGGGATCTTTATGCTGGGAAATTTTACCAAGTTCGTGTTTTTCCCTCGTCTTTTCGTCTCAGTCGATGAATATTCTTCATAGCATGGCCTTACCCCCTTTCTATCGGTAACCCAAGCCCGGCAGGTTCGCAGTCCAACCTCTTCTACCCATCCAAATACCCTTGCCTCGATTTTCCATTCTATCACCCCTGGTGGCGCTGATATGCGGCAGCGAGATCCATCGTATTCCCTCGGGGATTCAGCACCAGCACGGCGGGCCCATCCCATTTCAACCCCCCTCATTTGAATTCATAATACCGCGTCACCGTACTCCCATAAATCTACTGGAATGCTCATGTTCGGGTTTAAAATCCATCCTTGACGCGTTGTAGATATGTGACCGCTCTCTCTAAGAGGTGACGCCGAGGGCCCGGAGAACCGAGGTTCTCCTCCTTTCCCTCATTCGCCGGCTGGTCACGATTCTAGGCGCGTTTCTTTCCTTCAAGCCCTTGTCCTCATAACCCATATTGCAAGACCTCGTGTTTTCGCCATCATGTAATGCTACTGTGCAAGATCTAGCTGCATATCAAGCCAAACATCGAAACGAGTTTAAGCTCGTGTTCCGACAAGCAAATGTCATTCACTCCTTCCATCGTTACCGTCGCCGCTCTGCCTCCGTCACCTTCTTCGCCCTCTCATCCAATCTCCATTCTTTCCAAAACCCTTTCATCCAGATTATGGATGAATCTCCAGTGGCACACCCGCACACCAATTCGCGACGACTAGACCCATCCGTATTTATTCTTGCACTTGGGAATCGACTGTCTCGTTGATGAACGTTTCTATGTCAGCCCTCACTTATGGGCTGAAATGCTGCTTCATCTGACTCGGTCGAACTGTATAAGCGTATCCTTTCGGGTTTGGAATGTGGATCTCCACGACGAGTTGTTGTCCTACGCATCCGTTCCCATGGCCCGTATCTCGACTGTTCATACTTTCACCATCCAAGGTAGGCCTGCATTTCGACGTGCCATCGTCGCTCCTTCCTTCCTCCTCCACTCCGCTTCGCAATTGTCACATCTTTCCTTCACCTCTTCCTACCCTCCTCCCTCCCCTTCCTTCTCCATCCAAATTGGCGGTCAAAAATGCTTGAAGCATTAACTCTCCCCTATCCGCCATTCCACCTTCGTCACCCCTCCTGACCCTCCTTCATAATTTCCTCCATCTAGATTGCGCTCGATGATACCCCGATACGCTCGCGGTCAACGTAGGGTAACGGACAGTACTGTCCCCCGCTTTTTTACTTCCTTTTTTCTCAAATCTTTTAGAGTCGAACCTGACCTTGTGCCAGACCGTCGGTTCTGGTGTTGTCTTGAACCCGTAAGGCGCCACCTCGCCGAAGTGAATTCCACATTCACGAGCTCGCGGGAAGCTTGTGTGCTAAAAATGTGTCGTGCAGAATTCGGACATGCTACTCCTCGCTCGATCGATTGGGTCTGTGCACAGGTGCGAGCGTTCCCAACCGTACTCAGCTTCCCTTTTTCGATCTAAGTTGGAATGAAATGAGGAGCGCGGGCTATGATCGATAACCAGTTGAGCCGTGGAGTATGATAGCGTCTATCATCGCAATTTTATCCGCGATAGCCATGGGTGGTGCTCTCGGCACCAAACAGCTCACCGAGTTGTCGTGTTTGACGAGTCGCATGCGAGGTGGTAAAGGGTCTTCGTCTCTCTATTTCCGTTACAAGCAAGTTTGTGCGCTTCGTGCCGACATGCCAGCATCCCTTGCTCTCATCCGCGTTCCCGTCTCTTTTCTCCTCTTTTCTTGACTCTGGAAAAAAAGATATAGTACTCTGCCGACAACGTCTAGATGCATTAATGACTGCAAAATTTTCCCTAGATTCGCAGACTGTACAATGCGTCTTCCTGCCAGACAACCCTCTACGAAGTTGCTCCGAACGGCTTCGTTTTGTTATAGCTTTTTGATGTCGTCAAGGTTAGCGATATATCTCTTCGCTTCTTTCCCCTGGTTGTGTCGCGAATACTTAGTGTGACACTCCTTGCATTTCCACTTTTCTTATTTCCTTGGATGTGCGCTCATGTTTCTCAAGCCTTCTCGAATAGATCAGGCTGCGGTCCAGGACCAGAACTGGGTCGGATAATTAGTCATGTCTATTCCAAAGCGGAGCCTCGTCATTTTTTTGTATCTGATTCTATCGTTGACCATCTTCCAAGGTCTCTCTCTCCTACCGTCTCTTTAAGAAGGCTTATTGAACACCATGTCCACTACATTAGGGAAAGTTGCATAGTTATAGACAAGCCCTGAAATGCATTTGAAGCCCAGTTATTTTAATAAATTTACTTCGTCAAGAACTATGAAATTTAAAATCAAGGGTTGCACCCGCACTCTGTAGAAACGACATTAACTAGCAGTCCGCTTGTTCGAGAAGGGGCACATACCAGATGATAGCGGCAACACAAAGACTCCAGCTCCAGCGTCAACCCATCCGTTTGCAAGGTAGAAACTGTGCTCGCTGGTAATTGTGGTGTACCAGTGATCACCTAAGGTCGGCTGGAATGCCCCTAGAAGCGGCACACTCCCACACACTTGGGTGGGATACGCATATCCTATGATAGCAGCTTGTCCGTATCCTTTAATGACCGGCGCCGCGCCGTTAGTCCCACCAATCTGCGTAATCCAATCCGTCACTGTAGGGTTGAACAGCCGGTAGAAAGGGACTGTAAAGTTCTGGGGAGTCTGCCAAGCAAGAAATATGTCGCCCTGGATTTCCCAATTGGCTCCCGCACTCCTTTCTAAAGTAAGGAGTCCACGAGGACTAACAACATGTCCGGTGTCGGCAGGACTGTATCCTGCTACATACACGTCTGTGAGAGTCGGATCTGCACATGTATTTGCAGTGCGGCGCTTTATTGCCATTCAGAAAACAGTTTCTTAAAGTTACGAGCTTCAGCATTCGTACCTGCTCAGTCGTGCTAGCCTGATTGAAAGCGACTTGAAGTAGAAGAGTTGTCAAAGTCGGAAAAATGAAGCTCCTCATCGCCCTGGACGGTTAATCTGGCGGGAAGTGAAGGAACTGTATTGAATTGCAGCCCCTTTTATAGGCATTGGGAACAGGTGTAATTGGAACAAATATTTTACCTGATAGACATGGTCTTAATTCACGGAAAAATTGGGCGTCTAATATCCAAAGTCATTTCAATCTGTTCAAAACCCGGTCGGTGTGAATCTGATCTGACGGTTCATGGGGAAATAGAAGTTCTGGAATGGGAGCATTAAGTTGATAAAAATATCTTCTCAAAGTAGCTCGGATAAGCTCCATAGACGAATCTTTTGCTTTCTGGAATAATTAACGGCACGATTAATGGTATAAATGCCGGATTCTTGAACATAGACTCAATGGGTTCACCATATATTATTGTGGCAGAATGGCTATGTGATGTAGCTCGTATTATAAGAAACATGGTATAACGAGTGCCGAATTATTTAAATAGGAGTGTGTAGTGTGCGTGTTGATCGCTGAAAGCCTCGTTCTAATAGAGAAGGCACGATGAATGCGCCATCCACACATGCTCTCCATATGATTGAAACCCCGGGTATATGTCAATAAGCAGACCCGAGTTGAGAAGCTCTTCGGAGAAAACTCCTGGTCACTTGTGTAGGTCGACAGTGCGAAGACGAAAATAGAATAGGCGCCTGTTCTCATATTCCGGAGAGAAAGCGCACGGTAGACTTTATGTACCGACCTTGCATTGCATTGAGTTTATTTATAGAGAAAGAAAGCACCCTTAATTCCTATCCTCCTGACTTGGTGTTCATCCTGGGTACACAGTCTGCCCACAGTTCTTTGACAGGGAAGCTGTCAAAAGAAGTTGATCCGAGACCGGCATGTGAGCGGAGTTGCATTTCGCAAAGTGACCGCAAAGTGACCGTTTCTCCGTGGTTTCTGTAAGGTTATGTCGCTATGTCAGTGATATGGCAATAAATGAGTGTAAAAACAAAGAGATTTTCTCCTCAAAGACCCTAAAAAATGTTAGATTAATAAGTTTGATTAAGTTAAATAGCTTGTTATGAAAATATAAGTGACTGCAATGACAAAAAAAATCCCACTTTTCGTGTAGGATAGTCCAGAAAAATAGACATTAATATAAGCAGACTACACACCAATAAAAAACACTAAAAGCTCATACTTTAAAGAATTTACGCAGAGCAGGAAGACGCTCGGCGTCAATATTATAGATTTCAGTAAATAAAAAATTAGAAGAGCCCTCCGTGAATTGAACACCGGACCTCGCAACGAGAAAATTAGCTCCAGCGAAATAATAGAGCGCTATGCCGTTTCACTATCAGGGCGTAGGATAGCATGGAAGTTGCGTCGTATTGTGGCAACTTCTTTCCGCCTATTTTGGGTATGACTTCTTTGACACTCGTAAATTTTGTCATGCAGACCGCTTTTTTGTCACTTAGTTCATTACTCGTATAAAATACAATTTTTTGTATTCAATTGACTATCTTTTTTTGATTGGTAAGTCTCCCGGCGCACACAGAGACGCAGAGGCGCTCGCAAGCGGCGGAGAAGAGGAATTTGAAATTCCGCCTGTGCCGCGTTTGCAGTTGATCCGCCCTGTCAAAGAAGGCTTACGTAACTGTGGGCAGACTTGGTGTTCATCCTCCTCCATTTCGTCCACACCGCCGCTTCTCTTCCCACTCCCCACCTTCCAGATTGACGTTCGACGTCTCCATGTTCCGCTCATGGAAGGTTAACAGCTCAGCTCAGTGGCCTGCACTCGTTCCTTTCTGAACTTGGACCGGAGCTCGTGTTGCAGCATCCACTCTGGTGTCGACTTGAAGTCTCTTTGTGGACGTTCTCTCGAAATACTGGACCAAAGACACAGGTGATGTGCCGATGGCAGGAGCACAGCCACCGCTAAATAACCATTTCGTTTCGCCATCGAATCCGACGCCACCTCACTTCCTTTGTTCAATAATAACGTTGGGTGCCCAGAGCGCATGTAGTTACTTGACCTAACTCTGGCGAACAGCGTGAGCTCATGTGAATCTTGCGTTGTGCTGGGTTGACATCTGCCAGCGAATAGGGTCGAGGCACTGCAGCTCGCGCTACCCTAAGTATTTTTTTTTCGGTACTTTAGCTCTTGGATGTTGTCGGGTTTAACGACGTATCTCCACACTTCTTTCCTCTCGCTTCAACTCCTCGCTTTTCCAATGTTCTGCACACCTTGGTCGTGCGCTTTATCTCATTGGATCAACCTGCAATCATTGCTAATGAAGGGTCAGAACTGGGTCTGATAATTCAGCAAGCCCATAGAGGTAGAACAGTCATTCACGGTTAAGCGGCGATCTCTCACGGTGAGTGTTCCCGATTGGGAACTCGTCCCGTTAGAGTCCTGGGCAGCCGAGACTAGTCATATGAGCTTGACGCGACATCGCCCACTTTCGTGTTGGTAGCACATCTGAATTATAAGTGTAGTAGAATAGAAGACGCGTCCGAATCATATATCCAAGTGAAGGAGGAAGTCACGAAAAAATGAGGCTACTACGAAACTGACTAGAGTCGCCGCGCAGAAAGAAATACAAGGGCTTCATCATGGAGGCTAGGATTAAAAGATCGTAGATCCATACCATCAACCAAATGTAAGCAATGAACAACCATGGAGACGCATATATAGCCAAGATCAACAGATTATCAATTTTTTGGAGATTGTTGAAAGCGGTGGGGATGAGACCACCGAGAAGGAAGGAAATGGTCAGAAAACCGGTGAGGATACATACGTGAACAACTATGTGGGCACAGAAGTAAACGAATGTTTTAACTGGGGTGCCATGGCGAGTGTAAGTCAGCGAGGCGGAAAAGTAAGCTGTGATGAAAAGACCCACCACACCGGATATATCGATTGGGCAGAAACGCTAGGGAGATGAACGGAACGTCCTCAGAGAATAAGGGAAACAGAGCTTCGGATATCCAATCACGTGCTGCATAAAAAATACCTCCCCTGGATAACAAAGAGCTAGCAAGTAATCGCACTAGATAAGGCAAGCAGATCACACCGGCGGCGATGCATAGGACCATCATTTCCAATAAAAGACCCTTGAGAGCCATGTTGTATGCTTTACCGATGAACGGGTGGTCCAGATCTAGTTCGGTATAGGCAAACGTTGGATCATGCCAGGCATGCCCGACAAATCTCTTCCAGTAAATAGTCCACATCACGGAAAGCACGACGCCGGTGGTGTACAAGGTCCCGACGCAAACTGGAAGGACGGCTGAGTGATAAAATACCTGGACAGTTAAGCAGGGCTCACAGGAATAGACACCTCGCCGTCGATCCACTGAGAAGAAAGAAGGCCATAGATTCGTTGAGCTTGATTCATATAGACCGAGACAATAAAATCTGTATAACAAAATGTTAGCTTGGTCTTGATAGTCGTATGGTACACTCACATTGAAGTTGCGACGACTCCAAGCATCCAATCCGTCCAAGTAGCAGCGGTTGAAGAGCCGAGGTAACCAAACGTCGCCTTGAAAATACCGAAAGCCGTGACCGACGAGCAGACGAGAACACGATACGAGGTGATAGGAACATGTTCCAAGTTGGGATCTGGGACCCTTTCGTCCGAGTGGTAAAGTGGACGGGGTATGGAAAAGCTGGCAAGAAGATACCATATCACGTCCATGCAATCCGGTTCAAACAGCCACGAAAGGTAGCGCGGCCATGGCGCTCCCGAATCATAAGGACTAACCATGAATAAACTGCGAATCTCTCGCTCTGTTGAGCTCAGACTCGATTAAAGCAGAACTCAGAACTCACAGTAAGAAGACGACAGTGCCACCTATCCATTCCAAAGTCGTCGACGCGTACTGCGTACCACCCTCCTGCGCTGCTATAGCCTTAGCGGTTCCTAGACCTACTGTCGCTGACAGGAAAATCAGACGATAGGGAGTGACTTTGGGATGCCACAAAATCTCGTCGCCTCCAGTATCAACCATATTGTGGGCCGTGTTCGAGCTCTTTGGATGCTAGTTTTGTTGTCGTAAAAAGCTGACATCGTTCCAGGATTTGATGTGGTCACCGCTGAGGACCGTTTTGGCTCTTTGTCTTAGAAACAGTCACCTCACGTGCCATTATGTACAATGGTCACAAATCCTAAGAACGAAAGTAGCTAGATGCCGAAGAGTTTCCCAGGCCTGGCTCAGCCAAGCTCGCGCGCGATCCCGTTGCCGCTCGCGCTTCTCGCGGTGCTATCTCTATGTAGAGCGCTCTATTTTGGCCCTCTCGGGCCCTTCCAGCTATCGCCTGCGAGCGTTTTCTGCCAGCATGCTTATCTGTTTTGTTGGGGGTGCTCCACCTGTTTACACCCCTCGGCAGGTCACAGTAATTGAATTGTAACCCGTCTTTTTCTGGAAACTTTGATCTGGGGGCCTTTTCCCAAATCAGTCATTTTGTGGAGCGTCTTTTATCTTATCTGGTGCAATCTTATCACGCTCTTTTTATCATTTTTTTTTTCTTTCGTGCCTTCTGTAAAATCTCAAGGGGGGGCGCGCGAAGCGCGCCGACTTTTAAAAGCTGCTATTCAAGTCCATACCGGAAGTAGCATCAACTGCTTCAACAAGTTCATCACTTGCAATTTGCAAGACCTTTTTCCAGCAAATGAGCACGCGAAGCGTGCGAATGCGCTTTACGAAACTCTGAACGTCAACTGAACGTTCAAGTACGCTCCCGCTTCTACAATCCACTGTTGATCGATTTCCTCGATTTCCGCTTATACTCAAGTACATACAGCTAAAAACCAAGCAAAGCAGACAACTCAAAAATACTCAGGCTAAGGAAGAAGAAGGACTGCATAAATGAGTACCAATCGGGGCTCCACCATAAAATACTCGTAACAAAAGCTTGAAAACTGAGCGCTAGACGGGTTGTATAATCCTTTCCCAACATCCTTTTAAACGAAAAGCCCTCGCTTATCCACTACAAAATGGGTGAGTAATTATCATACGAAAAAGTTGGAATTCGACTTCACGTTTTCTTGTGACCCGATAGATGATTGCCATGGGCGTCCACGATACACTCCATTTTGCATTCCATCATGACAGGGCTGTCGGACCCAGGGAGCCATGCCGTCTCGATGTTCTTTGACCCAAAGTCGGAGACAGATTTGGGTGCCGTGAAGTTCGTCCTGCCTTCAGTCCATTCCAGGAATACTTCTGACGACGCGCCAGTTACGGCGTAGAGGCCAAGAACGCCGATGCCGTAGACGATTTTCTGGAACTCGGAAAACAATTCCGGGGGTGGCGATTCAGTTGGTTTGGTGGTGAATTCGTAAGGCTCTCCGGTCGCAAGCCAGCGTTCTGGGTAGCAGTCCGCATTACATTCCGGCTGAGAAATATTTCCTGAGGAGACCATAACCTCGCCCTCCTTGAGTTTGCAGTGGGCATGGACGAGGCAAACTCCAAATTTGTGCTCGTATGGTGCGAGAAGCGCCGCTAGTTGAGAGAAGATATGAGCGCGATTGTCAAATTTCTTGTTGGCTTCCTCAACGGTGGGAAGATTGTTATATATGGAAGTGATAGCACTCATTGTGCTTCGAGTTTTGTGGCGGATGTAGTGAAGGACGGCGTATTTAAAGGCAAACGGCACTCAGGTGGTGTGACTATTGTGGCCCGACCGGCAACAGATTTTACGGCCGAATTCAAGACTCCCCAATACAGGTTTGGAGCAGTTCCACGATGTAAGTTTCCCGGCCCTCTTAATATAACATGCCATTGAAAAGACACGCCAACGTAGTGGATACGCCGGGGGCCTTCTTATACGAGCTTCTATGACTTTCAAGACTGCACAGTGTGGAAATTTGACTTCCAGAAGGACATAACATTTCGAACGTACTGGCAAATCACAAATCTGGTACTTTACAATTTTTAGATTAGAGAATGGCAGATACATATTCGTTTGTTCTTGTTTTCATAAGAGAGGGGTACTCAAACATCAGTCGACTTGCTTTCACGCAAAGGGCGGTATTTAAATATCTCCCATTTGGCGAAGTCGGACCCTACGGACGCCGTAACCTGCAAAACCGAGGTCATTCAGTGAATAATTCGAACAAATGGTGACTTGCATTCAAGAATTTCACTTCCACCGTTCCCTTCTTGTCGCCTTTTTTATTTCCATCATCCTCATGATGAAGCATGAGATCAACAAAATTATATGCGCTGACAATTGTGAACCTGCAAACGCTTTCAAGGAAAATGAAGAAATAAACGGAGGAATGCTTACGGAAATTGATGAGAGCCATATTTTCCCTTCCCACTTTCCACTGCTTGCAAGTCGAACTTGGAGACCTCTGTATTGTATTTCGATATGCTGTTTTTATCTCCATGCTTGCTGAAAATTGCGTGGTTCAGGATTTGCATATCGCCCGAATTGGAGACCAAGTTGAAGGTAGCATCCATATGCAAAGCCCCACGAGCAAGCAAGCCGACTTTATCGACTTTGAGAGTATTGATCGCAATCAATTGGACTAGGACTCCGAAGATTTGGACTTACGTTCAATCGCAAGTAACTTGAGGACGTGAGTCATTGTGAGTGGTGGCAAGTTCCCATGGAGAGAGATAAAAGTAGCGATAATTCCAGCTACATGGGGAGTTGCCTGCATGCGAATGCGTGAAGAACAAAAAACAGTGCGATCCATAGCTCTCACCATGGAGGTTCCATTCCACGTTATTGTTGCCTAATGAATGCGAAGCAAATAAGTCGGTTTCACCAGTAGGTTGATATAAAATTAAATGCCTTCGGATCTTTCTTTTTTGTCTTATCCTTTGCGGCCTCGTCCCCAATGTAGCAACTTGTGATATCCACCCCTGGCGCATAAAAGTCCACGCACGGTCCTTAATGTGAAATATCACAGTTTTTGTAAGCATAGAAACATCCTGTAACACATTTTATACGAACCCCAGTTGGATGAAGCCCATTTTTTGTCAGAGATATCTGTAGCTCCAACGGTGTTGACCCAAATCGCACTGGCGGGGCTGTAATCTCTGGCATTTTTGCCATAATTACCAGCACATGTCTAATCTGTGGTTAAACGCTGGATATGGGTGATTTAAAATGTGGCTGGCGTACAACGAAGTGTATTCCTGCAGCGACGAGCTATATATTTAGTGTACAATGTTTGATGAGCGTCGTATGCGTATTAGAACCGATTCCAAGGCCTACCTTTTGCGCGTTTTCGTTAACTGCTTGATTCCACGGAGTGGTCGTCATAGAGATATTCAAGACAGAACGTTTAGTTTTCGACTTTTTATGTTCTGCGAGAACCCATTTGAAACCGTTTATCATATCGGATGCATCTGACTTCCTATTTATTTTTGGTAAGATGCGAGGGAAATATCACGGAAAACCCATACCCAGCATCATTTGTGACCTTGACGTCGATAAGACTGACACCTTTGGCGACGCCGAATCGCTTTCCGCCAACAATTCCACTGAAGCGATGATTAGCGATCGTGTTTCTAAATCTGACCATGAGCCACGCACGCAACATGTGTCCCGTGGCCATCGTAATCGCCTTTCTGTGCTAGGTATCAGCAATCACGTCTACTTGACTATCCCTTTTTATGCGAGGGTTGACTTACTGTCACGGCATTTGTTTTTGTATTTTTTTCTATTTGAAGAAGTCAAAAGTCAAGGCGGATCTAATGAGAACTCAAACGAGCACTTACGGGTATTCGTTCCCCACCGAGCACGCCCGCCAAAGTCCTCCTATCTTAGGCCATTAGATCACCGAAAAAGATAAATATATTGACTGAATGCTTACATGTTCGAGGTATATTCCTTAAGGCGATGGGCATTAGAAGCAGAATGTGAATGTCGTGATAAACTCGCCTGTGTCTAATAAAGGCCATGTTATCACCTAAGGAATAGGATTGACTTCCAACGAGGTAAACTGACCGACAATATAAACCTCGACACCCTTTCCTGTCTCCTCTGCGTTATCGTATTTATACTTAAACGTCAGATCAGTAGCCTTTCCAGAAAGCGTGGCGTTTCGATTAATTCGAGAGATCCCCCAACAAGCGTCTGTTCTGAAAAACAGTTTAATTACCCATAAAACTGGAAAGCAGTCTATAAAATACTGTGTTTCGATGGTTCCAGAATACATGACCGGGCTGTTCTCCGATATATACAAGATATCTTGATGTTCTCTTAGTACCTCGAGAACTTCTGGATGGAACTCTCCTATGGATGACGGTGTCAGAATAATCCAGATGGTCAGCATCGCTGGTAGAAAGGGGGTCACCAACCGACGTAGGCATTGAAGAAATCCGGAGTCCACTGTTCGGTGACGGTGAATCCAGTGACACTGTCGTTATTGTAGGTCTCCTGGAAGAGTTGAATGTGAGGTTCTATGCCGACTTCGTCCTTCAACCGGACGATATACTGGGTAGGTTGAAGGCTCATATTGACAAAGGGAAGAGTTGGCAGGAAAAAGGTATCGAGGTGCGTCCTATTTAATATTAGAGCAATACGCAAAGAGTAACGCCAGATTCAGGAAAAACTACGGGTACTAGATCTTTTCAAAAGCGATTGGCCCCTCCTAGTGCGTCTTTGAATATTATTTGAAAAGATTTTCCCTAATCATCATGACCATACAGGCACATAACATCAGAAAAAGAATGTCTTGGTATTATTGGATGGTAACCGTTGACTCAGCAGTCGCAGCCGTCCTCTTACTTCTTTTGGAACTCCTGTGCAGGGCTAGTGCGGAATCGAAGCATTGCTCACCTTCTACTCAAGAATCTATCCCCATTTTACTAATCCCAGGTGTCCCCCTCGTTTCAAATCAAGTCAGGAAAAGCTCCGGGTGGGGACGTACGCCTTGGTATAGAACATCACATTCTCGTGGGGACGCAGGTTGACTCATCTCCGCCGAATTCGCTCCCCACAGCACATCTTCTCAGAACAAAAATGGAGCCGGTTTCAAGGGTTGGTCATACTGAAAGAATGGGGTTAGGCCGACATATTTCACCCGTGAGCTTCGACTTGCTTGATCAATCTTCCACTATCCGCAGTCTGTGGTAAGGGGCACAGGAAAATTTGCGTGGCAGGTTGCGTGCTTGCGCAGACTTGCGCAAGAGCTGCGCACGTGTTGCGCATAACTTGCGCAAATATCAATGCGCACTGCTTGTACTTACTGAAGGCTCCATAATGAATAAGAAATTGAGTTTGATTTGGGGAATTATGCCTAAGATTAGTGTATAAACTAGGTGTACATGGTTTTTCCACCTTCCATTGCAATTAGTGACAGCTTTGAGCAAGGGCGTGGATACGCGTCGCGACACTTTGCGCACTCAAATCCCAGATTTTACCGACTGCTCACTACTGGAGTCCATTTCGAATTCGACTCAGCTAAGCCAACTACCGGTTTTATCATTCTCCATTCGTCGCACAACATTGTTCTTCAAGCCTTCGTATTGTTCGACTCGTCTGAAAAACTTCTCATTATTACCTACCTGTCAAACAGACGATTTATATGCCGATGTACTAACTAACTAGAATGTGCAACTTACGTCTAATGTTGGAAGCTTCCTATGTACTTGAGAATAAGGTTATCAAGTAGATTAGTAATCTACCCATTGACAACAAGTGAGTAGAGTAAGCGCAGGCCCAACTTAGCGCCGGTGTGCGATTGGCTCGGACATTGCCTGATCATTGATATTCCCAACACTCCCCCTTGGTCAGGTAAGGTTTCAATTTTGTATTCCAACCCTTCCTGTCTTCGAGAGTTCTTCGTGAATTTAACTGTTTGATATTTCTCTGTCTTCTTATGCCAGTCTCAGATTTCTGCGAGTTTCTGAATTAGTTTGGCGTCACAAAGTAATTTGATTGGTTTCGTTCTGTTGCATCTTCCTTTGTAGGATTGATATTGGAGGATTAATTTAGGTGAGACTTATGATTTTATCAACGTTGTATCCCGGCGGTCGCAGTCTGTGCGTATAATTTCTTGCTTCAGTGTCATTTTGCGTATAAGCGCCTGTGACGGCTTTCCGAGTTCTCGCGGTGTGTGCACCTCCTGGTTTTGAAAATTTGCTCGAATTTTCCCTCTGCGTCTGTGATTTCCTTTTTACCGGTGTCTAATCCGGTGTTCTGTGGCCCTTTTGCATCTTTGCAAGGTGCCAGCTTAATATATTGACGATTTCCGGTGTCTGTCCTCAATTAAATGGTCATTAAATGGTCCTCCATTTGGTTTTTCTGATTTTAGGTTCGTTCCAGGAGCTAATTTGCTCGTTCCCACTATGAATAGCATTCTGTGAGCTAATGAATTTCGTTTCATTGCCTCTTGGTGGAATCTCTCTGTCCTCCTTCAAATATTTCAACTATTCTTCTTTGGTCGTTTTAAAAATGGCATATACTTGTTCCAGAGAAATTACTGATGAATTTCTGATGGATTGGGAAGTTATGGGTCGTTTTCTTTGACCTTAATGCAACAAAATGGGACTGACAAGAAGCTGGGGCGGAAGTAAATGTAGCATTTACTCAATCGAGTATGTCAAAATGATGAAGGCCAGCAGATCAGTTATTAAACCGACCTTGCGCATGCTTGCGGTACATTGCGCTGCTTGCGTGCACCTTGCGTGCGCTTGCGCAGACTTTGCGCGCACTTGCGCAGGCCTCGCGTGCACTTGCGCAGACCTTGCGTGCACTTGCGCAGACCTTGCGCAGACCTTGCGTGCACATATATTGACCTTGCGCAGGCCTTGACCACACTTGCGCAGTGGGGAAGTATAATGTGCGCGTGCTTGAATAAATGGAAAGGCTTACCGAAAATAAGGTATATGTGCATTGACTAAACCGGGAATATTAAATTTGGCATATCAGCTGTTGTATATATGATTCTTATTATCTTTCTCTCTGAATGTTTACCCTAAACGAGTTGCTGCTGCATTCGCGCGGTACTTTTCACTCTCGATTTCGGGAATTGGTCGTGGGAAACAGCTTTGCATAACAGAAGACCAGCGCTGAAACTGAAAATACCACCTTCAACGCAGTCAGATGATCATAATTTTCGGTATTTGAGCTAACATAGATATATTATATGTACTTGTAAAGATTTATGTGATACTGGTTCACGGTGAGGATGCTATGATGCAAATATCGTAAAGTCGCATGATGCAACGTTTTGCCACACGTGATCTTGTGGTGAAACGGTTGCACAGCGGCTGCGCATACTAACACTGGGTGTGTTGGAGTAGGGCGACCTACGGTAAAAGTGTAATAAGCAAGTACAGGGTAAGATACAACGAGAATAAGTCAAATCCGCGAAGCGTGAATGCCTGCGCTAGCGCAAACTTGCGCAGACATGTGCGGACTTGCGCAGACTTGCGCTTGCGCAAGCACGCAACCTGCCACGCGAATTTCTTGTGGCCCTGTGGTAAGTACCTTCCTGGGATGATGAGCTTGAATCAAAAAACAATCCGGGAGAAACCTGAGATTAATGTTCCGGGCATGTCCATTTGGATGAAACCGTGACATTATCAGCAGGTACACAGGCAAGTGAAAGGAACCATGAATCGCGCGGATACTACTTAGTCAGTCTTGGACATCACCGACCGTATATGACGCAATAAGGATTTTTACGGGGAATCAAGTACACTCTCGCATATCAGATATTCATAGCACATACCTATCAAACATACGTGCGACTTACGGAACGTCTATATTTTGACCATCATCTACAGAAGTTGCACTTTGTACTCAGTACAGCCATACAGTTCCACGCAGACGCATGCTTGTGAATGCCACGGATATATTGAAGGATGAAAACTTTAACCATTGGTAGCTGGACGCGACCCTGAGACCTAAGCGCTTATCCTCGCTCAGTTCACCACGGTAGACGCCTGTTGAGGTGCGAATAAGGAAACCAGTTCCTTCAGATGTGGCTCAAATCCGACATCGTGGGATTTTTTAGAGGGAAGAACCGATAAAGCCCCTAAGCCACGAATCTGGGATGTTCTGCGCTGGGACTAGACTTTGTATCCCATCCATTCATCTGTTAATCATATGCGGAGGATATGTAAGAAAGAATTTGGGACAAGGCGACCTGCATGAATCTCCTGCTAGAACTTTTGACTGGATGTTTGTCTCTCTGTTCCTTGTGCATTGCGTATATGGCTTGTTGCTAAGAGTACATTTAGTACATGAATAAGGATGGATGTATCACTTGTAGCTTTGAACGCGTGAGAAGTCCCAGGCAATTGGACCCTCGTTAACCTTCAGAACAAACTACATGTAATTTAGTTTGTTGCAGAATTAACTGATTCGTTCACAATTTGACGCTCGATAGATGATGATACTGGCAGGTGATCCCTTTAAGGAACAGGCTGGGTACATGGTAAAGGTGACGTCTGCTTGCGAGAGACCAGATCATTTACGGAACTTAATTTCCAGTTTCGCACGATGCTTGGGAGCGTCAGATCCCGAGGTTTCAATTGTGCATCGCTTAGGATTGACGGACGAGCGTCGTATTTTCGCAAAGAATTTCATAATATAATTGATTTATTGTTCAGACTGCTACGTTGACACTCGTCGAGCGTGATAAGATCGGAAATGTGCCCAACTTCTTTCTTGTAATCAATTGAATTGTAAAATCTCCCATACTTCTCCCCTACTGTCATCTCCCAGCCCATATGAAATATCCGCTCCACTGGAGTTACTATCCAACGAGAGAAGCCAGTCACCACTATGGCGCTCGGCATTGTATATTCTGTGATCAATACAATTAGCAAACCATGGCTATAATTGGGTCTTTTAGATAGGTGAACCTAAACTCGTTAGAGCGGCCATTGCTTTCAACCGACCACTCGTCTGCATGACTTGACATACGGACGTTTCCGCTGTTGTCAACCCCAAGATAAACGTCGTAGCGGGTTGACTTTATGGTCCAAAGGCCATTTCCCTTCTTGTTAAAGTGCCACTAAAATCATTTCGAAAGGGGTGGAAATGAGCGGAGAATAGGATTCTATTGAAAAAGAAACAAACCCTACGACCATATCCATTTCTACAGTATTTGACCGGTCCTTTGTACGGCAAATATGTATTCAGCTATTTAAACGGTAAATAAGAGTAAAATTGGAAATATTTTTACATAAAGTTCTAGATATGCATCTTGAGTACATATTTACCAACTTTCAGAGAAATCGGCGCTCGTGCGGTAGAGATATTGAAGTTGTAAAACGACGTGTTGAAAAAGCGGCAAATCGGCTCCTTTGTACACCGGTCTTTCATTACAAATTTGTAATCAGTCGGCTCAATTGGGTCAATAACGGTGATCGCCGTCATCCCCCTTTTTCTCGCTCGGACAGTAATTTGCGATTTTCTCCACGAGATTTTGGGGGATTTGCCTGATTTTTTTTATGTTCAGCTCAGGTAGTTTGTATTAGTCTCTAAATGCAGTTAATTTGGTAGTCAGGTTTGAGAATGCCATTCAAAAATGAAAATACATATTTGATGAGAACGACTAAATCAGGTATTTATGACGTCATACTTTTCACACTCTCCCTTCTCAGCAATTTCGTTCTCTGGAAGACGCGGAAAGCATATTTCTACAAGTACAAACACTTTTTATTGAGTTTGTAGCCCGATAAATTGAGAAATATTGTACTGTACAAAGGACCCACGGTGTACAAAGGACCGGTCAAATACTGTATTACCCCAGCTACCGACTGTTCGAGGACTTGTTAGTGCTAGAACATGCAGGGGGGGGAGTGGGAACTCAACCAGTTCTCTCGTCGTCATCGCATGTAATATATCTACCCGGGTAGGCAACAGAGCCAATTGAATATTTTTGTCCTGACTGAATTGGTGCCATAGAAGCTTATTTGAGACTACAGAGGAATATAAGAGGACGAGATTCTGGATTGTGTAGTGGAAGTGGGGTCAGAAGAGACGTGCTTGAAACTATGATGAGCCAGCGTGCTATAGGCTGAAAACACGGCGCTTGGATTGAGCCGAACATCTATCATGAGTATATTATGTCCAAGCTCGGAGAGACGCTATCAGATCTTCCCAGTATACGTCAAATCATTGTCCGGTGGATATTGTGCTCCTAAATTCTGAATGATTGGGGTATCCTCTGCGTTTGACACAGCCTTCATCAATCAGCAGGTACACGGGCATGTCAAGAGAACCATGAATCGCGCGGATGCTACTTAGTAAGTCCTGTACATTCCCTGGACGTACATAACACAGTGCACAGATAGGATTTTGGTGGGTCCGCGGACTATCAGTACATTCGAGGTCAGACTTCTCGTGAACCAGATATTCATAGCACATACGTTCATAGCTGCCAAACATAAATGCAGCTATGGAATTCTATCCTTCGAGAACTTGCAGCTTGCAGGTGACACAGCCATACGTCTCTTTAGGCTGAAATTTTAACCGCCAGCAGCTGGACCTGACCCCGAGACCTAAGCGCTTATCTTCGCTCAGGTTACACCCACGATAGACGCTTGTTGACATCCAGATAAGGAAATCAATTCGTTCGGACGTGGCTCAACCCCGACGTCGTGGGGATATTTTAGACCTATGATTAGAGTCCGAGCCCCTGACCCACTGTTCTGGGGTGCACTGAACCCGGGTGATTTGCGGATAGATAGAGAACCACGGAAATATAGATTTGTACACGGAGGACATCTCAAGGTGATAGCCTATAAGGGTCGGATAACACAACATAATTGGAAGGAGATGGAAAGAGGAAACGCGGTATCATTCTATTCCCGAATGTCACTTGTCTGGGGGAAGTCCGTGCAGGAATCATTCGCATGTCCATCTCAGACACTGCGTCCACGTCAAACCGATTTGCTGCAGCTCCAAGCCACTTTGACGTTCTGATCCACAAGCAAAGTTCAAAGATAGTCGCACCTGAAGCCTGTAATTCCCGATTTCCCAGTACCATTTCAATGATTTCAATCCTCTAAGAACGTCTCGAAATGCTCGCCATACTCTCGTATTATACAACACATTCAAAACTACTTGGTACCCTTCGCTTCATCCTTCTCAGCCTGCCACTCTTTCTTTATCTGCTTGTAAATCTTATCCTGTACCTTTTTGTCCGAGTCATGAAAACAGTTTTGTACGATGACCTTCAAGGTATTCTTCGAGAGACTAAGGACGTCGATCGAGGAAATGACGATGGAGACTGCAACGATGTTGGAGGTAATTTTTTGGAGGTCGGACGACGTGAATCTGTAGGAATAAAAGTCGGCATCGATCCTTGCTATGCCGCCTAACTCGCCGATCGCGATGCTGTATGTTGTGGTGGATGATTCGTTTGCGACGTAATTATCCAGAAGGAAGTTGAGCGACGCGTTGGTTAAGGTCGTCAGACCGGTAACCTGGAAAGGTGTGAGCTTAATAAGAAATGTAAAATACTCATTAGATGACATACCACGTCCTTAGTCACGAACGCATTCAACGAATCTACAGAATGGATCAATCAAGCTGTAGAAAATCGCCCAAGTCGCAGAAAATACCAGTGATGGCCTTCGACACAGAGCTAGAGTTCTTTTCGACTCCGCACCTGAAGAATTGAGAGCGGTAGAGGACTTTGCTGATGGGCAATTTCTTGACGTCGAAGTCGGCAGAGGTCACTCGGCGGTAAAACGTGTCCAGGCGGTTTTGAGCGAGGTAGGTAAGGCTGTTCAAGGCGTCGTTTGCTTCTTTCTCTTGTTCGGCGTTGTTGTCGAATTTTTTCAGGACGGTGGAGACTGCTGCACCCATGTTTGATTGAATTTGACTCGAGCAGGGGTTGTCGCAAAGGTTGTAGGTCGAAGACGCTTGGAGAGTGGGGTTGGGATATGAAGAAGTACTATATACGGGTATCAATCGATTGGATTGTGGACCGAAAGTTTACCAGATGAAATTCCACGCAGCAGTATTGGTATTTCCGTCAGCGTCTCGAATAGATTTTGGAGCATATGGTCAGAGTTCTAGGGGGTCTATCTGCATGCGCTTTCGTATTTTTTGAGTACACGATTGGAGACGCCGTAGAAGTGATCTGGGTCTTTCGTATCTGGGGTCAATAGTTGGAGCATCGAAGGAAGAAGATTCGAAGAGAAACTTCCTCATTCTGCAGAAACTGCCCATGCCTTGCATTCCTTACTGTGCCCCAAATCTATGTTTCCGAGGTTTTTATCTGCCGTGTCGTGCGCCTAGTGGAATACGACCATTTTAGGATTTTCGTATTCTCATGGTCCGAAAATAAATAACCTGGCAGTTCCGTAGTCGACCCACTGCGGTGGTTCTGATGCTGCCAGGTAGTATTTAGGCAATACCGGACCGTCAAGGCATCAGAGACGTAAATAAACCTATGTAATTCCTCGAAGGTCATGTACCAAGAGGTAACCCTGTAACCCGCCCACTTCTCCCCTCTGACTACATTCACCATGGGTAACACCCTCTCTGCTGTTCTCAAGAAATTTACAAACGACTCCGACAAAGAGAAGCTCGCCAACGATGCTTTAAACAGTCTCGTGGCGATTGCTCGTGATCGCAAGAATAACTTCCATGAGCAGATCAGAGCCGCCGACAACAATACTCTGAAAATCAGCAATATCGTCTATGAGTACCAATTTTTTCAGTGTGGGGTTTCTAGCGACCCATCGGCCATTACGAAGACTATTACGGGTGAGTAAGATTGTTCTATGGAGCGCCGATCTGACCATATCTCATTAATTGTAGACACGCTTGGCTCCTTCGTTTCTAAAGGATCGCTGGTAAGCCATTTCACACTTCCCAGCCAGAGGTAGGGGCTGACTCTTTCATAGGGCGACGCCATAGGCAAACTCGTAGGAGGGTCCCTAGACATTCTTTTCGGGAACTACTCCGCCAATAAGTCTTCCCTGACCACATATGCCATTACCACCGGGGATCTCGGCGGCGTAGCACGTGTCGATGCCGACTTTTTCTCCTACGAATATCGCTCCTCGGTATTATCTGCGGTCGCCAAAAATATCGTCGTTGTCTCCGTCGTCGTATCTTCGGTCGACATCACGGATTTGAAGAAAAACGACGTCAACGTCATCGTCGAGTCGGTGTACAAGGCCGCGACGCACAAGGAACGCATCGATATCCGGGACAAGATCTGGAAGGCTGTCACGACGCCTGACGATAGCGACGACGACGATAGCGATGATGAGAAGAAAGATGATAAGAAAGACGACACGACGAAGAAAGCCGCCCTCAAGTTCAGCGAAGACGCTGGATCTCAGAAATTTTCCATTGAAGCAAATCCTGTCGGCTCCCTAGACGATGACGAGGATGGCGGCGGGATTGATGACTACGAAGAAGATGGAGATCTAAGAGGCGACGACGGGATTAGTTTTCCAGTTCGCAGCAATCCTCTCGACGCTCACCATCCATCGGTATTCAGCGGGCTCAACGATGGGATTCACGTCAATTTTGATCTCTCAACGTTTGGATATTAGGGTTAGCGCACAAACAGTCAATCCGGCTTTCATTCACTCACGATTATTTAGTTTTTTCTCCAGGGTGACGTCGTCGAGGCCAAAATGCGTCGAGAAATTTTCGCATGAGTGATGTCGTTGACAGTTCCATGGTCCATGTAATTTCCGTCAATAAAGAGCTTTCAAAGGTATAATCGAGTGATAGTCCTTTGAATAGACTAAATATTTCAGACGCTCACCAAGAGTCTCAGTCAAAAATCTTAGTTGAGAGTTTCTTTTGGTTTCTTGAGAGCGTGGCACCGACTTGAGAATGAATCACGTGCCTTAGGGAGTCAGTGCTCGGCAAACCCCGATGGAGGTCCATGTGGATTGCCTTGGTGGACGATTTTCCCCAGTTTGAACGACTTTGACCATCTTTGCCATTTCCCTGCCTCAGGCAAGCATAAACGCGTCGCTCTATTCAGGAGCTCTCTCATTTGCAACCAAGCGCAGGGGTCGAGGGATTCATTCCATCATGGATTTTCTTTGCCACGTATTCTGATAATACACATTGTAGGCAAAAACGTTTTTAGTGAAGCGTTTACCGATGTGGCTAACGAAATTCGCGATAATCCAGATACGAAGACCGCGACGATAGGTTAGAGCCTTCGCTAAGTTCGCTTTCTGCCTCAATGCATCGGTGCGAGTAGTTCGAGTGATCGTGGGGCGGTGGAGGCATGGGTTGGCGCGGATACGCTCGAGGGTACGTCGGCTCTACGTCTCATTCTCACCATCATCCAATACGACGCTAACAGGCTATCGTATAGCTCCAACCACCGACCCGCTAGCTCAGAGCTCCATGAATGTCGTCTTTCCTCAATATAGCACCAGGTACAGCCAACTCGCAATAAGCATGCAACTAGCATGCCTAACCACCGAATATCAATCCCTGCAGTCGGCCTTCGTTTCATCATGCTGTATTAGTCCCTCACAGTGAAAGTTCCAAAGTGTTTTGCGTGTACCTTCGTTCTCGACCCTCATCGATTCACATTCGAGCTAGGCCACAAATAGCAACAAATAGTAATACGAACTCTTGGACGAATGCATTTCAGGCCGTTGCCCTTAGCTCCACGTCACGAAGAACGCGCCTTCCTCTCGATGACACCCCACTTCGGCGGCGCATATATCGACCTTAAACCCCGATTATCTTTCCCCGAACCCACCTAAGTCGACGCCAGCCGACTCCAATACGGGGAAGATGATCCAGTCCTTCCGCTTTAACCTCGTTCTCAAGCTCATCACCTTTCCATTTCGCCTAATTTCCAAGCAAGATCGTCTCGTCGTCTCGTCTATACGGTTCGTCGGTTCTTACTCGTCCTTTCCTAGCGAGTCTCGACGCTTGTCGCATTGCTCGTGCAGCCTGGATCGCCTACCCGCTCGTCGCCCCGTGTCTGCTCCAAAGAACACGAACACGAATGAGAGGGAGACTAAGTCGGCCAGATTGATCTACGCGAAGGATCAGGCATGAGAGGTGTTTCAAAGACAGAACATGGCTTGGTTTAGGGGAACGGTCACCGGACACTGGTTGAAGTTGGGAACTGGAGCCACCTCCCCCCTCGATCAGCTCTAGCCGTCGTCCGACAATCTCTTCCTGGATCGAATGTGAACATTCCGTCCCTCCACTCCCCGACAAAAGCCTGGTCGAAAATGCACCGCTGCGTTGGACGGCGTTGTCAAATCCCATCGCCGACTCGTCGTGGAGACGACATGGACCCAGATCTTGTCTCGAAAGTCTGCGCCGTCGTTGATCAGGATGAGGTATTAGCAGCAGGTCGAAGGGCGAGCCGAGAATCAGAGATAGACGTTGACCAGGCGGACCGACGAGAGAAACAGAAACCATGTCCCTCGTTTGCTCTTAGAGGGTATTCGTTATCGATGCTGATCAATCTCTTCAGAAATCGTCCCTCTTCTCTTCCATCTCAATTCACAGCCTGCAGCCCGGAGCTAGCGTAGGGGTTGTGGTGTTTGCGGAAATTGGACGAGCCCTGCGCTGACGAGGCGCATATATCCACCTATAACTTCGAACATCAGGAATCCTCACGATCAGGGCTGGGATTGAAGTCGGTTTGCTTGGAGGCTGCTAGTTCCATCGTCGGTCGTTCTTCACGCTCCGTCGTGTCGCTGCTGGTCGACTACCGCCTGGATCTGTGCTGAAGGACTAACGGGAAGTGGAATGATGAGGTTGTTGTGAGTGTAATCTTCCCTTGTTTGCCTGCCACTCTTCCCAAGCCTCTCGTACATCCCTTTCTCCCTTCGTATCGTTTTTCGTTCATATGTTTTTCTTCACCACCTTCGTCGTCATCATTCAAGCAAGCCCTAACCCCTTCCTCTCCCCCTCGTTTAGCCTCAACTGCTGCCTCGCAAACTCGGAGCTCAATGATTCTGAATACCAGCATTTCTCCCTCATCATAAACTAAGCAACGCAACGTCGAGAATACCTGGGCGGTGAACAAGGTGTCTATTTGTCGAAGACATTCCCCCGTCTACTTCTCCTGCCGTCAATATTTGAAGCCTGCTTAACACGATGTCGCTGGCGCGGCATTATCCACTTCATCGTCTCAGCTGCTGATGGGTGCTTCGGTTCTTTTGGTGGCGACGAGAACCAGCAGCTGAAAGCGGACTGGTGTAAAATCAATTCCTTTCGAAAAAAACATAAACCCGGTTCGTTTCCTATGTTCTCTCCTGTCCTTTATCGGAGCTGATCCCGTTCTTCACGTCCCATCAGAGCTCCATCAGGTTCTGTACACTGTTTCCCCAAGGTGACCGTGTCCCCAATCACCTCCACTCCCGATCCTCTCCGCCTTGGCGAATCTCAACTGGCACAGGCCTTCCGTGACGTCCCGACGGGGAGCTGGCGCAAAAGCCCGCCATTCGCCTGTATCGTCGTTCTATTCCTGCTCCATTGCGAACAAACATTTTCAGCGGATACACTTCCCCTCTTCCTTGCCTTTTTCTCACTCCTTTCCCATACGGTATGCCTCCGGCACCCTCGCTCGCCCTGATGCAATCGTACGCTGCTGGCTGGACGATTCATGAATTCAGCCGTTAAACATCGCAGTTTTGAACCAGTTTAAGGACCGAAGACGACGAGGTGGAACGGTTGTATGGTGACATTCCAGAGTTCGGAGCCGTCAATGCTGGTTTCGAAGTGGTTGTGAGGCGAGGAGCGGTGGCGGTAAATGGCTTGCTTATGGATGCGATTGGGTCAAGGCGATCATCCAGTGGGTACCAGTTGGAGCTGTCTTTCACTTTGAAGTATACGGTCGGGGGCTTATTTTCACTGGAATCGTTGACCACAGATCTTGCCCTTCTGGTCTTTTGTTCTTTTTCGGCGCGGCTGTTGTCTTCCCTGCTTAAATCGTCTTTTCTCCAAATAGGGAAGATCGAAGCGCTTTCGCCAGGCACACGACTTGCAGCTTGTTCGTTCTTGTCCCTACCAGTACAATGTATATTGTTGCTCCTGCAAGGCCGGTCAGACGACTGTCTGTCTTAGTACAGAAGGAGCACCCAGACAGGGAGTACCGTTTTACAGGGATGATCGTGACTGAGAACTGGGCTTATTTGGCTGCGCCAGACCACTCGGATCGGGCCAAGCTTCATAAAGGAGTCGTCTACGTCGGGGGTTCCGCGACACTGATTAGGCTTTTGACTGTTCTCCAGTGTCTTCGTATTCTTGCCTTCCTTCGTCTTCCATAGGTATCAAAACCCTTGAGTCTCACCTGACTCGTGCTTACACAGAATTGCGAAGAAACTCACTCATCTCAATTAAAGTCGAGGCGGGCAGGTAAGTGCCATATTACCGACGATTGCGCGTGGCATTGATCCCTGATATGGGTAGTAGTCGTGGTGGGCGGAGTGATCGATGTTCAAGTCCCGATATTAAATGGAAGTAGACTGAGCTGGCTACTGCGCCGCCACCTGTGGAGACAAGCGCATCCCAACCTAAGATGACGATGGAGATGGCGAACGGACGCGCCGATACATAGCGAGGTATGATCCAGGCAGGGGCAACGAGATGAGAAGCCCTATTCTCCATGGGAAGACAGTTGGTAGCGGGGCTGAGAAGATAAGTTGGGAAGATGCGACGTGCGATGATGTTACGATGCGAGGCCCAATGTGCATAATCTCTCCCGAGGCGTTCAAGCCGGGACGGCGGCGTCCACGAACTTGACAGCAAATTCAGAATGGATTGCTTACTGTCCGTCGCAACAGATTTGGTTCCGTATGAGCTGGTCTCCCGTCCTAGGAGCTGCCTCCGCCGCAACGCCAACATTATTCACCGTCGTCATAATATCTGTTGAAGTGAATGACAGTCTCCATCCAGATAAAAAATAAAGAAATCCATAATAAAGTTGCAACGGAGACGACGTAGCCCCGTCCATCAACCTTTATATAGACGGGTAACGCACTACATAAAACAGCTTTTTATAAGTACGTCCATCGCATCTCTCGTTTCGTATTTTTATCTCAGGACCCACAGTAAGGTGAGATGAACTTGGATCAGTAGATTCTTTGTTGAAGGACTGATCGTCTGACCTCTACAGTATTCCTAAGCCTCTGTCGGATGTCGTTCCACATCGATACGGCTGTTGTTATAAACCTGTCTGTCATTCTACCCAAGGGCTCGTGCTCGGAAACTTCTCACTCTTTGATTCTGTGACACTTTTGCTTTCACCCAAGACTCCAAATGGACAGCTTCGACACGTCACCTGGTTCGCTGCGCGGACAAGCGTACGCATTGAAAAGGCAGAATTGGGAGTGCATGACTCACGTTGGTCATTCCAGATTTATTTCCAATTGTGTTTACACTTTGTCCTTGGGTGCGTGCCCACTTAACCGTACCCCGTTGCTTTCAGGGAAGATCCTGATCTTGTACCCCCTAGTCATTCTCTACTATGAATATCTATTGACCCTTCCTGAGGAAGTGTCCCGGTATTGGAAAAGTCAACGCAAAGCGTCACTTGCGTGGTTTTTGTTCATTTTGAACCGCTACTTCTCCTTGCTGGGACACATTCCAATCATAGTCAAGCTATTGTGGCGGAGCTCCGACTCACGATACATGGAGGTCAGTACTTTTGATTTACTTATTTTTTTGAATGGTTAACCGAAATCACTGGATGCCTGAGTAGATGTGAGCTGGAGAATACGCCAATATAAACGCCAATATCATTTACACCCTGTTAGATGTATTCGGTTAGGTGAAATTCATGAATATGCAGTTACGGTTGGGCAAGTCATCATCGGGAGTGAGTATTTGAATTGGGCGTTGTTCAGAGTAAGAAACTAACTTGCAACAGTTTGCCTCCTGCTCAGGACATATGCCCTTTATGGGTGCACGCGTCAAATGCTGACGGTTCTTTGCCTGATAGCAGCAGCGGAAGTCGTCTACGTAGTGGTACGTTCTGCTTATTAATATATGGCACAGGGATCGTCCACTTATGAGAATATTTAAAAGTGGCAAACTGCAACGGGTAAACCCACCACAGGCAATATGTTGAGTACTTCAAGCAGCATTGAAGGATGCCTCCTTCCGTTTGGTTCTCAAGCGTGCGTGACCTCCAAAATAGCAAAAGTCTTTTCATTAGTGTTTACATCCATCCAGCTCTACCCGTATGAGATATATCTTATTTGTGTGAAGCAAATGGACCAACTCTGCCAGTCTAGATTTGAGAGCGTTATGGATTAATCTTCTTTGCTTTGATGTCCTGATTTTCACTCTCACTTTGTATAAGACTTTCGGGGCATTCGGTAATCGCGCTTCAAACCTTGTCAGCGTTATGTTGCGTGATGGTTCGTAAAGACAATTATAGTCCTATCAGGATCAGGATTCTGCATAGACTCATCTCTATTCCATTGCTTAACTATAGGCACCATTTATTTTGGGTATGGAAAGGCAGTCTTCGGGTTTCCTTTGAAGCTCATTGAACTCGTACTGGCGACAGGGTCATGATTATTATGGCTATCGTAGGCATCATGGACTTTTCGGTATGCCTCTTCTAGTCTTGTTAAGCAGTTTATCATTCCGATCTTGCACTGTTTTACTAGCTTTTTCCTGTAAGCGGTTCCAATCTTAACGCTTACACAGTGGGAGACGATTGGATCCTCGTTTAGCCATACGTACGAGGCGTGACGGCGACACTTGGAAACGTGTAATCTTTCTCAAAATCCAATGGTCCGGCAAAATATTAACCCACCCGCCCAGACTCTCATCGATTATGGTCACTCGACTGATGTTGAACCTCCGAGATCCAAAAATTGGATCTACTCGAAATTTTCAAGATCGGTTCACGACTCGCATTGAGTTTGACAATCACGAAAGAAATCCCGTAAATACCTCCTGGACCACATCAGACTGGATCTAAATCTACATAATTTCCATCTGAGGTATATTTATAGCCAGATTACTCTGGGCGGTGCTTGGGTTCTCCATAGTGAATTATGTATCTTCAGAGCAAAAATCTTACAGGCGCCTAAATTTATGAAATCAGCGCTAAGTGCTTCGGCCTAACACGACCGGTTATTGGCATGGAATTTTTTCAAGTCTCGTTAAATTTACTCTTTAATTTGACGCCATATGTACTTAGTGCTATTACTTGCTGTTCTGTTACTCCGGCCCTTTAAATAAGCAAGTAAATACTCCTATACATCCGCCCAGGATGAATATCTGTAAATCACGCTGAAAACGGGGCTACGCCATAGACATTGTCCGGTGTCTTTTTTTCCTGCTGTCAAATTCAACTCGGAGAGAAAGGTATAATAACTTTGAACATACTGATGACATCTTTGACACCTGCTCTGTGGTAACTAGCACTCCGTGTGAACGAGTAACCTCACTGTTCAAATCAAGTCGAGTCCTGTGAACCTGGCCGAGAGAAATGGAAACTTCGTGAGAGGTGGCTGCCCCAGTTGAGCTTACAACCTTCATGCGGCTGTTAAACGCGACCATCATGGAGTTAGAGTACATTTTCCCTAGCACACTGACACTGGCTTGAAAGTAAGTCGGTTGACCAGGCAAGAAAGTAAGGATAAGAGTGGTGATTGCGATAGCAGCTGTAAACTTTAGATTATATCAAAGAGACGGGCAGACAATATAGGATCTCACCTGTGAGGGTGCCAGTTTCGACAGTGAGGCGAATCAATCGAGATAAGACTACCTGAGTTTGTTTAACTCCAGTGTCACGGCGCTTCAGCTGCAGGGTTTTGTCAGCTAACGAAAAGACAGGGGAATCAAAAATCAGAGGTAACGAACGTAGTAAGTCATAGAAGCTGCGATGAGCACGTCGCAAGCTGCGCTTCCACCCTCCCAGATCTAGACATTGTTATCAACGGAAGCATGGGATGTAAACTATTTACTCACACCAGCTGAAATGAAAGAATCGCGCTTCAAAAAGAGACTCCAATGTGCCGCTCTCTTTGCTTCCACTGCAATTAAAATAGACCCCGCTACTTGCAAGACTGCGAGCTTCGTAGTAACCGCGTCAGCGATAGGAAAATTTGAAAGGTAATTGCTCTTACCACCATGATCAATCCCGCCACGTATTTTGACTGCGCAAGTATGCTAACGCGGTACGCGTAAAAAGCTTGGGTGATGAATCCGACTGGATAAGTTTTTTTTAGTCGGGTGTTACAGATATGATGGTAAAACTTACCTATTCCACTCATAATTGGAACCGAGAACCAGATAATGTCAACCTCGTCCAGAACAGCAGGATTGCCAAATCCCGTGGCAAACGTCCTGAACGCGCTCGTCGTGAAGAGAAAAGTTTGAGTAGCTTCCAACATGAAGGATCCATATACAAGGAGCTTGTGCGTTATTCTATCCTGAGGGAAATCGAGATAGTACAGATCTTGCAAGGCAGTTGAGCGTTTCCTCCATTTACGGATAGAGGCCAATAAGTCTACTTACAAACTTGTAATGACAGAACGCCAAAAAGCCCCCAATTTAAAATGTACCCGACGAGCTATACAAGACTCGATCATCATAGCATGAAATGGACGGCATTGAACTTACCAGTGGGCCTGCACTGAAGAACAAAAGATCAACAAGATATTTTCACGGTTTCGTTTCTAACTCACATCCTTCCAAGGTCGACTGGAGACAACGCTGACATTATGTGAGTGCGAGGTACAACTGTCCGGGCAGGAAAGAGTAGTTTCTATAAACCGTTTGAAAAGGAAGGGATTGAGGAATTGGATGCGCTCAGTGTCGCGTCTTAAATGATAAGCGTAAAGCCTCCGTTTTAGCCGAAGCTGAGTGGTCTGCCGCCATGTTCCGTCCACAATGCTTGGGCGATCGGCACGTATTATCGAAAGGAAGTCGACCTCTCATCAAATAGCTTCTTTTTTGTGGTACATCGTTGCTTGGTTGTTGTTTGAGCCAAGAAAAAAGGTCGCTTCATCCCAGACCAAAAGATATTGATTGAAGATCATTATCGAATGCTACGTTTCAAGGGACTCATCTAACTCACAAGTAGCTACACCCAGCTTTACAATCGATACATATAGTTATCCATACTGGGAATAACTTGGTACATCAATTGTTTGAAAGCGAGCTTTGGTGATAATCATAAATCAATCTTCTTTGAGAGTGAAACCACCGCGAGCGACATGCAGCGTGCTCGTATTTCGAGGTACCATGTGAAACCATGGAACAGAAGCAACACGTCGATGTGAGGAAATAAAGGTCGAGCTGAACCACACTGCACAAAGAACACCGAGGAGACCATAAATTTTGTGCTTGAAAGCCGACTTCTGAGTTCGCAACAACTCGGCGCAGAAGTAGAGGGATCGACGGTGTGCGGCGTGCTTCTCCAAAAGAAGAGGCGGCCGAAAACGCTGAAAACCCCGAAACATCTCAGTTCGCTATCGGAACCAATTTATAGCCTCATTTCAAGAAACCGATTTCTTTTGATTGATTTGTGATTGATATTCCGACATTTAGGCTATAGCTTTAGATGCGCATGAATGTGACTCGTAAGTATAGGTCGCAGGCATAAAGCAGGTATCTCTCAGGTATGAGGAATAGTCGAGCGTGGATAGGAATTGTCAAAATCGAGGTGCCAGGCAATCTCGCTTAAGAGACGGACTTTGCGGCTTCTGATTCCGAGAGTCGCCAATGTAACATCTCAGCAAACTCCCATCAATGCGCATCAAATCAGGACGGATCAAAAGACGGAAAATCACCGTTTTTTGATCCTAAATAGCTTCCTCTGACTTCGAAAGAGGCACCTTTAAGAAAAAGGATTGAAGCTTTTTTAATCGATACTCTCCAACTAAATGCCTACCCAAATAAAAATACTTCGATAAAAACGGGATAGCACAGACGGAAAGGAAGCTTGTCATTGATATCCAGCTTTGCACGCGTCAGCCAGACATTCACAATGCAGGGCATAGAAATCAACATACCGTGGACTCCTCTGCCGCAGGAGCAAAATTTAGCTGTCCTTGAGAAACCAATAATCCTTCCTGGCGACGAATTATATCGAAGTCCTCGTCCTGATGAGGTCTGCGCGATTAGGACTCGTATCTGCCATGGCAGATAACATTGGCACAGGTTATCTACTCTCCTGAACTCAATTTTTGGATTAGAGCTACGAAAATTGGCAGCCGTTTGCGCGCATGTAAATTAAACAAAATTGTCTCTTCATATTTTTTTAAAAATTGCGAGGAACGTTACGAAAAATCGAGATGTAATCTGTAATAGCTGTAGGAGGTAACACTACGAAATGTAACCTTGTCTCCTGGGCTCAATTTTTACATTCGTGCTACGAAATTTTGCAGGCATGTAACGTCATACAAATGTATTTAAAATGTCTACTCAGAATATTTTAAGAGTTTGTGGAAGCGACAGCAGAGGTGATAATGTTATCTGCCATAGGGCAATGGCAGATAACATTGATTCACCGGTACGGGTAGCCTTGGAACATCCCAGGGTTACCCGCGACAATCCCTAGAAATGAGCCGCCAAAGTTCAAGTTCATCATCAAATCACGGTCAAGTCACTAAGCGACGTCGAGTTCATGCTCGCATACGCACAGAAATTCGGTCATTCCGTCGCTGTCGGCAGAATGCGGGGCTAGTCCTCTCCGCTCCGTCCGACATTCCGTTTCCGGCGCTCCGACCCGCTCTTTGGGTCACTTTTGAAGTTACACAATGCGCTACTGTAAGGATGCTTCTACTTCATCGACCAACCCCATTGAAGTTAAACAATGCACTACTGTAAGGATGCTTCTAATCCATCGACCAACCCCCCAATGAACGCCCAGAGGCATTATATTTCGCTAACTTGACACCAGAACCACACTCGGCATATTAGTTTTGAAAGAGTCATAACGTCCCTTCATTCAAAATAGATACGGCTTAATATTAATATTAGACGAACTCCAGAGCCGACATAGATTTTTAATACACTGGATAACTCTCTGTTCGTGGTAGCGTCAGGTAATTGATCTACTCGTGTATGTTTCGCTGAATAAACTACTATGCACCTATCTACTACAGTTATAAAGACTCTTTGTCGCTGCCCTAACGCCTCCGGCGATGAACGGAGAGTTAGAACTTCGTATCTACCCGCAACAGCTTGCGAAGAGAGTATTAGGACGTCTATTTCATGCCCAAGTTTTAGCCTCATTGATGCTCCAGTTGATTAACCTGAAGTAGGACTTGATTGTGGCACTAACAAGCGGCAAGGATCTATTTTTTTCCTCTTAAAAAGTGCATTTAAGCGGGGTGGAGGAACCTGATACTGCAGGTCAAGCTCCATAACTCACTGCAATAATTTTATCGTCCCCCAACATGAAATTACTCTCGCTAATTCTTTCGCCCGTCTTGGCCGCCCTTCTGGTCTCCGCTGCGTCTGTAAGCGGTATTGAGCCTCGCGATATCGATGCAGGGCCTACGTAATTACCTTCCCAATACTCTCTAGGAGCTTGCACTCACGGAAACTTTAGCCCTGCTCAAACTGCAATAAACTACATCAAAGACACCAACAACAAGGCTGCCATCAACCCCGTTTGTTTCTACAGCGGTCAGACTATGGTCACAAAAATTGTGAACAAAAAGCCATACACCTCAGTAAAGACCGCCGACGCTGCTCTAGGAGCGTTCAAAGGAGCCCCACGAAATTGCAATTCTATTGCTGACGTATTATCCAAGGCAAAAGTCCAGAGCTCAGGCTTTAGTGCAAGCGACTGGAAAGCCGTGTCGAAGGCATTGGCGCAAAATGCGTCTGGGAAAACATATGCTCTTCTTGGAAAAGACGTTCGCTCTAACTCTGTCTGGATTACGGACGAAAAGCCGGCTCTCAAGGCCAATGTGGCGGTCACCTTGGAGGTTTGGGAAATAGAGACTGATGGATCTGTAGTCAAAACTAATAAGACAAAGGCGAACGTGTAATGCCACATACACCTGATTAGATATTGCTATATATACAAATGCGGTCTTGGTGGAAACCGCCCTGTCCAAAAATGAAGCTTGCGATGTTCATGACAGTCACATAGCCATGCTGGCGCTAGTTGAGATTTAGAAGCCTGTAAGAGCTGAGAAGGGGTGTGAACTAAATTTTAAGCACCGCACATCCCCTATCTCGCGATTTTCTCGGCTCCTTTCCTAAGCATTCAAGGAGACTAGAGCATTGGTCGAGTGCTCAACGACATCCTTAAAAGCGATAGAAGACTACTTTCGAGATCAATATCGTCCCATTCAATGGCAATCCCTACTACAACTACCAACAACGAAGTTCTGGATGATGACATTGTCGTCGACCCAACAATCGACAAGGTATTTTCTCACCTTGGACAATCGAGTTGCTAGGGCTGATAAAAAATGGGGATAGAATCCATCACACTGGCTCGTCAAGGCCGATCCCCCACCCGACATCCATATAGTCTCCTTTCAAAACCTCGAAATCGGATATGTGAGCTACGACCCACCCAGGGGGTTTACAGCTGAGGAGCTCATAGCGTTCAACGGCGCGAGTGAATGCTTGAATCTAGAGCAGGCGAAGGCGTTGATCGCGGAGAGGGAGGAGAAGGGCACATTGAGTATAACCGGAAATGCGAGGTGGGCTGGTTTGGAGGACAAGATGGTGGAATGAGGAGCAGGTAAACATGGCAGTTGAGGAGTGAGGAAGGTCCCGGCATGTCATTCGAAATAAGCGTAAAAAAGGCAGAAGGTTCGGGTTGCTGTGGACTCAGTAGCGTATAACTAAAAAAGGTCATGATGTGAAAGTTATTTGTCCTTGAGAAGCCAGTATCTCTCCCTGGCGACAACCAATATCGAAATCCAAGAGAGACCTTTAAGAAGTTTTTTTTAAAGTGATACTCTCCAACTAAATGCCTACCCAAATAAAAATAATTCGATAAAAACGGGATAGCACGGTCAGAAAGGAAGCTTGTCATCGATATCCTTTGCATGCGTCAGCCAGATATTCACAATGCAGAGCATAGAAATCAACATACCGTGGACTCCTCCGCCGCAGGAGCGAAATTTAGCTGTCCTTGAGAAACCAATACTCCTTCCTGGCGACGACTTATATCGAAGTCCACGCCCTCTTCGGCATTTCGTGTACTCGAAAGCCGGGAGAGGGAAATCGAGATAGTAGCTCCGGCATTGGAAGACGAGATTTTCATGCGACTATTAAACGCGACCATCATAGAATTCGAGTACATCTTGGCTAGCGCACTGCAGCTGGCCTGGTAGTACGTAGGGTGGCCAGGTAAGAAGGCAAGGACTAAGGAGATGACCGCGACGGCAGCTGTTCGCGAGTCTGTAAGGCTGGCGAAAAGCGAGGCGTAATAAATTTAACACTCACCAGACATTGTCCCCCTTTCAATAGTCAGGCGAGTCAGCCTAGCAAGCAGAATTCGGGTCTGCCTGATTCCAGTATCGCGACGTTTCAGCTATTAGATCCAAGAATAAGGTGAATGCCAATGACCAGAAAGAAAAAAGGTACGAACATAATAGGTCATCGAAACTGCGATCACAATATCACAAGCAGCGCTCCCTCCCTCCCAAAGCTGAATGTAATTTGAATCACATTCAATCACAGGAATCGGAATTTGGACCCACTGCAGCTGTAACGTAGACGCTCGTGGTATTGAAACGACTCCACACATGCGTGTTCCTTGCTTGCGCACCCGTCGCAATGGCACCGGAAAGTTGTAAAAACGCAAGCTACAATATATCTGAGTAAGAAGAGCATGGATTCAGACGTTTCTTTCCGTACCAGTAGTATTATCGTGCCTAAAATTCGGGTCTGGGCTAGAACAGTGACGCGATATGCGTAGAATGCCTGGGCGAAGAATGCGACTTCCATAAACATTAGATGACGTCTGCCCGGTTTGGACTCAACTCTCACCTAGTCCACTCAGGACGGGAACGGAGAACCATATAATATCGATTTCATCCAGGCTCGCAAGATTTCCGAATCCTGTGACGAAAGTTTTGAATGCACTGTACCCAAACAGCATCGTTTGGGTGCTTTCCAGAATAAAGCTCCCATAGACCAGCGGCTTGTATCTGACGTGATCATTAGGGAAGGCAAGGTGGTATATATCTTCATAAGGATGGTTACAGCTCTGGCGATGGACTAATTTGATAGGTTACTCACAAACTTGAACGACTAAAACGCCGAATAGAGTCCAGTTAAGGAGATATCCAATGAGCTTTAAGCATGAGTTAACGGTTGCTTTTTTTTACCAGAGATGGTTCATAACGACGTACCAGTGGACCGGCACTACAGAATTTCGACTTGAGAGGAAATTTAACCAAATAGCATGAACTTACATTCGGTTAAGATCAGAGGAAGGGAGAGACGACATGAACGGCGTCGAAAAAGAGTATTCGAGTTAAAACTTGAGATGAGAGACAGGCTGGACGGTGAGCAACAAAAAACGATAGAGCTGGGCGTGACTTGTCTTATGAGCCCTCTGGAGGTGTCCACAGACCCATTTTCGATGATGCGGGCGGTCGCTGCATATTTTTTCCCTATACAAATTAAACGGGATCAGATCTCATGGTTTTTCAGTGCCTTGTTATGATCGATTCCGAGGCATTTTAGTCGTTGTGAGTGGGATCTTGTTTTCCTTTGAAATGGTTGATGTATTGCCGGTCGAAGGTAAAGGACAACCGCCCGAAGCCGATTCAGGGAGTTTTGTGGATGTCGTCCACGAAGGGCACAGACGCTGGCATTGTATTAAATGACCCTTATTTACCTTCCCTGTAGATGTGGAGTAATTGCAGTGGTCGATTTCGTTCAGAAATTTCTTGCACGCTTGTTAGAATTGCGTCGTCGCCATTGGCCAAATATAGACTGGTGCACCAGATCACATCTACCGGTCGTCGAGTTGTTCATATTTTGTCCAGGAGACCGTCCAGGTCATATCCCTCAACAGCAGCGTATATCAGTGGGTGTGAAAGATAAAAGCTGTCTTTAAGGAGGTGGCGAGGTGGCGTCAGTCCACAGTAGACTGAAAAAATAACACCTGACCGTAAGAGAGTGGGGGCAGAGATCCACACTATTGTTTCAGGTATTCGGCGAGCCCATAACCATTCGCGAAAGAGAAATCAGTCGGACAGGAATTTTCGGAAGTTGACAGTCAAGCAAGAAAGAAAAACGGCGAATACGGATGATGGACGTCAACCGACATGAACAAGCCCTGCCAGTCGCCAAACTTTAAGATAATATTGCTCGGAATATCGGTCGTGGCAAAGGACTGCGAAGGAGAACGTGAACATGTTGATCTGGTACCGTGGCAGTAACGCCACGTGGCGTGACCTTCCAACGAAGTTGAACAACCAAACCGAAAGTGGTCCTCAGCGGTAACCACAGAAATTCACCCAGGATGTCGCTGTCGCTGTCCCCTGGCTCCCTGACTCCCTGACGAAGAATGGTTTACACCCTCATGTTTAGGTCTGCTTAAAACGCGTCCGCCACTATGGACGACTTCGAGGACGACGAAATACCATGGCATCCGAAGGTTACTCCCTACCGTTTGCTAGTCTTGTCGACTACGATAGGTCTAGGAACTGCGAAGGCCATAACAGCGCAGGAGGGCAGTGGACAGTACGTGTCGACGACTTTGGAATGGATAGGTGGAACTGTCGTCTTCTTAATGTGAGTCCCAAGTTCTTGCTTGATCAAGCTTAAGCTCAACAAAAGTTCATAGTTTATTCATGATCAATTCTTACGACTCTGGAGAGCCATCACCAGAATACCTATCGTGGTTATTTGAACCAGATTGCATGGACGTGATTTGGGACCTCCTGGCCAACTTTTGTATACCGCGTCCGTATTACCAGTCAGAAGAACGGATCCCAGATCCTGACTCGACACATCTTCCTATCACCGCTTTTCGCGTTCTCGTCTCCTCATCGGTCACAGCTTTTGGCATTTCAAAGGCCACTTTGAGTTACCTTGGCTCGTCTACTGCTGCAACGTGGACGGATTGGATGCTTGGAGTCGTGGTAGCTTCAATGTTAATGCACACTTCGAACATTACGACCAAGCTAATATTTTTATTTATACAGATTTTATTGCCTAAGTTTATATGAAGCAAGCTCGGAAGATCTTTGGCCGTCATTTTTTGCCTATGATCGACTGAAAAACATCTATTCCCGTAAGTCGCACCACATGTCTCCGCACTAGACCTCTGAGTTATTGTTATCCTTGCAGTTAGCATTGGGACGCTATCTACCGGTGGCATTGCATTGTCAGTAGTCTGGACTCTCTACTGGCAACGATTTTTCAGGCATGCCTGGCACAATCCCACATTTGCCCACTTTGAAACCGATATAGACCACCCAATCGTTGGTAAAGCGATCAACAAGGTAGTGAGGTATCTCCTATTGGAAATAATGTTCATTTTCACCGCCGTCGGTGTAATCGGGGTGCTTCTACTACTGCGGTTGCTGGCTATTTCTCTCCTATCAAGAGCAGGTATCTTGCACGGGGCTCGTCACCGGATTCCTTCTATACTCCTTCCGTTATTCTCTGAGGATGATCCGTTCTTCCGCCCAGATTTTCCCCCCAATAAATACATCGAGCGCAGTGAGTTTCTTCTCGACTCTTGTCTCCCTACCTCGCTGACTTCATGTTCTTCCCAGTCAAAACCTTCCTTCACATCTGTGTCCACCTCGCATTTTTCACATGTGTCATCACAATTGGTCAGGTATTCGCCCTGATTATTACTAGCGCAGCTGTGCAGCTCCCCGACTACTTTCGAGTCATTGATAATCCGTTAGCCAGCCTTGTATTTCTTTTTCTGGGGATGCAAATTGGCATCATATGTATCATGTCGTGGCTTAGCAATCTCTTCCTCTTTTTCTGCATGATACGGCCTTTGTTTTTCTATCCAGACGGTGGTCTCGTTTTTTCCTAATTTAAGGATATGTATAGACTGATCTTCCGTTAACGTTCTGTAACTTTTGTTCAAGTTGATTCGAGGAATTGTAGCAAATGGCACAGCCCCTGCCTATTTTTATCTACCCCCTCCGGTTCAGGTCCGAACTTCGACGGTCATCGATTCGCTCTTCCGACGAAATACAATTACATTTGGCACGTATGAAGGAATTCGAATTTCGGAGGGCTCAACAATTACGGGACTCGATGTGGCTCACCTTTGCTGCTACGAACGCAACCAACCGGACAAAAGAAGCAAGTGTGAGTGCACGAGTCATTAATACTCCCCTTTGTTCACGCCGGGGGTCCATTTAATCAAGGTCCGACTTTCCAAACGCCACTCACTCTTGCTTTCTTCCTTCCTTCGAACAACCAAGCCATGTTATACGCCGAAGCTCAACGCATTCGTCCCAGCTTTGATTCCTATACATCACTTCAACGACCACCACCGTCAAATAATACGCCTCGGGCGATGATCCCTACTGCAACTGATGACCTCCAAAGCCTTACGGACGCTGTCTCGAAGTTTGACATCCATTCAAAGCCTTCTAGGCATCGGCGACGCGTGCACTTCCACACTGAAGAGTGTACCGACTACCTCCAGCAACATTTGTTATGTTTTGGATTTGAGGGCGATTGTAGAAATCGGGTCTTGGAGCCCATCGCGACCGTTCCAACTGCGACTAGCCGAAAACAAAGAAAGAAAACGAGCTTGAAAGCCAAGGAACACAGGAATAGAAGTACGTGAACCTTACTTAGCTGCAAGTTATCCTTTAACGTTGTCGTAGTGCTTGAGAAGTGGCCCCGCAAAAGGTCTTCATGAAGACTAGCCTGTATTGGCAGTGGCACAATTGGAACGGAACGATTGTTCAGCGCTTACCGTGTCCTCTTCGAGGTCCATTTTGTGGAACACCCTGGCCCCAAGGCACTGGACGGCAGGAGAAAGAAGGAGAGGCCTAACGAGACGAAATGTGGAGGTTGGACGTAGGTCGGTGAAGTACACCGTCGGACCGCCGCATCTAACGATTTAGCGTTACCTTATTTCACTGGTCCGCGGGAGCTCGTTCGCCCTTTCTAGATATTTAATTGTCAAAGCTTGACAAAACCCATGTACAATTTACTTCTTCTTTTTCTTATCAAATTACAAAGGATGGAACAGCGTCAAATTATTCAAAAACGTCATTTGAGCTTGCCTAAAGTTGTCCGTCGTCAGAGTTGTAGGAATAAACCCATCCAAGAACGTCAGCATCTGAGGAGAGTTCGGCGTATACTGTGGCCACAGAACGTTTCCAAAGCCATTGGGGTTGAGAGTCGTGACGAAGCGAATGAGGTAGTTGGCGAGTTCTTCCCCGCCGTAGACGTTGAGTAGGTCGGTAACGTGCATCTGCGAAAAGAAAAGGACAAAGACTGTCAGGACAAAAAGACAGCCATATGGTAGAGTAGGCAAGCTTACTGATCCTAGAATAGGAAGCGTCTTAAATCGCTTGCTAACTGTAGCCATTTAATCAGTGATGCAAATCATAGAGGCGAATAGAAAGAGCTTACGGAAAGCAAATGCCGTTTGTTTTCCAGCACGATTTTGCAACAAGAACCTCCGAGGAGCCTGGAAAATCAAGTCTCCTTGGAAAGAAGCCAGACGCTTGTACTGGGGAGAAAGCGCATCAGTTATCCCAGTATCGAAAGGAGACCCCTGGGTCAGATCCGAAGGGTAGAGAGAAGCGATCTGGCTAGCTTCCGCGTCGGTTATTCCGATTCCTTGGAGGAGCGTGTTCTGAACGTAGTCTTGAAATTCAGCGTCGGTCCTGTGTAGGTGGATAAGTCTGAAGTCAAGGGAGAGATTGTTAGGACATACGTGATGTTTAGAGTAGAAAGAGAAAACAGGGTCCCTTCGTCATCACAGTCTCCTGGTTATGGGCAGTAAATATTTCTAGATCTTTTATATCAGCGCTTTAGAGCACGCACCACTGACGAAAGGGACATTTGCGATGATACCCTGTTGTACGAGCTTCTGAGGATGGTCAGTTATGAAGACTCCATCTGCTCGAGGCGGCCATGCTAAGTTCAACGACTGTGAAATACAGTAATCGTTCAAAAAAAAGTATCGGAGGGTTATTTAGCACGTACCTGAAAATCGAATATGCCTGGGGATTTGTCGACTGCAGCCTTTAGGGTGTCAAAGGGCAAAGCACGTAGACACTCCAAGGTGTCGGCTGAGCCAGTACACCCAGTCAGCTCGACAAGAGCATCGTAGTGAGGCTGCCCTTCCGTGATGTCACCGAACGGCAGCGGCGACCCAGACTGCATGAACGCGGCACGGAAAAGGCCTTCATTGTTTCCGCCATTGGCGACCATGTGAAGTGATACAGAAATAGCGCCTGCGGATTCGCCCCATCTGACGGAGGTGTGAACCGAATTGTATGTACCAAGGAGGATAGAAGACTTACATGGTAACTTTCGTCGGATCCCCACCGAAGGCACTGATGTATTTTTGAATCCATCGCATGGCTTGACGTTCTGTGATCATTGGTCGGACTAGCTCGAAAGCTCAGTTCGACTGAATTCTTACGATCTTGTAGTCCCAAGTTGCCTACCCCGGCTGCTTTGACCTCTTTGCTTGCCAAGAACCCAAAGCCTAGATGGATCAGACTAGAAGTTTGCTCCAGAAACGCAGGACAAACCTGTCAGTCTGAACTTCGGTTCAATAAGGACTCCGGTTTTCAAGCTTAAAAAACGTACCTGTAGTCGATACTTGCGAAGATTATCGGCATTCCGAGCTCGATAGATCGTTCGACAATCAAGGGACCATCGTAGCTGGTTTGCATTAGCGATGACACCGCCGCCAAATTAGGGAATCGTGGCTCACAGAGGAAAAGACGCTGTGCCCCGTTCAAAACCTCCTATGTACAGGAAATCGAAAGATATGAGTCGACGGTTAAGGACGATTGGAAAGGATATTACCTCCATATATCCACTAAACAATCAGAATGTTAATATAGAGACATTGAACTTCATGATCCAACGCTAGCTCACCAGGACCACGGGTAACTTTGATTTTGAAGTCGCAGTGGAAGGCGTGATGACATTGATGTTCAAGCCTATCAAAAAATCAGCAGTTTGAAAAGGAAACGAGTTCGGAAACAGAACAAACATACAATCTTCGGAGAAAGGAAAGATAGCGTCGATACCAAGGTTGGTAATCATATCAATGGTTTCAGACGCCAAGCCGGGTGGTAAAGGCAGGCCAGTGTTTTGCTGTGGGCATGCCAGCCCAAAGCTGGTGGCTAAATGGGTACCATTATATGGAAGGTTTGGAAGGGGGAGTCGAAGTCTGAGATCTCCTACGCTATCAAAATGGAATTAAAGAATGTTATGAAAATAATGGCGAGAGGATCGACTCACGGAGGCTGAGCGTAAGGTATACCCAAAAACTGTGACACTCCTCCTGCGGAAATCCCAGTGAAGGTGCCGGAGTCAAGTTTCACGGAAGGTCCAGCTAGTGCACTTGCAGCCACAGAAACCGACGTGGCGATTGCGAACCAAATCAAGCATTCCCCAACTGTTAACATGGGGGTAAGAACTGTCGAGAGGGAACGTTTCTACTGGTGGGTCAAACCTCGCAGTGGATCATCTTAAACAGCGCAGCGTGGGTCGACAGAATAGAAACTTGACGACGAAACTACTATATTTTTGTCGTCAGTAGGACGAAGAGAGCATCACGAGGATATACACTCACATGGAAAAGGAGAAAATCCGTCGAACGATTGTCAACGCCATGATATGTTCCCAAGAGGACTTATTCTCGGAGCGGAGGCACGAGGAATGTGGTGGTGTCGTTGAATTTGTCGATTCCGCTCCCAGGCAATTTGCGACCAGGTGTACCGAATTGTGATGACGAACGCGTGAAATGTCAAAGGTTGACCTGCCGTTGCCTATTGCCCGCTTGTCATCAATATGATATTCAAGGCATGCTTCAACAGAAAGTTAGTTATGATTCCCGCCGCATTTGAACGGAAAATGAACAGACTTGCACCAACTCGCACCAGAAAACTTTGTTCAGCATTCCCCCAAGTTTTCCACTGAAAAGGAGCGCTTGGAAGACCAAAAATGGCTCCGTTCAGACAATCCTAGTAGGAGAATATTGTCCATAATCTGAATTCGCATCGTTGAGCGTGCATGGTCGTTCTGATCAGCTGTGAGCGGGAGTGGTAGGAACGAGTAAAAGTTTCGCAGCTGGCAGAGTGGTCCCTGGAATGTTACGTAATACACCCCATTTGACTAACGGTCAAATAATTTCATAGCTTTCTAAAGTCCACTATCAGTGTTCATCTAACTTTCAGGACTCCCAAGTATTTTAGGTCTTTCTCCGGTGACTATTTCCACATATGCTCGGGCGCGATGAAGGTGGACTCGGACATGACGAGCAAGAGAGCATCACCCCTCCTCCGCTGTTGCCTGTGCCCCTCACGATATCGAAACCCGGAGACAGGCTATGCGACGTATGCACAGCACTCGAACTCACCCCAGAGAAATTCGTCGTATTTCCCCGTGAAAATAAAGAGTTTAAAAGATCCAGAGAGCCCGTGGTTCACCTAGGACGTATTAAGGACATGAGGAAGAAGACATACTGTCCGCTATGCCGACTGATTCTCTACTCACTGGGGGGTACCAGTGTCCCGCAGGTTCAAGACAAACTAGCTGTGAAAGTCTCTGTTGCATGGGACACAGATGGGGTGACACCCGGGGAGTATCCAGTAAAGCGCTATACTCCTGTGATCCGCATGCTAGAACCCAGAGCGTACAAAGGCAAAAAGCAGTCATACGTCAGTGGCCAGGCTGCGTTTCCTCGCATTTCCATGCTCGCCCATGACGCGCCAGTACCTTCCCAGCTACAACTGATTCGGATCATTGGCGATCAGATCGATTTCAATATTGTTCACAATGCGTTGGGGCTCTGCAAGAAATGGCACGGGAAGGCCTGCGACAAGAGCCCAGCGTTTCACGCCGAGCTCGAGGATCCCGCTGTTGACATTCCCTACTTTCGTCTGATAGATGTCGAAGAACATTGTATCGTACTCCCTCCGAAAGAATCCACATACGTAACCTTGAGCTATGTATGGGGAAACATCGACCCCACCACCATTCTCCAATTAACCAAAGCCACTACGACGGAATTGACGAAGCCTGGGTCACTGCTACTGCCCAAAAATTACGACAGGATTCCTCTGACAATCCGCGATGCGATGGAGGTTGTCCAGAAACTGAATCTTCGGTACTTGTGGGTCGACAGCCTTTGCATCGTCCAAGACGACGACGGACCTGGTGGAACCAAAATGTCCTCAATTTCAAAGATGGATCTAATTTTTGGAGCCGCGTTTGTGAGCATAGAGGCGGCCTCTGGAATCAATGCCGACGCAGGTCTTCCCGGTGTGCGTCCAGGTACCCGAGGACCCGATGCGACTCAGGTAATCGAAGAACTCTATCCAGGTTTAAGGGTTGGATACAGCGGCCCACCGATAGGACTTAACACACCGATGAAGGAGAGAAGTATCTACTCTACAAGGGCTTGGATGTAGGTGTTTTCTTCTCAAACAATAATGGCTTGTGACTAAGTAGGCCGACTCCATAGCTATCAAGAAAATGAACTTGCGTCCCGCCGCCTCGTTTTCGAACATGGCGAAGCTATTTTCCGATGCCAACTGAACAGCTCTGGATGGAAAGAAAGTTTTGTCTTCGAAGACCCAATGGAAGTCGCACCGCAAGATAGTCACGACTACGAAATTAAGAAACATAAGCTCAATTACTCTTCGAATATCGGGCGTTTATTTGACACAATCACAGGATACGCACATCTTTCTCTGACCCACGAAACGGACAT
Organism: Galerina sulciceps; assembly: GCA_023014345.1. Classification (NCBI taxonomy): domain Eukaryota; kingdom Fungi; phylum Basidiomycota; class Agaricomycetes; order Agaricales; family Galerinaceae; genus Galerina; species Galerina sulciceps. Next base: position 1,495,069 of record JAEDXJ010000013.1, on the reverse strand, counting down.
ATACCATGCCTTCGCAGGAATGAATCGGCATTTCAGGGAAGAATTACAAGCGAATCTATGCCATGGCATCCCAGACTCGTACTTCGACTGGTTTCTTCGTTGGACACCCGCTGGATCTAAGCCTCCCATACGCCGAGTTATAGCTCCGAGTTGGTCATGGTCCGGTTGGAAGGGTCAAATACGCCTGGAAATCCAGTATCACAAACTTGCAGAAAATCGTGAAGACATTCTTCGGCGTACTTGGATTATCTGGTACCAGCGCCGGGCTCATGACTCTGAGGAATGCGCGCTGGTTTGGAGCCCCTCGAACGAATCAAGCACCACATCCCCAACAAACTTTTACGGCGGTCCCGTTGAAAATCGCTTCCCGTTTGACTGCACCCAGACAATCCCTACACCTCGCACATTAGTGGATGCACCAGTATACCTGGAAGACACCCACAACCCATCCCCGGGGTCAGGTTTCCTCCAATTTTGGACCGTCTCCGTCGTTTTTAAGCTCGACGAAGCATCCGGCAATCCTGACGATGACAGAAGACTACGGACCGGCAGGGGTTACGCACGCGCAGGAATTTACGGACGCGATGCGCGTGAGCTAGGCGCTATCGCCTTGGACCCGAAGTGGGCGGAGATCCACGTCCCGGGCACGCACGAGTTCATACTTCTGTGCGAGGGCCAAGCTGGGTACATTTACGAAGGGCTACTGAGATGGAGGTATGTGATTATGCTCCTGGATTGGCATGGCAGTTGGGCAGAACGCGTGTCGGTGGGATCGATTGAGAAAGACGATTTATCGCAAGGACTGGACCAAGGCCCGGTTTGGAAGGAAATAATTCTGGGATAAATTTGGCTGGGTGTTTTCAGAAATCAGATAAAGATTTTATCATGGAGGAATGATCGAACGGTTCTCAACGCCGAGTTATACAACCTATTCTTGGAGGTCAGTCTACACGAGGCAAGGCTGATAGAATTGTAAGCATACCAAATGTCATGACTGACCGTCATCTATCCGATATTCCAGCGATCTTTCTGATGCGTTCGGCTTAGAAAAATTCGAGTGTGTACAGAATATCAAGCTTGTTTTCGTTTTCGTTACGAGTTCTTAGCCTGACTTGAATTCGTCGAACTAAAACTCGCCAGGCAGAGTGAGAAATGATTACTCTTAGAGTCTTGATTGGTTGGAGAGGGTGTTATGTTCTAATCCGCTGTCCATGGGTGCGATTGTCAAGGTGAGAAGTTTTTGCACCCGGGTTAGTGCATGTTATTATGTCATCAGTTCACACCTATAACGACCGATTGATCGGACAGCGACCGTGAACTCCAACATCTTTTGCGGATTGTGCCCCCCTAGCTTCTCGTTGGAAATTGTACTCCAGCGACGTTCTATTTCGGTTTTTAGGTGGACTACACTTCGGTTATAAAGAGAAAGAACATCGTGGATGGTCCTCGTGTGGCCTTTACCTCGTCTCGTCATCGCCTTACCCTTCAAGTTTTGCTGAAATTTGCTACAAGGATGTCCCTCAACCCCAGTCCTTGGATGGACGTGATGGACTCTTTAAACAGTCGCTCACTTCTCTTTGGATTCGTCGTCCAATCTGTGTGAGTGTGCACTCATGCCGACGTCGTACTTCACTCACGAGCCACATAGTTTATTTGGCATGATTATTATCCAGGTGTATCAATATTTTACGAACTACGTCAAGGATTCCAGACAGAGGAAATTAATGGTCAGTTACGGCACCGTAATTGTACTGCCTATTGCTGAGTCCCCGGGAATTTATTTAGATTTTGGCAGTCTTGTAAGGCGACCGTTGTTCATTGCGAGCAATCATCAATCAAGCCTATCCCGAAGCTCACTTCAGTGTATCCATTTCGCGTTCTCGGCCAGAATGCTGTACTTGTCTCTCTTGCCTTTGTCAGATCATACAAACGCCAACATCGTCTGGTATGTCCCGTTGCTTTATAGTGTGATTCAAGGATTGTGAGCCCTTTCACTTCTTTTTCACAGGTCCATGAAGGTTAGTGGTTTCGCTTCGATGCTATCCACTTAAAAAAGATGTCATGGTTTCGCCGGAATTTCCTAGGCATTCGCTACGACTAAGGTTTGGAGTCGGTTTCCTGGATAATTGTTTAAGTTGATTTACCAAAATGAAGATATTGCTTGCGCTCCTCGTCAAAAGGCGAGTATATCTGGTTTGTTCTATCGCTTATCCCTGTTCACCGTCACAATAATTTAGCTTCTATATCTACCTTGCTTGGACACGTTAGCTTGCATTGTTCATGCGGTACTACCTGGCACAAACTGATGATACTATACCGAACAGTGTCTGATAACATAACGCTAAAAAAACAGATCGTCGGGGTGCTTCGGGTAAGCTCTGAAATATGACCAACAAAGCAAAGACCTATTGACTTGTTCGATATAGATAATTTCTGTCTTCGCTTTAATATACGCGATTGGTCGGTCCTGTTTCCCAATTTCTATGGCTTCACCCTGATGATTTTGTAGGCACTGGTGTCGGTTCGTCAATCGCCCGAGAGGTTTATTGCTTCGAATCCCACTCACGTAACTCCAGCATATTTGGCATACCTGTCAATCCATTTGCAAATATATGGTTTCACTTGATATTTACATGACGCTCCTCTAGAGAACAAACCAGCGATATCTTTAAAATTTCCAAAGATTTTGAAGTGTGTACGCTCACGGACTAGCTTTAAATGAGATGGTTAATGTTCGGAATACTCCTCTTAGCGGGTCACATATGTCGCGCTCGGCTCTGCTGCAGCCATCAACAGTGCCATTTCTGCAATTCTGTCCTTCGTCATTTACAACTCTGCGCCCAGAACTGGGACCAAGAGGTGAGTATCTTGTATAGATCTCCGGCCAGGTTTCACGGCATGACATGAATGCCAACTGACAGGAGCAGAACTGTTGTCAAAGACCTTATATACTTTTTTGTTGGAATGGGAACGTTAAATATGTGAGTGGACTCCAAAAAATTCTGACTTATTTGTATCTTAATGAAACCTTATGATATTACCAGATTGACTAGAATCCTAGTAATTGTACTGGTATGCACATTTCTTCTTGCCAGGATACATGAGGTCAATGATGGCCGATCTGACCACAGTACGCCATAAACCCGGTTTCCGTGCTTTATCTCGCTGTGGAATTCTCTGTACCGAGCAGTGAGTTTCTGTTTTCCTATGAGCTGATGTATTAGGTCGAGATGCTGACGCTTCGACAGTATGTGCCAGCTCCGTACTAGGACTGTGAGCACTTATCCTTTCCGATTTCTCTGCCTCACAATACTCAAACGACTTAGATTCAACGCAAAGTCTCGTTTACAGCAGAAGATGGATGCTTCTATTGAACTCCGCGTCCCAAGCACGCTGTTATTTGGAGATCCTTCAGAACCTCAAGAGGAACAGTGACGTACTCAAGTATTCGTATCTGAAATACACACGAACAGTCATGTGCATAAAATAAACGAGACACGAGGGGAGGCTAATAGAATCGCGATCAAAACTGCCCGTTATCTATCCGACCTTCCGGCAATATTTCTGAGGCGTTCGGCGCAGAAAGAGTCAAGTATGCACGGATTTTCAGCGTTGTACCTCTTCTTCCTTGCTATACTTAAAGTTAAACTTGTCGGACTTGAACTAGTAACACCATGTCCTGCTTCAATCGAGTTCCATGAAGAAACGAGGAACGAGCCGAACGGCTAGCCAGAGCGAAAAATAACTACTCACAAGTCTGCGATTAGATCCTTGATCGGGTGGAGAGATAGTTTTTTTTCTTATTCCGCTGTGCGTGGGTGTGACGGTCAAGGTGAGTTTGCGCCCACTGATTGGCCTATGGACATTACATTATCAGTTCACACCTGTAATGTCGGATTGATCGGAGTGGTGTCCTATCGGACAGTGACCAAAAACCCAACGGTCTTAGGCGGATTGTGCCCTAGCTTCTAGTTGAAAATAGCAGGCAGTGGTGTTCTAACTCGGTGTTTAGGTGGACCATTCTTTGATTATAAAAGAGAAAGGACATCGTGAATGGATCATCTTTCAGCCCTTTTCTTATCTCTTCATCGTCTGGACTCTGGTACATACCCCCTTTCACTGGAATACGCAACAAGGATGTCCCTTGACCCCAGTTCTTGGAGGGACGTGATGGACTCGTTAAATAATCGTTCGCTTCTCTTTGGATTCATCGTCCAATCTGTGTGAGCATACACTCTAGCCAATGTCGTAGTTCACTCACAAGTCGGATAGATTATTTGGCATGATTATTATCCAGGCATATCAATATTTCACGAACTACGTCAACGACTCGAGACAGAGGAAGTTACTGGCAAGTCAGGGCAACAAAATCGCCCAGCCTACTGCTGATACCTCGTGCAATTAATTTAGATTTTGGCAGTCTTGTAAGGCGACTGTTGTTCATCTGAAGCTGTCATCAATCAATCCGATTCCATAGCTCACTCCAGTGCATCCATTTCGCGTTCTCCGCCAGAATGATGTACTTGTCTCTGTTGCCCGTGTCGGATCATACGAGCACCAACATCGTCTGGTATGTTCCATTGATTTGTAGTATGATTCAAGGGCTGAGAGCCCTTTCACTCCTTTCTTCACAGGTCTATGAAGGTTAGTTGTTTTGATCTGATATGTAACATTCACTTCGCAAAAGATCTCATTGGTTCGCACAACCTTCTAGGCATTCGCTACAACTAAGGTTTGGAGGCCATTTTCCGACCAATTGTTTGATTTAATTCACGGAAATGAAGATATTGCTTGCGCTCCTTGTTAAAAGGTACGCGTCTATGTCTTGTTCTTCTTTCGCTCATCCATGTTTACCCCCGCAATAATTTAGCTTCTATATTTACCTCGTTTGGATGCGTTAGCTTGAATTTTTCACGTTGTGCTACCTGGCACAAACTGACAATACCGTACTGAACAGTGTCTGACAACATAACGCTCAAAAGACAGATGGTTGGGGTTCTTCGAGTAAGCTCTGGATCTAGGCGATAATAAAGCTCAGCCCTGTTGACTTGCCTGCATAGTCAATTTCTATCTTCATTTTAATGTACGCGATTGGTTAGTCCTTCTTCCCAATCTGAGCAATCTCTATGGCCGCCCTAATGTGCGTGTAGGCACCGGTGTTGGTTCGTCATTTGAACGAGAGGTTTATTTTTCCGACGCACACTCACATAATTCCAGCATATTTAGCATACCGGTCAGTCCTTGCAAATACGTCGTTTTACTTAACATTCACTTGACGCTTTCTAGAGCACAAACCAGCGAAATGTTTAAATTTTCCAAGGATTTAGAGGTATGTGCGCGTAACGGACTTTAAATGAGATGGTTCATGGTCGGACTACCCTCCCTTAGCGAGTCAATTATGTCGGAGTAGGCTCAGCTGCAGCCATCGACAGTGCCATTTCTGCCATTATATGCTTTGTCCTTTACAACTCTGCGCCAAGGATTGGGAGCAAGAGGTAAGTACTGTGGATAAATTTCCGCCTATATTTCATGACACGGTCATCGATTGCTCGGCTGTAGGAGCGGGACGGTCGTCAAAAATCTCTTGTACTTTTTTGTTGGAGTAGGCATGATAAATATGTGAGTGGACGCCATAAAATTTCACTTTGGATCATAAAAGTCCCTTGATATTAACAGGGTGGCTAAAATCCTAATAGTTGCACTGGTGCGCACATTTGTTTTCTTGCCAGATAAATGAGGTTGATGATGGCCGAAATTGACTGTAGTATGCCATTAACCCGGCTTCTACGCTTTATCTTGCCGTCGAATTCTCCATACCTAGCCGTGAGTGTCTTCAAATAAGTTGGTGGAGTTTAAGGCGATCTTAACGCTTCGGCAGTATACGCCAGTTCCGTGCTGAGCCTGTGAGCACTTATCCTCTCCGATTTTTTTGCCGCATAATGCTCAACCGACTTAGATTCAACTCGAAGTCTCGTCTACAGCAGAAAATGGATGCTTCTACCGAACTACGTGTCCCAAGTACGCTGTTATTTGGAGATCGTTCAAATCTTCAAGAGGAACAGTGACCTACTCAAGTATTTCGTATCTGGAATCACACGAATACAGTCATGTGCATAAAAAATAAACGACACACGAGGGGAAGCTATCGGAATCGTGATCAAAACCGACCCTTATCCATCCGACATTCCGGCAATCTTTCTGAGGTGTTCGGCACAGAAAAAGTCGAGTATTTTACAGAATTTTAGCCTTGTATTTCGTTTCCGTTCTGAGCACTTTCACTCGTCCAACTCGAGCTCGTGAATGGCACTAAGTCCTCGCAGTCCTGCTTTCATCGACAAGTTTCATGAAGCAACGAGGAGCGGTTGGGGAGCGGCTAGGTAAAGTGAGAAACAATCACTGGAAAATCTGATTGGGTAGAGACATTGTTTCGTTCTATTCCGCTGTCAAGGGAGAGGTGAGATCTTGAGAGGTGAGAGTTTTGCACCCATCGATTGGTCCTGTGGGCATTATGTCATCAGTTCCCACCTGCAACGGCGAATTGATCGGAGGATGCTGTCCTATCGGATGGTGACCGTAAACTCCAACCGTCTCGAGCGGATTGTGCCCTAGAGCTTCTAGTCGAAAGTCTCAGGCCAGCGATGTTCTATCTCGATGTTTAGGTGGACTACCCTTTGACTATACAGTAAAGGGGAAAGACTTCGTGGATGGATCGACTTTCGGCCCTTTCCCCGTCTCGTCATCATCTGTTGATCCCTTTTATTCGACCTTTCAACAAGGATGTCGATTGATCCCAGTCCTTGGAAAGACTTAATGGGCTCTTTAAATAGCCGTTCTCTTCTCTTTGGGTTCGTCGTGCAATCTATGTGGGTGTGCGCTCGGGTCAACTTCCTCGTATTCCACTCACGAACGTCTCAGGTTATTTGGCATGATCATTCATCAGGCATACCAATATTTTACGAACTACGTCAAGGATTCGAGACAGAGGAAGTTAACAGTCAGTCAGGCAAGGCAACTAAATTCACCCGCCTACAACTCATACGTCGTGCAACTCATTCAGATCCTGGCAGTGATGTAAGGAGACTATTGTTCATCGGCACAGATCACCGATCAATTTCACTCCCGTAGCTCGCTTCAATGCATCCATTTTGCGTTCTCAGCCAGAATGATGTACCTGTCTCTATTGCCTTTGTCAGAGCATACGAGCACCAACATAGTCTGGCATGTCCTAGCTTATTGCAGCATGGACCAAGAACTGATAGCCCTCCTTTCCTCGCAGGTCCATGAAGGTTAGTTTTTAAATGCGCTGGTAACAATTTCAAAATCTTTGATGCTGTTTCTCCGAAAATTTCTAGGCATTCGCCACGAGTAAGGTGAGTCAGGTTTTTGAACAAATTTTCGGGTTAATTCACCGAAATAAAGATAATGCTTGTGCTCCTCGTCAAAAGGTCAGCGTGTACGGTTTGTTCTTCTATCGCTCTCAGTATTGACTATCGCGATACTACAGCTTCTATATCTACCTCATTTGGATTCGTCAGTTCAAAGTTTCCGTATCATACTACCTGGCACAAACTGACGGCTACCGTGCTGCGTAGTGTCTGATAACATGATTCTAAAACGACTGCTTGTTCGGGTGCTCCGGGTAAGCTCTGGAATACCAGCAACATTCAAGACTTATCGACTTGCTTGATAGTCAATATCTGTCTTCACCTTTATTTACGCGATTGGTCAGTCAATTTTCGTAATTACTCAATGACTTCACTTTAATGACGTTGCAGGCATTGGTGTGGGTTAGTCATTGAATGAGATATTAATATCCTCGGTATACACTGACATGACTCTGAATCCAGCATATTTGGCATACCTGCAAGTCCTTCCGCAAATAAGTGGTTTCAATTAATACCAATGTGACGTTTATCAAGAGAAAAAACGAGCGATATCTTCAATTTTTCCAAGGAGTTCGAGGTGTGTATGACTCAAAAACTCGCCACGAAATTAATCTTCAGACCCCCTTCTCAGCGGGTCACTTATGTTACTCTCGGCTCAGCTCTAGCCGTCGACAGTGCTATTTCTGCCGTTATATCTTTCGTTCTCTACAACACCGCCCCAAGGACTGGGAGCAAGAGGTAATAGATTTCCGCTTACCCTCCCTGACCTGACATGAATGTCGATCGAAAGGAGCGGAACTGTCGTCAATGACCTCGTAATATTTTTCGTTGGAGTAGGCATGATCAACATGTGAGTGGAGGCCAAAAAACTATGCTTGAGTATTAAAATTCCCATAAATTTACCAGGGTAACAAAAATTTTGGTAATTGCATTGGTACGCATATTTCTTTTCCTGCCAGAATCCAGCAAGTGAAGCCGATTACGCTGGGTCACTGTAGTATACCATAAATCCGGCCTCCGCGCTTTATCTCGCGGTTGAATTTTCCATACCGAGCCGTGAGTGCCCCTCAATAAGCTGGGGTATTCCGCCGCGAAACTAACGCTTCGACAGTATACGCCAGTTCCATACTAGGACTGTGAGCGCTTTTCTCCTCAAGCCTTCATCGCACAATGCTCAATCAAATTAGATTCAACTCGAAATCTCGTTTACAGCAGAAGATGGACGCATCTATTGAGCTTCGCATCCCAAGCATACTTTTATTCGGAGATCCTTCAAATCCTCAAGAAGACAGTGACGTACCCCTACCTAAAAACACACAAGCACAAAAGGATGACCATAAAGACTTGCCAACTGACGTTGGAGTAGACAGTCCTTACTAGCTATTCTTTTGACGAACTGCACATCTAATGAAATCACTTTTATGTTGCCGAGGGCTATTTTCCCCTCTACTTAGTACCTCTTGTCCGAGGAGGTCAGGCCGTGAAGTCCCCGGGCCCTTGGTGCGCAGTAGATGTTGCCCTCGACTTGGATCTTGTTCAGTTGTCGCAGTGCGCAGTCCTGAAGCTAGTCCCAACGCCACGATATACCACGATGTATTCCTGGACCCATCGATTGGTCCTGTGGGCATTACATATGTCATCAGTTCCCACCTATAACGGCGAATTGATCGGATGCTGTCCTATCGGATGGTGACCGTAAACTCCAACCGTCTCGAGCGGATTGTGGCCCAGCGTCTAGTCGAAAATCTCAGGCCGGCAATGTTCTATCTCCACGTTTAGGCGGACCATCCTTTGACTATAAAGAGAAAGAACATTGTGAATGGATCGTTTTTTGGCCCTTTCCTCGTCTCATCACCATCTGCTAGCCTGCTTTCACTGGAATTTTCTATGTCCCTCGAAACCAGTCCTTGGAGCGACTTGACGGGCTCTTTGAACAGCCGTTCTCTTCTCTTTGGATTTGTCGTGCAAACCATGTGGGTGTGCGCTCGGGTCAACTTCCTCGTATGCCACTCACGAACGTCTCAGGTTATTTGGCATGATCATTCACCAGGCATACCAATATTTTACGAACTACGTCAACGATTCGAGGCAGAGGAAATTAACGGTCAGTCAAGGCAACTATATTTACCCACTTACAACTGATACGCCATGCAACTCGTTCAGATCCTGGCGGTTGTGTAAGGAACAGTTGTTCATCGGGACAGATCACCGATCAACTTCACTCCCCTAGCTCGCTTCAATGCATCCATTTTGCGTTCTCAGCCAGAATGATGTACCTGTCTCTATTGCCTTTGTCAGAGCATACGAGCACCAACATCGTCTGGCATGTACTCGCTTAGTGTAGCATGGATCAAGGACTGACAACCCTTCCTTTCTTCGCAGGTCCATGAAGGTTAGTTTTTAGATGCGCTGATAACCTTTTCAAAATCTTTGATGATGCTGTTTCTCCGAAATTTCTAGGCTTCCGCCACGAGTAAGGTGAGTCAGCTTTTTGAACAAATGTCTGGGTTAATTCACCGGAATGAAGATACTGCTTGCGCTCCTCGTCAAAAGGTAGCGTGTACGGTGGTCTGTTCTTATATGGCCTCCAATGTTCACTATCGCGATACTACAGCTTCTATATCTACCTCATTTGGATATGTGAGCTCAGAGTTTTCGTATCATACTACCTGGCACAAACTGACGGCTAACGTGCTGCGTAGTGTCTGATAACATGATTCTGAAACGACTGCTTGTTCGGGTGCTCAGGGTAAGCTATGGACTACCAGCGAGAACGGCGCGTATTAACTTGCTTGATTAGTCAATCTCTGTCTTCACCTTTATTTATGTGATTGGTCAGCCTTTTTGCAATTATACACTCACTAGCTTCACCTTACTAATAACTTTGCAGGCATTGGTGTCGGTTCGTCATTTGACTGAGAGGTCGGTGCCTGCAATAATACACTGACAAAACTCCAGCATATTTGGCATTCCTGTCAGTCAGTTCGCAAATAAGTGGTTTCAATCAATACCGATATGATGTCTGTCCAGAGAAAAAACGAGCAATATCTTCAGTTTTTCCAAGGAGTTTGGGGTGTGTATGGGTTCAAGCATCGCACCTGCCCTGAGATCGTTAATCTTCAGACTCTCTTTCTCTTCTCAGCGAGTCACTTATGTAACTCTCGGCTCATCTTTAGCCGTCGACAGTGCTATTTCTGCCGTTATATCCTTCGTTCTCTACAACACCGCGCCGAGGACCGGGAGCAAGAGGTGACTTAGACCCCCGCTTAGCATTCACGACCTGACATGAATGCCGATCCGTAGGAGCGGAACTGTCGTCAATAACCTTGTATTCTTTTTTGTTGGAATAGGCATGATAAACATGTGAGGCAGAAAAATTATACTTAAGTATTGAATCTCAAATAAATTACCAGGGTAACAAAAATCTTAGTAATTGCACTGGTACGCGTATTTCTTTTCTTGCCAGAGCCCAGTAAACGAGGTCGATTATACCTGCGGTCACTTTAGTACACCATAAACCCGGCCTCCGCGCTTTATTTCGCTGTGGAATTCTCCATACCTAGCCGTGAGCGCCTTTCTATAAGCCGACGTATATAGCCGAGATCCTAACATTTTGGCAGTATATGCCAGTTCTATACTAGGGCTGTGAGCGCTTATTCTCCCCGCCTTCTCCTCCATTGACACATATGCTCAATCGACCTAGATTTAACTCGAAGTCTCGTCTACAGCAGAAGATGAATGCTTCTATTGAACTCCGCGTCCCAAGTGCGCTGTTATTCGGAGATCCTTCGGACCCTCCTCAAGAGGAACAGTAACGTACTCAAGTATTGCTAAATTTATAAAATAATGCAGAGGGCGTTCGAACAGGCGTCGTCTTTCAAAGTCCTTTCCAGCCATCCTTGCGGGGAACTGCGAGTCTAATGCAACTTCTACTTCATGTCGGCTCAAAGTAATTATGCCTTCTATTTCACAGTATAGGTAGAAATCAAATGAATGCCAACAAACTTGCTATATATATATATTTGGGGGGGGGGGGGGGTGGGGTGGACAGTAAAACAGTAACGGTTCACGGTTGTCCAAAAGACCGGCGTTGGACGTCGAGGCCTGTTGAGGCACGACGGGTAGCGGTGACGACTTGCTGCGATCCTGCGATCCTGCAATCCTGCAATCCTGCAACCCCGACCTCTATCGTCCACCGCCGTCGCTCTTCGCAGCTCGCAGCCCACGCCGAGCCGATTCGTCTTTCGAACGCAGCGGACACGCCCCGCGGGAACATGGTGGGTGAAGCGAAGGGCGGCAGCGGACGACTGCTGACTGAATCGTCGAATCGGAGACGGCCAGCTGCGTCAGCCGACGACCGAAGGGAGTGTACGGGTTGGGTACATCGTCCCCCTCGTTTTCCTCCTGTCCTCCCTCCCCAACTTGTGCCGGCTCCGAGTCCGTTAACCCCTACCCACCCACCACGGAGCTCCCGCACACGCACGCGCACCCCGGATTTCTGCATCTCCCTCTCCCTCTCCAGATCTGAAAAACACGAACGAGAGTGTAATCGACATGGAACAACGGCGTCGAATACGGCAACTCACTTATAATTAAGGGGGAACAGTGGATAGCCGAGACCGCCGTTCGAGCGTCGATTCGATGATGAGGAGGACTTAGATGGAGCAGAGGATGCCGGGTACGAGTAGGACTTGGAGCAGGGGATGCCAGGTACGAGAGAGCAGGAGGGACGGGGCAGGGCGTTCGCTGACACCCCAACGGGCAGCGGGCAGCGAGTATCTCGGTGAGCCGTCGTCTGTGTGCTTTCTTTTGGGTCTTTGACTCTGACTTGTTTTTCGTCCCAGCACCAGCGACCAGCATCGATGTATGTACATACATACGTACGTAGTACGTTCGTCGTCTGCTGGTGGGTGAGGGAGGGAGGGAGGGAGGGAGAGGGGGGGGGGGGGGGGGGGGTACGCATACGCGTGCTGCAGGTGCTCGTGCGCTTGCTCGTATTCGAGTTCAAGTGGATGGATTGGTGAGTTGTGCGTCCTTTCGTCTCTGTAATCGCATTTGCATTGCTGATCCCATACCCATGCCCGTGGCCGGGCCCGCCTTGTCGGCTGTCGTCTGTCGTCCGCCTATGCCTATGCCCAGGCCAGCGGGCGGGTTCTGGTTCGGTGGACGAGTGTGTGCTAAGTTGGGCGAGGTGCGAGTGAGTGAGTAGTCCCCAAGTCCTCGTTGGTCGTGTGCATGTGCTTCGAATCCCACCACTCCAACCTTGCTCTGAAGATGCTTATGCTTGTCGCTGTCAAAGGATTCCCCGCTCCTGCGGTGCTTGTTGTGCGGGTTACTGGGGTGAGGTTGGGGGTGGGGTTGTACATCCACGTTTGCTATGCGCGGGCATGATGATCACGAGCGGTCAATAGGGCAAGGGGGAGGAATGATGAGGGAAACGAACGATGAAGGCGGGACACGGAAGGAAGAGGAGGAAGGAGGAGAGGGACGATGAGAGTGAGAGTTAGAGAAGGAAGGAGGGAGGGAGGGAAGGAGGGAAGGTTCGTCGACCTGGGCTCCTTGCTGCCTGCTCGTTGGGCGGGGTAGTCCTGCTCATGTTCGTTGGTCCCCGCTGCTGGCATCACATCACGAGCGGTTGTGCGAATCGCTGAGTCTAATCAAGTTGAGGGGGCGATGACGGTGGAAAACTCCCGAGGTACCAATCGTCAGCGTCGTCAGCCCATGGGCGCCGCCGAATACTCATCCTCATCCTCGTCGCTGTGGTCGTTGACTCGCTTCCCGCCCTTCTGCTCTCCCCCGGCTGCTGCTCGTTGGGCGGGGGGAATTCTTGCGTTGACTTCTTGCGTTGACTCGTGGGTCCTTGGTACTGGGAATCACGAATTACGAGCGGGAGGAGCGGTGTAATCGCCAACTCACTTAAAGGGGAACAGCGAATACCCGAGATCGGCGTTCGAGCGCCGATTCGATTCGATGACGAGCAGGACTTGGATGGAGCAGAGGTTGCCGGGTACGAGCGAGAGAGCAGAGGACGACGGTTGACGAGCGAGCAGGAGTGGCGGGGCGGGGTGTCATTGACGGCCAAACAAACAGGAAAGGCGGGGGCGGGGCGGGGCGTTCGCTGACACCCCATGACCAGCGGGCAGCCGGTATCTCGGCCGTCGTCTGTGCTTTCTTCTGGGTCTTTGACTTATTTTCGCCCCAGCACCAGCATCGACGTATGTACGTACGTCCGCGGGTTCAATGTGGGGAAGACGGGTGCTGACTCAGTATGTGGACGAGTAGATGGTCGTAACGTAAACTGGCGGGTGTGAATGTGATGGCGCAACGACGAGCAAGAGCAGGGAAATGTGAGGCTTGTGAGGGAAGGGAGGTGAGGGAAGGGAAGGGAAGAGGGGAAGGGGTACGTATACGCCTGCTGCAGGTGCTTGTGCTCGTAGTCGACTGGGAATGTGTTCCCCGTCTTGCTCTCGTGTCTCGTCTGTCATCTGCCCAGGTTCGCGGCTTTGGTTACGAGCAGAAGCAGGCATTTTAGAGGTGCGGGTGGTCCATGCGCTTTGAAGTTCGAAGTTTGAATGCGCAAATGCTCGAGCTCGAGCTCGTTGGATGATTCCCGCCGTGGGTCCCCCAGCTGGGCCCGGTGCTCGTTGTGCGGGCTACAGTACATGTGTGGATTACTGGACGTGCTACTGTTACTGCGCGGACGGTGCGCACTGCGATAGCGGGCGACAGGGAAGGCGGGGGTGTGGCCGTACGTCTGCGTCCGCGTTCGCGATGCTCCGACTCGGGGCATAACGAGCTGTCGATGGACGTGTGTATGCATGCAAAAGGGCGGGGCGGGGCGGGGCGGAGGAACGATGAGAGGAGGAAAGGGGAGGAGGAGTGATGAGCGCGAGAGAAGGAAGAGGGATGGGGGAGGGATGGAGGGATGGGAGGATGGAAGGTGCGGCAAGGTTGACGGGCGAGCGACGGGTGGTTAGGGTAATCCTGCTCGAGTTCGTTGCTGGGCACCACATCACGGGCGGTTGTGCGATCTACTCAAGCCGAGGTATGGCGCTGCTTCTGGAGTCGCCGACTTTTGAGCTCGATGTGCAAGTAAGTGGCCAGTGGGCAAACCCTCGTCGCTGTGTTCCTGCAGCTGCTCGTCGGATGGGGTTGGTCCGGCGCGGGCATGTTGGTCTGTGTTCCTCCTTCACAAATCACGACCACCATAGAGCAGTTGCTGCTGCCGCGGAGCTTGCAAGTGTGCTCGTCCTCGACGGCTGGGGTTCTACGGCGGCGCGGGTGGCAATGGTAAGTCGTTGTAGTCTTTCATATACATATTCCTGGTGTCGTTCTTACGCTGTGCGCATCTAGAAGTAGAAGTGAGTAAAGTGTTGTCTATCGCGATGTTTGGAGGACGTGAGATGCGCAGCTTGAACTTGAAGGGAGGGAGAGTGTGTTGGCGAGTGAGTGGAATCGCGGTCGTGGCGAGAGAGGAGAGGAAAGAACATGACCAGGCACTGGTGTTCCGAAACCGGATGAGCGGACGCGGTTCCTCACCGCATCGGAATCTCTCTCAACCCAGTCATTATGCATCCACCCCAATCTCGAAGACCATGACACCCGTCTCCCTCTTTGATCTGGCCCTCTGCACAGTGAAACTTGGCCCGCGGAACTCTATCCATCCATCCATCCACCCACAAACCTAAAGTACGCTCTTTTTGTCCCTATCTCTCTCCCTACTATCAAGAAACAGCTCACGAACATCCGCGCCGCAGGCGTGGCGCCAATGAAAAGAGAAGATCGTGCTCGCGAGCCAGGCCCTAAGGGTCATGATGATGGAGCAGGCCATGGCGTGCATGGGCGATGACGACGACGAACTTGTGGAGGTTATGCTTTCACTTACCACTTGCCAGCATGCGATTACGGAACAGCGGTCTAGAGGGGCAAGCTGGCGGCGAAGGCGAAGTTGGTGTTGTACTGGTGTTGGCGCAGCGGTGTAGAACAGATGAGGTGCGTAATTCTGGCCTCGTTTCGCGTGCTGTGCGTCATGTCGATTCTACTCTAGATCTTCGACATACCCGTATCCTGCGCACAGTGCCCCACTCTATCAATAATATTAACCTACTGGAAAATAATCGATGTGACTGACCATCTATATCCCCCTTTACGACTGAGTTCCGCCATGAACGAGTTCAAGATTTTTTTCTCCGAGATAGCAAGAACGTTTTTTGGAACATTTCTTGGCATTGAGTTGGTAAGTCACCCAAACCCTGCCATTTACCATATACACCGTGTTTTCTGACACGTAGACTCGTCTTTTTTCTAGGAAAGGCACGTCTGAGCGAGCATAACCTGGGTGCGGTATGTTTTTTTTGCTGTGACTCAAACCACTCCCTTGACGACATGTCAACAATGTTAGCATTCACCTGCACTCGTTTTGTGAGTAAAATGTAATGATTTCTCAATTACAAGCGCGGATGGATCGGATAGTGATTACCTTTGATAAGAAATCCTTATTACCGTCTCGAGCGGATTGTACCCCCAGCTTCTTATCACATTTGGAGCCAGTGATGTTCTATTTCGGTGTTCAGGTGGGCTACCATTTCAATATAAATAGGAGAGAACATTGCGGATGAATCACCTTCAAGTTGCCTCATGTCGTCATCTTCTGGTAGTCCGCTCTCGCTGGAATCCACAACAACGACCTCCCTCGATCCAAGTGCCTTGGGGGACTTGATGGGCTATTTAGACAGTCGTTCGCTTCTCTTTGGATTCATCATCCAGTCTGTGTGTGTGCGCACTCTGGCTGACCTCTTGGCATTTCACTGACGGGCCTCATAGGTTATTTGGCATGATTATTCTCCAGACATATCAATATTTTACGAACTACGTCAACGATTCGAGAAAGAGGAAGTTAATGGCCAGTGACAGCGGCGAAAATTTCCCTGCTACATACCGCTAATACATTGTGCGATTTATTCAGATCTTGGCAGTAATGTAAGTAAGGAGACCGCTGTTCTTCGAAAGCTATGACAAATCGGCCTTCTTCCGTAGCTCACTTCAATGTGTCCATTTCGGGTTCTCAGCCAGGATGATGTACTTGTCTCTCTTACCCTTGTCGGAAGAGGCGTGCATCGACATCGTTTGGCATGTCTCCCCTTTTATTGTAGCATGGACCGAGAACTGATAACCATTTACCTTCGTTCTTCGTAGGTCCATGAAGGTTAGTTTTTCGAGGCGATGCTGAAACAAGGCCTTATACTATTCCGCCGAACCTTTCTAGGGACTAGCTACGACTAAGGTTTGCAGCCATTTTCCTTTCCTGAACAACTGTTTCTGTTATTTAACTCTCCGAAATAAAGATACTGCTCGCGCTCCTCGTGAAAAGGTCGGTACGCACGACTTGTACTTCCGCGCCTTTCAATTTTAACGATCGGGTTGATATAGCTTCTACATCTATCTCGTTTGGATCCGTCAGCTCCAAGTTCTCGTATGGTATCCCTTCTACAAACTGACGACTACCGCACTGCCCAGTGTCTGACAATATAACCCTAAAAAGACAGCTTGTTGGCGTGCTCCGGGTAAGCTCTTAAATATAACCAAAAAAAAGACTGACCGACTCGGTTGATCAGTCAATTTCCATCCTCGCCATTATTTGCGCGATTGGTCAGGCTTTTATCTCACTCAATAACTTGACCCTAATGATTAATGACGTGGCAGGCATTGGTGTCGGTTGGTTACTTCAACGTGAGGTTAATGCACGCAGCGTTTACTGACATGAACTCCAGCATATTTGACATACATGTCAGTCCGTTTCTACTCTACTCATCACCCACCTGACGTCTGTACAGAGAACAACTGGTCGACATATTTGATTTTTCCAAGGAATTTGAGGTGTGTACGTTTCGCGAAGTAGGTGATGGTTCATTTTTGAACTCCCCTTTCCAGCGGGTCACTTATATCATTCTGGGCTCAGCTGTAGCCGTCGACTGTGCCATCTCTGCCATTATATCCATTGTTCTTTACAACTCTGCTCCAAGAACTGGGAACAAGAGGTGAGTACCGTGGATAGATACCCGACTGGCTTGGGTGACATGACGTGAATGCCCACTCATAGGAGCGGAGCTGTCGTCAAAAACCTCGTATGCTTTTTCGTTGGAATTGGGATGTTGAATGTGTAAGTGGACGTCAGAAGTTCTCCCTCGAGTATTATATCTCAAAGCATTGTTATGATACTACCAGGGTAACTAAAACCCTAATAATTGCGTTGGTACGCCTATTTGTTTTTTTTTTTTTGCTGTTGATTACGCCTGAACTCACTGCAGTATGCCATAAACCCAACTTCTACGCTATATCTCGCTGTTGAATTCTCCATTCCGAGCCGTGAGTGTCTATTTATGTGCAGACATATCCCATGAAACTAACGCTTCGACAGTATACGCTAGTTCCATACTAGGACTGTGAGTGCTTTCCTCCCCGAATCGCCGCCGCATAATGCTCAATCGACTTAGATTCAATTCGAAATCTCGTCTACAGCAAAAGATGGATGCTTCTATTGAGCTTCGCGTCCCAAGCATGCTTTTATTCGGAGATCCTTCAACCCCTCAAGAAAACAGTGACGTACCCATATTTAAAAACACTCAAGTACATAACGACGAACTTAAGAACTTGCCGATGGGAGTTGGAGCAGGCAGTCCCCTTACTAGCTATTCGTGTGACAAAATGCACGTCTAATGCAACTTTTCTTTTATATCAGCTGCCCTCTATTTCGCTGCATTAATTGGTCGACCCTAAAGGGGGACAAGCTGGAATCTGAAGTCGTATAATAGACCAGCGCTAAACAAGTCATAGGTGTAAGTCGCGTTTTTTTCTGGGTCAGGTCCCTCCAACGTTGATTCGGTATTGCATTTGAACTTTGGTCTTTTTCAGTTTCCCACTGCACAATGCAGAAGCGAATACCAACACCACGATCTATTCCTAAGTAGAAACGTTATTCTTGGAGCCAAGACACGAGGGGAGCTGATACTAATGAAATCATGAGTGTGCCGAATATCAGAGGTTGACCTGACATTGACAATTGCCACCCATATAATATTTGTGCAACAGCGGATTGATCGGAGTGGTCTTGTCCTATCGGAAAGTGACCAGAATTCTAACCGTCCCAAACGGATTGTGCCCTAGCTTCTAGTTCAAAGTCGTGGGCCAATAATGTTCTATCTCGGCATCTCGGTGGGGTACCCTTTGATACCCTTCGATTATAAAGAGAGAGAATATGGATCAATCCTTTCGATCCTTCAAGCTTCGTGACTCGTCGTCTCCTTATCTTGCGGTAGCCCCATAGGCCTCTCACTAAAATCTACGACGATGATGTCCCTCGATCCCGGTCCTTGGAGGGACTTGATGGACTCTTTAAACAGTCGCTCTCTTCTCTTTGGATTTATCATACAATCTGTGTGAGTCCAGAGTACATTCTGGCCAACCTCGTCGTTACTTATAAGGCTCGCAGATTATTTGGCATGATCATTCTCCAGGCATATCAATATTTTACGAACTACGTCAACGATTCGAGACGGAGGAAGTTAACAGTCAGTCACGTCCAACTAAGTTTACCTGCCTACTGCTGAGACGTCGTACAACTTTTTTAGATCATGGTAGTCTTGTAAGAGAAGAGAACGCTGTTCGTCGGAACGTTAGATTGATTAGTTTTATTGCCTTAGCTCACTTCAGTGCATCCATTTTGCGTTCTCGGCGAGAATGATGTACTTGTCTTTATTGCCATTGTCAGAGCAAACGAGCACCAACATCGTCTGGTATGTCTCCTTGTTCAATCTGGCGAGGATCAAGGACTGACAACCCTTTCTTTCATTGCAGGGCCCTGAAGGTTAGTTTTTTGAATACGCTGATGACCACTTCAAAAAGTTTTGATGCTGTTTCTCCGAACATTTCTAGGCTTTTGCAACGACCAAGGTTCGGAGTCAGTTCCCTGAACGAATGTCTAAGGTAATTCATCGAAATAAAGATGGTGCTCTCGCTCCTCGTCAAAGGGTCAGTGTGTACGGCTTGTTTTCCGTGTCTCATCGATCTCACTCTCGCAATATTATAGCTTTTATATCTACCTTGTTTGGATTTGTCAGTTCAGGGACTTATACAGAAGTACCTGGCATGAACTGACAACTACCATGCTTTGCAGTGTCTGATAATATAACCCTAAAAATGCGGCTTGTGGGGGTTCTCCGGGTCAGCTCTGGAATCTACACGACGAAGCAAAGACTTATTGGCTCGCTTACATAAATAGTCAATTTCAATTGCCACTTATATGTACGCGGTTGGTCAGTCCTATTTCGCACTCTCTCCGAATCATTGGCTTTACCCTGACGACTTTCAAGGCCTTGGTGTCGGTTAGTTACTCGAACAAGCGGTTAATGCATGCGATGGACGCTGACCTACTGGCAACACCAGCATATATGGCGTACTTGTCAGTCTTTTTTCAAATACGAAGTTTTACTAAATATCCACATGATGTCTTTCCAGAGAAAAAAAGGGTTCCCTCTTTAATTTTTCCAAGGAATTTGAGGTGTGTGCGCTTCATGAATTTGGTGTTGGCTCATTTTCGAGCACTCGTCTTTCCAGCGAGTGACGTATGTCAGTTTGGGATCGGGCTTAGCGGTCGACAGTGCTATTTCTGCCATTATTTCCTTTGTTCTTTTCAACACTGCACCTAGGACTGGGAGTAGCAGGTGAGTAGTTCGGATAAATCTCTACCAAAATTTCATGACATGAGACGATCCACCCATAGGAGCGGAGCTGTTGTTAATGACCTCGTATACTTTTTTGTGGGAGTAGGGATGTTAAATATGTGAGTGGACGCCGAAAGTTTTACCATAGCTACTGTATCTCAGATTATATTACCAGGGGATCTAAAATCCTGATAATTGCATTGGTACGCAAGTTTCGCTTCTTGCCAGACAAATGAGGTTCTTTCCGCCTGAACTCATTTTAGTATGCCACAAGCCCGACTTCCACGCTGTATCTCGCTGTTGAATTCTCCGTACCGAGCCGTGAGCGTCTCCCTATCAGCCGACATATTTCACCGCGATACTGATAAGTTTCGGCAGTATATGTCAGTTCCATGCTAAGATTGTAAGCACATATACTGCCCAATTTTTCTCCCAACAATGCTGAAACGACTTAGATTCAATGCAAAATCTCGTCTACAGCGGAAGATGGATGCCTC
The DNA here is from genome assembly GCA_023014345.1 of Galerina sulciceps. Lineage (NCBI taxonomy): Eukaryota > Fungi > Basidiomycota > Agaricomycetes > Agaricales > Galerinaceae > Galerina > Galerina sulciceps. The sequence continues at coordinate 1,474,468 of JAEDXJ010000013.1, read as the reverse complement.
TATTGAACTCCGCGTCCCAAGCGCTATTTTATTTGGAGAACCTTCAAATCCTCAAGAGGAACAGTGACGTACCCGACTATGTATTGCCAAAAAATCCGGAAATACAGGATGATGCACCTAAAAAATTGGATATGGCGTTGGAAGGATCCTCCTTTAAGGTCCTTTCTAGTCATCTTTTTGACACATCTAATGCAACCTCTATTTCATGTCTGCTAAAAGTTAATATGCCCTCGGGCCTCCATTTTACCGTACTTTTTGATTGGCTGGCGGAAGACGGCTTACAGCGTACTCACAAAATATCAAATGAGTGCTCGGAAACTTGCTAAATTTCATTTGAGACACAGACACCAGTCACTGCCATATGCCTTTGAGAAATAGGGCGTTAGAGGTCTGGTAATCGCTTGGGTAATCGGCAGTGACTCACGCGACGCGTCCCATCAGTGTCAGGTCACGTTTTTTAAGTGCCTGAAGTCACGTCTGGGGGTTAACCAAGTTGAACTTGTCCCAAGGAGCTCCAAAACACCGCTGGAGGGATTCAATGTTCATAAATCCCGTATGGTTGCGACAATATCGGACTCGGCAAGGACTTTGGTTGAAGTTCGACCTACTTACTGCCTCGTTGACTCGGACGATGAGCATGTGAGCGACGTGTCAATGGAAGAGCCCAAGTTTTCTGCATAGCGGACACCCTCAGACATGCCTAAAGCGCGTTCGCTGGCAACTACCGGTTACAGCTACTATTTTAATCTCCAAGACTCCGATGCGAACGTGACGGACCAAGTTGGGAGTCGGAAGAAATTAAAGGATGGAAAATTGTCTACATAACATCAGCGCCCTTGGATTACAGGCATCCTTTTTACGCCCCTCCACCGTATACGTCTCTCACCCTCACTAGATCGTTGGAGTTGAACCGCTCCGACTGAGTAAATCATGGACAAGGACGCTGTCGTGAATCTGCGAGTGCCTTTCCTTGGATTTTTAGCGGGATCAGTGTGAGTGAAGATGTCGCTATGGACTTGCATGAGAGGGCTAACCAACCTTTTAGATTGTTTGGCGTAACATTGCTCCAGGCTTATCAGTACTTCTGGAACTATTGTCATGATTCGAAAGGTAGAAAGGCTACAGTGAGTCGATTCGCCGTCCATCTCCTCCATTCTCTCACCTATACCTTTACCGTATAATTAACAAAATGGTAGATTGTCACAGTCTGGTATGCTCTCCAATCATTCTTTCTTCCGAACTGACCTCAACCAACGTGCTGGCCGCAAACCATCGATAACCCTCGTCAAATAGTCTTCTAGACTGCTTACACTTTGTTTTCTCCTCGATCCTCATGTACGGATCGCTCACGAGCGCTGCACGATACACTAACGAGACCGTGATCTGGTTGGTATTACTTCTTTTTTAATTTGCCGTTCTGAAAGACTAAGAATTTTCGACGATGATTTATTATCCCTGCCTTTTCACTTGGCAGGAGTGCAAAGGTAAGCGACGACGAACCAGTCCTTCTGCAAAAAAAAGCTGAAAGCTTCTCAATCGCGTTCCGTAGGCTATGACTGTTGCGAAGGTATGCTTTTTTTCTGCACACCTCCACCAAGGTCTTCGCTCCTCTTGGAACGCACCTCTGATATCCTGGCTTCCTCTTAGATTTTGCTCTTGATTTTTGTTCAAAGGTTTGATATCAAACAATTTCTCCACCGCTCTACGCGTTAACCACCTTGGCAGCTATTACCTGTATCTCATCTGGATCCGTAAGTACCTCTTATTGTAATTGGCTACACTTTTAACATTTTGTTCTATCCCTTCAAGTGGCAGCGAGCAACCTGGTAAAGCGGGGACTTTCGCAGGCTATTAAGGTATAGTGAACACTTAACCACCCCCAATTGAACAAGTGACAAACGCTCAACTAGTCATTTTCAATCATCACGTTTTTATACGCCTTAGGCGCGTGTCACTCGACACCCTCGATACCAATTGTATTAACTTTCCTATCTTTCTAGCTGTTGGTATCGGTAGGTTATCAACTTCACACTATACCACGACCACGGGTGTCCCTGAAAGTATTTCCATGACTTGCAGGCTTCTTGGCTTTTCTGTGAGCCCACTTTCAACTTTGTGCCTCTCCAACGTGCCAAACCACACGGATCTCTTTCGCAGAGGACAGGTCGTGAATATATTTAACTTCTCGTTGTCATTCGAGGTAAGTTCTCGTCGTCTTCACACCGAACTTCATCGATACTTCCTTTGGGCTTATTAACTCTGTTCAGAAAATGCTATACGTCGCCTTCGGATCTACAGCTGTGATCGACTGTTCAATTGCTGCCGTCATTTCGGTTGTCCTCTATAATTCGAGCTCGGCGTCTGCGAGCTTCAAGGGTAGGTGAGTTAAGCCCTTTGTTGTCCCAATCGTCTACTTTCCGCTCCGGACTGACGATCCTGACAGGGGTGGTGGCGTTGTGCATTACCTAGTCCTGTTTTTCATTGGAACTGGGGTAGTAACAGCGTAAGACTATCTATTTTCTGTGCCCTAATACAGTTTATCTTAGTGATTTTCTAGAATTTCGTCAATCATCACTATCACCTTGGTGCGTTCGTCCATACTTCCCTGGTTAAGTCCTAAACCATCTTGTCTTAATTTCATAGTACGTCTCCAACCCATCGTCGGTCTTATACCTCGCGGTCGAATTTTCAGCACCACAAAGTGAGTGGTGACATTTTCTCCATTCTTTCCCTTCCGATTTTTAAATGCTTTGATACAGTTTACGCAAACTCATTACTAGCGTTGTCCGTTTCCCCCTTTCTCCCAGAACGCACATCGACCACCTTTTTGCTCACACAATTTTTTCTGTTTTCCTTGCAGATTTAATGCCAAAACACGCCTCAAAGAAAAGATGGATTCTTCCATTGACCTCCGCGTGTCTAGTGTTCTAATCTTCGGAGAGGATCTAGCCTCTATTACTCCGAACTAATCACACTGGAAACGGAATCGAGGAAAAGAGGGAGTTGGAGGTATATCTATGTGCATCTCAAAGCTTTCAAGTTAGTCTGTCGAAATACCGACATGTCACAGGTCAACAGACATATTTGCAACTTAAAGTTGTCCTGGGTTGGCGCGAGACTGAGGATATGACATTGCTCGACGTGCGTACTCTGTATCCGCTACGGGACTGCAGAACACAAGCGACAAAATTTCTACAAGAATGAACAACGAGGCCCAACTTGAGTGTTATTTTTCCATGCAAGTCAACTTTCCGAACTTTGTCTTTAGTTCTTCTCTGTATCGAGGGCACGACGATATAAATACAGTCAGTATCATTCTTCTCTTCAAATCTAAATTGACGGGCTGATAATTTTATTCCAACCAGGTTTATATCAGGCGCCCGACGTCCAAAGTCAACTATAATTATCGTCGGATTACCACTGGCAGCTTTACCGTCTTATGCGAATTGTAATCGCATCAGCTAGCATATGCATTGCTGACCCAGGACAAGATTAATAAATACTGACACGAGATGACACGCGTCATTGCGCCAACATCGAACCTCTTTCATCCTACCCAGCGTCGTGGCCGAAGTGATCGAACTTGGATGGGACTTCCAGAAAGCTGTCGTATACTTATCCACCGGAGTATCAACAGGCTGATCAGTCTCCATTTGAGTACAAAGGCGAGAGAGCATTCACCTCTCATCGTGTCTTTCCTTCATTTTCCCCTCTGCTAGTGACGAGAAGTGGACAAAGCATGTCCCCCGATCCGAGCCCCTGGACGGACTTGACGTCGACAGATTCTGTAACCAGCCGTGCTCTTCTCTTTGGATTCGTGGCCAAGTCGATGTGAGCTCACATTCAGTTCAATTTCTGTAAACCTCAGCTGGTGGATATCTTACATACGGAGGGCTGCGCAGATTGTTCGGCGTGATCATTCTCCAGGCTTATCAATACTTCACGAACTACGTCAAGGATGCAAGACTGAGGACGCTCACGGCTAGTGCTGGCCACACCATTTCCCCTGGCTGCAGCTAATGCGTTGTATACGCGTTGAAGATCATGGCGGTCTGGTAAGGAGCCCGTCTGTGCGGTTCATTTGGTTCTCGGCACAGATAACGTACTTGGCTCTTTTGCGTGCGTCAGAGGATCGAAGTACCAGGATCGATTGGTGTGTTCAATTATCCGTTTACTTGAATTCAACGGCTTACAACTTTTTTACTTTTGTATATACAAGTGCGCGAAGTTCAGTTTTCAAATTTGGATGCCATGCTAATGCATCCGCAGAGCTTCGTATTTCAAGTCTGGTTTTATTTGGAGATCCTTTGATTCCTCAGGAAGAACAGTGGCACTTCGTTTCAACTGCGCTTTTTTTTGAGATGCCATTTGTATCGAGGAAGAATGACCGTTTCAAGTTAGTTCGAAGTTCAGAAAGTATCATAAACTTGTATTATAAACACGAATGAGTCTTCAGCTTCAAATAACCACCCTTTCGACGCGTCGAGACGCGTCTGTGTTCTCACCACGTGACCCTGCCGCAATTATGTCCGTAACGAATCGGAACATTGACCATGTCACAGTTGCTTTGCTCGGTGACGAGGCGACGCGAGGCCAGTGCCCAACCGCCTCGAGCTCGCTGCTGAGGAGATGTTGAAAGGCTCTCTTCCTTCTTGTGAGCCACTTCCTTTCTCTTTCTTTGACTTCGACTTCCACCCTTTCGAGTTCGAGTCTGACTGACGATGTTGACTCAATTCGAATTAGCAGCCCACGCGGATGTACACCTCAAGCCGCCTTTCAAGCGGCGCAAGCTGCTCAGGAGCGGGACGTCCTCGCCTACGTCGACGTCTGGCGTCGTCGGGGTAAAGAGTGCCTCTGTGGCACCAACAGCAGCGACGACCGCAAACACAAAAGCATCGATGGGGATGGGCTCGCTGATACCCATCTGCACGTCGTGCCACCGCGCGAGCCCCCCAGGCGGTGCGAACGTCATCCAATGTGCAGTGTGCGTACCCAACCCTCCCTTCCTTTTCCTACTTACCTTCCCCGTCCCGGCCCACAGATGCGCATCGACGACGTGCACCGTCTGCTCGCGCACGTGCACGCACTCCGCAGCGTCGCTCCCGCCCACGCCGCACCTCACCTGGTCGCCCTCCCCGTCCTCCCCCTCCCCCTCGCCGTCCCCGTTGCCGTCCCTTTCTGGGTGTGCGAACCCGCTGCGCCGCTCGCGCTCCGTGCTCTCTTTGGTCAACCCGTCTAATATGAACGTGGGCACCAACACGAACACGAACATGACTGCGAACATGAACATGCCCGACGTGCTGATGAGGTCCCCGCCTCTCACATCCGCTAGCGTCACCGGCAAGCGGAGGAAGGCGTTCGGCGAGGGCGAGGACTACGCGAGCGGGCGGACGGGTGGCGGTGTGGTGCCTTTTTCGTATGCTGGGGCTACGCCTACGAAGGACAGGCTTTTGCTCGTACCAGGCGAGCTCGCAACAACCACGATGTACCAGGACCAGGAGGAATATGGCCCCGGGTGTGGCCGGCTCGTGTGTCGGCGGTGCTGCTATGAGGATGTGGCCAGGTGCGTTTTTCGCGTTTTTCTTCTCCTTTCTTTTTTTGGATCTGGGTTGATCGTTTGCTTTCGGTTTTTTGGATACAGTAATACTACGACGTGCTTGGAGTGCTATGGGTCCCATTCATCGTGATCGTAGTCGCGTCCCTTCTTCGTCCAGGATCTCAAAAACTACCTCCACCCGCCTCCGCTTTTATGCTTCCCCCCTGCTTTAGCTAGCTAGCTAACTACTCTATTCGAACAGTCTCTGCACACATCTTTTATTCTATTTCCTCATCACATCGCATTCATCGCTCATCTCCCATTCTATCACCACAGGCTTTTTCTTATGCTATATCCAATCCAAAACTTTACATTTACATCCACAATACAACCGTTACTTACCTTCACCCTAATCTCGACGTTATCCAGTTATTTATTTCACCCCATCCCAAAGCCCAATCGCATTCTCTGTGCCTTATTTAAATGAGTCCCATCCAAAATGCAACGTTGGAGAGCTTTCAAACGTCGTAAGTTTGATAGATAGATGCGCGATGGGCTTTGGAACAATTTCGAGGCAGTGGGATGTGTGAGGAGACGCAGGTACCGATCCGAAGTCGGATCACGTAAGTAAATTATCTAATCCTTTCTTTTTTTTTGATCCGAAGCTGGCATCGATATCCTCGATCGAGCCTTCGAATCAACTTGGACCTTGCCTGCATATCCCACCTATTGAGGAAATTTTATCTCTATACCCAGTCAACAGAGATAGAGGAACCATCAGTACTGCTTTGAGTTGACTGCAGCGCCACATGCACACCGCACTTCACCACTCCATCCCACTGATTGGTATTGGCACATGCGTGATGATATGATGGTCCGACCCATAGACGCAGACTGGCGGGCTCGGCCTCAGGCGGTATTGACGTTGATTATTGATATCAATCGGGTAGATAGAGTACCTCGCCTTGAACATGATTTCTTTCGACTCGGATGCAGGATTCAATATTGGTAATGCCGGGCACACATTTCATCGCTCTCCAGTCCAGTGGTATCACCAAAGTCGAGACCACTCACCGGCATATCGCGTCTCGCGTCCGGAAGCTGGCAGACCTCGATTGGTCGACTGCATTTGCACCAAAGTACACGACAGGAAATATTATTTCCACTCCCGGCCAACAGAGAGAGGAACAATCAACACTGCTTCGAGTTGACCGCAGCACATATGCTTGAAGCCAATTATCATCACACCAAACCATACTTCGCAATCTGCTGATTTGGATTGACACAGGCACCGGCAGTCGATAGAGACGGAACCAGAGGTCGACCGCGCGTGATGGTGTGATGGTCCGACGCAGACTGGCAGACCCTAGTTACGATGGGTACTCAGCAAATATCCATTTCCCGTCCGTCATTTGGCGAGAGTAGGGCCTAGATTTGCCTCCCAAAAAGAGTTCGGGACGCGATCATGATGCTCATCCACCGCATTTTTTTACCCTATACGTAGCTCAAGAAACACAAATTTTACTATATTTTCCCTGCAACTGGCACTCACACTCAGTAGTAAGTACCCGGCCGACGCGAAGTAAATGATAAATCCCACACACCCATCACTACGGGTACTATCACTATTACACTAGAGGAAATATTATTTCTTCACCAGACGGCCAACAGAGAGAGGAACAATCAACACCTACACTGCATCAAGTTGACCGTGGCACACATAGCGTACAAGCCAATTATCATCCCACCACACCATATTTCGCTATCCGCTGATTGGGATTGATCATGACACAGGCACTGGCAGTCGATAGAGACTGATGATCCGACGCGGCAGACTGGCAGTCCAGGCCTCAAGAAATATTGACCGCATCGCTCGACCTTGGGTTTGGTTTACGATGGGCACTAAGAAAAATACCCATTTCTCTCCGACGATACTCGCAAAATGATTTCGAGACGTGATCATGAGGCTTATCCATCACATTTTTTACCCTATAGCTGTAGCTCAAGCAAGAACGAATCTTAGTACTATATCTCAAACCACCCCCACAGAGTAAGTACTAAGTAATACAGACCAAACCCAAACCAGTCGTCAGACAAGATTTGTATTAGACCCAGTGCCCGCGGCAACGTCGTGGATCTCCCCGTCGCAGTCCCTCCAACTCCTGCACGATCGGAGCGCTGGGTAAATACAGAAATCACGGATCACATTACCTTGATCCGTACTCGGATCGGGTTATCTAATCAAATCCTTTGATCCGTCAGTCGCTGCAGCATAAATCCCGCACGCCCCACGCCGACATGTACACCCACCAACTCGAACGAGTACTCGAGTAGCTTTGGAATCCAGTTCGGGTAATACTATCTCTAGACTTACCAGATGCAGAGAGAGAGAGGCAATGCAGGTGCTTGTGCCTGTGCCTGCCAGTGAGGCGGCGTAATCCGATTATCACCCACCAGTCGACGCGTACGGTGTGAGATGTCGGGTGCCGAGTTGCCCACTCCGGAAAGGATCAAGCAAGATTGAAAAGGCACTCTGGTGCTGGTACTTACTGATGCTAAGTTCGACTGTGGTTTTGATTTTCGGCTTCAGCTTCGACCGACCTGGCTGCGTCCAAGCTGAATCAATTGCCGTAACTGGTCGTCGAACTCCCGAAGTCAAAAAAAGAGAATTTCATGCTTTCCAAGTTCGGAATAATTCAATGCGTGTGCTCGTGAGTCGCGCCCTGGGAACGGAGATCACTTGAGCTCACTCTCCGAGACCCGACTCGAGAAGTAAGTAACACGCAGGACGTTTGTCCCGGTTTTTTACCCATTTTGCACCCGCGCATGCACCAAAGCATTTTTATTTGCAGACACGGGTCGTCCACGCCTCCTCGTTCACTATTATCCAATGCACTGGTATCTACGTGTACAGACCATGTTGGACTTGGGCGAGTCGACGGATCGGTCGCCGAACCCCGGCAACAAGTCGGTCCCAAGCTGACCGAAATTGGTGCTGAGAGCTCATAAATGCGTACATGTCTGTCCAACGATAGCTACAAATGTGTGAGGCCGACACGGCCACTTCTAGACCCAGAGCTCGGTAAATTGATCGGATAAGATGCATAGATTGAGAAATTCTAATCGACCTGATGCCGCCTGAGATCGCTCAGTATAATTCAACTCGGTCGCTTATTGTCTTGAACTCACTCACCGAGACTCTACCCCAGAAGCTATGTGCAACACTTTCTTCCTGGTTCTTCGCTTCGTTTGCATCGGATATAACCAAGTATTTATACCTGGATAAGCGGGTAGCCCACTCCTTGTTCAGAGATATTTAATAGAGCGTTCGTCAGGCATGGCTGGTCGCTAGTCGAACGCGGATGTAAGAAAACAACAAGTAAATCCCAAGCTACCCGAGATCGGAGTTGGTATGCCTCTTCCTCCACGGGCAAATGATGATGACTCCTGGAATCCTGGTATGTAGAATAATAAATTTAGATCAAAATGACGATGGTCCAGACTCCAGAGCTGTCTCCAAATGAAATTCCAAGGATATTGCTGGTGGCTCGGGAACGGTGACAGGCGGAAGGCCTGGAAATTAGGATTTTGAGTTTTGAGTTGGGTTTCGAGCGAATCAAAGATGACGATGTCACCATGTACGATGCGATCATGGTGGTGGGACGCCCTCGATCAGAGAAAGATCCGCGCTGAGGTTGATGGAAATTTATGTGGATCAGAGCGTGGAGCACGGAGGTTTAGAGCGCGATCCCCAGCATCCTGAGTCATAAATCATGAACAGTAGCAGAGCTAAGTGACGTAGAGGTGGCGGCAGAGTCGAAAGGATAAAGATAGATGAACTTCTGTAAATAAACAGGAGACGTTCCGCTGGTTCCGGAGTCTTGACCGCCGCTTGATCTTTCGGCGTCGTTTTGACTTGGAAATTAAGACTGGCCGAGCAAGACTGGTGATGCAGCCTATATTGTTCTTGAAGTGAAAAAGTTGAATGGTTATTTTTACTGCAAAAATACGTTTTAAAAGACCTCAACTGCAGCTGAATAGGTTGTCGAAAGGCCAGAAGTGCAACGCATTTGGAAGGCGTAGTGGGCAGCCATTTTGCTATCATTCTAACAAGACCGACTGAAATTATCTTCCGCCGATTTTTCGTATGAAACCGGTTAGGGGGAAGCTTGCATGAGGCTCCACTGGACGTTCGACACTGGATATGGATGGTTCAAAACACGATGAATTAGCGACGAACTGTAAAAAGCGCTGAGTACAACAGTGAACGTGAACGGTAGAAATTGCATACGGGATGGCTTCAATCTCGAGACCCTAAATTTTGTGCATTACTAAATTGTGACTTCCATTTGAATTGGGAGGAAGCTGGGCCGCAGTCCGAGGTGATCATGAGATACACCTTCCGCTCCTGGGTTAATAGAACGACTTTCTAGCTCTCCATTCGATCGTCAATGACCAAAATACCTTCGAAATAAAAGAGAAGACTCACAAGCTGCTGTGCGATCCTGCAAAGGTGACCAGAAAGAAAGGAAAGAGGGTCGTTCCCCAAACCGAAGAGCGTCGATGAATGGATACCGGGACGTCAGTGGGTCAATCTGCACTTTTCCCGTAAGCGGAGCACGTCAGCTTTCAGGAAGGTTGAAAAATGCAGCACTCAGGAGTAAGGTTTACGATCTAGTCCAGATGTATGTTCAGCGCTTCTTTGACGGTGGTTCTTGTGAGTGGGGGAATGGAAGAGTTGGTTCGTCTAACAAGATGACAACGGCCAAAGTTATCAGCTGGGCGGCGGGTTAGGTTAGGCGAGGTACGAACCTCCGATTTTCGTTTTCTCATGAGCGGTGAAGATCGGCGACGATAACACGAATGTTCAGGTTTTGTATTGTCCTTTAATTACTGGGCAGTTTTGAACCCCAGAATGCAGGACAGACCCATTACTTGACAGGAGGCCATGGGGGGGGTGTCAGTCTCGGTCCGTAGCTTGTTGCTGGCGGATGAAGTATGCGGTGGCTTGGGATTGTAGTCGAAAACAGTGTGAAGGCGAAATCGGGCCATTAGTGACTGCATCGGCTGGGGCAGCAAATTCTGGACGGCTGTATAAAGGCGTTCCCTATTCTCTCGGAACTCAAGCTAGAACGACTCTAGACGGTTGTCGAGCCCCAGATTCTTCGTTATCTATGTGCAAAGGTGGGGGGCCCGTGAGTTTCTCCACTTGCTGCTTAGACGCTTGAATGTAGTTTGACCCTGAAACCGTAGCCCGCCGGCTCAGGAGCACGATACAGTTCTTTTCCTTTCGAAGATCTGGCAGAACCGTGGTGGGAGCAGGGTCCATAATGAATATACACAAACCAGATGATATGCAGATCAAGACGAGCGGTGGCTGTTATGTCGATTCCAAATATCCGGATGTTGATTTGTAGATCAAGACCCTCACAGATAATACAGATAGTTGGAAAAGCAGAAATTAAGCCTCCTTGGTTAGTAAAAAAAAAAAAAGTCGTCATAATCGTGGGGTGAAATTGGCAAGGAGAAGCAAGAATCGTTGGCGAAGACTAACATTGGCTGCGGTCTATCGGCGTGCATGCGCCGGAATGGGAATGAAATCAGGAAGTCCAGAATTTGAATGGAGGACCGCTTTTGAAAAGGATGCGGTCGCACAAGGCTTCAGGCCCGAGACCAGCAAGCCATGGCGCGGGGCTGGTGATGCAGGCGCTTGTTACCTGTCCCACGTTACAATAGGAAACCGGGACCGCAATCTCAAATGAAGAGACATGCTGGGCAGCCATTTTGACAGAACAAAAAGCGACCGAAGCCCTGTGGTCTCTTCATAGTCAGTCCAATTATCGACTCAAAATGCAGCGAGAGAGACCAACCAATAGTAAAGCGACTCCAAAAGTGTACTCAGATTACGAAGGAATGAATGGGGAATTCACCCTTACGGTACCAGGAACCAGGCTTCAGGCGTCGGACAGGTAGAAATAAAGGCATTGGGTGACTGTTTTGACCTTTTCGGTTGAGGCAAAACCCTTGACCGACGAACTTTGAACTTTGGACCAGAACAAAGTCAATGGCGATGTGCATGGGTTGCGGGAAGTTTCCGTTCGATGCATTAAAGTCTGATTTGTGTCCCTTGGGACCACATTCAAAGAAAACAGTGAGTTACCAATACCGAGGTGCGCTGAAGGCTCCATATACTTTGAGAATTGCGCTGGTTTCAGAGGAATACACTGCATCAGAGTCCGTGTGGGGGAGAGTTCGCTCTTATGGAGAGATTAAGTCACGGCTATGGCTGTCTGTGAGGCTATAGGAACTTCTGGTTGTGAGAGGGTGGTGGACGAGGCGTTTTGGTGAAACGTGTCATTGCTCCTATTCGTGGGAAAATTCAACACTCAACTCTACCGACATGACTCGGATAGAAAATGAACCTTGTGTTTTGCGCACTGGCTCTGGGCACTGCTACCAGATGCGCGTGGTTTCTAATTTTCTAGTTATAAATCCGCCCAACTATGTTGTGAGTACTGGTATTATGATTATTGATATCTCCCTGTGGCTCAAAAATCGGACGTCCTCTCGTGCCCTGGTATCAGAGCCTCCCAACTTTTAACACCTCCTTCGAGTAAATTTCGTCAAAGGGACGTTCGGTTTCTGCGGCTTCCGTGGTAAATTGTTTCTGTATGTTCTATGACTCCATTCCTATTTTTTACTTGATCCTGGATATTAGTCACTCGACACTTTTATCAATGCGTGAGCGATTATGCCTTCGCTTTGTACTCATACGGTCGGGTCGGTTGGTTCCAATGTAAATTCCTTCTACTTGTCTGAGTGTCCTTTCTCCATTCTCTGTTGCTTTAGCTTGCCAATCATAACTTGTTTATCACAGTTCAACAACCGAATCTGATTATCAAACAAATTTCGCGCTCCGGGTACTCCCTCAAGTCTGAAGTGAGCACCTTAACATACCTTAAATCCGCCTAGAATGGGCTCCCTTGACCTCCAGTTCCCCGGCTTCGTAAATCCTCGGAGGCGGGCACTGCGGATACAGTTACAGCAAATGTCAACTCCGACGCTCTTACCTTCGATCCTGTGCTGTTTCTCAGGAGCATAAAGGATCACCGTCCCCAATGAGCTAAGCCTTTGCAGGATTTCCGGATGATACGGCGATTGTTTCTGATAAAAAGCGTTGATACCCACTTGGGCGCCTACTGATCGATCACTCGGGAGCGCTCATCAGAAGCTGTACAGTTGAAATGTCAAACGCAAAAGGAAAGTCTACCTTTAAGTCTCGAAGCTATATCTGACAGTTTTTTGAACTACACATATCGCTAAGGGCTACTAATCATTGGCTGCGTTGTGGCGGGGTCTTCCTCTGATTTGATGACCGAGTAGTGAATTTGAACTGATACAATGACGAAGGTCCCAAAGGACGTGCGACCGGGCTAGGATCAGGCTAGGACCAGGCTCCTGAAATCAATACATTCCGCCACCTTATCATAGCCCCTACTTTTCCATAAAATAATATTCTGCCCCCTCTTGTTTGTTCGAAAATGTAGCGAAAGCATGTATCATTTCCCTGTCTGTTCACTTCGCCCTTCACGCTGTTGTTCGGACTCAAGTAGAGCCCTGAAAACAATTACAACAGGGAATGACTCAAAAGCAGACAAATGCCGTTGTCAAAGCGTAAGCAGAAAGGCATTCCAGTCTACTCGGGAAACAGGAAATCAGGTGTGGTTACGGCTGTGATTTCCGTGGAACCTGCACTCCATTCTACAGCTTCGGGAAGCAAAAATGTACTCTCAACTCCGCTAGGAAATTGCTGTGGCCAGACGCAGGTATATCGATAATTATGGTCGATGGCTTTTTAAAGGCTTACGCAGAACGCAGATTTTTTATCCTCCCATTCTCATTCCCAATTTATTGTTGCATTCATCTCAACGTCAAAACTCCATGGCTGAGCCAAGTCGTCAGTCGTCATTCTCTTCCCGAGTTTGCATGTTCTAATGTGTCTCGACTCTCAGATTACCGCACTCGCCTCAACAACTTTTGTCAGTACCTTCGCCTAAGCGTTAGGTACGAGACGACGTGGAGTGGTCAGCAGAATGCGCCTGTTTGGAAAAGTACGGTTTATGGTAAGCTGAACAAATATTCTATTTGGACACTCGCTTATATTCTCTGTAGTTGAAGAAATTGAATATGGCAGAGGAACTGGCAAAAGCGAAGGAGCAGCTAAAGAAGCCTCAGCCAAGGTCGGATTGGACGAGATGCATAGGAAATATCCTGGCCACACCTATTAGGATCCCAGGTGCGTCTTCACTCCCTTCATTTCTATATTTGTGGACCGTTTCTTCAATTTCTTGGCAGACTGGATTTTTTTTTTAACCGTCTGCCTTGTTCAAGACTTCAAGCTTCATACCTTTTATCAAATGCATGGCGTTGTATCTTGTTTAATTCTCTAGTTCTGTCTACACGCCATACCTTTCCAATGCCTTGGACTTCTGCATAGATCGTCTGGGGTACAGTATATTTTTTGTAGCATAGTCTTTGTATCCATTCCTGTCGTCTACAATTGCGTCCCTGTATAAATACTTGTTCCAGTCTATGTTACTCGTCGTCTTTAATGCATATAGTATTTGTGATATGCATAGCAGTAACAGGCAAAAATTCTGGTACGGGGAATCGAACCCCGAGCTGCCGCGATCACTCCATGAGAGGCGGCAATGTTAGCCGTTACACCATACCCGACGTGATTTGGATGATTTCGTGAAATTGTCTTGACAAAATTATCTCAACTGAACGACGGAATGAACAGCTGCACCGCCGTTAAAAATATTCGCGTACGGGGAATCGAACCCCGAGCTACCGCGTGAAAGGCGGTAATGTTAGCCGTTACACCATACACGACGCGTTTCTGACGGTTCCTCAATTTGATTCGGTCACAGGACGCGATGTGCCGTTATCTTCACGAAATTTCCCCTTGTTTCACTACAGTCTTCGAGCGTTCAGCATACCTGAAAGATCTCCAACGAGAAGCAGTAGTCTAGACATGACCAAAAGCAGCCTGCGAAAGATAAGGCGCTTCCAACTCCTTGATCTCCTCCACCGAAAGCTTCACGTCGACTGCGCCTGAAGGTTTAAAATAAGCCAACATCATTGATTAATGATGTGATAATTAAAAACAAACCAAGGAGATCATGCAAATTCTCAAGAGACGTTGTGCCGACAATAGGAGCCGAAACACCTGAAGTCACAGCTTAATGACGCGTGTAAACAGGAAGAGAAATGAGTGCGAATACCATCACGAGCCATGATCCATGCAAGGGTAACTTGAGCCATGCTGATGCCTTTCTCTTTGGCTATTTTCTCGACCCTGTAGATTTATATGTAGGTCAAATTTCGCATTTTTTCTTGGATAAATAGAAAGCCCTACGCATTGATGATCTCTTCGGTCCCTTTGTTGTTGCTGTATCCATTAATATATCTGAAGGATAAGATTAGTTTTAATTTACTCAAGCCAAAATAAAAGCTCACCTGTCTGTTTTGCCGCGGACAGTGTCAGTTTTAGACGAGAAGGGTCTAGTAAGAAGGCCGCGGCCGAGGGGCGACCACGGGATCGAGCCGACGCCGAAATGCTGCATAAAATCGGTCGTATCTAATCAAGGATAAAAACAAGGAATATAGGCTAGACGCACTTTCAGAGTGGGAAACATCTCCCGTTCTTCCTCACGATAAATGAGGTTGTAGTGGTTTTGCATCGAAATGAACGGAGTTAACTTGTTATTGATCGCATAGTCTAAGGAAGAAATTAATGCCTGAACAGACGAACGTGTGTCTTCATAAACACACTTTGCATTGCATGGACTAGGAGATCGTTAGGTCATGTTTCTACGGATATCAGACAAACGTACATTGCCAAGCCCAGCAGGACGACATGCCGATGTACCGGACATACCCAGCTTGAACTACGTCATGAAGTGCTTGCATCTACGAGTAGTTTCATGGTCAGCTACACATAAGGGTGTCCTGGTACATATACGCCATCACCGACCGTTTCGGAAATTGGAGTATCAGGATCAAAACGATGACCTGTTTCATCCGTGATAAGTTTTCATCTTCCAGAACAAAAACATGTGAACTCACATTGAAGAACATCGATATAATCAAGTTGGAGGCGCTCCAAACTGTGTTTAACCGACTCAAAGATATGCTGACATAGAAAGATAAGATAAGCAAAGATTGCTCCAATAGAAGGGGGAGGGCCCAGGTGACGAACCTTGCGACTCAAACCGTGTTGGTTAACGTAACCCGATGCCTCAGGATCGGCAACCCATGACGAGTTGAGGGTTTTACCGACGGTAAAGAAAACCTTGGATAGCAGTTAATTGAAAGTGCGGCATGAAAGGCGTGTGGAGTGGACTGGTTCGCACTTTAGACATCACCACGATTTCATCGCGGGGAAGATTGTGTTGCTTGATAGCCTTGCCAAGTACAATCTCGGAATAGCCATTTGAATAGGCCTAAGTATCAGAAGAGTCAAACTTCATTTCATATCCGAGGTGGTGCAAACACCAAAGAAAAATCGTGCTCACATTCGCCGTGTCAAAAGTGTTTATACCAGCATCATAACTTAATCAAGGTTCAATAGGAGGTGATCAGCGCGTAGCGGAGTAACTCTCGAATCGCACTCACGCTGCCTTGATATGTTTGATCGACTCCTCTTCTGGCAGAACCCAGGCTTGCCATTCTGGCGAGCCGTAGGACATGCATCCCAGAATGATTTTAGATACCTTCAGGCCAGAAGAGCCGAGACGAACTTTGGTGGAGAGCTTAGTGATCACGGAGCAAGTCGAGTGGCCTGTGAAGGAACGTTGCTGCTTACCATAGGAAATCCTCTTCTTTGTTGAATCAGACATCTTGAACTGGGCGTAATGGTGGTCGTGGTGAAAGTTCGAGATGGGAAGGCGTTGAGTGTGATTACAAACATTTCTCAAGAGTTCCGGCCAATGACGCAAAGCCCTGCCGACGGATGTCCTGTCCTTTTTTGGAAATTAACCATTAGCGGGTTCAAGTTGTAGCGGTGCCGCAGGTTGAAGGCACGATCAATGGTATAATATTCACGAATCAAAAATTCTAGTTCAACAACCCAAGGACTCGCTGGTAAAACCCGAGTTCCCTTTCAAGCGCATCTCTCATATTGGGTTCCTGACGCCATCCATGACCCTCGCCTGGGTAAAGTTTGTACTCGACGACACCCCCACGGTCCCGGATGCTCTTGTAGATAGCTTCCGCCTGGTCCTTGGGCACGACCATATCAATTTCGCCCTGCATTATCTGTAGAGACATTATTATCAGATATCGAGTTGAAAACTGGCCTGCGAAAATCAACGCGTTCACTTACAAGCAACGGAACAGCAATCTTGTCCGCATGGTTGATTGGAGACCTCTCTCTGTAAATCTCTGGCACTTCGTCTACCATGCCGCCGATCAGATGATCGAGGTACCGCGATTCAAACTTGTGCGTAAATTCCGAAAGCTTCAATAAATCTGAAACACCAAATAAGGACGTTGCAGCAGAGAAGACGGTAACGTCTGGAGCGATAGACAGAGAGGCAAGAACCGTAAAGCCACCTGCGGAGGCTCCTCGAATAACGAGCCGCTTTGGGTCTATCAGGTTATACGGGAGGGTTGAGAGCATTTGGGGAGCAAGGATACAATCGTGGACGTCGACGACACCCCAGTTATTTCTGAGCCTTTCGATGTATTTGCGACCATAGTTCGACGATCCTCCGTATTCCACGTCGAGCCTATGGCGAAGGCATATCAGACCACAAGGTTAGAGAAAGCGAAAAAGTTGCGTACCATCCCCATCCTCGAGAAGTAAAATATTGCTTTTCCCAGTTGAGACCTTGAGTTGTATACCCTGTTGGACCGCCATGTACGTTGACAACGCACGGCGGTTTCTCGCCGTCGATATTACTCCCAGAATAAGACGGATTCCAAGGAGCGTAATATATGACATAAAGAGGCGCGTCGGTGGGCGGAACTTGGAGGGTTATAGGACGAGGTTCAGACACGATGTCCAATGGCAGAGGCTGCCCTTCAACAGTCACAGAGTGGGGACTTCTGAGAATAAAAAAGTTCAAATCGCCCAAAGGCTCAAGCGAACACTGAAAGATCGCAAGTTCCTGGTTCGTCTTCTCGCCTGCGAAAACGACCTCTTGCTTGGCCAAAGAAACAACTCGAATGTAGTCAATGACGACAAAAGGCGTCGGAATAGGCCGCGGCTTGGCATTACCACCAATATCCACGAGATACAGGACATCCCGACCATCTTTCAGTGCGCTAAACAAACCGGTTTTCCCCTCTCGGTCGAGAATAACATACGGAAAGAAATGGAGCTGCCAAAACGGACGCCCAAAGTCTTCAGGAATAGGCTCGGAAAAGAGCGGCGAAGCTCGACCTTGGTGGTACTTCCAAGGATTGACGAAGCCTGATTCATCCGAGGTAAAGATGAGGGTTTCGTTGTTTGCCCAGGCAGGATACCCGGCGCCGACCTTCTCGCGCACGCCAGCCACATGCACGCTGTTTTGTAAAGATAGATTGTCGTCTTGGTCAATGACGACGTCCGCAGCATGGACTTCGCCGCCTTCCCAAGGCATGTCGGGGTGGGACCACTGGAGCCAAGCTAATTTATGTCCGTTTGGAGTGAGCTTTGGGAGGGCGTAGAAGTCTGCGCCGGACAAGAGAGGCTGGATGGTCTTTTTGGTGGTATTGATGACTACTAATGTGTTGACGATTTCAGAGGGTGTATCATTGGTGTGATCCTCAAGTATTGACAAGAGTAAGTGCGGGTGAACAGGGTGCGGTTCTAGACTGGCATAGCGATATGGCTTTCCTTCTTTTCACGACATCAGTCACGCTAGAAGCGAGCAGTCGGCACGTCGTAACAATGTAAGCGCTCACCAGGAGTTATAGGCTCTGGTTCTTGATCCTCGTTGACCCTAACACGATACACTCGCCCATCGCTAAGATGTGAAAAGTATGCAATACTGTCGTGCACAATCGCCGGAGCACCACCGTATTCTTGCACAGATGTTCTCACGTTCCAGCCCGGTCCAACAACATCACGATTCGAAGCTGTGTGGACAAGGACACTTCTGCCCTTCTCTGAGGGCCTCCTCTCCAAATGATATACTTCATATGTTACCCGATCAACAACCAGATCCGCTATACCGGTCACCTTCAAGGTTCGTTCTTACCGTGAGCAAACATGCGAACGGCAGAATGAACGAAGCAAGGAACGTACACCTTTCGTGATAGCCTCGGCTGAGATAGGAGATTTCCATGTTCCGTAAGGTGCTCTTTGCGCAGTCATTTGTCTGAGCATCTAGGAGTCGAGAACGAGTCGAGAAGAAGAGGGTGAAAAAGTTTTCAAAACTTCGAAACCAGGATCGTGGTCCGACTCTAAGGCTGCGCTGTTCGCCACCGAGTCCTACAACGTGCCAAGGGAATAGGCGGCCGTTCAAGATAATACTGCTTGCTACTTGAGCAGTGAGAGGGACGACCACAAATGTGGAGAAACAAGAGCAATATCACGCCAAAAAATTAGTAATCTGGAGCGGCCCGGTGAGCATCGGAAGCAATGTCACTGATAAGATTATATTTCATCCGTCAGTGATTCATCTTCATCTAACACGACTTGATCATGCACTGTTCAACAGATGTCTAAACACGGACGTTATGTTCTCTGTAGCGACTTGGAATCCTCCGATGCAGGCATTCCCAGACTCACGAAGTTCAAGTCGAAGTTCCAGTGATTCGGCAATAATCACTTCCAAGCGATCTCAAGAATTCGTGTTGCAAAGCATTTTATCCAAATATGACTTAGCTGCTCTCTCGGCGTTAGCTTATTCGTATGTACAGCAAAGAGTCTTTACAGGATTTTGAGTCTGCATCAATGCAATATTCCAGTATCAAGCTCTACTTACGTGCTCAGGGATCGGGGTAATAGTAGCAACATATGAGCAAAGTTTCGTCATCGTAACAATAAAATTTTACAAAGCTACAAAGGCAACGACAAGCGAATGTTATCTTATCTAGTTCTGGGTGTTCTCACTCTTCCGATATTCCCATGTCCTGGGGGCTTCTTAACTTCTTCACCGAAATAATGTCAGATTGGACTGTGAGCTCCATCGTGGTTTGAGGATTTTCGATCAGTTTACCGTTATTCTGTGCAGAATCGGCAGATGCTGCTACGCGAAGTTGTCGTAGCGAACAACATACTGTTATTTATATCGGTCGAAGTCGGAACCACGAGCCTGGTGACTGAAGCCATGGCGCATAATTTTTTTACATCCTCAATGCCACGAGAGCTCGCTGAGCCTAACTTGAGGATCAAAGAACTCTATCCTCTATCTGCGTTCTAGGCTTTACCGTAAGTTTTCTTAGCATCCGCATAAGGGTTTCCACACACAAAAAACCACGACCGCATGCCTCACTGCTATCGCAGGAACGTGTCGAAATCGCTGAGCAGCGGTGTTATAGAAGCCAAATCGCCAGCCCGCTTGCTCCCCGAAGTAAATTTCTCATGCGCTTTTTACGCCAATGCACGTTTAGACGCCCCCGTGCGTGTGGGCGATCCGACGCATTGTCCAGCGGCGAAGAAGCTCGTCCACGATCGGAACAGTGAGGGTCTCTCGACCTGCTCGAGGCGGCCATCAACTGTTCACGTACGAGCCGTCCACGCCAAGCAAGAGTTAAAGGAAATTAGTGGTCGTCAAAAAGCCTTTCGACGCTCCGGGGGCAGCTGAAAATTTCGCCGAAGCGCCCTTTCAGTCGGATCCATCAACTACTCGGGTTATTTTGAAGCGTCCAGCACTGCCCACTCATAATTGCCATTGCGTGCGTTGTGTCCGGAGTGTAATGAGCCGCCACAAATGTTCAAGATCTCGAGGGAATCTCGTCTAAATTCGCCAAGTATTCTGTCACTCGTATATCGAAAGGCGCGCAGAAAGAATTCAGCAAGGAGAGATAACGCTTTCCAGCTGGCAAGATTCAAGTCGCGATGATGTTGAATTTTTCGATTGCCGGTGTTTAGCTGAACACCCTGAACCAAACAGTCTTCCTCGGTTGCACGCACACGTAGTTCTCAAAAATATTTTTGGTCACCTTTCCATCACCTCAACGACAGCCTCCATCTTTCCCTCCAACATTCCTCTCACATCTTTTCACCTGGAAATGGTCGAGGATTCTCAAGCCCTCACCTAGGCCTTCGAATTCGGAGTTCCGACCGGCTGACTGAAAGCATTTGCCTAAGTATACGTGTTCGATTCTGTAGTTAAAATAATGATATTTTAGAGGAATTTTCAGTATTTCAAGCTACTCAAGAGGTGTAGTTATCGTTTCGGAACCGCTTGCACCTACGTCATATCGTTCTACGACCCTGGCTCGCATTGAAGTGCGATAAGAGAGCAGTTGGATCCTCGTCCTGTCAAAGAGCAACATTCAGTTCACGCACCGGCCGTGTTCGCGGGAGGTGTATATATTTAGTCGACAGCAAAACGCTTGTCTTGGCAACTTGCTGTGATCTTGAGGCTCAGAACTGGCAGGTTTTTATTTATGTGCGAATCGAAGACTAGGCGGAGTAGGTCGCACCGTGGATGTCAGCGTCTTTCCTCACATTTAGGAGCGTAAGCAGCCGGGAAGCTTAGGAAATACAAGTGCCCACGCTTCGACTCAAAAATTTGGATGGGGGACGAGTAGTAGGCACGGAGCTGTCGTGAAGTATCCCGACGAGCCAAAGCATACCACGCGAACCTTCGAAAAAAAGTTATTTTCGTCTCGGATTGGGTGGTCTGGTTATCTAAGTGATCAAAGTGCGTCAGCCAGATCTCTATTTTTTGCATCGGCCGGACGTGGGACAGCACAGGGGATGATGAAACGATGCACCCATGATGATATTTGTTCTAATATATTCTCACCCAGATCTATCGAAATGCATTTAAAAGACGGACCACTGCCTTCATTCACTTTCCAGCAGACAGCTGTATCTCCTACTTTCAGACGCACTCCGGCGACATGGATGTTGAGAAGTACAACAGCAAAGACGACGGGTCTGGTCTGTCCTTTTCCTTGGTTCCGCATGTTCCCCGCTCACGAATCTATGCAGCTCCCATTTCGGAGACGGCGTCAGCATCATCCTCAGAGCCAAGTTTACTGAAGCCAAAGCCTTTCGACCTGAAGCCTAACCGTGATATCCTGCCTGAGAAGAAGGGTACGAGATTAACTCGTTACTTAAAATGTACGGTATATCCCGACTTCTCATCGGTATTTCCGTATTGATGTGTGTTTCTCTCCAAGTCAACTTCTTCACCACATACCGCAAGATATTCACCGTTATATTCACGGCCAACCTCATCGCTTTTGTGTGCTTCATTGCCAAGGCAAATGGCGTGCCTCTCCCCACTGATGTGGCGAGCGCATCTTCAGCAAACCTCATGGTCGCAATTCTCTTCCGCCAAGAAAACTTCGTTAACCTCGTTTACGAAATCGCCGTCTGCGTTCCCCACTCCCTCCCTGTTTCGATCCGTCGGCGGCTGGCGAAGGTGTTCCATTACGGAGGCGCTCACAGCGGAAGTGGTACTGCCGCGGTTGTCTGGTTCCTTCTCTACAGCGCCCTCATCACAAGGGATTACATCCACAACCCGACGAAAGACGCCCTGGCCAACCTCATCACGTCGTACATCTGCATCACCATGTTCCTTCTCATTCTCGCAGCAGCTCACCCGCGCTTCCGGGTAAAGTTCCACGACTACTTCGAAGCCGGACACCGCTTTTCCGGATGGATCGCGTTGATTACCTTTTGGATCCATAATGGGCTGGCAGCGAGGGCTTCGGCCAGAGAAGAAGGCGTCCCGATCGGATTGTTCCTGGTCAAGTCGCCCAACTTCTGGTTCTTCTGCGTTTCGACAAGCTGTACTCTCCTTTCGTGGTCGCGGCTACGCCTGCGTGAGGTCTACCCCGAGGTTCTTTCCGACCACGCTATCCGTCTTCACTTCAAGTACAGAGCGATGCAACCATTTTACGGTCTCAAGGTATCAAACCGCCCCATATTCGAATGGCACGCGTTCGCCACTATCCCAGACGAAGACGAGAATGGGAAGATCAACGGCTTCTCCGTTGTCGTCTCCAACGCCGGCGATTGGACGAAGCAAACCATTATGAACCCCCCTAAGAAACTCTGGGTTCGTGGCTATCCCCTCCACGGTCTTCTCTACACATCACGCCTGTTCAGACGGATCGTCGTAGTCGCTACTGGATCCGGCATCGGACCCTGTCTCTCGCTCCTATACGCGAACGTCACCCCGCGCCGAGTCCTTTGGTCCACCCCCCATCCAGAGACAACCTATGGACCGAAAATCATGAACTCTGTTCTGAAAGCCGATCCGGATGCGATTGTGTGGAACACGCGAACCCTTGGTCGTCCGGATATGGTCGCTTTGACGTACCAGCTCGTTTTGGAATCTAATGCCGAAGCAGTCTTCATCATCTCGAACCCGAAGGTGACCAGAAAGGTGGTGTACGGCATGGAGACACGAGGAATTCCTGCATACGGCGCTATTTTCGACTCTTAAGTCCGCCTATCGACCCTGCAAATCTTGTTACATTGGAAGTGAGTCGAAGTTGCCCGATTCCGTCATGCCCTCATCTAATCGCATTCATTATTTAGATCTGGTATTTTCTCTCTTTGGTTTTAGAGCTATTTTTTTCATATGTATTTTGCAAACACCTACTCAAAGGTCCGGATTCTTGAGGTGTCGTGCTCCTCTTGTCCTCCCCCCTTTAATGAATATTCTGAATAATTGCACCGAAACCCTGTATTACTTATATATTTCTTCGCCCTTACTTTGACCACCTTAACATCAGAATCACAAATGGTATCTTTGCATTTATTTCCCGACACCGCACGATTTTTCCCCGGGCTTGGCCCTTTCCGTACGAGGATAATGTTGGTAAAATACATAAACTTGTCCCTCCAGTAGTACGAAATAATTATATATATATCCGGAAAGAGAGCGAGGAAAATTGTAAGGAGATGTCGAGCGTTGAATTGAAGAGGAACCATGCCAACCAAAAAACAAGGAGTCCAGCGATCTTGTCTCGGTTCAGGCTATAGCAAGCCGCAAACGAGTCAACGAAAATACCCCATCATTCGACACGAGCGCCCATATTTCCCTTTTTCTCTCTGAACTGCCGACCCTGACGATCTCTATCACCTTTTGTGGCGTTCGTGGAGTTCGGACCGTAGCCAGAGTGGCAGAGGATGCTTTATCTTATCTCTACCTGGGACCGATACTCAGAATCAGATGTGGTGGCCGCGGTCTCCACCATGCTGTGATAGCCGTGTTTCCAGATCCAATGATGCGGTAAAAAACGAACTGGGAAGTTCAAAACTACCACACTTTCAAAGTATATAGAAATCTCTGCCGGCTAGCCCGAGCAAGGTCCAGAATCCATATGCGAGGTCATCAGCCGGAGCGCTGAAAAAAGAAATATTTCTACTCAACAAATGCTAGATATTGGATGGCCTCTTTTTTGAGCAGTCTGGGCGCAGATAAGATTGGATACCGGAGAGAACACGTGCTGGTCTTCCATCATACAAAGCGCCATCGGCGGATTTGCTTATTGCGGGATCAATTCTCTCTTTGCCAGCAACTCTACACTAGAGTATGTATGCACAGAGCTACTCGGTGAGTTTACCAAACTGCTGGATTGGCAAGGGGTTTCCTTGATCCCGAAGGAACGCGAAAGTCCTTGGCTCGTAAATTCTCCACATAATATTCAAATGCCTGGCGCTGAATGGCCAAGCACGCTCGAGGAAAGCCTTCTTCCAATATCGGAATTTCATTTGTTGCCCGTTAGTGGACCTTGTTAAGATTGTTAAGATTTGACATCTATCTACGTCTTGGCAAGCCCTGGTTAGATTGCACAATTGGTCCGTAGCACGTCCTGTTCTCGAGTCAACCTGTGTAAAACCTAACGAAATCAGTGCATGCATAAAAAGAGCGATCCGTGCCACAAAACCTAGATCGCTCATCCCCTAACGTTGTAAGTCTTGGTGGTCATGTTTTAGCCCAGACGCTTATTTTCCGGCTGTTTTTTCTGTATCTAGAACTTAGGTAACTTTCAGGTAGTTTGAAACAGATAACTAAAGACTTGAAATCGATACCTCGATACCTATCCAAATCTAACCTTTGATTCGAACTTCTGCTTCCGATCATAAGAGTTCCCCATATTCCGGGACTTCGTACCGTATTTAACATTAGGTTCCGGTGAACTTTTGTACTGAGTGGACCTACGGCCTACATGATCACGTCTACCATGCAAGATCAGTCAACACTGGTCCATCAATCAGCGCTCAACGATAAAAAAAAATTAGCCTGACACAACGGTAAGTTCGATACAGCCAACATTGTGAGCTAAGTTTCTATATTAGAGCTGTGAAATTATTCATATATTTATTTTTAATATAGAACTTCTATTGGCCATTGAATAAGCGCTCGTGTTAGACGCTCAACAGCGCGTCGAGGTTGAGATCATTCTTAACCAATCTTGACTCGCTGTGATTACATGAATACATGGTACCCTTACAATAACTCATGTGGAAACTCGGACTGGACCAAGGAACGGCGCAAAACAGTCCACTCGTGTACAGCCGCGATAGAACCCGAATGGGAAGCGTCGGGCAATACAAACAATCAAAATAAACCCCCGATCATGATATCCATCGACGCACTGGCGTGACGGCTGCCGTAGAACAAAGACAACCACAGCGCTGCTACCGTGTACCCACCATACAGTATTAGTTCCTGTAAATCCTTGCACTGTAACACTTCTGGACCCTTCACTCTGGGGAGACGAGAACGAACAAGTGAAACTGCACCAATCGATATACTTACAGGACGCAGAATACCTCGATTTCGTTACTTATTGCTATTTGCAATGAAGTTGGCAGTGGTCACATTTCGTGACACGCTGGCAATCTTCCATGCTGAAAGTTCCGAATGAACTATCTCGGGAACTACTGGGCGTAGGATAATAAAAATTAGTGTTCTGGAATCTCCTCGTCGAGTAGATGTGCGCCCCACTTTAAAATTTGCAATTTGGTCAATATTTGGTCATGACCGAAATTGGTTTGTGAGAGGGGAACCCCAGTGAACTTATGAGACAACGGCACCACGAAAGAGTGCAATTCTTTTTGAATATATCTCTAATGCTCTCGAATAACTGCGCCCCGTCAAAAAAATGGCGAATATCTATGTTGTGGATACCAAATTTGCATGTTCAACAACCGTGACAGCATCAAATACCTGCCGCACTGCGAAATAGAGCCTCAAACAAGGATATCTGCCTGTTTTTCTATGGGGCACACTTAACAAGGTCTCTTAGAGCAGGAACATGGAAGAATTATGTTTTTTTATGATGTCGTTGTCTCGCAAGTTCACGGAGTGCACTGAAGTACATCCATATACATTCCATTTTCGGCCGGGACCAAATCTTCACCAAATTAAAAAATTTGAAGTGGGGCGCACATCTACTCGACGAGGAGATTCCAGAACACTAATTTTTATTATCCTACGCCCAGTAGTTCCCGAGATAGTTCATTCGGAACTTTCAGCATGGAAGATTGCCAGCGTGTCACGAAATGTGACCACCGCCAACTTCATTGCAAATAGCAATAAGCTTGCGACGACGTCGATTTTTGCACCGCAGAAGCGATGAATTAAAAACTGGAGTTCGAGTTTCATCATCGATCAGTCGCAGAAAGTCTTGAGAAGGGCGAGGAGTACTCCCGCAAGACTGGGAAGAGAGGGAATTGATCGAAGTAGCCGGAAAAGACAAATGGCGAGGAAGGATTCCAACTGAAACTTGACCGTGCCCCATGTTTCATCTCTGATTTCGACGTCGGGATGCATAGAACGGCTTTCCTAGAGTAGTTAGGATGAGGGTCGCGGGTTTGAAAGTACCCTCATTCTGCACTGTGTTTCAATGCACATCGGATTGAGATGCCCATACTGGCGCGGTTGGCTAGCATGGCGACGACATATACCTCTTTTAAGCGTAAAAATGTCAGTGGGGTTGTCGTAAACTGCTAATTGAATTGATGTCCTGGAAATCAAGGGCTGGCCGCGACTTCTGGGTCAGGATCCAGCAGTTTATTGGAATGGGGAAATTGCTCGTACTTCTCGTTGGAATCAGGACCTAAAAGAGGCGGAAGGAAAGGATAAGTCGTTCTGAAATAATGAGTAATAATTCAAATTACTGACAACTTGTTGCATGTGGGTGAGCGTAACATTGAACGCCGAATTAGGATGCGTGGTAATGGATGGGAACTTGAAGTCCAGGGGAGGTACAAGGAACTTATTCGGACTAGCGAAGCACAGACGATGATCGCTCAGCACTTGATAAACCCGAAAAACACACGGGGGTCGTCGGTAGGTATCTCATCATGTTTAAGTACAAAAGGCAGGTTAATTTTTGCGTATAGACATTGAATAGACTCACCAGCCTTGAGGAGTATCAGAACTACAGGTGGGTTAGATCCGGGCAACTGTTGTAAATTGATGGCCTTGGATACCCGTTGCCCTAATCGGTGATTGCTGGCAAAACTTCCTGGTAAGTGTGCGGTTTGAAGGGCTGAGGTCAGACGAACCGCAGAAAATCTCGTTTGTAAGACCAGTGGAGACGTAGTATAGGGGGGGCTGGAGATGGTGGTAGTTGCTAGATGGACCTACAATGGTTGTCCAAATCGGGACACACATGTACACCTTAACGTCCGAGTTCAAAGGAACTGAGCAAGAGCTCGAATGGAAATAAATTCACAAATGACAACCGCCTTATTTTCGTTCTAAAAGCTAGTCAGTAAACATATCTGAATGGATTTTCTTGTGAGAATTTGCCGATGCAACCTGTTTCTTATCCCCTTGCTCACCGCATTAACCCCTCGGACGAGCCTCGGACAGTTCAAAGCATTGGGCACAAGAATGAATGATCTTTCATAATTTTATTGATAGGCGAACCACGATGCTAAAGACATTCTGGCTGCGAAGGTATCAGATATTTATAAATTCCGTAGGTGCTATAACTCATGAAATTTCAAGCAACCGCTATAGCTAAGCACTGAACCCTGTGATCTTGACCTGCAAATGCTCATTCGTCATTGTATCTCCGGTTTCAGGGCCCTGCCAAGTTCCTTCGAAATGTAGTCTGGAATAATGAACGAGCGGCCTCAAGACGGTGTAGCTCGGAGCAGTCTTCATGGCATCCTGAGGTTATAGTTTATTACCACTCGCTTGGAGAGTGATATTTCATCAACCCAGAGCTAGTACGATGCTGTCACCATAAATCGATTGGTATCTATCTTGAATGGCATTGACGCTGTACTCGTTTGTGTCCCCTCCCGCAAGTAATTAATCACAGTGCGCCCGTATTTATACAAACAACCTCGTTTGGAAGGGAAAAGTCTGGCTCCGCAGGCGAAAGTCTTTTTTAAGCGATTTGTCAGGAAGGCACTCCACCTCTGATGCCCGACATTGGAAGAAAAAGGATTAGTGGACACCGCTCTTTGCGTCATTGTGGGGCTGTCATTGACTCCATACCAATTGTGGTTACACGACGGCGCGTTCAGGCTCCCGAAGAGGTTGTTTGTATAAACACAGGCGGGGCACTCAGGTTTTCAAAATGCGCCTAGGGTTTTTGCACTTAGCTGTCATGGACTTCGTAACCGAACAGAGCTGTAATGTGGGCTCGAGTTTCTATCTTTCTCACTCTTTACCGATTGCGGGAAACGATTGCCCGTTCTTTTCTTCCCCATCGGCAGTGTTGATTGGCAGCTTTATCTTATCTAGTTCATTTCTTCGGATTTTTCTTTTCTTCCAGAACGTTGGTGCTTGTATTCGGGATTATTCAAATGCTCCGGACGCAATCCACAAACCATTTTTTGGATAAGGTACGTGTACTTACCTTCCTCTGAGTCGGGGCCCTCTGGAAATTTATCTGTCAGCTTCGCGGGAGGCAACCACCGTAGGAATTTCTTCACGGAACCGGGGACCCGCAACCCAAAGGGTCTTAAATTCGTGCGACTTTGTCAAATGTGGGTCGCATAAGGGGTGCACTGACCTCTCATCCAACTGGACTTTCACACCGTTCATTCTCTTCGCTTAAAAACAGGCGATATAATTCCTCGGACGAAAGATGCTGTCATTGGTTAATGAATTCAAGTTCCAGGGCCCTGGTGAATAACTCTGAGAATTGAAGACCATCTTTATCCATGTCTCTCGAAATTCCATATCTTGTCCGGAACGTGACGACTGCGCAGCGCCTAGTTTCGGAGACGAATTGTACCATAGCCGCTCTATCATCTACAAAAGTCTATAGTGTATCAAAGACCCCTGAATTGACCTATCTACTACTCAATCGTCGTTGGAAGGAGAGAAATACAAAGTCGAATCTGTCGTAAAGTGGCAATTCGGTCGTAATTCAAACCTCCGCAGCCTTCCTTCTTACATTTGGCCTCCCAGCAGGCTAGTGCCTCTGGCCACTCTGCCGTATCTCCAAAAGCCAAACCCAATGTATCCCCAAGAGGTCTTCTCTCTATCTCTAGGAACATGGCGTTTTTGAACTCTCTCCACGGATGATTGTCCAACTCGGTCACACCGCATTTGTTACAGTGGTAAGGAGAACTAAACCAACAGTAGAAATAAGCGTCGGAAAAAAGGAACCCGGGAAATTTTGACCTCACCTATTCCCGGCAGCAAATCTCTCAGGGCTGTTAAGAAGCTGTCGGAACATGTCTCGGCGTCTTCGATGTAAATTTAGAAGGGGGAGTAAATCCTTCGAGGATATTTGATCGAGGATAGGGGTATGAATAGAATCATAGAGGTTCAGCCCTAGCGTGTATGTCGACGCCAGCTTCGCCTCGGCGTTCCAACCAAAGTGCACGGCGAGCATGTAGCATTTCAAGGGGTGGCTCTGGAGCATATGAAGCGAGTTCAACGCGTATCGCATGACCGAAATTGGACCAGGTGTGTCCCACTTCTCAGCGAGGGTTAAGACGCGTTCAACTTCGTCTATAGACCCCCATTTTACCACCGGTAGTCCGCTCACAAGTCTTAGAAGACGCTCGAGAGCGAAGTCGGGCTCGTAGACGTCCAGCACGGGCGGGAGGTCCAATTTTGATCCACCCACATTCTCCCGGTGAGGCTGATTGGGTTGTGGAAGACTGAACATAGTCTCGAAGAAGCCTGACGTTGTCCGTAAGATATAGGACCGCACGCGATATAGCGTTCCCTGCGTCGAACGGAGGACAACATCAGCGTCGAGATCAGAAAAGAGTTGATGGTATGGTGGTGAAGTGTTGTCATCGCGAACAGGTGTGACTTTTGGCTGGACGGAGGATGTGCGTGCTATGGATAGAGTTGGGGCAGACATGACGAGCTTGCTTGAAAGCAAGTTTTCAACGAGGCGGTTGTGGGGTGTACTTGCAGCCTCAGGAGAGTCTCCTTAAATGATACTTTGTCGTCCACACGTGGGAATGGCTGTGGGGGCATGTACCATGCATCGGGCGACCTTAAACTGGAAATTGGAGGTGTTACTCGGCCGTCGATCTCTAGACGGCAAGAGAACTATTACATGTGGGTGTGAGAGCTGACCTCGTCTTCGCAATTAGCGGTGACGGTCTTCATTGATGATGAGAAGATTGTCCTTCGCATTGGTGGTGATGAGCGAAATCCGTGGCTGGTCGCAACGTGTCCGAGCGAAGAGGTACAGTGTTCAGGGTCGCTGTGAACACGTGCACCTAAATTTCCAGGAATTCTAGCACCACATTCGTGGAAAGAAGCTTAATTACGAAGCAATTGCTTGAAATACTATGGCTGACCAGGTATTCGGCGCACCCCACAAGTCGGCGGTCTTTTACGATATAAATTGATCGACAGGGTGATTTTGAGAAAAATTTCACTTTGAACCTTATCAGTACGTTGGTTTAAGCATGGAGACATACAGTCTCAAATTTGGGCATTCAAAAGCCAGAGACAAAGAAGATATGCACGAAAAGCTGGATTTTTGAAAAGTCACAATAAGTCACAAATCCCCGCAAAAAAGTGTGACCGCCGACTTGTGGGGTGCGCCGAATACCTGGTCAGCCATAGTAAACACTGTGAGGGGTTCGTATTTGACGAAAGTACCTAATGTAATTTTAGTTCGACAAGGCCAAGAGCTAATAAAAGCATAAACTCAGCTGATGGTTTGTAACTGGTGAGAAAATCTCCAGCATTTGGACCAGGACGTCTCTGCGAAGAAAAAAAAGGGGACAGGTTGGCAGGATCAAAAAATCTAAGGGTTGAAGAATACTTTGAACGAATTAGCTTCGCCAAAAAAGAGGACCGAAGGACATACTTTTCAACAAATACTTTTCGACAAATCCAAATCTCTGGGGAACTCCTTATAATCTCCGTTGGCCTGAGATAGACGCAAAGACGCATGCGGCTTTTGAGCAAAACGGGGATGGAAGTCTGGACGCACCTTCAGATTAGACAGAAGAAATAAAAGGCTCAACACCCTCATTGTCATAAAAAAACGAATCGGCGTTATTGTGGCACGCAACAAAAAAAAGGTGTACGAGAATATTAAAAATAGGTTCAATGGTGCTCTAGGTGCTCGCGCCACGTCGTACAATGCCGTGCCGTATTTCACTGGGAGTTCCTAAAAATCAGCATCCTTAGCACATTCGCGTAAATTGAATTGATAGATAGGTGTCCAAAGCGACGTTTGACAACAGGAAATGATATCGTCAAGTTCTGGAGGTAAAAATTACAAGAGGGTGTATCAATACGCGATTACCCTTCAGGTGGATTTGAAAGCCATTACTTACGTTGGTGTGTAATTGTCCAGGTCCCCGCGGAATTCGTACAGTCTGATCCAAGGATTGAGAATGGGCTGATCATGCTCAAGGAAATATCTCGGTCGATCCTGCAACTTTGGGGATATACGTGATCGGCGTTAGATGTTTCTGTGGGGCAGATCTTTGAGTTTATGCAGCAGGATTATGTTGTTAACGACTGAAGACCCACATTTTTGTACCCATGAAAATCAGACTTGCGTAGGCGTCAGAATACGTGGCTCTCACATCTGAACTAACCCACTTGATAGGGTTTAGCATGCTCTTTAGAAGCTATCCCATTCCAAATATATGTAGTTAAACGGCCACATAGTAGCTGCCTTCGTATAGTGGAAGTTTGTATGAACTTTGAACTTCAAGCGGTGGAGGGTTGGGGAAGGAAAGAGTGCTTTCGGAGTGTGAAGGTCGGATTTATCATCGTCAAATATTACGTAAAATGGTGATTGCCGGATACGGCATCTCATCTGATCCGAACCTGGGAGTCCGGACCTTCCGCCCACTAAGGAAGCCCTTTCAGTTATATTATATCCCATACAAATCAGCGTAAGGATCCCAATTAGAATCTGCATGCCTTTCATACTCAAGAAAGTTGGCAATCATCGTCGCAACCTCGCTTCCATAAACCTCTCCCATAAATGCAAATATAAGGTCTATTCCTGCACTGACGCCCGACGACGTCCAGATATTGCCATCTACCACCCAACGAGCCTTAGCTATCCATTCGACTTGCGGGCGCAACTGAACGGTTCGGGACCAAGCACGTTTATTGGAGGTTGCGCGTTTCCCATCCAATACGCCGGCCTGTGCTGCCATTGCCGACCCGGTACACACCGTGATGAGAAACTTGAGCGTTGGATAAACACTTGCAATATATGTGATCGCTTTTGAAATGTTTTCTGGGTCCCGATTTCCAATTCCCCCGGGGACGATAAGGACGTCGAGGGGAGGCGCAGTCTCGAATGTGTGTGTTGGAACGATGGACTGTCCAAAATCCGCCGTAGGATTGCCAAGTCCTCTGGGAGGCTTGGTTGTCACTGGTTCCAAGGTTTCTGCGATCACGTAGAGCTGGAGGGGGTAGGCAAGGGATAATGAGTTCAAGGCATCGAGAGGACCAAAAACGTCGAGAGCTTGGAACCCGTTGTACACCATGACACCATACTTGAGGGGTACGGCGTCAACTGAAGCCGCCGAGGCTGGAAGACTGATTATCGACATGATGAAAGCGACAAGAGTAGGCACAATGAATCTGGTGATTCTACTTTTTATTTAGCTGGATTGTTTTTATGCATGTGAAATTCGTGCCGATTCTAGTATCTCTGATGAAATTTTGGTTGCATGTTCGATCAAAAAAAGGGCGGAATGCATGCAACTTCACCTAATTGGTTCGCTGGGACAAAAGTTCTAGAATTGCGACTGAAGCTCTCCAAAATAGGATGCTCAAAGTCGGTCACAGTACAGAGCAAGGATCAATACGGTCAAAGCTCGGAGCGATCGTACTGCCAGTGATGGCATCTAATCTAATCTATGTAAAGCAGGTCCCGATTGGGAAGCGGCACAACGGCTCATTATCGCGAAAATTGTAGGAACCCATGCTATTTCACGTCTAGACTCTATAACATCTCGATTGAAGGTATTCTAGACAGAGAGGTTTCTTGAAAGATCACTGAAGTTGAATATTTGAGTACCGGACCTGCACTTTGACGACCAGGTTGTAAACCGCTTATCGTAGCAAAAGTAGGGTAAATACCCCAAAAATACCCTTACGTACTAGGCCTTTGGAGAACATGAAAAAGAGCAAGACAGTAGAACAGTAGGTGGCGCCAATGATTATACGCTAGAATCGACAAGCAAAAAATTGGTCTGCTTTAAAAGCTCTTGAATGAAAGACAAAAACCTCCTTCTACTACCCTCACGGGAGACTTTACATTGCCCTATTGTGGTTCCTCTTGATAGGAGTCCCTTCTACTAGGAAAATTTTCTGCAGGTCAGCGCTCAGTGCTGACCGATCCACAAAGTCTCCGTTGGCCGCCCAGGTTCGGCCCACTCTGGAAATAGAGACGCTGGTATTTTTAATGAACAATGCAGCGTTCTCTATGCTTACTAAAACCGCGTAAAATTCATTCCGCTGACCTCTCAGTGCAGAAAAGCCATCTGGAACCCGGCTAAAAATTTCTTTCCTTCTAATGACTCGTTCAAAAATCCGCGGCCAAGAGAGGACCCAAGTAAGAAGTAGGTAATAAGAAGACAATTTAATACAAAGATTTGCGACCGCTAAACAAGCGTGAGATTCGATGGCAAGAAACGCAAGTCATCGCAGCACAGAATCAGATTGTCATAATCAATTACAAGGGTACCCCGCTCCAGATTCTCAACGGCTATTTGAATTTCGCTTAAAAAATTATTCGCGTAAAAATTGAACAGTCAGCCTGAGGTCAAGGACCGGTGAAGGGTTTGGGACCTGTCGTCATTTGTGGACCGATTGAATGAGCCACTTGAAATGGAGTTTGGATTCACGAAATGGGGGATGCTAAGGCTTGAATAAGTACGGAATACCTTAGCTTCAACGTATTCGCAGTCTATTAGGTGTCTACTCGTTACTCGGTGTTCCAGAGTTGACTATGTCAACTCGGAGTCGTTCGCATCCCCTCTTATTTTTTTTCGCATACTAACTTGAATTGTAACCTGAGCCTCCTCTCCGATCATTAATTATCTAAAATGTGCCCAAAGGGTTGGGATTTACATGGGAATTTCTAATATCGTTGAGCTGCGGTTCCAGCTGTGGATGCTCACCGTATTGACAGCCGATTTAGTCCACGACGTGTCGGTAGCGCACAGAGCCAGGGCCTCAAGTTCTTCCAGCGGTTAAGAAGTGGTCGTCAACCTTAACTCAAACAAATCCTGTCAATGACGACAGGAAATGAGAGACGGGTGTTGGACGGGCGCTAAAATTCCTCGTTCAATTCGAACCAGACTGTGGCTCAGATAACCTTTTCATTTGACCATACTTCAAAGATACGCACAAGGCCAATGTCGTATATCTATCCCTTCGTTATCAGAGCTCACAAATAAATCTGAGTGGGAATTCCTTCCATAGAATACAACCACGTTGTATTGCACACACGTTCCGAGTAGATAATCTGCCTGGCTTGTCAGGTTCCCCGATTGGCATGTGCCGCAATCAACGCAAAGACAACACAGATGGCTTCAGCGGCCAAACGTCTGTGAGGAACCGGGGTTATAGTAGTAGTACCGCTGTTATCCCGACCGTCTATACAAGGACGACTGGAATCTAAGTTTTAACCATTCCACAAGCCGTAGATACTGGTTTATAGAGCACACGGAGAATCAGAAACGATCTTACTGCGCAGCTGCTATTCTCGGTCGACTGTTCGACCATTTTTTAAGCAGAGGAAATTCCACTTAGGCCTCTAACAGACGTTGCAAAAGATCTTGGCTTTGATGAATATTTAGCTGCTGTACGACTAGAGCCCAAGCCTAGAACTCGGGCCTCAAAGGAGGCGACCGCATGCGTTCCTGCCACCAATCTGAAAAGCAAGACCCAACACTTACCCCGGCAATGTCGTATCAGATCAGTTCAAGTAGAAACAATCCCGAGTTAACAGCGCCTGACAACGATAAGATAGCGTTAACCAAGATACGATAGGGGTATAGTTAGCGCATACATCAAACTCTCCCTCAAAATATCTGTTCTAAATC
Source organism: Galerina sulciceps (assembly GCA_023014345.1). Lineage (NCBI taxonomy): Eukaryota > Fungi > Basidiomycota > Agaricomycetes > Agaricales > Galerinaceae > Galerina > Galerina sulciceps. Next base: position 1,439,267 of record JAEDXJ010000013.1, on the reverse strand, counting down.
CTCTATCTTCTCAATTGAACGCCAGCCCAGCCCCTGCCAAGGGGTTGCATCACTAATCTCTAATCTTAGCAATGCCCAGCTCGAGTAGTACGCCGTCGCTTCTTTGGTACCCAAGGAGCCACGGTAAATAATTTTCTCAGAGGGAATCCTGCACCGTTTTTCCAAACTTGCAGCTTGTCCTGCCATATTCGACCAGCGGGGACTCGCTAAAAATACCCATTAGGTATTAGGGGTCTCGCAAGGATCGGTGGTCGCCTTCTGCACGGATAGCAGATGCTTCCGTTCCAATTCCGTTTGTGATTGTCCCTCCACAATAGGAAGATTGGCGCCGCGCCCGTAAGTGACAGGGAAGCTCGCTCAGGTAGTCACTTGGGCTGGAGTCCCATGGGTTCTGAATCAAGTACTCTAGGTTTTGGGTTCACCCAGCGGACCACAGTAACTTGTAAGACAGGCACCACCTGCTGACTCCAGATTCTCCTTTAGACAATCGGTTCACAGATAGTATCAGGCCATTCGGTGTTCAATGCTGGATCTAGACCCCCCAAGAGGCAGGAGGGAGAGCAAGTAAGGTTTACGCGAGAAGCGTAGCAACGAGTGCTGCTTCCAAATATTCGCTCCATCTTTGTTTTCAGAACTTTGCTTTACTAGTATCGTGCGTAGTTGAGTTAATACTTAGTGGGAACCGTGATCAAAAAGCAACGCTAGTGTTGCTTCTAACTTCTGATCCTGCTTTCTTTCGTGAGGTAAATTTGGCATGCCAAAAATCGAATTTGATTTGCGCCTTCCTCTCTTTAGCTAAGTACAAACACGAGGCTCGACGCCTGCCGTAGTTTCCTCCACCCCAGCATTGTGTCCGGTCCTTTTACTCTAAGTACATTGACGCTGCAGCGTTCCACAAACCGAATATCATTATCGCGCATTTCCAACCCCAGAATTTCGAGGTAGATAGATCTATTCGCAGGTGCATAGGCAACTGACGTTGATTGACCAGCGTCATGCTCCCACCACCTGCGACCCATGTAATCTAGCGGGAAAAGTCAAGACCCCGATGACTTTGCGTTTTAACCTGTGGTAGGAGTCGGACTGATGAAGCAGCGACCCAATCCCAACCCACGAAAGAAATCTTAAGATAAATTCCCAATTGCAAGATGCAGATCTATCTTATCGCGCCAAGAAAGTCATTATGGTAATGAAATAATTGCGATCATATATTCTACAAGCCCTTTATTTTATGGCGGTACTATCAGCATGTCTCTAAATCGACTTCTTCGTCGCGTTGTCTAAAGCATCGGGAGCAAGAACGCGGGACGCCTTTCCGTCTTTGTTCTTGTAGAATACAATGTCGCCGTCGTCTTCGATGAAGCAGCATGAGGTGAAGGTTCGGTAGAGCGCACGGAATGTATTCTGAAAGGGCGTTTGACTTAAGAATAAGATTCGTGGTAAAGTACGCTGGCACTTACGGTGGAATCGTAGTTGTGGTCGTCTTTGAGAACCTTTTTAATAGCCTCAGTCACCTGCGGTTGGTTGTCTATTTACACAACGATATTAAGTTGAATTCAAGGAAATCAGAAGAGAAAGAAGGACGAACAGAATGGGATCGATGAGAACAAGTGATGCGCGATCTGAAGAAAGGCTATGTTTAGAGACCAGAAGGAAATCAAAGAAAATTCTGAACATACGTGGTCGTGAGAGACGTTATGGAGGAAGAAGCGGCCGGCCCATCCTAGGAGGGGCCTGTCGACGGTCGAGACGGCCCCACGGAGGAAGGACCATTGCTTGTTTCGGTAGTGCGCGATGGTTGGATCAGAGTGGTGCAGGTAAGTCAGCATCACTATCCAATGGTTTGAGAGCTAGAAAAATCGAGTGATTAATATCTGGAGAAAATACATTACAGGGTGGTCCACTCACCAGATAAGGAACGAAGTACAACTTGAAGAAGTATCCCGCGCCGACTTCCTTCGTCCACAAATATAGAACAGAGGACATGACCGACAAGCCGATGTTCGAGGCGATTATCCCATTCCTCTCGTGGGGCTTGAAAAGGGGCGAAGAGGGTTGGAAATGCTAATCGATAGCTCAGGCTCAGTATCCGGGTAAAGTAAATCCACTGTGGGGTGGCTCTAACTTACGTTGGTGCCTGATGGGTACATGGGTGACCCCATGGCGTTCGTAAGGAGGTAGTATTGCCATCCAAGGGCCTGCATGAAGAGCATGCGGCCGAGACTATAAATGGGGGTCTCTTCGAAGACATCGTGATAGTCGGAAATATGGGCGCTGGTCTCTGGGGGAAGGCCGTAGTCTGACCGAGTGCGGGGTACGAAGTTCTCATCACGTTCGATGGACATGGTCGCTTTGTGATGGGCGTGATGGGTTGACCGCCAGGCGTAGTAGGGGACGAGAATAAACTTTTTGAGAGAAAAAAAGAAAGAGATGAGCTATGAATGGACGCCGACTTCGGGGTGACGTACTGTGTGCATCGAATAGCCAATCAGATGGTTGACCCATGAATGACTTGACAAGCTTCCGTGGCCGGCTTCGTGCGCCATGCACCACCATCCCGCAAGGATGACACCCTGTACATGCCAGTAGAGTGCCCAGAGAGACCATTTAGCGACTGATCCAGCAAGAGAAGAAAGCGCAAAAGTTTCGACGAGTTTCTGCACGAAAGGGTCGATCTGCCACCCAAGTTTGTAGACCACGAATGCACAGAAAATGTCTCTGAACACATAGAGCAAGGCTTTGAACGTGTTCTTCTCATGCAGATGCTTAGGGACGACAGAGTGGACTTCGGACAGGGTAACCTAAGAACAGCGGTTGGACTAATTAAACCTGTACGAATGATTTATCTCACCTTGGTAGGCCTGAACGGTGTCTGCGTCCGTTTCACGTATTCCGGACCATCGCGGAATAGAGACGGTAGGTTAAGAGAGAACATGCTGAACAGCGAACTCACTCTCGCAAAGTAAACTATACTGGGAGAGGAGAAAAGAGGGTGGAAAATCACGGAACGACGGCAAGTATTTGAAGCTCGTATTTGAGAATCTCAAACGAGTGCAAATTAGATCCTAACCGATCCATCAAATCCGATACTATATACTCCGGCCAAGTGAGCGCAGGTTTTACTCGTGGACAGCGAACTGGGGATCCGAGTGTTGTCAAAGTGGACGAAGTGGGTACTTAGGGACCCCGCAAACACCTCCTGCCTTTTTCAGCACCGGCTAATCGTAAAAGGAACTGGCGCATGAATACAGGCTCTGTGCCGTGAGAAAATGTCGGACTCCACCTGTTTTTTCACCACCGCCAACTTCGTCCTATTAGCCCTGAGTAAAATTTCTCCGAGTTAGGTCTATCTTGTTCTTTCATCGGAATCCTGCTGCCCAGATTTTCCGAATTTCGTCTATCTCCCTCCTCCTGACCGGAATTCAAACCAAACCCCAGGTCACTGCTCGGCTCTCCACCCACTTCTCCCTAGGATAAGGCAAGGAAAGTCTGTATTTTGACTACAGACCGCGCCACAGAGAGTCCAGGTCCCCGGTAATACCTTTATCTGAAGGTCAACGACCCAAGGTACGTAGTTCCATTCCTCAATCCAAGCATCCGCACTGCTGATCCTCTTTTCTACCCTCAATAATGGACGCGAACGTTTCTGAAGCTTCTCTCCGCCCAGGTGAGACCCCGAGAGACTTCGAATTAGCCGATCTTCTGATCAGCACCTAAGTATAATTTGCGTTATCATCATATAGATATGGTTGACCACCTGAGGCAAATAGATCAGCTTATTTTAGGATGTATCCACGGGTGACCAGAGTTGTCTTTACTCTGCATCGATTGGACTGGTCGACGTTCATAAATTCAATTGCTATGGACCTGTCAACAGCCAGCAGAGTCCGAACGTGTCACACCGGGGTAAGATTCCCTGTGTTACGACAGGTATGGTAGCGGGGTATAATCCTATGCCGAGGGCCGTCGGTATCTCCATTTGATCAAGCCTTGAGGTCCTCAGATCTTGGGTTTTATAATAAATACCGCTGGATTGGCGAGCAAAATCAGTACCTTCCTTCTCGACTTGTTCGAGGATCCCACCGTTTCTGTTCTGTGTTTTTGGCTGTTGTCGAACATGGGCTCTAGCACTCAGACCGAGAAATACAACGAAGATGAACTTCCCGCGTACACTCCTATGCCCTGGTATGTTCCCCTTCTAGTATTCATTCAACTATGGGATCGAGAACCGTTCTAGGTCCTTGAAAGAAATCCGCGCAGCAATTCCTCCCGAGTTCTTTGTTCGGGATACACTCCGTGGTCTGTCCTACTTTGCTCGCGATGTCCTCTTGGCTGCGACCGCCTGGACTTGCGCAACCTACATCGACCCTTATTTCCAGTCCGCGGCTGGAAAGGAGTTGTTAACTCCAATTGGAGCTGAAGTCGCTCGCTGGGCTGCTTGGTGTGTCTAGTGAGTACCACAAACCTTCACACAAATGCACCTTAACGAACAAATTCTACCTTAGCTGGTGGTTCCAAGGTCTCATCTTTACCGGAATTTGGGTTATTGGACATGAGTGCGGTCATGGTGCATTCTCCGACCACAAGATCGTTAATGATATTTTGGGCTTTGTGAGTGTCTCCCTCGACGCGCCCCGATCGGAAATGGCTCATGCCCGAGACGCTTCTTTCAGGTAACCCACACCTTCTTGTGGACGCCGTACTTCTCCTGGAGGATCTCCCATCACCGCCATCACTCCAACCACGCTTCGATGGAACGTGACGAGGTTTACGTTCCAAAGACTCGCGAGGACCTCGGCATCCCCGACAAACCCAACCATGAGATCGACTGGGACGAAATTTTCGGGGACACGCCCATCTATACGCTGTACATGCTTATCCGCCAGCAGCTTCTTGCGTTCCCTTCTTACCTTCGTATGTTTGCTTTCATGTTGGGTTCGCCGTTTGGGTGCTTAGTCCGTTTTCAGTGTTCAACGTCTCTGGCCAAAAGACCTACCCCAAGTGGACCAACCACTTCGATCGTAAGTGAACCCGATCTGAATATAGCTGCGAAGCAACTAACAACATCACAGCCAACTCGATCCTGTTCACCAAGGCCCAGCGAAATGCCGTGATCATGTCTAACCTCGGTATCGCATTCATGGTTTGGGGTGTCACCTACGCTTCATCTATCTACGGTACTGCCAACGTTATCAAGTACTACGGAATCCCTTGGCTCGAGGTTTCCCACTGGTGTACGTTTGTTTCATCGTGTCATCCCAAGGAACGCTGGCTAATCTATTCTATCCTATCCCATCCTATCCGCCAGTCATCATGATCACGTACCTCCACCACACCGACCCCCTTCTCCCGCACTATCGTGGCAAAGAGTGGAACTTCCAGCGAGGTGCCGCTGCGACGGTCGACCGGGATGTTCTTGGGTGGCAAGGCCGTTTCTTCCTCCATGATGTCGCGCACTTCCATGTTATCCACCATGTGAGTACCCTACGCGACTCCTCCATCGATCCCGCTCAATAGTCTACCTTCTTTTCTCTCTAAAAGTTCTTCCCTAAAATGCCTTTCTGTAAGTTTGAGTTTTCTCGTTCTCGCGCCGTCCGGATATTAAAAGCGCTTCTCTGATCCGCAGACCACGGCCCTGAGGCCACGCAGCACTTGAAGGCGTTCATCGGCGACCATTACGCCTCGTCGACCGTCAACTGTTTCAAGTCGCTCTGGGATAGCTATAACAGGTGTCAATTTGTTGAGAACGAGGGTGAGAATCTGCCTTCCTTCCTTGCTACTCACGTCTTTGATGGTTACTGTGGATGCTGATATACGCCGCTCTCTCTACTCTCTAGGTGATGTTATCTTCTACCGCGACAAGAAGGGCGAGGCCCTCCGACGCCCGGCAGACCAGTATAGGGTGAAGACCAAGAGCCAGTAGACGACGGGTGGTCCATGGCGTATGATATGATGGTAGAATCACCTGCTGCGCTCCCATCTCGAGTGGATATGTCTAGGAAAGTTGAAGTTGTAGAATTATAATTTTAGACACGACCCCCATCAATTTATTACCATCATCAATTCGAATTCGAATTCTGCCCAAATTGCGACTCTGCTGATGAACATTTTCTGAGACGCATCATCAGGCGCACGCACGCACGCACGCCCTCGTATGTATGTATGGATGATATGTGCCTCATGTCTGATATTCTGATGATCTGACGAAGTCTTCTGGCATTTGTCTCACTCCGAGTTGAATTCTTGCGTCCGCATGTCCTGTCGCTGTTACATACCTTGTCGGTATTGAAACCCCCCGGAGACTTCCAAGCAAACAACAGAGGTCATGGTATCAACGATACCATGGAGGTGCACTGGTTTTATCTCGTTATACTCTGTCCGCTGATTTAGTTTTCTTCACCGGGTTCCGGCGTTAAATTAAAAGCCTAAAATCTCCCTTCACCCTCCGTGGACCCACCTCCGAGCGACGGGCATGACGGTCTTAACGGTCAATTTCGGCAAAAGAAACCATATCCACGATCTCAGAGGTAATCAAATGCTTGGATCCATCTCCTCTAAAAGAGCCCTTAAATTCTGATTGCGATTAGCCGTTTAATCAATATGATTGTGAAGTACGTGCCATGCACGCAGATCAATTTACTCGGTGCTTGATTCGGAATGAGAAGATGTTGCCCAAAACGACCGACATCAAATTTGATTCCGTTGCCCCCCCATGACCACCGGCAGCGAACCAGCAGAAGACGACGCTTTGGAAGGACCCCTGATAGTACCCTAAGAACCCAGATGCCGATCCGGATAGAAATTGTCGAAAATTTTTGGGAACCTATAGCACTGTCCGGATAGAAATTTGGATTTTTTGGTAGGAACCCAGAGGAGGATGTCCGGATAAAAATTGGGTTGGCCGACCCAACCTAAAGTCAGGTCCGGATAAAATTTGCATACTCTAGGGATCCGAACGCACGACTTCGCCAAAAGCTACGAGCACAGCGACAACGCAACCACTACACCACCACCATGTACATGTGGACGATAAAATAAGAATCTAGAAGCACCGTTGATCAAAAAAGGGGATTTTTGAGCAAAAAAACACGGAAAATAGCGAATTTTTGCCACCCCCAACCCGAATCCGCGTCCGGATAAAAATTTGCAAAATTTGAACCAAGATCCGCCATCCGGATAGAAATTGCCCAAAATCGTCCGGATAAAAATTTGGAAAATTTGGACTTTTCGGATCCGGGTTCTGAGGGTACTATCAGGGGTCCTGCTTTGGATTCTATCTCCAGTCACGATCAGAACTAGATGCGTGGCTTGGAGACTTAGAGGAATAGGCGTGTACTTGGAGTACCCCAGGCTAGAAGAACTCTGTTGCAGATGATCTAGAAGCCGAGAGCCCGGATTGCGGAATGTGGAGGGAATCCTGGATCCTCTATTAATCTACGGCGAGGGATTCCGTTCACTTGTGGTCACGACTCATGATCACGACGGTCAGGGACATCTGTGTATTCACTAGTGGTGTACTGACAGAGGTCAAGTCTGCTGTCTGCGCTCGAGTTTCTGGTCGTCTTTGCGCGCCTTGAGGCGAACGAACACTGACAACAGTGTGTATGTACGTCATCGAGATAATATTGAGAGCTAGAATGGGGTCACGTCAGCATCTTTTCGCGTTGAGATAGATTTATAAATATAAATAAGATTACCTGCCGCAACATGATGCATGAATATCTAACGGGCATCAAATGCAGCAACCAGCGTCTAAGTGATGTTGATGTTCCCCTCCATGTTGATCAAGCTTTTCACTTTAAGAGTTTAAAAGATTAGTGAAGACTTGACAACTCTCTCCATTGACAGGATCAATGAAAGCAGTGGAAAATAGTGGACCTGGGGCCTATGGGCCTTGACCGACTTGGGATTAGCTCGTTCAAGCCTCGGACCGGTGACCCTCAAATTTAGTCGGCTGGAATTGCACCAGAACAAATCGACAAGGAATTCCATTGTGTGGCTAATCATTTTCGGCGTCATGTCGTTTTAGTACTCGAGCTCCCCAGATCTTTTTTATTGCTCATTCGATATGCGACGGTGCAGTGTTAATGGTGAATGTGCAATTTGATGCTTCCGGAAGAATGTCTAAAAGAGGACAGGTTTCCCAAATGTAGTTCGATAGGTCCATGGACGGAGTTAACGCATCTTCAAAATTGTCGATATGAAAAGCCATATACGATATTTTCTTGTCAGAGAGCTGCCCAATACTTGTTATATGTGCTAAAGGGAGACTAAAAGTGATGACAGTGTTGAAATCCTATTAGTACGAAACTTGGTTGGTTGGTAATCTGTCGGTTAAAAATTAGTAGTTCAGTTGTTAGATATGAGCTTTGGTCTATAGCTTGTCTAACGGCAGCAGCACCAGAAATCTGAGATACGACCCAAACTGGGACTGTGTTCTTATCGCCAATACTGATTGCACCCTTGAAAATTGCAGCTCCTGCCATTTCCTCCAGCTTCTGTATTCCATGAAATTCGCCAGTACATATTTAAACAATATCTGGAAGTCCAAGTAGATTTGTCGAAACGGCTCAGCTGTAGAAGGCTCTCAAGTCGTGGTTTGGGACAGAGTCCTGGAGGCGCTCAACTCGTGACCAAAATCTTACGCAAGCAAATAGAAGCAAACAAACTTTCTTGTGTTGCACCAAAGTCAACATTACGTAACCATTGTCATGCCTCCTTTGTCCTTTCAAAAATTTCTTGAACAATGCTACTGACAATGCTTATATTATAGATATCACTACATTGTAATGGCCACGAGAAAGTTCTTATCTATGCACCACTTTCTGTATAAATATGGCGCATTTCTCTTCCTCAAAATTCCAACAGGTCATCCCCTGAAACGTCCTACCTCTCCATCTTCGTTGAAACCGAGTCTCTTCGTCTATTTCTTACTACTTTCGATATCTCAGGAGGTGCGATTCGAACATACTTCTTTCTACTTGCTTGTGCTGATATTTATTCTAGATTAATTTTACTCATCGACTTGAACGATCCACTAACACTCGTATTCGCCGGTCGACCTCACGAATTTTCTCAACGTTTTTACGATGTCTTTTGCCTCTGCTGCGACCATGATTCCTGCTGGAATTACCCAAGCCATTGAATTTCTGACTCGCCCCCTAATTCTTACTCAATCCCCCGAGTTGGTTATATCTCTCCAGTCGATTCTTCGAACCACTCTCCGTGCCTACTTCAATCCAGCACGCGATGCGAGGCTCACCCTCACCCTTTCCACCACTTCTCTCCCCCCTCGCCCCATTTTTGCCGCTTGTATCGCATCAGGTCTCCATTGGGCCGTTTGGATGAGACTCCTGGGAGCCCGTGATTTCAACCTGATAATCGAAGCCCACACCGTCTCCGTCACGTATCTCGGTCCTATACCACAGACGGTCGTTGTATGGTCCGAGACGACTCCCACACCTGCCACGCGCGCACTTCTGGCCCGACTTAACGTCGTCGAAGAGCCCCATGTGCCTATCAGCAAGCTTGGACAACAGTCAGTGATGCAGGGAGCCCTGCGTGCCACCGTGAACTCTGCCCTTCAGAGGGCGAAGTCTCGCACGCTGGCACAACAGCTGCTGGAGTCGGATCACAAGGAGGAAGCCGACGAGATTTTCGCCATGCTCTCAAAATCCGCGATCACGTCCTCAACCCCGACTCGTGAATCCTTCTTCTCGGTTAAAGTTCCTACGTCATTCATGCCTTCATTCCCATCTCCACCCTCGTCTCCGGAACCAGCATCTTCTTCCGACGGCTCAAGACCGAGCTCTCGCTCGTCGATGTTCTCCACCTACTCTTTCTCCTCCGAAGAAAGCGCCACATCCGCCTCTTCGATATCTTCCCTCGACTTCCTAGCTTCTACCAAACCCACTAAGCCCACTACGTTCAATAAGCACGCTGTGGCTTTCGTTCCTCGCCAAATTCCGGCTCCTCGTGTGTTCGTCGACGACAGCAAGAGGGAAGTGACGAAGTATCTCTACCAAGGTGGGGTCAGCACCGTCCTGACCGGCGGTGTCATGCTTGGTGGCGGTTTAGCTCCAGCCAAAGCCAAAACTGACGCGGTGCCCAAGTACCGTGCCCCTATAGGGGGCAAGAAAATTTCCACCTCGACTCAAAATGCCGCGACCGCCAACTCTTGGAGGCGTGCGTCGCGTGTTTAAGACTCTCGAGATGTCTCGCAAACGACACCATACGTTGTGATTCAAAACTCACCTCTTCGCGTTCAGAACCTCACATTGTATCTTTTCATTGTAACAAATTGTAACATCGCTCACCCTTTTGCATATTCTTCGTAGATGTTCTTTTCTTGTAGCCCTAGCATTCGCTGTCCTTCATCGAAACACCTGCTTCCTGATTATCTCCTTTCTCTTTCTGGACCTAATTGCTTCCTGGAATTCCTTCAATCTACATGTCTCTTTGCCTTTGGTCGGGTCTTAGTCCTGCTCGTGTATCATCAATCTTTTAGGTCTTCTCATCGGACTTGTGTCTCTAACCTTAATATCATGGCATTTACACGTTCTTGATACAAATCGATACATCTCTGGCTCAGAAATATATTCTGTGTAGAGTGGATCATCGTACCCATAGGCTCACCCGCACAACTGGAATCCTTAATTCTTGCTGTCGTGATCATAGCTTCCTTTATCTTTCTCTTCCAAATCGCGATCGTTGGATGCAGCTGCTTCCGTCAGCGCTCCAGGGATGAATGTACCTAGAAATTTTTTTCAAAATGAGATATACTTTCACGAACGTTATGTTGATGTCATACCTTCACGAAGCTCTCTTTCCGCGGCATGTCGGTCGCCAACCTTTGCATATGGACTCCCAGGCACAAATAGAGGTGCCTTGTCGAACAACACGTCCATCTCTGCAAAAGAACGTACGAAATCAGACATTGATTGTTCAACAGTCAATCGAACTCTGACCCTCCAAACGACGTCCAGAAGTCTCCTGTAAATACTCATTGAGATCAATGCGCCGAGGATAGAAGAAGAACGAGGACGGACAGGGAAGAACGCCCATATGAACAACGCGCTGTGAATGATTGTAAGAATGGTGATAGCGAGTGGTAAAATGTGCACTTGCTTCGTATGCCCGCAGATCGCGAACACGAGATCTAAATTTAGCCGCTGTGCTAAGCAGAGATCTTCGTGATTGAAGTAAACTGTCCGGCTTACAATACCTTCAGATGGCTAGTCAGTAATCGCTAATTGAAGGAAAGGTGATGCAAACGTACTTCCATCCTATAGTCTGGAAAGCTCGTGGAGTAACCTGAGCAATAAAGCTACAGAATCGCAGGATGTCAGCTCTGACGATAAAGAATGAAAGAAGCACAAACAAATTGGAGATCCAGGATGACGAGCTTGTGATAGCCGTGCTTTTAGCGCGAGTCCTAGTGGAGAAAATCTCGGCTGGGTAGGCCCATGATAGAGGTCCAATGCAAGCGCTGAAGAAAAAGTTGAAGACCCAGGTCCTTCGAAATTCTCGTCAGGCAGAGCTTTGAAGGAAAAAGTAGAGCGCATACGTGATGATAAATATCTAACCGAGAATGAGAGAATGCAGACTCAGTGTCGATTGTAAGAGAACGAAGGATACGTCTTACGTAGTGTGCCTAAAACGTACCAACACCTAAGGTCATATTTATCAACATGTTCGACTAGTCAAACTTACTGGGTTGCTGTTATGCAAGGCTCTTCAGCATCAGGTCGAGAATAAGGTCACTTGAAACTCACTTATTGACCGTCCCAGGCCACCTGGCCATAAGAATAGCTCCAACAACGAACGATAAACCAGAAACAATGTTTCCGACGATCAGAGGTCGTCTTCTGCCGGTGTGATCCACCCACATTACACAACAGGCCTCCCCAATCAAAGCGATAATGCTGTTGATGGACTGAAATAATAAAATACGCGTCGACGTAAATCCCATCTATATCCCTTGGTGAGTTGCTAGCATGCTGGCAGATGAAGTGTTGCGTACGGTCGTAAATATCTGCAAGGCACTTTAAGAATTAATTTGAAATGGTGAATCGATACTCAGCTGACCGTGGTGGAATAATATTGAATTGCGCTGACACCTGAATGCTTAGCTGTTAAGACCAGACTCTTCCACAAATTTCTCTGGCTACGCACCGGTCATCTGTACTGAAAATTGGAGAATATATCTTGACCAATGTGTTAAGTTCAATGAATTTGGTAGAGAGGACGACTTACCCAAGGCTCACACGACGAAGGTTGCTTGGAACCGTGAATATTTCTTTCCACCTGCCATGACAATAAAATAAGATGAATGATGTCAAATCGGAGTCATTTTACTGACGAAGATTCCCCAATATCCCTGGCCTTGTAAATATCGGCCTTCATGTCTTCGATTTGGGAAATGACAAAGCGGTCGCTTTCATCTCCGTTGGAGTGCAGGCGCGCAAGCGTAGAAAGAGCTGGATTCACGCAGTTAGTCATGAACTACACGTAGGTTTCGGTTTACCTTCATTCATGCGTCCTTTCTCAGCCAGCCAGCGTGGTCTAGGAATGACATTATGAGGGTCGTTTTAAATATTTGACAGAGTGGTCATACGATTCTGGAAGGAGAAGCATAAATGCCAGCAGAGGAATGGCGGGCACAATCTAGTCCGTCGACCTAAGCAAAGTTACATGTTTCAGTTAACAATCAAATGCTTACCTGGATTCCTAGAGGTATCCTCCATTCTGCCTGTGAGCCCTTCAAACCTGCAGAGGTACCGTAGGTCTGAATACCCGTGTAAAAGGCTGAAAATCGCGTTATTCCGTTAGAACAACTTACAATCCACGATGCACAAAATGCTAGAATGCAATTATTTCAACAATGTTATCTGGACATACGGACGATCCCACCTCCAATTCCAAGCATAAACTGGAGAGATTGAAATAAGAAAAGGCCCAAATGAAAGGATATGACGCACTTGTTGCAAAGTTGTCAGACGTCCCCGAATACTCGGATGCGCGATTTCCGCCTAAACGGACTCTTCAGTAGGACTCTATGAAATCCAACGAAAATTTCATGCCTGGTAAAGAGGTGCCAAATCGGACACTATCCCAACGCCAAACCCTGAGGTTGTCAGGAAAAGTTCTTCAGATGTCTACCGAGTTCCGAGGACATACCTGCAAAGAAACGGCCTGCCAGCATCATATCCATACTGCGGGCTCCAGTTTGAAGTGCGCCACCAACACTAAAAGGAGAGGCAATGACTAAGTGGCTACATTTGAACATGGAAGATTAGGACTCGCATGTAGATTGCTGCACCAAGTTGAATGGTAATACGTCTGCCGAACCTATCCGCAACGTACGCCACTGGAAACATCCCAAAGAAACTGGTTCACATAAGACCAGGGTTGTGGGGCAATCAAAGACTTAATCATACCATCCGAGGACTGGAATATGTTGAACAGTCAGAAAAGAGCCATTTTCGTAGGTAACGAGAAGACGACAAACCAAATATACTCGCAATTAGACCTTGTAAATTTGGATTCTGATATCGTTTTCCCATGACACGCTGTCCTCGTCAGTGCCTCATTTGGAGCACGTCCTAAAAGAAAAAGAAAATCACTCACGATGAAATCTGGGGCAGGAAGGACTCCCGCGATGACGCCTAAGTCATATCCAAAGATAATACTGCCTAGACCTTGATCATTTCCCGGTAAGTCGGATATTGTAATTGGGCTCAAATTGGTAAGAAAACGTACTGGCGAAAAGCCCACAGAGCCATGTATAGACCTTGGGAGGGAGATTCATGATCTTGCTCCGTGTCGAGAGAGAGTTATGGGGATGCTCAAGACAGGTTTCAGGAAGTGGGGTGGTTTACGTGCCTTCCCCGAGTTCCTGACTTCATAAGTCTTAGCAGAAAGAAGCAACGGTCCGTGAGGACCGTTACGAACCGCTCCTAGTATGTGGTCATGGGATAGCACGTTCACAACAGCCCCATTCAAGCAGAAACTCGCTTATTTCAAACCTTCCTTACTCCACCTTGCCGACAATCATCGATAATACACGGAAAATGGAACGTGTCCAAACAATTCACCTCGTGGGCAGAAGTGGTGAGATCCTCGATGTAAAGGTGGCAATCACATACACCTTTCAAATATTATACAAAGACAAGCCATTGTTATCTCAAGAACCTGATGAGAAGACATAAACCGAGTGGCAAGTAAAATCACTTAAGCAATCTAACGCACCAAACCATGCTCCCTACTTTCGCCGATCTGACCCAAGGACCTTACTCCGTCACTTGGAATACCAAAACTGCAGTACAAATATGAACAAGCCAACAAAACTTCAGAGGCAACATACTTACTTTGGAAGGAGTGTTTCTTCAGATGATAGGTGCCAGAAAACTGTTCCTTCTTGACGACAACTTTCACCTTCTCCTCCTCGAACCCGTTAGTAGCCTTGAGATCTTCATGCCAGACCTCATGTACCGTGATATCGAGATTGACAGTAGCGTGTGGACCAATGATAATCGGCACATCGAATTCCAGTTCTTCACTTCGGTTGACTATCGCAATTCGTAACTCCTTGCCCTGATCAGTTGAGGCCAAGACGGCGCTAACGTCTACAAGCTTCGTGAGCTTCGCGGAGTCTGGGGTGTGAACACTTAGATCGTGAATGAACTTAGGCACAGTGGGACCGGTGTACGTCAATCCTGATGATGCAGTGTCTACATAGACAGAGAGTGACGATCCACGCATTAGATTTGAAAAAAGGTATAGAGGAAAGTAGGTCGTCTGCCGGCATGGTAAACGCTTCGCACGTCGGCAGGAGTAAAAAGACACGAACTTGTCTAAAAAGTCCAGAGGGCGAGGTCATAAGCTATGTACACCACAAATTAGAGGCAGTCGCGGTCTTGTGACTGAAAACACTCGTACTGGAGAAATAACGTTGACCGACCTGTGGATAAAGTTAGTTTCAAACCGTCATATCTGAAAAACACCTAAACGTACTGAGCGATGCATGCTATTTTGACAATATCGGCTTTGCGAATGAATACATTGAGCCAGGAAGCAACGGCTGATTCACCGAAGCTGAGCTCGTAAAATGTCGAAGAAAAAAAAACAAGGCACGTACCCAGTGCGTCTGAGAGATCGTAGTGTTCCTCTGCGCCTTTCTCTCCAGGAGCTTCGCGCGCACTTCAGTACGGCTCTTCAAACATAGACATAGGGTGCAGCATACCACGAACAGGGTCCCTAACCGACGGTCGATAGAGATATCATGATAGTTGGGAACGACGACGTACCAGACATTCCATTCATCGAAACATCTGTGAGAAAGACTTCAAGCACTCTGGTCATATGCACAAAAAAGATATTTACACAGTCAAGTCCTTGCTCAAACCGCTCTCGATCTTCGCAAGATCAATGAGCGAGCGTGTAATTTCCAAGCCTTTCTCAGCCGCAGCGGCTATATTTCGGATTAAATCAGCGACGTAAGGATGACTGAAAGCCGCTTACGTCCCATGACATTTACAATGTGCTTGCCCTGGCTGGAGGTATACACTGCGAAAAAGAATTGGGTCGAAATCCATTGCAGGAAAAACTAACCCCACGATGGATGGAATGGTAGTCTACCATAGGGGCAAGCTTTCGAAGAATGACACGGTCCCAGTCTGTGAAACCTCCCTCTATTTGAACGGCAAGTCAGAGATTATTCTGCGATCGATCTGGAAGTTGGCACTTGCCTCCGCAAGAAATCAATCTGATATTGGGGTCAAGAAGACGAAGGGCCTTCGCCCATTGGAATGCCTTCTTCGCGTAGTCCTGCGACTCCATCTGACCCACTTTACCAGGTTCTTAGACTTAAGTTCTGATATGGTCCAATTTAAATACCTTGCCATGAACCATACACTTCGTTTCCTAGAAAAGGATCGATGATCGTCCTCGCAAAATTGAGCATAAAAGTCCTTACCAAGAGCCCAATACTGTTTCGAGAACATTTTTAGATAGATGTTTCAAGAGAACGACGCAAAAGAGCGTACTTTGACTCCGTAAGGCTCCGCGTGGCCATTTTTTCTTCGCAAATTGGCGTAAAATGTATCGGAGGAACTGCTCAGTATGTAAACCAAGGCTACCTACACCGAAGAAGTGAAAGGTTACCTATTACAATATTCAACCCACGCGAGAGCATCCTCCATTGTTCCTGTCCCCATGTTCAAACAAATAAAGGGCTCTGCTCCTAGTTCGCGACACCACTGGATAAATTCATCTATGAAATATCAGAAGATTCCAGGTGGACAATTTAATATGTAAGTGCCATACCAGTTCCGAATTGATTGCTTTCTTCTGTCAGCCAGGCAAGCTCAGGTCTCCGTGAGCGAAGATCTCGAGGACCAACGCCGTCTGGTGCCACTCAGTTAGCTTTCACCTATGTAAGAGTAAAAAGAACCTACCCTGCCAGCGATAGGTACTAACAAAGTTGCTAAAGTGATGGGAAATGTATTGTAAGTGCACATTTCGAAGGAAGTTTTGGCAACTCACCCTCCTGGATAACGCACAATAGGAATCTTGAGGGCCTTTAGAGCATCCAAAACATCCTTTCTGAATCCCGTCTTCTCGTCTGCCAACCCATTCTGGTTCCCAGGATCGTATATCCCGCCATAAATGCAACGACCCATATGTTCGGTGAAGCCAGAATAGATGCGAGGATCAACCTCGTCGATGACGCGCGCTGGATCGATGCGTATAGTTGGAGAGATGACCATGCTGGATGACGCTGTCAAAAACCGTCTTCGTAAGACGAGAGAATCGCAGTGAAAAGCGTTCCCACTGTTCTCAGTTTTTGCCAGGCGAATGCAAGGCGGGCCGAAAATTTGAGGTTCTGAGAATATCGAAGTCGGTGAGTATCGTGACCTACGACGGGCACCGAAACTGACCCATGACCTACCTCCTTACCAGTTTTGGCGCATGAAGTCAGAAGTTGATGGATAGGAGTGGTAAAGATAATGTTTTATATGTACGGATGGTGCGGAAGTTTGAATTCTGGAACTTTGGTCACTGGAGGAACATTTCATGGAAGCTGGTCCAAAACCGCTCCTACTCCGATTCAAGTTTTGTGGTCAGAATTAAGCCCTGATTCCAGTTTATTCCAGTTCTTGGTCCTCGAAGGCCGCCCAAAAGACAAGTAAAAGCATGGAAATCTTCGAATTTGAAGTTGGACAAGCCTGAGTACATGGAGCCTTGACAAGTTGAAGGAAGACTCCGAGTCTCGTCTGAAATTTTGAAAATCCTGAGAGGTGAATTTGTGAGAGCAGATATGGATGCAAGGAGTCAAGGACACAAGCAAAAGCTGCCTATGAGAGATGTTCAATTTATCACGTGCTTGATTCATCACATCACGGGTCTCGCGCCTGGACGCGACGCGACTTTGAACACAGGTCCCCATGTTCTCGATATTCCGAAACCATCTCGTGAAACTAGTAAATTAATGAGGGAATAACTGTATTTATTGAGCATTTGTTGATACCAAAAAAATCACTTTGTCACCAAGGATCTGGAGGGGCTGGGGTCGAACGGGCCGTGGGCTCTTGGCAAATATACTACGATGACGAAATTTGAAAATAAACGGTAAATTTAAATTTCTTGGCAACTAACTTCTTCCTCATCTGATAATACTGATATCCCCTGCAGAAAACTGCCTGCAAAATAATGGCAGAAAGTTCCTCATCAGGTCAAGTAGTAGGTTTTACGTTGGAAAAACTCCACCGCGTGTCTTCATCAATTCCCGACTTACCATCTGCGACATCGACCATCCTGGCCGAAATCTACCAAAATCTGACACAAATGGGAAGCCCGAACTCGTTACATGCCTACCGAATGATGTACAACAGCTTGTTTCAATCAATTATCGAAGCAATGATTATCCGCTATATGGAGCGACCTTTTTCCCGGATGGTCTTGGCCCAGTACTGGAGGGTATTCAACTTGATTCAAGACGGGCTGCTCTTTGAGAAAAATTGGGCGATCATATTGTTTTAGACAAGATATGAACCTGTCTATTATTTCATAAAACCTGCTGATGCCTTTTTGACAAACAGCACGAATTTCTAAATATTTAAAGTGGTCACAATCAGCGGGCGCCTATCATCCGACTCTTCCCCGCTCCATAAGTGGCGCGGGAACGCGATGTTGCATCTAATTCACTATTGAATAGCTAGTTTCACCCAACAAGACAACTAACACCATCAACTGACCACTTCTCAACACCGAAATTGAGCCCATATGCTTGGTACAGCGTCGGTGCCTTTCAATTTGTGGCCTATTTATTAGCGTCATGCAATTGGTAACTAGCATCGTTAGACCTCTTCTACGGTTTTATTTCAGTCATGAAATTCGGCGCGGCTCTCTTCATTGCCCTCATTCCAGTTCTTGGGCTCGCTAGTCCCGTTGGGACAGCCAACGATGCGTCTATTGATCTTGCAGCCCGGACTTTGGGGGCTACAGGCAACTACAAAGTCTCAGGCCTTGGTGCACGGAAAAAGCAGCTCATCGCCTGTGGCGCGACGGTCCTTGACTTGGCGATTGCAATGCTCGAGTATGTTTTTCTTTATTGAAGAGTAGAGACGAGGCTTGACTGATATTTTGAATTTAGGACTGAGCGCATGTCTACGGATTATAATTACGGCGACGGCAAGACATTCGACTCTGCTAACTTCGTAAGTCACAGTGGAAAGAAATGACGACGTTAATCTGATCTGAAGCCGCGATTAGGGAGTCTTCAAACAGAACTGGGGGATGCTCCGCTCAAGCACGAGTCGTTACAGGGGAAAGACCGCGTAAGATAATATTTCTGATTAGGTCTGCCAGAGACTCATCTCCTCTTGAAACCAGTAATGATTACAACACCGGCGCGGAACTGAACAGCAACCTTTGCCTTGACATTTCCCTTCGCCATGAATCAATGAACTACTACGGAGAAGGTACCTGGTTTGCTGGCCATCGCAATGGCGCCAGGTATGTCACATTCAGTGTATCGAAGCACCCTACATTTAAGGATGATGCGTTCTATCCAGCGGTCTCTCCAACCCTAATACGCAGGATATTCAGAACTACAAGGACGCCGTCTATGCAAGTATCCTCATCCAATTTCAGAACGGATAACTGACCTAACAATTAATTAGTGGATTCGCAACCAGCTCCAGTACACCAATAACGGCGCCGATATGACTGTAAGTAATACCTAAACCACCATATTTCGATGCGAGTGATGAACCAACTTTCCAGTCCGACGTCCGCTACTGGGTCAATGTGAGTATTCCTGGTCCTGGCCTGCTTCTCTGAGAGTATCATATTGCTAATCATGGTACATCATCCAGGTTCCTGCTATTTGAGAAGGAATAGCCATGCTGGGAAGATAATTCAAATTCGAAGGACAAAGGTAAAACGAATGACAAAAGTTAGTTAGGGAAACCTATCAATTAAAAATAGCAAAGCTACGTGATGTTGTACTGTATACAAAATATCAGGCCAAGGTTTGAATCGTGAACATGTCGTTACTCAATGAGACAGTATATCAAAACAAAAATTATGCGGGTTCTGCAGTCGTCACTTCGTTCTTCTCGACACTACCCCGCAGTTTTTCTTGTTCTACCTCGGTTGTGGATCCACGGGACGTCAGACGTTGGCGAAGTCGGATGGCTCCGAACACGATGAGGAAAATGACGACTTGTCCGACAGCGATACCGACGATATACGCAGCCAGTTTCTTGCCTTGTTTCTTGGGGTCGAGGAAAGAGTAAGCTGGGGTTCACGGGCGGCAAACTTTAGAACGGATAGAAGGTTATAGCGACATCAACGTACTGTAAATTCCTTGGGTCGCGTGAGTGATATACGCCACCCCAAGATAACCACATAAGATGACGATTGTGGCAGGCAGATCCACCCAGGGTATGGGGTCGATGTTAGTCAACGCGATCTCAAAGATGGCGTACACCGAATTTAACGCGTGCTTCGAAATGTTGGACCATGCTAAAGGACTATTTAGATCGCAATTTTGCACAGCGATAGTCGTCACTTACACGAGTATGGGGTGGCGAAGGTCGAAGATGACGAAAGTAGAACCCAGTAAACAATAGTGACAAGAATGGCTGATGAACGAATGAGATAACCAGCTGTGTATGTACGGTTGGTAACTCACGGAAGGTCACTATTGTCGTAAGAAGTAGTCGATGAAGATATTGCAAAAACCGGGGCCAACTTTGGAGAGGGTACTCCTCTTTTCCATTTTTCAAGTTTCGAGCATACGCGAACGTCTGGACGCCTGAGGCGAAGAAGTACGCGCAGATCCCAACGTATGTGAGATTGGTGAAGTAAGAAAAGAAGCTGGAAAGAGTCACCACGAATTAGAGCGATCTTGGGCTTTCAAAAAAAGATCACATACGAATCAATATCATTTGTCTTCGTCGCCTCCCAAACCAGCATAAACACCAGTCCGACGAGCACATAAAACGCAATGAGGAGACGAATCCCCGCAAGCACGACTGGAGAGACCAGATAAGAGGTGACAAGGTTGAACTGGCGGTCAAATGTTGGGCTGGCCATGGTATTGGGCAGAACGAGGAGGGCGTGGAGGTTGAGGGGGGGCAACGACCATTAGGTCCGACCTTCACTGCTGGCCACTTTATACCTATCGAACCTGTTGAGGCAACTGGTCAACGGACGTGCCTGAAAATTTCAGGACTCGTGGGATCCCGATTTGGAACCTGGAAGCTTATGTCCGTAACGAGGTGGACGTTGAGAACGTTGGGTACTGAGTAGCAGTCAATCTGGAAATTTTTCCAATATCAGCGTTACCAGATTATCAACTGAACGCCCCGAGTTGTGTGTAGAAATCGGTTATGTTCTGCTTTTTCTTCGACATTCAATTTTCGCACTTCGGCTTGACCGGTTGACCAGTTCTTGTATTGAGTCTGTTACAATGTCAACCTGCCGAGCTCATTAGAAGCATTTCACGTGGATCCCGTACCCTCAGTACACAACCTGTGTACTTGGACGAAGTTGTCGTAGAGATCGTCAAATGAGTTGCCAACTTACCACAAGGTTCACAACTGTCCCGGCGCCTGTTCGCAACAGAGGCGACGTGTTCTATAATTAGAATTCGCTTGACCTCCACTCCGAATGATGATAGCATACTGGTGTCAGAGGCAGAAAACCCAGCTGATAGCTTACACGGTGGAGAACTAGGAGGGAAATAGAAATTTAATAGTGAAAGCTGTGAATTTGGCCTGGACTGTCGGTTGTGTCGGGTGATTCGGCGTTGACGGTGGTACCGGCAGATTGCCTTGAAATGACGATTCAATGGGTCTTAGCTCAGGCAGTCCTTATGAGCTCAAGCCTCATTGTGCATAAATTAACGGGGGTTCGGGTCCGGCGCCCATGCCGTGAATACAAGGCGGAAGGCTGCGGAAGGCTCAGCACGGTCGTACCGAGCTGGAAATACAAACGCAAAAAGGTTTGTGGAGTCCACCGCGACAAATTGGCCGCTTTAAAAAATCTCCAAGTTCCAATATACCCGGGGGAGCTGGCGGATGGTGGAGGCTAAAGGTTTTTTTCTTCCGATTTTATTAAGTATTCATAAAGCAGGAGTTACTCAAGGTCCCTACCCAGCAAAGCCTAGACGACAGCCTAGTTTCCAAGAAGTTATGAATTATGTATTGACATTTTTTACACCACAGTTAAAAATTTGAAAGACGCTATCAAAAAAAGGTTTTCGCAGTCATGAAAAAACAAATTTATCTGCCAAATCTGCCTGTGTATTTATTTACCCTAATCGCGAATCCAACGGTAGATTTTGTTGGTGGGACTGACTCCCCAAACTACGCCATCCGCTCCGGCACCAATGTCGATTAGACCACCCACAATCTCGACCCAAGGGTTACTATCGTCGGTCGTGTACATGTAAACTTTGGTTGAGCTGCTAACCCCCCACACGTTGGTGTTCACTCCGGCCGAAATTGCGGTCAGGCCACCAGGGACTTTGAGCCAGTGGTTAGGATCGCCATCGTCTCCAGTATACTAGTAGCGAAATACTTCGCCGCTCGGGCTGACTAGCGCTGACTCCCCAAACGGTGCCATCGGCACCCGCCCCAATGTCGGCTAATGTTCCTGGAATACCGCGCCAGGGGTTGGTGTCGTCGCCGGTGTAACGGAAGATACTACCATCAGGATTGAGTCCCCAGACGTTGGTGCGTGAACCAGCTGAGATTCGTTTGAAAGTGCCAGGAATCAATGTCCAGTGAGTGGGACCGTTGTTGTAACGAAAGATCTGTCCGCTGGGGCTGACGCCCCAAACAGTTCCATCGGCAGCGGCGCCAATGTCGGTAAGGCCTCCAGGAATTTGAACCCAGGGGTTGGTGTCATCGCCTGTGTAGCGGAAAATATTGGCAGCAGCGTTGACTCCCCATACATTGGTGACCGATCCAGCTGAGATTCGCATGAAGCTACCAGGAACTTGTTTCCAGCGGCCAGCCTGTCATTGCGAGTGATAATGAGCTATAAACGTGAGGTCCTTAGCACGTTGAACAAGCAGAGGTATGGAGCAATTTACCTGATAATAGAAACTAAGAAGGCGTCAGTATGCTGGGTTTCGAGCTGAAAGGTTTGAAGTGAAGATGTTTCCTAGGGATGGAGGAGATGGGTCTGCATGCACTGATTTTATAGTGCGAGGCCATCATAGATTCGCCTCGCCATTCTATTGTACTTTGAGTTGAAGACGGCGACACGATCATCGGGGTCGCCTGACTATAGTTTTCACTGGGCGCGAAGTTGAAGAACAAAATTTCGACATTTCAAGGTACATTCCTGACGCGCCGGCGAGAAACTTTGGTTAGTATCGTTGCGAAGTAATGAGATCTACTTACTCTTGCGGGATATTCAAAGGAATTTCTCTTGCACGAGATTGGTCCGACTTGGACAATTAAATCACCACTGAGTCATCGGTTGCGCCCATCCTTCCAATGCGAAGCGAGTTCTCCGATGAAAGTGGTCTTTTAAATTGAAATAGGCAAGACTACTCATTTCAGATGCAAGGGTTCACGACCTTTGGCGATTGCGTTGTGGGACCGTTCACGATTTTCCTGACTTCAAAATTACCGCGTTCGCCGGAAGGCGCATCTCTATCCAGTTGTGGCGGTTGGATGTTTGAATATAGTGAGTCACCCTTGAAAGCAAGACTATGCCGTGAAAATCGGATACTAGATGACTGGAACGCACAGGAAATCCAGTGGTTCCAATCGAAAATTACAGTGGAAAATACGAATATAATTCTCCATTGCAGTTCCTGTGCCTCGATATTCGCATTTTTGCAAGCCAAGTTTGACATAAGTATATGGTTAGGGCCTCTCCCTGAGACGAATATAGACAGGCAAGCTTTCCTTACCAAGATGAACGACTCACTGTTAAATTTATTATTTTATCAAGACAGTAATTTGAGTCGTAACGAAAAAACATACCCCACCGGCTAAGGCTGCACCAATACTTCCAATATACATGCAGCCCCAGTCACAGAGCTCAAGACGAAGGTTTAGTTAGCTTGCGCAGGCGTCCAAGAGAAACTGGGCATCGCCAAAAATTTGGGCCGAGAAAGCGAAATGACCGCCAGATGTTTTCTTATCTTCTCGTGTGACAGAACTGCGAAGCCTAGCAGCCTTCGAAACAACCCTATCAATATTGAATATTAAATCACAATCACCGGGGTCAAGCTTTATCCGAGAGGCATATTGGATTGGATTCTTCCAGCCAAGCACAAGCCTTTACTTGTCCTCGTTAATATGTGCCTTGCCTAGAAAAAGACGAACCTCCATTTCAGCAAACATGGCTTAGAAGGCGTGGTCTGGGTTCTTTACTAAGTAAATGCCCAGAAATGTTCCAAGAAACGGTACTCCATCTTGGAGAAAGAAGTCCTGAGGCCATTCAGTGAACTAAGTAAAGAGCAACGTAGTTGATCGGAGGTGTCGACTATTTTGCATTAGAGAACATTAATTATTGTTAGAGTGGGGTGCAGGCCCGAATGCGCAGGGTATGTCTATGCATCTACCGAGGCCAAAGTGATTAGTGATTAGTGGGTTATAAATTCTACGACTGAACAAAAGGTCTAAGCCTTCAACGCTTCTATGCTCTATAAATCCTGGAAAAGAACTAAATCAATCAACATAGCTTACGGTAGCAAAACACAACCAGAATTACGCACCTCTACTATTAAACACCGCCGTGCCAACGCCTACTTCGCCTTGACCTTGGCCGGCCTGCCCCTCTGGGCAGCGGTCAAATCCTTCTTCCGAAGCCGTATGCTAGTAGGCGTAACCTCCACAAGCTCGTCGTCGCCCATGTACGCCATCGCCTCCTCCAGACCCATGACCCTCGGGCTCGCGAGCACGATTTTCTCGTCAGCACCTGCGGCGCGGATGTTCGTGAGCTGCTTCTTGATGCATGGGTTCAAGTAGAGTTCTGATGCTTTGGAGGATTCGCCGATCACCATGCCGGGGTATACTGCGTAGAAAGCATGAGGAAAGGAAGGAGGTTAGGAGGTTAGGGACAAAATGAGCGTACCTTGTGTTTGTGGGTGGATAAACAGCGTTCCGCGCGCTTGCAGAGGTACCATTGAATATCCTGATGACTCGCCGGATGTCATGGATATCAAAGCGCCATTTCGGCCAGTGTCGATGGCGCCCTTGAACGATTCGTACCCTTTGAAGATATGGTTGATAGTACTGCGATAGAGGAAGAAAGTTAGGTCAGTTCATGAGAAACGAAAAAAAGAGAGCAGGAAGAAAAAGACCCACCCTTGCCCATGTGTATCGTTCCCAAACTCTCCAGCCATATAGCCAATAAGACCTCTCGCAGGAACATCCATAACAATTTTCACCCATCCTTCTTCCGGATCACCCGCCTCGTAGCTCTTCATCTCGCCCTTCCTCATCGTCAGCTTCTGAACCACACCGCCTGCATACTCCTCCCTGACCACGACCGTGCACTCCTCGATTGGCTCTAGGAACGCGCCTTTCCGTTCCGGATCAGGAATCATCACTGCCTTAGGAGGTCCGACTGACAGCTCGAAGCCCTCACGGCGGAGGGTCTCGAGGAGGACACCGAGGTGCAGGACGCCGCGCCCGCGGAGCTCCAGCGACTCTGAGGTCGGTCCTGGGAGAACTGTGAGCGCGACGTTGGTTTCAGCTTCTTTGTAGATCCGGTCGCGGATAACCTGGGAGGTCAGCTTGGTGCCTTCGCGTCCGGCCAGAGGCGAGTCGTTGGCGTGTACGTGGATAGAAATTGTTGGTGGGTCAATCGGCGTTGTCTAGAGAAAACATTTCAGGTTCTGACAGAAATGAAAAAAAAAGACAAACACACCGGAAGAGCTTGAGGACCCTCAGGACCCCATCCATCAGGGTGCACAAGCGTCACATTGACACCGCCACCTCCGCCAGAGCCGTTGTTGGCACACTTGATGCCAGCGATGCTCACGATCTCGCCGGCACCTGCAATGTCCTTCTCCACCCTCTCCAGTCCTCGCCTGCCGAAAATTTTCTTGACCTTGCCCTCTCCGACCTTTTCGCCATCTGCATTCAGAGCTGTCAGGGTGTCACCAATTCGCAGAACACCAGACTGGATACGGCCAAGGTAAAGCATGCCAACATATGGGTCTGCCTCGATCTGGACCGTCAGCATCGAAAAAGGACCGGAACGCGACAGATGGACGGGTGGTGGGACGTGCGACATGATGAGATCGAAAAGAGGTGTCATGGTCTTTGAGCTTGCGGTTAATGACGGGTTGAGAGATTCTGACGCGGCGAGTAACTGGGGAGGCGACTCTTGAGCCCACCCTTGCTTGGCTGAGGCATAAAGAAGGGGGTAGTCCGCTTGCTCGTCGGAGGCGCCTAGGGTTGCGAACAAGTCAAAAAGATCGCTCTCGACTTGTTGAGGTCTGGATGTCGGACGGTCCGCCTTGTTCAACACGACGAGTGGTCTGTAAATTTTTTAAAAATACCCTTGATAATCTGTTACAACATGTAAAACGCACCTTAGACCTCGACTTAAGGCCTTGGACAGGACGAATCGTGTCTGTGTCATTGGGCCTTCTGTCGCGTCGACTACAAGAGCAACGCCATCTACCATGCTCATGATGCGCTCCACTTCACCTCCAAAGTCGGCATGTCCAGGTGTATCGACAATGTTGATGAGGTTGCCATTATACGCGACACTCGTGCACTTGGAGAGGATGGTGATTCCCCGCTCACGCTCGAGGTCGTTCGAGTCCATGAGACGTGTGATGAAACCGTCCTCTATCTGGCTGTCGGCGGTCATACTGCTGGCTGCTGATGCAGACGCGCCAGTACTTGAAGTAGGCGTATACATAAGTTGTTCTGTCAGTGACAGCTGTTTTATGGTCCCAGATTGGCGTAGGAGCTGGTCAACGAGCGTGGTTTTGCCATGGTCAACTACGAAACGAAAACCCAAAGTCAGTGAGTATATTCTCGGTCACATATGATCAACCAAGACAAAGGTTATTGACCAAAAGTTCAAGCCACCCACCATGGGCGATAATAGCAATGTTGCGTATCCTTTCAGTTGGGGCGAGCCCTTCGCTGTCGAGGTGGTTGTCTAGAACTTCGGCCTGCGACCTCTTCCAGGTTAAGGAGAATCGACGTGAGTGTTCACGGTGCCATTTGGATATCAAACTAGCTTTTGTGGTCCTCCGTGCAGTGGTACGAAAGGAGGGTAGGAGCATCCTCTTGGTGCGGGACAGAGGGACAAATTTTTGGCAGGTGGCAGTGCCCGAATTACAGCCGCTCGCCGGATTCGGATCACTGGTACCGGTGACCAGAGCTGGAGAGAGGGAGTGCACAGACGAGAATAGTATTACTGTAACTTTTTCTCGACAGGTTTGGCATGGAGCCGTGTCCGAGATTTCCAATTTGAAGTGAGGTTAGAACTCGATTTTCTGAGACAAAGAACGCTCGAAAAAGCTAGCAAAATAAGAGTACTCTGGATCAGTAAAAAGCAAAATAAGTGACATACTTAAGTAAAGCCTACCAGTCATTCTGTTATAAGGCCAAAGAAAGCCCGAGTATAATCCCAGATACACTTCCTAAATTAAAAGGAGCTACAAAAAGCTCAAAACTTCCACTTGACACACGATGAGTCATAGATCAACGAAAGACAACTACTTGAAAAAAAAAATTCAGGCTGACATGTTGACCAGGCAAATGTGAGACGACCTTGTTGGGTCATGTCTTATACGAGGGGAAGACTCGTTACAATTCAACCAGAAGATTTAGAAAAATGTGACAGCCGAGAACTCAAAAGCATACCTGATCTCAGAAACACTTCAGATTCAAGGTGTCGCAGGTGAATTTCTGAACATATGCACCGCTTGTGCAAGATAAAAGGGCGTTACCCAACCGGTTCAATGGGTGTATATATATGCGCAAAAATGATGAATTACAGACAAGAAATAGATGAGGAGTACTTACAAGGTATCACGCATCAATTGGCAGGAGTGTTGAAGCTGTAAGTTCAATATATGCGTCAAAATGTCATCATAAACCCTCGAAAACCGGCAGAATAGGTAGAAAATAAATGCGCGGACTGGCCGCGTTGGATTAAAGACTGAGCTCCAGAATCCAGACGATGAAGACGGTAGACCATGAGCGCAGGATCGGAGAGACACTTTGAGTACCGTAGATTTTCCAGCATTAGATAGGGCCATTTACGATTGCTCTTGAAAAGGCCCGCAGCTGAAGACTAGCTGTTGTGATGGAAAGAGAAAGAGCTTACTTCCACTGAAGAAGAGTTCGGAGAATGAATAAATTCTAAGTCCGCATGCACCTACAGGAGGCCAGGCTGCTTAAATTATTATGTATTGCACGAAATTACGCTATAATGTTGAAATTAAGCGAGCGGGGGACAAAAGGGATTGCGGGTAATCTCGTGGCAAACGAGTGAAGTATTTACAAGATTGTAGCGACTCTATATACGTAGCTACAAATTAAGTTGCCGGTGGAATATTTACTAGGGAGCTTTATAATCGAGCGGTCCTCTGGCCCGAGCAGCCCGAGCCCTCGATTAGATTAGATAGATAGATCCATCAGCGGCTGTGCACGGTTGTGTGCCACCGCGGTTCGTAGTTGAAGAATCAAGACACACCTTGCCCGCATCGCTATACTGCGCGGCTGCTCGACGAGCTTTCCGAGCCTTGCTAGACCCGAGCTGCTAGGGTAGGTCTGATTGGCCTGTCCCAGCGGGAGGAATGAAGCGCGGGGAGGTACCGTCGACGTGACGTTCAGTAAGCCAAGCGAGCCGTAATACGCGCCGTAATAAATTCCAACATATAAAACTAGTCAAACACGTCCCTCGATATCTGTTTGTTGGCGCCGAATTTCTCGGTCTTTTAAATCTACTGTAGTAAATCTACCAATCCTTCAATTCTGCCCACTCGGGCAGGTCAAAGTAGGTCGGAAGTTTCTCCCACATGTGCCTACGGCCCGATTCGAAGGTTTGTATTATTTTCTTTTCGCAAGAATCGCAACCAAGTTCAAGGAAGAACTTTTTTGCTGGAAAAAAGGCAAGGCGGGCATGGGGACCAAAGACGTCAGAAGCGATTTTATTTGGTCCATGTTCCTTACACGAGTCGCTGACTCGCAAAGATGCCCTTGGTGTTGTTGAGCCCCACCCAAGCTCATACGACCAAATCGCTCTCGATAATCTCTCTTGACCAAGCACCAACTTTTCAATTGAGTCAGGCGGAAGGTGCGCAGAAGTTCCATCAGCGCGTAGCGTGCCACGGAATATTTCTTCCTTCTCGTTTCGAATTTTAAACCTCAACCAATGGAAACACAACTCGACAGACTCACCAGAGACAAGCTCAGAACACAGACATAGTATGCCACTGGAAGGAGGGATTGGATTCCCATCTCCAGGAGTAGGTTGACGAGGTCAATTTCATGACCTTCCGCGGCAGTTATTGTTCCTCTTCGGAACGCTTTCTCCCAGAGATCGAGACTGTTTGGTAGGGTGAGCCTTATGCGACCCAAGGCTTCGTCCATTATATGGTTGAACTCGTATTTTCTTCCGAGACGAAACATAGACAACAGTTGGGGTATTGCGAGATCTTCACTGGAATTATATACCCTAGGTAATTATCAAGCGAACGTGAGTTAAGTATATTGCGAAGAAGAACGGGATAAGCTCACGCATTATTATTAAACATGATGTCTAAGATGTCTTCCCATTCCTTGGGGGGGTCGGTGAGATGGATGACTGGGCAACCCTCCGCCGAAGCGTCTTCATTTGGCTGCGAAAGTTCGAACATGTCGCGGAAAATTTTGGAATGACGAGCGATAATACCACGATAAACACGAAATTGAACGTTTTGTGCTTGTAAAATGACATTCCCATCTTCCAGCCAAAACTCCGGACTTCTCACTGGTTGTCCGTCTTCTTGACAAGTCCCAGACGAGTCATAGGATTCTGTCCGCCTTCGCTTTGGTGTGGAAGATGGGTTGGAATGAGACATTGTAACTAAATTGCAAGACATGGGCGGCTCCTTAAAGTGGCTTCGGACGACCTCCGGGCGCTTATCCAAAACCAGCAGTAAACACCGTCCGACTTCTAATTTTAAATCTTTGTGGCTTACAAATTTATGTAACGCCCCTTGGTTTGAATTGTTGGGTCAACGACAACAATATAAATAGAAGTGTCCCAAAACCTGCGAGCGTTGCAAAAACTTGAAGCCGTGGTCAAATGACTAGAATGACGCATCACGAATTCCAAAAGCCTATTAGTTGATCTGCATTCGTTCTGATGACTAACTTACAGTCAGCCTTTACCAAGGAAATATATTCTGGAAACAAATGGATGTGACTGAGATGAGAGGAAGGGTTTGGGAGAAATACAAAAAGCCAAAGAATATCGGCATGGATTGGGTCACGAGATCTAGATATGCCGTGTCAAATATCGCTAAATCGATCAGGTTATACAATTCCTTCATGTTATCAGCATCTCTATTCGAGCGTACATACCCAACCCGACCTCGATCCAATGACTTTACCTGTGGCATCACAGCCTTCCTCGATTGTAGCCGATTTACCTCTTGAACTGCTTTACGAAATATTTGAGCACGTTTGTGCGCCGCCCCCATCTTTGGCAGCCCTTCCAAGGGTGGGAGGTCATCATTTGGGACCCCTTTGGATCGGAAGAATCTGCAAACGTTGGAGAGAAATCGCTTCGGTGCTTCCTTTCCTATGGACATATTTACACCTAGTCCCATCGAGCGACAATTACGAGGCTCAAGCCCAAGTACTCGAGGAATATTTAGGCCGATCAAAAGACCTCCCATTGACCATCGTTTTCACGATGAGGACAACGGACGCCAACGAATATTGGAACAGTAAATCCCTTCCTTTATATGAATTGATTGCTCAGGAATGTCATCGATGGGAGGTGATCGATATTTTCATTCCACATACATGCGTTCCATATATGAACGCAACATGCCTCTACCTCCCTCTCCTCCGCTCAGCGTCCGTCGAGGCGCTAAGGGATGAGTTTCCACTCCATTTCCTCCAGAATGCGCCAAAGTTAACCGATTTGACCCTCGCTACCTTCCGACTTCCCGACCTGGTTACACCATTTCGCTATCTTACCCACTTTAGCGCCTTTGAACTTCACAGCAGCGATGTCCTGCAAGTCCTCAAACTCACCCCTAATCTTCGATCATGTTTTCTTCAGTACTTGCAGCATTCCAGGCATGGCGGATCTGCTGATCCTGTGTATGTTAAACTAGAACATTTGGAGTCCATCACGATTCTTGATTCCTACTCCTCTTTTGCGCCTGCCGGCATATTCAACTTCATCACAGCTGTGCCTACTCTGCAGGAATTCAAATGCACTGCAAAACCGAAAGGACTTTTGCCTTTAAACCTCCTTGCAGATTTCATGAATCGGGCCAAATGCCCACTTGAAAATCTTGAGCTTAAAACAAAGAGACTTGATATGTTGGACTTGGAAGGTCTTCTTGAATATCTCCTACGGCGTACCACGACCCTCTCAAATCTGGTGTTTCACTACGATGGAACCACCAGGATCGATAAATTCGTGAAAGTCATTTCTGAACTTCTTGATCCGCTCTTGCCACCAGTCCCTTCATCGAACAGAGCCGCCTTGCTCGCAAGAGTGCCAATATACGGTAACAACCCAATCCTTTTACCCAATTTACTGAACCTCGAGCTTCAATGTCAAGAAATCGATTCATTTCTCCCAATTCTGTCCATGCTCAAGAGTCGTTGGGAGTTTGGAACTCCCCTCATTTTTGACCCTTCGTCTCCTGAGTCACCAAATTCCGGTAAACAGTTTACAAGGATCATGTCTGCCCGCCTTCCGGAATGGTGTCGTCGAGAAGCTGTGGTTGAACTTGCTGATCAAATAAAGGACGGGTTCGTGATAGATTTTATCTAGCCCTATCGCAGTCAAACTTTTGGAACCAGCCGAAGATTCTGAATGAGAGATACATAGACACAGTAAATAAATCTAGAATCCAAAAAATAAGACAACCGATTTTGTTATCAAGTGGTTGGACTCAAAATACAATAGAATATTTGCTGTTCGGTTTTGAATCTGAAAGAGCCAGTCGGGAGAAAGAGACGCCATCGTAATTCAATTAGTCAATATAATAAGTTAGCCTATATACAGGGAAAAGGTATGTGAAATGAAATTCGTTACTGAAGTATATAAAGATCGACGGTATTTTCAAAGGAGGGGATAAAACGCGATAGCAGGATGTTACTTTCCTTTCCTAGGCTTCACAACCACATGAGAGACACTGCTTCCGTCATCCGCGTCGTATTTCGGAGGCGGCTCGTGGACATCGACCGGACTGCCCATAGGACTTCCACTACGCGCAAGGATTTCGACCTGCTGTATTTGCGCCTTTATCGTATTCAGCTGGTCGATGAGGCTCAGCTGGCTAACGGCAGAGGCGGGCGTCGTGGAACCAGACGTCGATGGATAAGGCGATAAAGTGGGTGGCTTTGGTGGCTTCAACTTCTCTTCCTCCGGTTCTGACCTGGTAGTCTCCAAGAAGGGGGTGATTGGAGTGGGCTCTGGGTCCGCATCTGCGAGAAGGCGGAAGCTTGCCCCAGACCCGTACGGTTTGGCGGTTCCGCTACTAGTATTTTCGACATCTCTCCGGTCTCGTGCCCTCCTCTTGCAGAGCAGCACGCAGACGACTATGAATGCGACGGAAAGAGCCCCGACAACCCCACCGACGATAGCAGGGATCGCGCGGGAAGGCAGAGCCCGAGACGACTGGGAGTCGGGTGTAGAGGGGTCGGTTATTTCGGGAAGTACGCCTCCGGGTGTTGATGGTGATAAGCTCGAGTGACTGGACGACCGCGAATAACTTGTATCGTCGGTGTAGTAGTTGTATCGGGAATATGTGCTTTGGCGAGAGAACGAGGTCGAAGAGGTCGAAGAAAAATGCCTGGATGTCGGCGTTGGAAAACCGTAGTCGTCATCCGTGAAGAAACGGCTGCTGCTCGTCGTGGATGTGCGTGATCTGGTCGTTGAAGTTGACGAAAAAGTCGAAAAAGTACTCGACGAAGATCTGGTTTCCAGTTAGCCATGTCAAAGAAAACTGAGTAAACAACGAGATACACATACGTCGAATCAAAGTCCTGCCTCCTCGCATACGAAGGCGATCTCGCTTGAGACACGTCTCTTTTGGATCCGCGGTGGAGCTCGCCAACGCTCAATGCCTGAGCATGCGCAACGAATAAGAAGACGAAGAAGAAATTAACGAATGAAGTCGAAAGACGCGTTTGGGGCATCTGTTGAGTTTCCTGGAAGGATTTGGGGTAAAACAAGAAAACCGACGGCGAGGAAAGCCCTTGTATGCTTACGACGCCCTGCGTAGACCAGCAAACGGTGAAAAACGTGAGGGGAAGAAAGAGAAAGAGTTGACCTTGCTAGTTCCGGCGCCCGCCTGGGCATACTCGTGAATTTAAAATTCGGACGTTGTTGACTCCGTTCGAAGAGCGTGGTCGAGTCTCGGTAAGACCTTGCGAGGTAGCAACGACTCACTGCAACGGCCGGGTGCGACGGTCTCCGTTTCCCTTTCGTTGCTTCCCCGTGGCGAGTGGTCGTCAATGTATCCGAGGTAGACATTTTCCCGAAGGGGATGAACAATAAGTACCTTCTCCATTTCGCTTTTGCAAGGACCGACCAGAGCTGGACTGAACTGAGGTTATAAGGACTCTCTGGGCTCTTCCATGATGCACCTCCTCCAGGACCCCTGACATATCACCAAGATGTCGGATCCCAGAACGGACAGGTTTGACCATAGACCGGAAGAAAAATGGACACTTTTTGGGTTTCCTGGTTGGTGGTGAGGCCAGATGAAATCAGGACGTGACAAACGAGGACATACGGCTGGACAGAAACTCGTAATTTTGGGCATTGTGGGATCCGACATTTTTGTGGTACGTTAAGGTTCCTCCTCCTCCTCCTCCTCCTTCTCAAGCACGGCCACAGCCACTTACACTCCCATCGACGAAGACAGTAAGTTACAAACAACCCACATTTGACTTACATATTGGTAAAGCGCCATAAAGTGCCACTTGAGAGGTTTCTATTAGAATATAGAGAAATATATATCTCAACTTTCGAGAAGAATGAAGACGCTCGAGGACATTGGCGGGATCCCATCCCGTTGTCGTGGTGAAAGGAAAGCAGCCGACCTGCATAGCCACATATTACCAGATCTAATCTAATCTGCTCCCGTCGATGACGCGGACGATCAGGGAAGTTATCATTATTGCCTGAAGTTCTTCCACGGTTCATCGCGCTCCCTCAGGCTCCCTCTTTCCAAGTTGCGAATGGTTTTCTCTTGGTTCTTTATATTGAAGTCCCCTTCACCTGCAAAAAAATTGAAGCAGCGAAGCATTATCGTGGCATTTGCACATGGTTTTGTGTCAGCAGTCAACCTCGGAAAAATTCTGGCCGATGGACTTGGGCAGCAGATGCCAAAGACCGCTTCGATCACCGGATTATAGTCCAGACTATCTGCAGCGAATTGTGCGGGATTTTGGTAAATAAAGCTCACTGTCAGCCCATCCGCCTTTCCATGTACTTAAGGCGCAGAAGTTAGAGCTTATGGCGATCCTTCTTCCCCGCTGTCTTTGTGCTCGTTGACTCCGACGAGGTTGAGGTGAACACCACTCTGAAAACCATTAATCGACCGATGAAACTCCCCGGAACACTCTTTTTCTCCTGGTTTGGCCTCGCTCTGTCGTCGTCGGTTGGCGCCACGTATCTTTTGAAAGAGGATATCGTCGGCCCACTTTTCTACACCCACTTTGACTGGCAAGCGATAGACGACCCCACACATGGACGTGTGTAAGTTTGATGTCATTTTGTTTTCTTGAGTTCTTTTCGATGACGGACCGCCTGTAGCACCTACGTCGATCAACGTACATCCATCACGCAGAACCTGACACATGCCACCTTCAATTCCTTCATTCTCCGAACAGATTCCAAGACTGTGCTCTCCGCTGACGGTCCGGGAAGAAATTCCGTTCGTATCCGAAGCAAGAACACTTACACGACCCACGTCGCTGTGTACGACTCAGTCGGCTAATCTTTCAAATATTTTTAATAACGGAGGTCCTCGAAATAGTTTCGATGTGCGCCATATGCCCCAAGGCTGCGGGTGAGTATCGTCGTTGAAGGGCGGTGGAACGATTAACTCCCTTTTTCTAGCACCTGGCCAGCGATCTGGGAGACGAAGGAATTAAATTGGCCTGATGGGGTACGTTCTAAAAGTTGAAATTGGCTCGCGTCGTGCTCATCAATTACTAACGTAGGGCGAGGTCGACATAGTCGAAGGAGTAAACGACCAGCAACCCAACAGCGTCACTCTCCACACCACTGAAGGTAAGCTCGTGTTTCACCGAAGGTATTCTTTCTCTGACCGTAATTTTAGGATGTACAATGCCTGCTACTCGTCTACAAACCGGGTCAGCTCCATCTCGTATTCTTCTTCGATTTGATATATATTGACTTCCCCGACCAGGACGAGTACACAACTCGACTGTAACTGGCTCGTCAACTTTAACACAGGTTGCGGCGTCAAAATGCCAGGATCGCTGAGTTATGGGCCAAATTTCAACGAAAACGGAGGGGGATGGTAATTCATACTTGCTTGGTTAATTCTCTCTGATATCTATTCGTGAATACAGGTTCGCGATGGAGCGCACACCCGACCATATCAGCGTTTGGTTCTGGGCCAGGAACGACCATACTGTTCCGCTGGAGGTGAGAATAGGCGGCCTCCTGGTTAATCCGAAAAATTGGGTAAGCTTTCTTTAGAACGCCTCACATCTCTTCCTTCAAAATTTTCATTCTTTATGTTTTCGTAGGGCGTTCCAACGGCTTTCTTCCCTAATACAAGTTGTGTCTTAAACAACTTCTTCGCGGAAAACAACCTCATCATAAACCTGACTCTTTGTACGCTCCTTTCCAGTTGGTATTCCACTTGCCCACTAATTCGTGAAATGTAGGCGGCGATTGGGCAGGCAATCCCGACGTCTACGCCTCATCGGGCTGCCCTTCTACCTGCGTCGGTGTGTTAACTATTGTTCTTGGTTCTGAAATTGTTTGTGACGTGTTTACCTATTTAGACCACGTAAATAACAATCCGGAGGCATTTTCTGAGGCATATTTCGACTTCGCTGCTGTGCGCATTTACCATTGACGAACAGCGTCATTTTGAGCTGGATCAGAGTCAGTCCCTGATCCTTTTGGTTATCAGTTATTATTGTTTTTGTATTGGGTACGAATGTATTAGGAATAAAGGTATTTTCGTCGCGTTCTTAGAGTCGTACTCTCCGACTATATCCTTCCAATCTCAATGGTGTTGTTCATGAGATTTATATCAGGCTCCATTAAGCGAACGGCCGTTAATCCCGATCGAATCAAATAAGGTAAGGCACTCGCCAATTTTGGGTATGATATGACGTTGTCTCGTATTGCACAGGGAGATGGAATGGACAGCGGGTAAAGATGAAAAATGCGCCTAGAATCAGTCAAAAGTCAGATCAGAATCCCGACTAAAAACGAACTGGCACACCCGCCAGATGATGAGCCGAAGCCGTTTACCCTTCTCAAAATAATTGACATCAAAAGAGCCGAGTCCGCCGACCTGCTGCTTCATATTTTTACGCCTATACATAATAACATTTCTCTATTATCGAACTGAGAATCATTCATACACCCTGACCAAATGCCAGTCGCCGTGGTAACATGACTCTCGTGGTCGCCCAAAATAGTCTATCAGCTGCATCGGGTACACATCGGGATATCGAGAAGAAATACAAAGTGCCGCTTTTATTACTTATCTATTGATCATGAGATGGACTTGCACAAGCAATGACGGAGCTCGGGAGAGAGCATGTGCGTATTCCATTCGTACTGCAGTCTGTGTGCGGCTTCGTCGCAGTCACGTTGGGTCTTGGGCTCCAAACACGCTCCAAGAGATAAATTTACAGCCTTGCTGAAATAGCAAAGGAAGAAACTACAAGCCTGTTCTGGAAATAAAATCTTCACTTTGAGCACGTGGTATATGGCATATAATCGGTTCACGGGTGAGCTTATAGACGTTATCTTGCCCCAAATCAGGTCTTCTACCAACTTGTAAAATTTTCTGGCTCTCTCTCAGTACTGTTTTGGATTCAACAGTTGGTTGATACAGTCAGAAGGCCGTGCACGCGACCATCACACGGGTTAGAATTTATCGGATTACAAACGCACGGTAAAGGCGAAAAAGCAAAGCCGCCTACGGATTCCTAAATAACGGTCACCTCCCGTATCAGCTGGAATTGTTCTCGTTGCGACCAGCAGAGATAATTTCGAGGCTTTCAAAATTACAAGCAATTTTCCAAAAAATCATGACATCAACAGTTTCGCATAGCAGTCTTCCTTGGTCGCACGGGCGCTTTTTATACACTTGTTTTTTATATACCTATTTTATGCTGTGGCGGCATGAAACTATCTGCCTCGGAAAATTATCTCCTTGATTACATCCCAAGTTGCGCGCTGTTCAGCTGATTATATCGTAAAGAATCACCTCTTCTCTTTCTCTTGAAGTATTCAGGATGTCCATCCTCAAAGGATAAGAATATCGCACCGAAAAGTATTAAAAGCTGCTATGAACCATTTACAGTTCCTCATCCCCCCAGAGAACCAAGGATGGCAGTCCTAGCCCTCGCCACTGTCTGGTTGCTTACTTTAATCACCCCTGCTTTATCTGCAACCTACTCTCTGACCGACAACATCGTAGGTTCGGGGTTCTACAATTCCTTCACCTGGGAAACAGGCGCAGACCCTACGAACGGGCGAGTGTAAGTACCAAGGTCTCCTCGGCATCGTCTTTTGTGGAATACTTACGAGATTCTCTTCCAGGACTTATGTCGATCAAAGCACGTCGAAAAGCCAGAATCTGACATTCGCTTCTTCGAACACCTTCATTCTCCGAACGGACTTCAAGACGACTTTGAGTGCCAGCGGTCCCGGGCGTAACTCTGTCAGAATAAGGTCAACGAAGACATATACAACCCACGTTGCTGTGTAGGTGTCGTGTCCATCCTCAACACTACTGCGTGATGGAGATATCGATGCCGATGCTGATTCTAACAATAATTTCCACTCCTAGCTTCGACGTTCGACACATGCCCCAAGGCTGTGGGTAAGCGGATGATTTCTTGATTGAAATTACGGATAAAACGGACTCATCTTCACTTAATTATAGCACCTGGCCGGCGATATGGGAAACGACAGAATCCGGCTGGCCGGCAGGGGTATGACCTGTTCATCTATTTAGCCGCTGAGCTTTTTTAATTTCGGATGTAGGGAGAAGTTGACATCGTTGAAGGTGTCAATGATCAAAGCCCAAATGCAGCCACCTTGCATACGACTCCAGGTATGGGTCCTTGTCCTATTTTTTTCCCGTCCTGACGAAATGCAATTGGGATCAGGCTGCACCATGCCTTCGTCGAGGGCTCAAACTGGGTGAGTCAAGGTAGCTTTTTGCAAAGATAGTGAATGACAATGGATCCTTACCCACAGGACATCCGCTCAGCTGAACTGTGACACCAGCGTCAACGGAAATTCCGGGTGCGGCGTTAAATTCCCAACTACCAACAGCTACGGGCCGTCGTTTAACAACAATGGTGGTGGATTGTAAGTTTATTTCAAATCTACTCACCTTGTCTTATATCTATTTCTCAACCGCTCGATTAGCTATGCGATGGAACGCAGCCCGACGTACATCAAGGTCTGGTTTTGGGCGAGAAATGACGGATCGGTGCCGGCCGAAGTCAAGAACGGCGCGTCCCAGACAAACCCTAACAACTGGGTAAGACTGATGTTGAATCGAGTGGCAGCACAAATACTCACTAGACACAGGGTACTCCTGTGGCGTATTTCCCCAATACTTCCTGCAACTTCCCGCAGCATTTCCAGGCTAACAACATCATAATTAACTTGACCCTATGTAAGCCCACTCCAGAAACCATCACTCTGCGATAGGCGCTGATATATCTTACCAGGCGGCGACTGGGCAGGCAACGTTTACAGTCAATCAGGCTGTCCAAGCACCTGCGTTAGTAAGTTGAATAAAAACGACCGTCGTGAATAATTCTGTTACTCACATGTCAACAGACTATGTCAATACTAATCCATCGGCATTCAGCAATGCATATTTCGATTTCGCGGCAGTCCGTGTATACCAATGAGGATTTCGGGAGAAAGCATAATTTATTTCGTCGCGCAGAAGTATTTATTAAAGCACCGGAGCCTGGAGCTGGTCATGCAGCAATTTCACAAGGAAGTCGAGGAACATACCAATAATGAATTTGATGAATTTTGAGGAATAGAATACTTTATGTCGTTAAGGAGATTCCAACAAAAGTGTGTTGAGAGCCGACAGACGCCGCTTGTGAGCCAGAGCGAAGGCTTGATCTGCGCTGTTACGCGTCAGTAATCCTGAGCCATACATAGCGGTAGAACAGGAGGCTCGTGGTACGGATCCAGATTCGACGAAAACAAGCTGTACAAGCAACAAGGCATAGAGTAAGGAAGGGTGCAGAGCCGAACTCACGTATGAGCAGACGAGAGATGAGGTTCTTGAGCTGTAATTAACACATCAGCATTCAAATATTCACCAGTGCAAGTCCAACTTTGCAGCAATCCGCAAACTCGATTACCAATGGAGCGATGAATTCGGCCATAAATTAAATCGGTACACCGAAATCTAATGAAAAAAAATCAATCAATCAACGCCGTTCCCGCACTCAACTAGCTTTCGAGTCTAGCTCAAATGCTTGCCCTTCATTCCCGCCGCCAACCAATGCACGATCAGCGGCGTCAAACTCCCCAACTGGTCATGCGGCAACCGCACCAAAAAATCCAAAAACGGATCATCATGCACCCCTCCCTCTTGCACCACGAACGTGAACTCGGAAGGCGGGATCACCCTCCTAAGAACCTGCGAGAACTGGATGATGTCGTCCCGGAACAGCTCGCTGCCTCCCGCCGTCATGAGCACGCGCTGGACGACGGTGCCGAGGTCGGCGAACCACGTGTCTTGGCTGGGTATGCTGCTCGGGTCGACGTAGGCCCGCTGGGCGGGGGGTACGTGCGCGAGGACGTTGTCGCCGAAATAAAGCACGTTGGCTGTTGAGAATATATCCTGACCTGCGCGGGACCGGAATGACGGGGTGTCGCTCTTCATCCGCACCCATGGAGACATGAGGTATGCACCGCGGATGGGCGCTGTGAGTGGGACCATGGTGCGGATTCCTTCGAGAGGATGGAGGATGTGGGAGAAGAGGCTGAGGATGAGCTGTGCCCCTGCTGAGTCGCCTACGAGGGTGAGGTTGGAGGGGTGCACGCCGGACGCGAGGATGTGTTCGACTGCGAGGGTGGCTTGGTGGAGGGGTGTGGGGAAGGTGGATTCTGGAAGGAGTGCTAGGGAAGGGAGGAAGAGATTAGGGGAGGTTGGAAGACAGAGAGAGGGACGCACTGTATCCTAGAACTGCAAAGCCTACATCACAGTTCTTTTTCTTCAGCTCGGTTTGGGTGTAGAGCCAGAAGTCGAGGCAGTGGTCAAGGAGCGGGGCAAAGAACGCGCCGCCTGCCAGTTTTTCAAATCAGTACTCAGTCATAATGTATGGTGATTTGGAAAACCCACCATGAAAGTAAAGCACGACCCTGTCCCTCCTCTTTCCCCCAATCCACATAATTGTCGCATCATCCACGAGCTCCTCAACCACAACAGGCAGCTTGTTCTTCCTTGCCCAGATCCTATACGCGTCCACGGACTTGGGGAGCATGTATTGCAGTTGCGCGACATTGTACTTGTCGTTGAACCACCGAATCATGGAGGACGCAGTTGCGCGTCGGAAGTCGTGGCGGCTGAACAAGAGGTTGATGAGACATGTCCAAAGGAGGGTGAAGGCTAGGTTGTGAGGAAGATTTTTGAGTGCATGTAGACCAGAGAGAGGTGCTGAAACCGTGACTCACGCATGCGCAGCCTGATTGTCACCAGGTTGAGGAGGTCCCAGATAGAGACGTCGCCATATTTTCCTTTGGCGATCGTTGTACGAGCCATGGATATCTTCTTAAACGGCAGTAGCGCCTGGCTTTGTGCTCAGTTTGAGGGCAAATAGCGCTTGTGTTGGTTTATGGACCTGGAAGACTGAAAGAAAGCAGGGGATTCAGGACGTCGCGGGCAAAGTCTAATTTGATGGGCTACAGCCCTGAATTTACATGCTGGCAATAGCAGGGGCATCCTCAGGTGGTGTGCGGTGCTGAACTGTTTTGGAGGGAGATGAAACCTATCTAAATTCGGCTGTTCAAGATCATCCAGTCAGGACCAAGTAAGAACTGGTTCTGCGCTGTGTGCAGCCTGTGCCGCAAGAAATCTGATGACCTACATTTCCGGAGTACAGGTGTGCCTTTGGGCCGGTTGTCGCCTATATTGGGACCAACCTGGACCGGACCCGCACGGCGTTTCCCGGCCACACTTCCTTTGCAGATGTTATGTGCTCACAAGACGACCATTAGGCGGATCCCTGCGATACAATTCATCAGTAAATAGTACAATATGAGCTGGAGGTGAGCCCCAACGTACACTAAAATTGTCGAAAGGCTTCCTGTATGTATGCCAATAAGACAAGTCGACCAAAGCTAGTAGACTAAAAACAACGAATTACGAATGAACGGCGAAGTCCTGAGCTGCGCGCACCATCAAACCCGACGGTC
The DNA here is from genome assembly GCA_023014345.1 of Galerina sulciceps. Classification (NCBI taxonomy): domain Eukaryota; kingdom Fungi; phylum Basidiomycota; class Agaricomycetes; order Agaricales; family Galerinaceae; genus Galerina; species Galerina sulciceps. Next base: position 1,397,894 of record JAEDXJ010000013.1, on the reverse strand, counting down.
TAGGTTAACAAACCTGAAAATCAGAGTGATATTGGCATAAAATCAGTGTATGATACGTTAGTTCAAATCCGCTGGTCAGCTGTTCAAATGACACTGCCCGGATCCGAGGCTCTAGTTGCTTTGAGTTTACTAAATGAGTGTGAGGATCTGTGAGGATATCAGAATAAATGCGTTGAAACAAGTTAACACGTACCGTCGGTCGTGGCCTTCACGGTATAATCAGCAACTGCCAATTGGGTGAGTACCATAAAATGTTAAAGTCGGAAGTGCTTCACCTTCGCCTATAGTTCTCATACTTCTTGCCCACAGTGGCAGGCCACTACTCTCTGAAGCCGCATATGGATCCGTAATGCATATTAAATGCGTCCAGGGCTTCCGTGATAGTGAGGGTGTTTTTCATTATGCTGGGTGTACACCGCCGCTCTGGACGAATTGAGGCAGATGTAACGGCATTGGAGATGATGATGGAAGTAGGGAAGAAAGAGGGGAGGGGTTAAAATTTGGACACGAAGTTGGGAGTGGGGATTTTGTACAAGTCAGGCTTGGGGCGAGTTGAGTAGAGTGAGGCGTCCAAGAGACGTCATCGACGAAGTGACGATGACGAATTCTTGAGTTCTATTTATAGACCTGCGAATCGCGATCTGTGAACTTTGAACGTTTATAAATAGAACAACTCTTCCTTCAACGAACTCTTGTACTCATATAAACCCCAGCCCAACTTTGCCTGTCCATTCCCCTTCCTTTCGTACTGCCGTCATCTCTCATGAGTACCGTCCCCACTCCATGGGTCATCAATCAATGGCGACGGCGTAGCGAATCAAGCATGACCAACAAGTTGAACAGCCTCCTACATCGCATGATTCTGCCAAAGCTGTTTCTCAAGTCGCGAAGTGGGATATCTTCTTGCACGAGGTCGAAGACCATAGGATAACCGATGGAAGTTTATGCTGTCGTGAAGCCATGTTCGTGTTCTAGCCTCCGGGGCTGGGCGCCGCATCCCAATAGTGGCTACATGATCCAAGTCGCAAGCAAAGGCGCGTAATCCATTGTTTTCACGCATACACCCTGACATCCGCGCATATAGTCACTTTAAAATGGTAATTTCTCCTGAATGTTATCATTTGAATACGTACTTGATTAACATAAATAGTTGCGGTAATACCCCACCTGTTCATGTTCAACTTGTACGCTGATCTTCAATCCACCAGGTTGCGAATATAACTATTCTCCATAAATGAGAATGTTGGACACGGCCGTAAATCCAGCGTCGAAACCTCCGCGCCTCATATTGGCTCTGTTCACGACGTTAATGGTCAGGACGGACAACGCGCAGCCCAAACACAAAACCGAATTTCCACCCACAATCCTTCAACATTGGAATAAAAACCGAGCCTAACAGTTTGGTGATCCTGAAGGCGACGTCAACTACATATCAAGAAGGCAAGATATTTTCAACTTCCACAGAAGAGACTGAAGAGGCACTGGAAATACCGAGAAAAAGGCGTTATATGGTTGTGCAGAATATCGGAAACTTTCCTGAAGAACTGATTGGTTGGTTAGTTGGTTGGTATCGATGTGTGGCGACTATGACAATAGGGGTGTTGTCATGTATTTCTACACCCAAGTTTTGTGAGTCAGCTCACTCTCCTTTACACGCCCTCCATCCAAGCGTACGTTCTTATATTGGCACTGACGTATAGGCTGCGAGCGATCTCTTCGACCAAGAATAGATGTCCTCTGAGATGTGCATCATGATCATGATTCAGATGCACTCCGAGGCGTCCACATACATCAGCGCTGGTCATCTTCCCCACACCCACTTGATCCTTTCCCTCGGAGTTTTTGTTACAACAGACATATAAACGATGAATCACTTTATGTCCTCTGCGCACATCTCTTTCTTGCCACCTGCCTCAGACTCCAATCGTCCGACCGATATTGTAGCAGTTCGGACCGCCCCCACTAAATCCGTGCCGGTGCCGTGTGACGTATTATTCCCTTCGATACCCCTTTCCAATTCCGTTCCACTGCGGAGGCATGGACCACAATGCGGTGAAAGCACGTAAAGGGCCTTCGTCCTTCTTTCGAGACCTTTTCTCTGGACGTCGCTCAAATTCCACGGGACGCTCGCAGTATAAGTACCACCCACTGCCCTCGGAGCCTCAGGATATGAACGGCTCGACGGCTCACCTGGCGGCTGATGTGGAAGAAGTTGACGATGCGCCAGCGCTGCCTCTAGGACCGCCGCCGAAGGGCAAATACGGCGATGCTTCATGGGGCGAGGTCGTGCATCTGGTGTCGGTTGTAGTGCGAATACGTACGTCTTGGCTTGTAACTTTCAAAGGACCTATGCTCACATCACCTCAGCCTTCGCCGTAGCCTATCTATCCGTCACGAACCTCATAAGCAACAGACAGACGCTCAGACGCAGCACCCTCATTTCCCTCATCCGATGGCTGAACGGCAAGATGAACTACAAGCAAATCCAATACGCCTCGCCGCGCTCGGTGGACACGTACAAGCAGTGGGCAAAGAAGCACGGGACGCCAGTGACGGTGGAGGAGCTGATTGATGATACTCTGCTGATGTGGGTTGGGCCGAAAAGGCGCGATAAAGTCGTGTTGTATATGCCTGGTGTGTTTTCTCCGTAGTTTGACACTGTAATACAACTAATGACGCCGTTTTGTACTAATAGGCGGAGCGTATCTTTTCCCACTTAGAGGCGAATTCATCTCGTTTTGGCAGTACGTCCTGCTCGAGCTGGAAAAACAGGATTGCGACGTTGGATTCGCGATTCTCCCCTACTGTACGTCCTTCCTCTCTCCTTTCCAGTCCCAGCTGACCATTCCCAATTCACACTAGCACTCGTCCCAGAAGCAGGCTTCCCCACTCAGCTCCGCCAAGCCACCGTCGCCGTCGAGCACCTCATCTGCACAGGCGTGCACCCGAGCAACCTTCACATCGTCGGCGACTCCGCAGGCGCACACCTCATCCTCAGCCTCCTCTCTCACATCCTGCACCCTCTTCCTGGTGTGCGACCCATGGTGCGAGGAGCACTGGAAGCCCCGATAAAGGGTGTATACCTCATGTCTCCGTGGGTGACGATGCGCAGCACGAGCGGGTCGTCGAGGGAGAACGCGGCGTACGATATCGTCGCGTCTTCCTCGTCCTCAAAGAAGAGGAAGGGGCAGTCCTACGCCGACCTAGTCGAGCCATACGGCACGCCTACCCTCCCAGACTCCCTCCCATACATGTCACCGCTCGCCGCCCCAGACGCGTGGTTCGCCGGGCTAGCTGCGGAAGGCGTGGTGGAAAGGGTGCTCATGAGCGCTGGGGGCCGAGAGATGCTGCGGGACGATATTATCGCCTTTTCGCAGGTGTTGAGTCGGGTGCAGGGCCAGGCACAGGCGCAAATGGGTGGGAATAGGGGCGTTGGATTTACGTTCCAGTTTGAGGTGCAGGAGGGCGGGGTGCATAATGATCCGTATTTGGACTTTATGGCTGGGGTGGGCAAGGATGAGTTGGGTACGCTGACGCCGTTGATTGTCAGCTGGTTGGCGGGTGGTATCAAGTCTTCGAGTTCTAGATAGTCTTGGGGAGTTTTCTTTGTATTTACTTAAGTACATATAGGTTAGGATGGCAGACTTTAGAGAAGTCTATTCTCGGTAGGTTTAACAGGTTTTGAGTGAATCATCTTGAGTAGATTTAGTTTAAATAAAGTAGCTTGGAGGATTTATAAATATGTACAAAAAGACGCAGAGCAATAATTCACTTGAGGAGAACAGCCCAAGATGGTTCTGGACTCAACGTAACAGTCAACCCACGTGTCCTCAACGCGAGGAGTCTAAGCATCTCAAACGACACATAACCATAATCCTCGTACGCCTGATCGTCCTCCACCCCCCGAACACCCACAGAACGAAAATGAGTCGACCATAGCAGCCGTTCCTCGATCATAGACGCGAATACCACTTTCAGCGAACAATGGTCGAGCAGAGCGTCGTAGTCGAGCTCGATGTGCTCTAAAACGGGACAGAACTTAAACGCACCCCCTCGATGTGAAAGATCTCGCTGTTTTAAAGCATTCGTGAAAACCGCAGTGATGTAGTCTGGACTGTCACATTCCCTACGGAACCGTTCCCTCGAACACATGTTAAGTGTCCTCAGCGAAGGAAGTAGCTCGAGGCATTCCAGCTTCTCATCTTCTGATGAATCTTGAATATTGAGAGTCAGGTCATGAATGGTGCACGACGAGTTATCGAGGAAGCGGGTGAACGACGACGAGGACCATCCTCGATCGCGTCGAAGATGAAGTGAGGTTAAACATTTTGTCCGAAGATACATGAGGACTTCGGTTAGCGGCGGGCTGAATTCATCGTCGTCTTCATCTTCGCATGATCCTCCTATGTCAAGACTGGAAAGAAATCGAAGTTGAATCGGATGTCGCTCCATGCTGTAGACTGGTAGCTCCCCGAAGAGCAGTTTGACGGTGCATTGTTCAAGCTTTGTCGTCACGGAAAGAACGGCTAAAAAGTCTTTTACAGACATCGGTCCTTCTATGTTCAAAACTTTGAGGTTGTTGAGAGAGGTCCCAAACTGCTCCATTAGCGATGAATCTTCAGAATGGATGTAACCGCATAAGTTGAGTGATTGTAACTTGGGGGCTGGTGTCCAGAGCTTTGCTATGACGGGGTTGATTGGCGGACCCTCCCACGAATTTAAGCCAAACAGCAAGAATTTGAAGGGTGTTCCTGAGATCTTCAAATGCACCAGGGAAGGTGCACCTGACCCAATAAATTTCTGAAATCGTTGTAGACCATCGGGCTGGTCGAGGAGGATAGAGTGAATGATCCGGACGTCGAATTCGAGATGGACGGCACGAGAGAAGTTTGACAATAACATCTCCACCACGTTCACAGTTTCGGTGCATATTTTCGTTGCTGAAGGCGCCTTCCTCCCGTCACATAACAGCCCGAGCCTAAGTGGAGATTTTTTTGCGCGTTCCAGGGACAGCTCGAGGAGCTCCTTCTTCGGGAATGCGACGCAATCCTCGTCGACGGTCACTTCGATATTGCTCCATAACTCGGGCGACTCGACGACTATTCTCCGCCAGGCAGAACAAATCTGGCCCAGCAAGAGATGTCCCTTTTCTGCGTCGAATGCGATTGAGGACTCTGCTGAGTCTGAGATGTATACACCGAAAACGGCCCTCCAAACATCGTATGGGAGGTGGTTGAGAGCGGAATTCTGGTTCGAGAACGACGAGGTCATTTGGAAATTGAGATGAAGGGAGGAAGCAAGATGTTATCGAAGTCCGAGCTTGCGTCACCAGACGGTGGTTATAGTTTCAAGTCGCGCTGTTAACCATGTGACCCATCTCTTGTACTCGATTTCAGACCAGTTTTGAAGATTTCCGCCAACTCAAAGGCGTAGCCCTCATCGAAAGCTGGGCACCGGCTGAAAATTTTGAAAGTTGTCCTTGAAAATTCCCTGAAAGAGTCCAGTAGAGGCGGTCTACAGTAGATCAATCTCGGCGGCCGATGACTTATGACTTACTAAACGTCCAGAGCTGATTGTGGTATGAGCTTGACGAAGAGTAGAATTTCAGTTTTCCTGGACTGAAAACAACTGCGCGGTCACGTGTTCATCATCGCTATCAATTTCTGCGACCCTCCAGTCCTCCACAAACTTTCAAAATTCTCCGCCCATAAGGGCCCTGTACCGTGAAATTTTTATGCTACCCTCCAAGTCAAAAAAAAAAAAACGAGGTTGGTATGTAAGCCTATTCTTGGCTCAACATACTTATCTATCTTAAATGAACTATCTAGAGTAGCTTTAGTTACAAGTATTAGCCTGGAGCTCTGCATTGACATTTATAAATATGTACAAAAAGACGCCAATAATCTACTTAAGGAGAACAGCCCAAGATGGTTCTGGGCTCAACTGTAATGTTAACCCACATCTTCTCAGCGCGACGAGTTTAAGCATCTCGAACGATATACAACCAAAATCCCCGTCTTGGGTCCTCCTTTCCTCCACTCCCCGAATCCGCACTGATCGAAAATGAGTTGACCGTAACAACCGCTCCTCAACCATAGCCGCAAATACCACTTTCACCGTAGCATGGTCGTAAATGGCGTTGTAGTCGAGTTCGATGTGCTCCAAAACGGGACAGAACTTAAACGCACCCCCTCGTTGTGAAAAATCTCGCTTCTTTAAAGCATTGGCGAAAACTGCAGTGATGAAGTCTGCACTGTCTACTTCCCTATGGGCCAAATCTCTCGAACACATGTCGAGCGTCCTCAGCGAAGGAAGTAATTCGAGGCATTCCAGCTTCTTGGTTTCTGTTGAATCATGAATGTCGAGAGTTAAATGACGAATATTGCAGGACGAGTTCTGGAGGAAGCGAGTGAACGACAAGAAGGACCACCCTCGATCATTTCGTAGATGGAGCGAGGTTAAAGACCTCGCTCGTAGATACATGACGACTTCAGTTAGCGGCGGGCTGGTTTCCACTTCGTCTGGGTCTTCACCTGATCCTCCTATGTCAAGACTGGAAAGAAATTGAAGCTGGATCGGATGCTGCTCAATGTTGTAGACAGGGAGCTGCCCAGTGAGCTGTTTGACGGTGCATTGTTCAAGCCGTTTCGTCACAAAAAGAACATCGATGAAGTCTTTTGCAGACATTGGACCTGCGATGTTCAAAACTCTGAGGTCATTGATAGAGGATGCAAACTGTTCCATTATCGATGAATCCTGAAAATGGATGTGACCACATGAGTTTAGTATGCGTAACTTGGGCGCTGGTGTCCAGAGTTTTGCTATGACGGGATCGATAGGCGGTCCTGACCGCGAAGTAAGACCAAACGGCGAAAGCGTGAAGGGTTTTCCTGAGATCTTCAACGTCACCAGGGAGGGTGCACCTGACCCAATAAATTGCTGAAATCGCTCTGGACCATCGAGCTGATCAAGGACAATGGAGTGAATGATCCGGAGATCAACTTCGAGATGGACGGCACGAGAGAAGTTGGACAATAACATCTCCACCATATCCTCAGTTTTGAGGCGGATTGTCATTGCTGAAGGTGCCTTCTTCCCGCCTTGTACTAATAGCCCAAGCCTGAGTGGCACTTTCTTTGCGCGTTCAAGGGCCAGCTCGAGGAGCTCCTTCTTCGGGAAAGCAAAGCAATCCTCGTCAACGGTCACTTCAATGTTACACCATAACTCTGGCGACTCGACGACTATTCTTCGCCAGGTCGAACAAATCCGGCCCAGCAGGAGAGGTCCCTCTTCTGGGTCGAACGTGATTGAGGACTCTGCTGAGGCCGAGACGAATACACCAAAAACGGTCCTCCAAACGTCGTATGGGACCTGGTTGACAACGGAATTCTGGTTTGAGGACGACAAGGCCATTTGGGGCCAGGTGAGGGGAAGAATGATCAAAGTCCGAGCTTGCGTCGCAAGACGGTAGTTGTAATTTCAAGTCGCGCTATAACCATGTGACCCACCTCTTGGAGGTTTCCATCACAGTTAACGCTCAACGTTCAATGTTAAAGCTCCAAGGCGTAGTCGTAGTCTTCCTTACAAGCCAGGACACCACGGTGAAAAGTTCGGGAGTCATTCATGAGTACTCCCTGAAGATCCAGTACTGGTGGAGAAGGTATACAGTAGATCAATCTCGGCGGCCGATGACATATGACTTAGTAAACGTCCAAAGCTGATTGTGGTATGAGCCTGAGGGAGAAGAGTAGAATTTTGGTTCTCCTGAAGTGAAAAACAACGACGCGGTCACGTGTTCATCAGCACCCTGTACCGTTAATCTTTTTGCTACCCTCCAAGTCAAGAAAACGAGGTTAGAGATATGTACACAACCTCGCTCATTTTCCAGCCTATAAAAATATTCAGAGGGTGAATCCAAAGAAGAAATTTTGATTTCAAAGTCGAACTCCAACAAGACCAACTTAAAAATACAATAACAAGTACAAAGTTATAAGATGCGTGTGCGTTAGACTATGCGACAATAAAATTGCAAGTGAATTAGCGGAAGAAATTTGGGTAACTCTGGAACAAGGAAATAAATAAAAATCACCATAAGTATTAACGGCACAAGGAGATCCAATAAAACCGCATATATTCACTAAATTCGACTTGGCCATCCCAGCAGCACCAGTACCCGGATGCTCATTGCAATCCGCTGCCCTAGAATACCTGGAAGATTAGTCCTGTTTTTACCTCACCCCCAAAACCGTGTCAGAAAGTTGTTATGTAATCTGCGGAGCTTCAATATCGTCGCGTCGAGTTGACGCGACGAGTTAGATATTTTGCAAAATTTTATAGATAGAGAATAATCAATTAGACTCAAGAACATGGGGAAAAAAATTGGTCTTGAACGGTGGAGTTTTGGCTCTCCATTTCGCTGCTGTGAGACGGAAGGTGAAAGTACCTTACATAATCCTCAAGATTGCACGACCAATTGCCCAACTCTTGCACATCACCTCGCATGCTCCCAAAAAATTACAGGAATAGTTTTTATGAGCTCCTAAGAGTTTTTGTCACCAAATTTTTACCAAAACCCTCCTCCTCGTGAAGGAAGTCGCGTTCAGATGGATTTTTAAAGTCCGAAGATTACATAACAACGTTCTGACACGGTTTGGGGGGCGCGGTAAAAAACAGACTTCATATATCGTGATCCGTAGGGCACATCACATATATCGAAGTCTGGCTAGGAGAGACTACTGGAAGATGCCGTCCGTCGTCAACTGCAATGGCCGCTATACTTCCTCCACACATTCGCCGTACGCTCTCCGTCGCCGCTTCCAAACTTACACAAATTAATTTGGAGTTCTGAATTTACAAATATGTACAAAAAGACACAGGGAAATGATTTACTTGAGTAGAACAGCCCAAAATGGTTCTGGACTCAACTTCACCATCAACCCAAATCTCCTCAACGAGATGAGTTTAAGCATCTCAAACGAAACATTACCACAGTTCCCATAACCAGTCTGGACGTCCTCCACCCTCCAAACATGCACAGAACGAAAATGAGATGACCACAGGAACCGCTCCTCGATCATCGTCGCGAATACAGCTTCCACCGCAGAATGGTCAAATAGAGCGTCGTAGTCGAGCTCGATGTGCTCTAAAACGGGACAGAACTTAAAAGCACCCCCTCGTCGTGAAGAATCTCGCTGTTTGAATGCATTCGCAAAAACCACAGTGATGAAGTCTGGGCTGTCGCATTCCCTACGGAACCGATCTCCCGTATACATACTGAGTGTCTTCAGAGAAGGAAGTAGCTCGAGGCATTCTAACTTCTCTCTTTCTGTTGAATCTTGAATGTCGAGGATCAGATGGTGAATGGTGCAGGGCGAGTTATCGAGGAAACGGGTGAAGGACGAGAAAGACCATCCTCGATCGCGACGAAGATGAAGTGAGGTTAAACACTTTGTCTGAAGATACATGAGGACTTCGGTTAGCGGCGGGCTGGCTTCTTCGTGGTTTTCATCTTCACCTGCTCCTCCTATATCAAGACTGGAAAGAAATTGAAGTTGAATCGGATGCTGCTCCATGCTGTAGACTGGGAGCTCCCCAATGAGCTGCTTGACAGTGCATTGTTCAAGCTTTTTCGTCACAGAAAGAACGGCAATGAAGTCTTCTACAGACATCGGTCCTGCTATGTTCAAAACTCTGAGGTTATTGAGAGAGGTCCCAAACTGCTCCATTACCGATGAATCTTCAGAATGGATGTAACCGCATAAGTTAAGTGTTTGTAGCTTAGGGGATGGCGTCCAGAGCTTTGATATGATGGGGTTGATCGGTGGTCCTCTCCATGAATCGAAGCCCAACGGCAAGAATGTGAAGGGTCGTCCTGTGACCTTCAAATGCACCAGAGACGGTGCACCTGAGCCGATGAATTTGTGAAATTGTTGTAGGCCATCGTGGTGATTAAGGAGGGTAGAGTGAATGATCCGGACGTCGATTTCGAGATGGACAGCACGAGAAACGTTGGACAATATCATCTCCACCATGTTCACAGTTTCGAGGCACATTTTCGTCGCTGAAGGTGCCTTGTTCCCGTCACATACTAGCCCGAGCCTAAGTGGCGATTTTCTTGCGCGTTCAAAGGACAGCTCGACGAGCTCCTTCTTGGGGAAAGCAACGCAATCCTCGTCGACGGTCACTTCGATGTTGCACCATAACTCGGGCGACTCGACGACTATTCTCCGCCACGCCGAACAAATCTGGCCCAGCAGGAGAGGTCCTTCTTCTGGCTCGAACGTGATCGAGGAATTTGCTGAGTCTGATACGTATACACCGAAAACTACCCTCCAGACGTCGTACGGGACCTTGTTGAGAACGAAATTCTGGTTCGAGGACGACAAGGCCATTTGGGACCAAGTGAAGGAAAGAAGCAAAGTCCGAGCCTGCATCGATAGACGGTGGTTGTAATTTCAATTTGCGCTGTTAACCGTGTGACCCACCTCTCGCACTCCCAACTAGTTTTCAAGGTTTCCATCACTAGAGCTGAGCGCGGCGTGAGCCCGAGGTCCACACTAGTGATAAGCAGTCCATTCGCGGTTGTGCTGCGTAGAGTGGCTCCTAATTCTCCAGGAAAATATCCAGCGGGACGAAGATCCCACTTTCTGCTAATTACAGGGTTTGGAGGGTCTGCCCCGAGTCCTTGATGGGTTAAGGGACAATTGTAGTTGCGTAGGATGATGGTTCTGGTGAACCATCACCAAAATTACTGAGTGGTCACGTGTTACAGCTCTTTTCAGAGCTATACGGAATCGCGAAAAAAAAAAATCCGCGGGTTGGTTTTGTTTGCCTCGGGCTTTGAGATCACGTGAACGTCGGCAACACGGCATCTCTGACCTACTAAATCCTCATCGTCGAGTTCTGCTCGCGTTTATCAGTCACCTCTCGTCGGCTCTGCCTCCCAATAATCTGTTTTATCCTCATCTTTACTATTTGTTTCTCATAGTCTCCTCATAGTCACTGGAGGTTCTCGATATCTACGACAAATCCATTGAGTCCCAAGAATACTTAGGCTGCCAACGTTCGAAACTTTACCCTCGCTGCGGCGGAATAAATATCTTGCTATTCTACGTGTATCCTGCTCTGGTGTGCCTATGGAAGACACAATTTCTCCAATTGCAACACAATCCAGACACACTCGCCACATCTACAACGCCTCCACCACGGCCCGGCGGCGGGCCCGCTCACAACCTCACGTCTCTGGGCTCAAGTTGGAGGCTTTTCTTGAACATAAACGGTGCCGTGGTGATCTTTCCGCACCGTTATTCTCCTAGATGACTCAAGCCCACCTAGGTTACAAACGTATCTACCACCAGAACACCCGCCGAGCGTCGTTTTCGTCATATTGATACTTGAAGTTGTCTGTAGTTACAATATATCAGCGAAACCCTCGCAGGGCCAAACTCGGGGGCAGAAAGAACCTTGAACTTCATATATCTACTAGAACCAGATATCTGTATTCAAAGGCGCAGCTTCGTGCTGGGGCAACACTGGGTAGCAGAGAGTTCGCGTTTGAGGCATGAAGCTGGAAGAACCATGCCGAAGCTTGCCGAGTGCCGGAATTGTTCCGATGACTTATGTCATGACATCATGACGCAAAAAAAAAAAATCGCGATTCCGTATAGCTCTGAAAAGAGCTGTAATCCGCTCTAGACTTGAATCCGATCAATTTCTGCCTCTGATCCCACCAGCTTTCTCGCGTAGATTGAGAATGTGTCTGATATAATGCTGTTTTTCCATATTTTAGTAACTTATAATGTGATTGAATGTGACCCACCTCCGAGCGTCGAATCAGATGACCTACTTATGACTCTGAAGACGCCCATATCCTGCGCATAGTAGCTTAGTCTTACTACTTAAACCATGTAAGATGACGACCGCTTTTCTATGCTTGAAACATATATGTTTATATATAGCAAAAAAGAGAGATCAGATAACTCTCCTGATATTGTACGAGCAATGCAGAAATTTAGATGGAACTTCAATTTTCAAAAACGGACTGAAGAGCAATGGTAATGAGGCTTGGCCTCCGTCACCATAATTGGGATGAATCGTTAGATTCACGCATTTGGCCGTCTAATTTGCACTGCAGAGAAGCAGCTCACACGGCAAAGGCTTCATGCCAAAGGGCAAAATCGCGCGCACGATGTTGCCGGAAGACGGCCCACCATGCTCAACACGTTTGACCATAGCCACCACCGACTCGACCCGCGTCCCGTTCTCGCTGCCCCACCATTCCAACGCCGTGCCCAGCGGGTCTGGTTCGAGGCGGATCTGCACCTCGGAACCCTGGCTGTAATCCAGGACAAACGCAACGATTGACATCTTGGTATCAGGCTTCGACCGACGTAGTTCTGCCTTGAGCTTCAAGAACTTGCCGCTCAAACGGTTCACGTCGGTGTGGATGATCTTCCGGAAGAATTTGTAGTCCTCTGGCAACAACCTGAACTCGCCCGGTTCATCATCTGCGGAGTGGAAAGCAGCTGAGTGGGTTAAATTGGATAGTGTGTAGGATGAGCGTACCGAATTCAATGCCTGGAGGCCCTTCTGTCAACATACTGCACATAGTTCGGTGTCCGCCTTCCCTCCAGCTCTCTTTCTGACATACTTTGTTACAGTAGTACACCTTTTTACAGCCAGAACACATCAGGAACTGGTTCGACTTTGCAACCCTTCCGCACTACAGATATATTTAGTGGTGTCATCTGGAAAACGGGTCTACAGGACTTGCCTTAGCATTCTCGCAGACTTTCGAACCAATGGAACGGCCTTCCGCTACCTCCAACCTCTGGTTTAAAACCTTCTTATAGAGCTGTAATATCGGATAAACTGGCCCATATTTATCCATCTGTGCCTCGAGGCCGAGATCGGTGACAGTGTCGAGCGCCTTCTCCGCACGGTAGAGGACAGAACGAAACACCATGTACGGAATAATCTCATTGAGGGCAAGGGCGAGATAGGCACCTTCGTTTGTCGTCCATATGCTCGCCTGGATAATAGCCCGGAGAATGGGCGCGTCGTACATGCGGCATGCCCATGCCCGCCCGCTCTCCTTCTGAAGGCTGATGATGAAATACTTGACGCAAACCGCCAGGCACATCGAGGCCCGTCGGGTGTCCTCACCCTTGTACGCAATCAGGCGTTCCATGAGGGATTTAACGATCTGACAGCCTTGGAAAGAGAAGAGGTAGTCTCGGAGGGCAAAGGGGAAGTCTGTTTCGCCCAGGCTCCAGTGCAAATTAACGTGGAGAATATGCAGATCTGGTAGGAGGGCCATAAAATCCAGCTCCGGCTGCTCTGCGCGTTTACGCAGCGTCTCCAAAGTGATGCGGCCGGTCTCTTTTGGGTCCTTTCCCAGTGCGCCATAAATGGCGTCGAACCACTTTGCCTTGGTTGTTTTTATGAAGGAGCACAGAGCGAGGGATGCCGGCAGAATGACATCTGCAAATTCACGATTAGGAATTGGGGGCGTATCGCACTCCGCTCTCCACATTTTCGCGAGAAGCGCGAGGAATCCCGGTGTGTCCGCCATTAAATCCATCATGCCGTCGCCACGGCATAGATAAATGATAGCAGAGGTGCATCCAGTGTTAAGTAGAGACAAAAAATCAGTGTTACAGTTTTGCTTCTGGATGCAGACTATCCAAGCAAAGATATCCGACCAAGAACCTTTCAGCTTGGACGAGATAGTCTCGGGGTCGCTGTCTCGAGCCCATCGGCCGATCGCCCACAGCGCTGGAAAGCCTGGGTTGGTAACGAGAGAGTTTTGGCGTTCTGGTTCTTTTCCCTTCAGCGCGCTTGCCTTTATAGTCGTTAAAAACATGGGTAGCTTCGCGGCAAGGGTGTCAGGTGCACTATTGAAGGCAAGGTCCCAGAACTCGAGGACCACTCGAGCGTCACCTATGTCTTCGTGTTTCTAATCCTCGGTAGTCAGATGTGGAGCGCATGAAATGGACAGCTCCTTACCAGCATGACTCGTAATACGCCTTCCATGATGGTGAAAGAAATTTGGAAGAAATGGTGAAACAAGTTCGGTCTCTCAAGACAATCATGTGCTGATCGAAGTGATAAGATAAGATAACAATTGACCATACAATCCGATGGATTGCAAGCTTCATGTCAATTTGCTCTGAATGTTTGGAAATCATCAGTGTCGAGTAAGTTATTTTTGACTTCAGTGAATATCAGTTGAAATGCTTCAGGGCCAAGAGTGAGAAGTTGCCATGTTATACGCTGCAAACATGCATTAGGTTGATTAAACGTCGCCAAATGACAGAGAACATCACCTTCAATACCACCAGCAATCTGTCCGCTGTGCACTAGAGGATAGTAAAGCAAGCCCATGATGCATGGTGCTTCAGCCCTATACTCGTGCAAAGTCGGGTTGGAAGGAAAGGATATAATGTTCTGCGGTCAAAACTTCAAATGAAATAAAAAGTATCTAACCAAGAAATAAAGAACTATCCAAACGCCGTCTAGACTCTAAACTCTAGCTCTAATCTACCTCCCCAGAAGAAGTGATGGTGACTTTTTGCGTGGTTCGCCCGCTCACTGTTCCTGTCTTCTCAATCTCCTTGACGACATCCATACCCTCGACGACTTTGCCAAATACGACGTGTTTTCCATCGAGCTAGAGTATAACACGGCATAAAGGGAATGAGATATGTCATTAATGAAACAATATCGTTTAGAAAGATGGAAGATAACCCACCCAGGGCGTCTGCACAGTGGTGATGAAGAACTGCGACCCGTTCGTGTTGCGTCCTGCGTTGGCCATGGAGAGGAGGCCGGGCTGGGTGTGCTTGTGTTCAAAGTTCTCATCTGTGTGGAATGTGTTACTGATCCCGGTGGGGATAGACGAGAGAGAAAAGCACATACCGGCAAACTTGGGCCCGTAGATCGACTTTCCGCCCGTCCCATTGTGGTCTGTGAAATCACCGCCTTGAAGCATGAACTAGAGATCAAATAAGACAGGAATCAGAAAGGCATTTCTCTTCGTATGACTATGCAGGGGAAGCTTGGACGCACATTGGGGATAACACGGTGGAAGGTGCTGCCAGCGTAGCCGAACCCATGTTGGCCCGTGGCGAGCTCCCGGAAGTTCCGGGCAGTCTTGGGGACTGTGTCGTCGAACAGCTCAAATACGATGCGGCCAGAGGGTTTAGAGTTGATGGCTACTTCAAACTATGGATAGTTCAACGTCAATTGCCATTGGGTGACGAGGTTGAGAATATGTCAGGTTGGCAAACACCCATACGTAGCAAGAAGCAGGACAAGATAGAAGGTAAAATAAGCTGTAGAACAACCCAAAAATATTCAACAAAACACTCACGAAAACATTCGACCTGGAGGGTTTATTTTCATTCAGTACTGCATATACTGGAAGAGCAGAAGCAACAGCTAGACCGATGTACATTTTACCAGACGAGGCTGATGTTGCAAAGCGTCTGAGAAAGGAGGCCATTTTTTTCTTTTTCTATGTGTGTGGATGGGTTAGCTTTAGGTTGAGGGTGGGGGTTCTAAGAAAAGTAGGAACGTCGTCGTCAGAGGTCTGGAAAAATGTGTCAGGTACAGAACACGTGATTTGTCAACGACGCGCCGTCACATCACGTGAAATGGCGCGTTCAAAAAGTCCATTTGCGCTCCCGAACAAACAAAGACTACTTCTCCTCTTCCCTCTTCACCCTTTCGAGAATATTCTCCTGGTCTACAATGGAAAATCCCACTGCACCCTCAATCCCGACCCTGCCCGTACTTTCATCTTCCCCAGCCTCAACGCTGTGCTCGACATGCCGTAAGCCAATGTACGGCCCTTACAAGAACTGCGCCGCCTGTCGGGAGGTCAATAGGCGCAGGGCGGAGGTGAATGCCCAGAGGAAAAAGGAGAGGCAGCTTACGTGGGCTCGTCTGAGCCTGCAGCAAAATATTCCTAACATGATCAACAATGTGGAGAATACGCAGGGTGGCCACCAGATTACGAGCACAGGTGCTACGAAAAGGAAAGCGCCAAAGGGCCTTCAAGAGCTCGAAGGTGATGCGCAACGGGTGGCGCTTGGGCAGATGAAGAACGGCTTGAAACAGGTCGTGAAAGGGAATAAACGCGTCGTCTCCCCGGCAAGTCAGCAACAAGTTGCTAATGTATGCTCTCTTTTTTTCCACTTTGCTTTTGTTTCCATGTTGACATCTTTTTTTTTCTTTTTCCAGACAACTATAGAAGGCAAAGAGTACCAATCCGCCAGTGCCTTATACGACTCGATCAAGAATAGGCTCAAAAAACTCGAGGCGTCCTCTTCTAAAAAGCTCAAATTCCACGGGTACCACGCCATCGTCGCCGTCAGCACGATCGACAACCAGAAGCGCGTGACGCTGGTGGCCAATGACCTGCGCAAACTCACTAAGGTGCCCTTCGAGTGCGTTCCGAATTTAATTCCTCATTCAAGAATGCTAACTTCTGTCAATATAGCCTCTCGAAGCCCACACCATCGTACAACTTCAAAACCATGGGACGAAGCCTCACGTTCCGCTGCACCTGCCTCGGGAACGCGGCTCCTTCCGTACCTCATTCTTCCGTCCCATCAACGGCCATGGCGATGGCTGCGGTGAATCTGAAAGGCACTCAAGGCGATCTTATAAGACAAGCAAGGGCACGCGCAAGCCTAGAAGCAGCGAAGGAGAGCGTGCCTCTGGTTTGTGGGGGAAGCATAGTAATCACTGCAGTCGACGACGGACGGCATCCGCTAGGGATCCTCGGGCAGCGGATCGAGGTGCGCATTGAGCATCCGAGTACTGGTGCTGGTGCTACATCCAAGTCGAAGTGAATATATGCGCTCGTATTGGGATTTTATTCGTGCTGTTGATACTTACGGTGATTGTCTTTCTTTCATTGTCACATCCTGCCCTATTTTCTTCTGCTATTTCACTTGCAAATTGTATTACCACATAGTTTTAGTTTAAACTACAGCTTATAACCTTGCTACATATGTACTTCTTAATGCACTGCGAGTCAACTCGTCTTTAAAGTGTCATGAATATTTTTTTTGAATCTCCTCTGATTCCTTTTATTGGCCTGGCAAATGAGGGTAGATGGGCACATTTCTAACCTGGGTTTGTCAAAGTCACTGACTTGGAGGGCAGCAAGCAGATTAACAATACAGGGTCCTTACAGGCTGTTCCGGAGTATTTACTCTTCATTGACCTCATTTAATGAAACATAAAAAAAGTGCATTATATCAAACAAATTCTCAATTCTACGCAAGAATGTTTGTGGGTTCCGACCTTGCATGGCAGAAATTGATCGCATCAAGTGCGGAACGGATCATCACGTGACCGTCCAATGGTTTTCGGTTGACCTAAACCACATTCCTGCGTGTACCGTCTATGCTTGTTCCTTGGTCCTTGAGCTAGCGAGTGCTCGGGGAAGATCATACTTCGTCTGTAATCTGAAGAAAATAAGGACCCACCTCCCATGTCCCGCTGGATAGTTTTCTGGAGGGCCAGGAGCGACTCTAACGGCACAACGGCGAAATGGACTACTTTTCTGGTGGGCTCACACCACAATCAGCTCTGGACGTTTAGTCAGTCATAAGTCATCGGCCGCCGATGGTTACAGCGCGACTTGAAATTACAATCACCGTCTATCGATGCGAGCTCGGACTTTGATAACACCTTGCTTTTTCCCTTCACCTGGCCCCAAATGCCCTCGTCGTTCTCGAACCAGAATTCCGCCCTCAACAAGGTCCCATACGACATTTGGAGGGCCGTTTTTGGTGTATATGTCTTAGACTCAGCAGAGTCCTCAATTGCATTCGACCTAGAAGAAGGTCCTCTCTTGCTGGGCCAGATTTGTTCGGCCTGGCGGAGAATAGTCGTCGAGTCGCCCGAGTTATGGTGCAACATCGAAGTGACCGTTGACGAGGATTGCATTGCTTTCCCAAAAAAGGAGCTCCTCGAGCTGTCCCTCGAACGCGCAAAGAAATTGCCACTTAGGCTTGCCCTACTAGTACAAGGCGGGAAGAAGGCGCCTTCAGCAACGGAAATTAACCTCGAAACTGTGGATATGGTGGAGATGTTATTATCAAACTTTTCTCGTGCCGTCCATCTCGAATTTGACATCCGGATCATTCACTCTACCCTCCTTGATCAGCCCGATGGTCTACAACGATTTCAGAAATTTACTGGGTCAGGTGCACCTTCCCTGGCATATTTGAAGTTTTCAGGACATCCCTTCACATTCTCACCGTCCGCCCTCGCTTCATGGGAAGGACTGCCAATCAGCCCCATCATAGCAAAGCTCTGGACGCCAGCCCCCAAGCTACAAATACTACACTCATGTGGACATATCCATTCTGAGGATTCACCGATAATGGAGCAGTTTGGGTCCTCTCTCAATAACCTCAAAGTTTTGAAGATGGCAGGACGGATGTCTGTAAAAGATTTCATTGCCGTTCTTTCCGTGACGGAACAGCTTGAACAATGCGTCATCAAACAGCTCACTGGACAGCTCCCTGTCTACAGCATCACACAGCATCCAATCCAGCTTGAACATCTTATCAATCTCGACATCGGAGGATCAGGTGAAGATGAAGATGGACTGGAAGCCAGCCCACCGCTAACCGAAGTCCTGATGTATCTTCAGGCAAAGTCATTGACCTCACTTCATCTGCGAAATGATCGAGGATGGTCCTACTTGTCGTTCACCCGCTTCCTCAATAACTCGTCCTGCACCATTCATCACCTCACTCTCAATATTCAAGACTCAACAGAAGCTGAGAAGTTGGAATGCCTCGAGCTACTCCCTTCGCTCAAAACGCTCAACATGTATTCCAGAGATCAGGCACGCAGGGAATACGACGGCCCAGAATTCATTACCGCGGTCTTTGCGAATGCTTTAAAGGAGCGAGATTCTTCGCGAAGAACGTTTACGATCTGTCCCGTTTTAAATCACATCGAGCTTGAGTACGACGCTATGTTTGACCATGGTGAGGGAGCTGTATTCGCATCTATGATCAAGGAGCGGCTCCTGTGGTCGACTCATTCTTGGTCAGTGCGTGTTCAGAGAGTTCAGGAAATTCGGACAGACGTCGAAAACGGTGGTGTATCGTTCGAGATTCTTAAACTCATTGCGCTGAGGAAAATTGGGTTGAAAGTAGAGCTGAATCCTGAACCATCTTGGGCTGGTCTCGAGTAAGTCATTATTGCTTTATGTCTTTTTATACATACTCTAATGCCAGAACTCCCAGATTATAGCTATTTCGGAATCATAAAACGTCCATCTGTTGATCCCACCACTTGTACATACCTCTAAGCAATGGCTATGGACAATTATACCAATCTTCTCGCTCGTTTTTCTAAATCGCAGGGTACGACATGCACATCGCCTTAAAAAAAGGGGAACTGTCGACTTGCATAAACTATAGAATTACATGGTCTGGAAGGCATTTGACAGTAAATCATTATCTTATCTTATCACGTGGATAAGCAGCAAGGCTCAACAAATCCAATCTGCTTCACCAATTCTTCCAAACCTTCTTCCACCACCATGGACAGCATATTCCAAGTCATGCTGGTAGGGAACTCTTCAATCCATTCACACCATATCTAACTACCAAAAATTAGAGTCACAAAGGCATCGGTAGCGACACTCGTGCGCTACTCGAATATTGGGAACTCGCTTTCAACGGCGAACAAGACACCCTTACCGCGAAGCTGCCCGTGTTTTTGGCATCGATAAAAGCAAGCACACTTAAAGGAAAAGAACCCCAACGCGAAAACGCGCTCGCTAGCGACCCAGGCGTTCCAGCTCTGTGGGCGATCGGCCGATGGGCTCGAGACAGCGACCCCGAGACGATCTTGTCCAAGCTGAAAAGTTCCTGGCCGGATATCTTTGCTTGGATAGCCTGCATCCAGAGCCAAAAATCCGCGCCGGACTTATTGTCTATGCTTAACACTGCGTGCTGTGCTACCGTCATCTATCTATGCCCCAGCGACGTCATGGTGGATCTAATGGCAGAGACACCGGGATTTCTCGCGCTTCTCGCGAAGATATGGGCAGCGGAGTGCGATGCGTCGCCGATTCGTGGTTATGAAACGACGGGCGACATTATATCGGCATCCCTCGCTCTCTTCTCCTTCATGGACACCACCAAGCCAAAGTGGTTCGACGCCATCCACGACGCACTAGGAAAGGACCCCAAGGAGACCGGTCGCATCACTTTGGAGACCCTACGGAAACGCGCAGAGCAGCCGGAACTCATTTTCGTGACCCTCCTGCCGGATCTGCATATCCTGCACGTCAATTTGCACTGGAGCCTGGGCGGAACGGAGTCTCCATTCGCCTTACGTGACCATCTCTTCTCTTTCCAGGGCTGCCAGATCGTTAAATCACTCATGGAGCGTCTGGTCAAATACCGGGGCGAGGACACCCGACGGGCCTCGATGAGCCTTGTGTTTTGCATCAAGTATTTCATCATCAGCCTGCAGAAAGAGAGTGGCCGGGCGTGGGCGTATCGCATGTACGACGCGCCTATTCTGGAGGCTATCATCCAGGCGAGCATATGGTCAACAAACGAAGGTGGCTTCCTCGCGCTTGCCCTCAATGAGTTCATTCCGTACATGGTGTTTCGCTCTGTCCTCTACCGTGCGGAGAAGGCAGTCGACAGTGTTGCCGAATTGGGTCTCGAAGCCCAGATGGACAAAGAAGGACCGGTCTATATGATATTACAGCGATACAAGAAGGTTTTAAATCAGAGGCTGGAACTAGCGGATGGCCGTTCCATCGGTACGAAGGTCTGCGAGAATGCAAAGGCAAGTTCTATGATTCATTCCCTCGATCACCCCATTGAAGTTATTTGTAGTGCGGTAAAATTGCAAAGGCGAGCCAGTTCCAGCGGTGTGGGGGCTGTAAAAAAGTCCACTACTGTAACAAAGTATGCCAAAAGGAGAGCTGGAGGGAAGGCGAACATCGAAAGATGTGCAAAATGCTGAAAGAGGGACGCGCAGGCATTGAATTCGGTACGGCTTATCCTGCACAACTACCCCGATTTAGCCACTCAGCTTCTTTCCTCTGAGCAGAAAATGGACCGGGCGAGTACAGGTTGCTGCCCGAGGACTACAAGTTCTTCCGGAAGATCGTGCACGTCGACGTGAACCGTTTCAGCGACGACTTCCTCAAGCTCAAGGCCGAACTGCGCAAGGCGAAGCCTGAGACGAAGATGTCGACCGTTGCTTTCGTCCTGGACTATAGCAAGACCTCCGAGGTGAAGATCCGCCTCGAGCCGGACCCGCTGGGCACGGCGCGGGCGTGGTGGGGCCCCGAGAACGCGGCGCGGGTCGAGTCGGTGGTGGCTATGGTCAAACGCGTCGAGCAGGATGGGCCGTCCTTTGGAACGATCGTGCGCGCAATTTTGCCTTTTGGCATGAAGCCTTTACCATGCGAGCTGCTGCTCTGCAGTGCGACGACTTAGTGGCCCTCAGGCGTTCAGCACCGTCACCTTAATGATTCAGCCCAATGTTAGCGACTGGGGATAAGCTTCTCGTTGCTCTCCCTTCCGTCTGTCTTGAAAGCCCCATCCAAATTTTCTGCGTTATACTCATACAATAGAAGGAGAGATAAATAATCTGGGCACTGGCTTCGGGTATTTATTCAATCATTGAGTCTTGCGTCTTGTCAGTACCATACCTGTCTTTGAGTTGACAACAAGACAGCTAAGCCCGATCGAGATGGTCCACCCCAAAACGTGTTCATCCAGTTTGATCTCACCACTTGTACAATATGTAAACCTTTATTGTCAGCAATGGTTGTGGGCAATTTAAACCAATGTCGCTTGGTTCTGTGAATCGCGGGGTATGGCATGTGTATTGACTTTAATAAGGGGGAACTGTCGATTGCATAAACGATAGAATTACACGATTTGGAGGTACTACGGAACAGACATCAAAGTACAAGCAAGTTAAGCAGCTCGTCGCTAGAGACTGTACTAGAAGCTGCGAGCATAGTGGAGAATTTAGCACTTGCATTCCCCGGCCTTGCAGGAGCACCTAAGATACATTCTCATAAGAACCAACCGCGATAACGCGGGCGTAGGATATACTCACGTAGTGCAGGTGCAGCTCGCGCTGCCGCAGCCTCCAGCGGAGGACTGGGAGACAGGGGTTCCGCAGGTGCAGCTACTCAGAAGGGCATGTAAGTCCATCATGCGATGTGATGAGAGGGAAAGGCTGCTTACCTAGAGCACTTGCACGAGGTGCAGCCGCATTCGGTCGAACAAGCCTGAGAGACGGGGGTGGCGACGGTGGTCTAGATGACAAGACGGTGCCCATCAGTAAGACACCGACGTCAACAGCAAGATCCAGACAGGCGTACCATCATATTGGCAGAAGTAATCAACAAAAAGGTTGGTAAGAGTGATTTGGTAGGATGCTGTGAGTTGGGTTCTGAAGATGGGGAGATTCGGGCAAATCAGCCCCTCTTTTATATCACTCCAGTTGACGGCTATTTACATCGCCACTCGCGCATTTCGAACTCCGGGAGGATGAGGCATTTGCGCGCACACCAATTATAGCGCATCATGATGATCCGCTGATCGAGCTTCGATCAGTAATCAATTAGTCATCAACTTGCGTGGTGCGCGGAATTGCCTCATGCACATGGGCACTGCGCTGGAGTCGGCCAAGAATCACATTTGACAGCTGCTTGGATTTTCTACAAGGTTCTACTTGGTATACTTGTAAGCAGTGTCAGTCCGAATATACCTCAGGCTGTGTGGGGCCGGTGACGTGTATGTAAAAAGATCGCGTGCAGGAAGCCCTCCAAGACCTTCCAAGACTCATTATCGGCGCTGCTCAGTGGCCCGGCTGTGTCCACCGTTCTTTAATTAAAAAGTTGGTACCCAGTAGATTCCTATTTCTGTTCTTGCTCTCTAGAAATTGCACGAAACTTCGGACCAGGTAATCGGGTGCTTTGCGGACTCTATATGCATTAAGCGCCTAGAAATTAAGGCGCCAAATTAATTCAAAGAGGCAGTTATTGTCCTTTCCATTGAATAATAAATTGATTTCTTCTCTCGGAAAACGGAAAAGCTCCGTTGGACTTCCAAATCGGCCACGGATCAGCTTTGACAGTTGCATAGACCAAGTCCTACACGTGCAACTTGGTACGTGGATAAGCAACGTCAGTTCGAGTCATTATGCTCGTCGGGCAGATATCATGTATGTAAAAGAACTCGTGCAAGAAAGCGTCCAAGATTCGTCAGCCAAAAGCAATCAAAAGTTGAGGGGCTTTCCTGACGAAAGCCCCTAGGCTTGGTCACGTTCTTGGCCAGCGTGTCAGAAGCTCGAGCCAGCTCGAGGCTTCCTAGACGCTTGCTTCCATTTTGATTTCTTGCTTGGAAAAAGTCCAAGAGCACCCTAAATTCAATTTTGCCTTAGTGCCACGTCCCTGTCAACCAGAAAGGAGTCGTATACAAATAATTTAATAAATAGATTTTTGAAAGGTAAACAGCAATACGCGTACGAGGTCTAATTGTAAGGGCGACTCGACTAAATAACGTGGTTCACTTGAGACTTAGTTGGGAAGCGTCGCTATCCAGCTCTGAATTTGCGCATAGATGCCGGGAGACTGGAAGTGCAAATTGACGCCATGCCCCACGTTGGCGGGGATAATAAAGTCGAATTTTTGAACACCCGGGAACAGTGTCTTGGAGGCCTCTACGAGGTTGGACGAGTTGCCGAATGGCTGGAAGCAATTACCACCGCAAAACACGCTGTTTGTGTTGACGGTGTTAGTCCGAGTGTGGGGGCGATAAGAGAATTCGGCTTACAGGTCCTTGTCACCGGTGACGACGAAAAGAGGGTTTGTGTAATTAGGCGCTGCGAGTGGCTGTAGAGTGAGGAACTCCCCAATGGTCGCGGTGCCTTTTGTCGCTTCAGCGAGGCGGAGGACGGCTAGAAATAAAGTCTCAACGTCGGACCGGTGATTTTATTTTGGTCAAGGAGACGTACCAGGCTCGAAAAAAGGAAAGGTGAGGAAGGGCATTTGATCGTTGGAGATGCTTCCAGTCGTGATGTAAGAATTACTTAATGATCCTTAAAGTCGTGCGGAGTCAGCTGATGGTATAAACTGAATTCAGCAAAGTCTACGGACCGAATCGTTTGCGATTTTGTTGCGACGCAATGGTAAGACCAAATGAAGCAAGGGCGGTAGCGAAACCGCCAGTGAACGGAGTAAACCCAGTAAGGACAGTGGCGTCTAAGAGGTTGCCGAATTGAGCTGCTACACCTGCAAGTTGGAGACTGCAACGAGGGTAAGAGAATTGGCTACTGAATAATCAAACAAAACAAGGAAACGCACCTGCCAAAGGAATGCCCTATCCCGATGACCCGCGAAAAATTATGGCCAGACTTGCCGCTCTTGAGGTACTGGATAAGTTGGGCAGCGATCTCGATCTGGGTAGCCTGCTGCACCTCCTTGATGCCGTCTGGTTTGCTGGAATGACTAACACCTAACAGATAGGGTAAGAAAAAGAATTGACGGCGGCGGGAGGGTTCTACTAACCCAGTCGGTCGTAGATGAAGATCGCGTGTCCAGCTTTGAGCGCTACGTCGGCGTAGTTGTATTTGGAGCCCGGCCCACCAAAGGTCCAGTATCGGTGGTCGGCATTAATTCTGGAGGCGCAATATCATAAGCGTTATTGACACGAAGGCAATAGAAAATAAATTCGTGCTAACGAACCCATGGATCGCAAATTCAACGGTGCTCGGTTGGGTGCCAGGCGGGACACACAAAAGCGTCCAAATTTTATACGTCGCGGTTATATTCGCCGGACCATGGAAGTCGTCGGTAGTCACATTCGACGTCAAGCTCGTCACCCTCGTTAAAAGCCCAGTAAGCTCGGACTGGTTCTTTGGCGACGGAATGTCGATGATCTGAGGGTGAGCCGTGACAGTGACGGGTATGGTGGTTTGTCGACAGCGAGAAAAAGATGAAGGAATGCTCGAGGCCAGCCCCAAAGCAGCAGCGGTGAGTAAAAGAAGGAGAGAAGCGAGCATTGTAAATTAAGTGATTTTTTTTTTTTGGAAATGATATTCATGCGTAGATGGCTTTTATACGAGAAGTAAATTTCGAGGACGAGTACGTTCCAAGTCGTTGAACAGTCAGTAAGAGTCTCAGTCCCCAGCATACTAGGCCCGCGTCGCGTCTGAGCGGGATTCACGGTCATGGACCCACATGGAGGAGGGCACCCACAAATGGCCCCCGGTTCGCTTCGGATGGGCGCTATTTCCTTTTGACAGGGTGCACGCACAGGCCTTCGATAAGGACGAGAACAAGCACAATTTGCCCGTGTCCCAGCTGCGCTGGCGAGATTGTACGGGGACGCACGGCTTCGTTGCGTTCATCAGAAATCAGGAATCACGATCAGCGCGAGATGTGTCTTCGACTGGGGAGAGGCAATGCAAAGGCAATGAGTATGAGCCATTCTGAGTCTGATGATAAGGTCGGAGCCTATGAATCGCCAGCTGGAATGGAGAATCCTTGGTTTTCGAACAGCCTGAGGCTTAAGAGAGTTGTAAACACAAGGGGACCCGGGTGGCGGAATGTGGAATATGTACCACTCACTAAATTTTTTTCGGGCCAGTGCTTGACCCCCTCCTCCTCCTTCCATAAAAGGTATGTTTTCCGTCAATATATGTATTTTTCCTCTGTTTTCCATGAAAAAATCGGTTCCCTCCGTGCTCAAGTGTTAAAATTTCATGCAATCATCAATTCCTTTTCCATCACGACCTTTCCGTCCCATTCCAACTCACAGGTGTTTATTTTTTTCCCCCTTCCGCCCGCCATCTACGTGTGACTGGAAGGTATATTAGATATTTTTCTGACGTCCTATTCTTTCTTTCTGAGTGCTAGACTTTATTTCCATGCTAGTCTCGCTTTCTGACGAAAATTCCTGCCTCACGACCCGATTTTAAGGCAAGAAATGACGAAGTCACAAAATCTTTTTCGGCCTGCGGCTGGACCCCCCTTCCCACCCCATGTTCGGGATCCTCGTTTCGCCACCCCCTTGAGCAAACATCCCATCAAGAGTCAGCCCATGAATCATGCAGGTCAAGTTCCCTGCATAGCCTATGCTGCCTTGAGATAGTGCGCATACTCCAAATAAGATCAAGAACCTTCGACGAATTCGTTCCCAAAATGACTTGTTGAAAGTCAAGAAGAGGGAAACCTGATTGGTAATTACGTTGGTCGTCCATGTACAGCCACAAGTCCCATCTAATCTGACAGAAGATGACGACATGGTATCATTTTTGGCAGTGCTCCGGGACGACAATTGGGTATTCATTGCAGTAGGTGGAGGGTCGTAAAGAAAACAACGAAAGCTATATATTATACATGGGAAGGAAGTCGGTCAAGGCAGCTCTTAATATCCCGCAGTGTGCTCAGCTTATTGTAATTCAACCTCCCACAATCCGCCTGTTGACACTTGGCTTCCCAGCACGCAGTCGCCTCTGGCCACTCCTCCATTTCCAGGCTGCACAGCGTGTCACCGAGCGGACGTCTGTCCATTTCCATGAACATCCTAGCCTTCAATTCGCGCCAAGTATGGTTGCTCATCTGCACTCCGCAGCCAGGACAAAGATAGCACGGCGAGTTCCCAGCCTCGAATAGGTCGTCGCCGTCGATGAGGCCCTTGAACTGGTCTCGGCGATCTCTGTGCAGCCGGAAGACGGTCATGAGTTTACTGGACGAAATCCTTTCGAGGGCTGCGGCGTTGGCCTCGTCGTAGAGGTCCAGGGTCAGGGTATGCGTGGACGCCAGTTTGGCTTCCTCGTCCCACCCTAATCTCGTGGCGATTGCGTAGAGCCGTAATGGCTCCGCAAGGAATATTGGCGCCGTTATTGCGCCGCGTATGATGGAAAGCGGTCCTGGTGCATCCCACTTCTGCGCCAGGAGGAGAGCGTCATCTGCCTCGTCAATCGACTCCCAGTTTTCCGTATGCAGCCCGCAAATCATGCTCAGAACCTTGGTGAGCACTTTGTCCTTCTCGTCGACGTCGATGACTGCATGCTTTTCTGCTTCTGGGTGTACCAGGGACGAGTTCTGCCCTGCAAGGAGGCCGCGAAAGTAGCCGCAGGTATTTCGTAGTGTGAAATGAGGTACTCGGTATCCCGTTCCTTCAGAAGAGACGAGAATGATGTCCGCGTCGGGTGAGTTGAACTGAGGGTGGAAAGTCTGCGGCTGCTTGCTAGGTCTGGCTGCCATAATAGAAGGGGACAGGGAAAAGATCGTTTTTCGCCTAGTGTTGCTCATCGCTTTCAAGATGCCTCGCTTAGACAACGTGTCATTTATTATCCAAGTCTGAGCCAAAGACGCACTGCCAATAGAAAATACCCATCACATGTTCATCATAGCATTCAATACAATTTGTTATTTAAGAAAGTACAACGGACCAGGTTATGTCAAGTGATTATTAAATCTTTAAAGCTCGACCTTTGCGGCCAACACATCGAATCTGACAACGTCTGGTAGGGCGGTCAGGTTCTCCTCAGCAGAACCTATCAAAGCGGTCGCGGCGTGGTCCTTGAGGTGAGCCTCTCTGGCTTCTGCAGTCTTGAAGAGAGCGACAGCTCCGAAATTGTCAGTGCCGGGCCAGTGGATGGAGTACCAGGCCACAGTGTCGCTCTCTTTCTCGACGACAGGAACAGCGCCCTAAGAACAAGAAAAAAAAACCAGGATCAGAACGCAGTTCGATTTCGAGACACAGGAAAGAGCACGTACAGCTAGGAACTCCCTCACTACCTCCTTCTTTCCAGGCTTAGCCGTGAAAAACACCCTCAGGCCAGTGGTAACCCCCGACTTCTGGCCGTCTCCTGCCTTGGTGACGTGGTGCGAGATGACATCAGTGAAGATCTCCTCAATCTTTGGGGCGCCAATCAGGAGCTTCGGCGCGTTTTCCATGAGAGCGGCTGGGATGGGCCCAGTGAAGTGGGCATTACGACCCTCTTCGCTTGGGAAGGTGTCGAAGATGGCGAACTCTGCGGGGGTCTTGTCGTGGTACTTCACGGCGTACCATTGGTGGGTCAAGGGCTCGCCGAGAACGAGGCCGTGTCCACCAACGAGGAATTCGGCGACGGCGTCTTCCTTACCGGCTTGGGCGACGAGAGGGACGTAAGAACTGTGCGTCACTGGATTGTACATGTATTAGGCGTTGTGCAGCTGACACAGTTTGTGCTTACAGGCAACCATGTTGAGTTTATTTCGAAGAAAGGCTTGTAGGTGAGTTTGTTGAGGATGCTGAAGCGGTTATTGAACATGGCATTTTATACTTCTTGCCCACAAGGCGCAATTGCTTTCTGGAATGACAATCGCGGAGACAATCTCGACTATTACCATTATTCTCTGGCAGTCGCTGTGGTAAATTTGGCCGAGAATGTGCCAGTTATCTTGAAAGAAGCATCATTGGATTAGAGAAACCCGAGTAGATCAACATTGCCTGGGAAACGTAGTACCTACAACTGACAGGTGGCGAAATGGTATTATAAAGACGACAGGCTCGAGAGGATTATAAACCCAGAGACGAGTGGGTACAAGGTAAGTGAAGCGCAAGGCGATGGGTGGGGAGGTGCCCGAAGGAGGCGCTGTCGATCAGGGCAATTGGCGGATGATGGACGCTTGAAGTGACAGGGAAGAACGGTCTATATTCAGCTCTGCTCAGCGTTTTCTCGCTTGGATTTGTCATAGCACTCTAAGGTGACGCTGGCCAGGAAACCGGGTATACATTGTTCAGTTTCGATCCAGTATTGCATCAAGCTGGGCAGGTCCTGCGGACCGCCTTCGCCTTGCGCGACGAGCTGCATCCGCCCACCCTCTGTTCTCGACGCTGGCTGAAAGACGAAGGACGCGCAGAGGTCGTATATGGAGGTCACTCGGACCTGGCCATTCGGGTAGAATGCCAGTTTGAGCCCGAGTATAGACGCAATCGCTTCCCGGAACTCAGCACTCTTGGACTGATAGACCTATAAATACGAGGATGGTGTCAGAAAGGCCAAGGAAAGCGCAAGAAGAACGGCAATTTAATTTGCGAACATACCTGTTGCAGTCTTAGTAAACGCTTCTCCTTCTGCTTTAGCAGCTCCTCTAGATCTGATTTCTCCTTGTTGACGAGGTCCCAGCTCTCCCTAGGCACCAACTCCTCCCCTTTATTCTCGGATTGACTCGTTGCCCCTCGAGCGCCACTATCTTCTAGCTCTTTCAGTCTCTTCATCAGCGCCTCGTTTTCGCCTTTCAATCTATCCATAGCAGCTTGCCGTAGGTCGAACCATTGCTGTTCGGGATTATCTGTCATCGACAGGACTCGTACGCCTGGGGGTACGTGTCGCCCTCCAGCGATTTCGCCTCGGAGTTCAAACAGGGTTTGTTCGAGTTCTTCAATCTTGTCGAGATTCTCCTTCTCGCCGGCTGCTGCTTGCTCAAGTTCTGACAAAACCCAATGATTAGTAAAATTGTCGATTTAATGGACGATTGGCCATTTACCTTTCATGAGCGCAGCCTTCTCCAGACGCTCCTTCTCTAATTCAGTTGAAAGGGTTTGACTACTCTGTACCGGGCCAAAAGATCCCGACTTTCCAGCTATGGCATCAAGCTCCTGCCCAAGTTTCTCATTCGTAGATTTGTACTCTTGAAGGAGTGTTTCGAGCTGATGGATACGCTGTGTCTTTGCTTCGTCGATATGAGAACCTTCGATATGAGCTTCCTCTGCATTGAAGCTGGCCTTCGTTTTAACTCGGGTTAGAATAGGTTCGTAGTCATCCTTTGTCATAAACTCACCACAAGTGCTTGTAGGAAGGTAACTTCTCGTTCTGCTAGTGATGCCGCAGTTTCTCTTCTTCCAAACTTCTCTTTGGCGATTCGGAGGTTTTCTTCAAGTGATGAGATGGTTTGTTGTGTCTGGGTTTCCCGACGTTCAAGTTCGGCTAGCTCGGCTACGCGTTGGCGGAGAAGAGCTTTGGCAGCACCATGTTCTTCAAGAAGACGTGCATGGGCCAAACGAAGCTCGGTTAGGGTTTGGGTAACGGAGATGGGGGTGCTGGAAGGTTTGGTATCGACTGCCATGTTGGCCCTGAGAAGCAGTAGAGTAAGATATAAAGATCTGGTAAAAGTAATCCAACACGTACCATTCTTCACGCTCCTTCCTGCCAGCTTCAACTTCTGCTTCCAACCTGACGACCTTCGTTCTGAATTCCTCGAGAATCTCGACTTTTCGCTGCAAGTCGCGTTTTTCTTCTCTCAGAACCTCGACGCTCGTGTGGCGTTCACGAAGAACGTTTAGTTCACTTGTCATTTTGGCGTTGGTCGACTCCAGACTGCGAAGATATTTGGCCTGACGGTGTAGCTCCTCCCGAACGACGGTCATATTCTCTTCATCGGAAGCACGGCGAGCATCTGTTTCCTTGCTCGTGCTGAGCTCATCATAACGGGCCTGCAGGTCGATCAGAGTCTTCTCTCGTTGTTCGGCAAGCGCTTTGTACTCTGAAAGCTGTTCTTCGAGTAGGGCGTTCTCGTGAGTCAGTGTTGTAATTTGAGTCTTCTGCGATGAATTGGTTTGGTTCGTGTTTCTTAACAAAGCCTGATGAGTGTCTTGCAAGTCGGCAAGTTCTTCACGCAAAGAAGAGACAGAGAGCCTCAGAGAACGAAGTTCGGCATCTGATTTTTTCTGCGAATAATTACACCTCTGTGATTTGATGTCAAAGGATACCAGTTACATACCTTCAATTCTTCGTGAGCTTCACGTTCGGCCTCCTTTTCCTCGCGTTCTTCCTTTTCTCGGTCAGCAAACCATCGCCTGTCACGTTCAAGCCTTTCCACTTGCAGTTCTTTGTCCCTTAGTTTCGTTTCAAGCTCTAATTTTGTAGTTTGTGATGCCAAAAGTTGCCTCTCGAGGCTGGCGTGAGATATTGACGAAGTAAAAACCTGAGCACGTTGTTGCCGTTTCGCACTCGATAATTGTGGATCTTAGAACGAAAAATAGCACGTCAATACTCTCTTTCTCTTTCAACTTGACTAGAAGCAAACCTTTTTCCAACTCTGCAGCCAAAGAATCGCGTTTCACGGCGCTTGACCGTAATGTGGGGCCATCAGAGCGTACTTTGTTCAAAGGTGTCTTGAATTTATTGTTCATCGCGTTTTAAAGGTAGATTTCCCTTGGGCTCTCGTGGAGGGAGGTGACAAAGGGCCAATCTTACAATTTCGGAAACAATGATCCCTGAGGATTAGGTAATGGGTTCGGCTGACAGCTATTTGCGGCAAACGTATATTTTGCAGATACCTATTTCTTCCCCTCATGGCGTCCGACGAAGATTACTCGGATCTCACAGACATAGACAGCGACGAAGAGCCAGCGGCCGTAAAAAAGAGAGGAAGACCACGAAAGGCTGCAACCGTAAGAACTGGCTACAAGATCAAGAACGCCCTTAAAGTACCAAGGGCAACCACATACACAGCACAGGCCTTATTCGGTGCGGAATGTCGTGTCTAAACGTGTTTTGGTTCTGAAATAGTTGTTCTAGACCAGATACACAGTGGAGATATCAATTTGGAACCTGAATACCAGAGAGGTATCGCGTTTTGTTGGAATGAATTTCAACGTCTCTGACTTTTTGTGGCAGATGTTGTGTGGTCTGACACGAAACAAATTGGGATAATAGACTCTATTTTTCGTAATTTCTATATCCCGCCGATTATATTCGCCGTCAATGCACATGAAGACGGAGCCGAAACAAAGACTTGTATTGATGGAAAGCAGAGGCTGACTTCGATTCACAAGTACGATGTCGTCATTTTCGTGTTGTTGGAAATATGCTGAATTTCATCTACGTCACAGTTTCATGGCTGGCATTGTACGTATAATTTTATTTTCTTGTACAAGCCTTCAACAACAATTTCTGTTTTAGATACCTCGTAAGGTCTTGTTCCAGCTTGTCCTTCATCTTTATTGACAAACTTGTCGAGTTTAGACAAAGATCCGTGAGTATCACAACGCTATGTTCTCTACTACAAACTAACTCGTCATCCTTAGACTCACTGGCGAGAAGCTCTGGTATCAGGAAGTTGGAACGAAGACGCTCAAAGGCAGACTGTTGCCTGAAAAGTACCGAAAGTTATTCCGCAACAAGCAAATCGTATGCGTTGAGTACCAGGACATCACGGATGCCGACGAACGTGAAATCTTCCAAGTACGAGAATCTTTCATTTCTCTGACAATGAGATTCACTAACAAAACAAACATTAATAGAGGGTACAATTGGGCATGGCCCTTACTCCTGCAGGTAAGTTGTTCGTGCTCTGTACTGTGTGCTCTGACCAATCGTTCGTGCAGAAAAGCTGCAGGTGACGAAAAACGACCGAGCAGACTTTATCAGGGAACTGCAAAACGAATACATGAAGGAGGACGGCTGGCTTGGGTCTTCAGCATTGGAATGGGACACGAGTCGTGGCAGCGACTTCAGGTGTCTGGCGCAAGCGGTGTACTGCATGGAAAAGTTCGGACCGGCGATGAAAAATATCGGGATGGCACCACTGGAGAAATGGCTGAGCATCGGAGCACCGTTTCCAGACGACTTCAAGGTCAAGGTGCGGAACGCGTACGAGGTGTTCGCGGAATTGGTGCAAGACAAGAAGCACACCAAAGTCTTCAAGAAGCCGGCAAAAGTGTCGCCAGTGGAGTTCATAATGGTCGGCGTGATGATTTACGTTCATAAAGACCAGGCATCTCAGGCACAGTTGGCGGCAGGGATCTCCAAGCTGCGAGAGGACGTGAGGAACGAGCATGTGGATATCCGGATGAACAGCAGAGTGATGAAGACGATGACGGACTTGGTTTATGTGTGGAAACCGCCCATCATTCCTGGGGATACTTCGGGTCCAGCGGGGTCGAACAACCCTTCGTCTTCCGGTGCAGGAGCGAAGAGGAAACGACCAGCGAAAACCCAGGATGACGACGCGGATGACGACCAGGACAACGACGAATACCGTCCATCTCAGGCGAAGAAAGCCTCTAGAACGGCATCAACTGTCACTGCCTCGTCATCAGCGGCAGCAGCGGTGAAAGCGCAACCACCACCTCCACCGCAGGTCAAACTCGAGCCTCTTTCCTCGCCCAGGCCACCGGCTTTACCACACACGGATCGTCTGGCGAGTATGCGGCAGGCCAAAGCAGCCGTCTCCATGAACCAAGCTCAGCGGTCCAATATGCTCCCCGCTGCCCCGCGATCGATGCTTCCCTCACCTGGGCAGCAATTCTCGTTCCCAGGCTCGATGACTGCATCGACATATGCGACCAGCAGCGGCCCAAATACCCCAAGTGTACCCCAGGCGCCAAATTACCCACCGAATGCCACCATGTTGGATGCCTCGCTGATGGCGACGAAGATGGCTGCGTCGTCGTCTCCACCGGGGCAGGCACGACCGGGTCACCTTCCTCTTCCTCCGCCTCCGCCTAGCGGTGGTAGTATGTCCAGTGCCGATGGTTCATATCGCGAGAGGGATAGGGATAGAGACTGGGATAGGGACAGGGACAGAGATAGGGACAGGGACAGAGACCGCGACAGAGGCTATCCACCCCGAGCGTACGATGACTCTCGTCGAGACAGTGGTGGCTATAGCGGACGCCCACGCTCTCCGGATGACCAGAGTCGAAGGGCGGGTGGTGCGAGATGGAGCTCAACAAGATGACCTGCGAACAGTGCTTGTTCCTAGCAATCAACTCGCTGCAGTTCGAGCATCTGATACCTTATTCGCAAAGGGCGAGTTATTTTACTCTCGAACCTCAACTTATTACTATCATGAGTTTAACTATTTGGGTTCTGGTGATAGTCCCTTTCCTCCTCTTTTTCGCATTCAGTTTCCATGCATCATGATTATTGTTCTCCCAATTGCATTTGTGAACACTCCTCGTTCTTGTACATTATCCTAGTTTACTCGCTGCATCCTGTTTTGAATCATAAAATCAAAATTATTCCGACCATCCCATTATTCCCATAGGCAACTTCGCTTCCAGAGCCTCGGAAGAGTAACTTCGGTAGATAGTCTGCATTCTTCTGCCCACTTGACTGGCTTCAGGGCGTTGTCCAGGCCTATTCCTCCAACAAAGATGAATGAAATCCCATATTTCATCTGTAAGCAGTGGCTCAGGAGGACGCAGTGGGGGAGTACGCGTCATCTTCTGCAGTATCACTGTTACTTCGTCCTTGATATTGAAGTACGGTCGTTCTCTTGATATGACCTGGCGGGTACCAAGTAAACCGTGAGTTTGTAGCACTAGAAAACCTTGGACAGACGTACCTCTTGCACGACGCAACCGTACGAGTAAATGTCGCAGGCTTTGGTAACTTCAACCGGCTCTTCGTTTCCTTCGATATCAAAAGTCATTCGGTACAACTCTGGGGCTGCCCATCTTGCTGCGCCGGCGATTTCAGAGGTCATGTACGAGGTGCCAGGAAATTGGGATATGACTTTGGAGAGCCCAAAATCGCTCAGACAAGCTTTGTTTTCGCTGATAAGCACATTTGCCTGAACGGACGGCGGAGATGAGTTTGGATGGTCAAACTGCAAGAGATCAAGTTTGACAGACGTACAGTGGTGAGGTCTCCGTGTATGACCGACTCTGAATGCACTGCAGAGAGGGTAAGGCATCAGAATGTTATCTGGAATTGACATATGAAAAGAACTTGCAGTACGATAAGCCATCGATGACGTCTACGAGAAGCTTAAACCGCTCTCTTAAAGTGAGGTGTCCATGTAAAAAGTTGGCGAGAGTACCACCCTCCATCCACGGACAGACCATGGAAGGCAACGGTGAATTGTTGAATCGGTGCGTCAAGCCAAGTAGTGGAATAACATTTCGGTGTCGCAGGCCTCGCCAAACACGAATTTCGCGGCGCAGGCGCTGTTCGCAGGGGCCTTAATCAATACAACTCGACGATACTAGATACACATAGACCCACCCGCCGGATAGCTGATAGCTGTCCATTGTCGTCAACCTGGGTCTGATATAACTTGAGAACTTTGACTGCGACCTGCCAGGTATTGCTAACTTGGGAACGGGAATGAATGAATTGAGCTTCACTCACTTTACGTGGTGCCAAATGTGGTCGAACGAGGTTGGTTTCATAGACAGAAGCGTATCCACCAGCATCGACATAGCGAGCACCTGAGAGGACGATGCAGTTGGTCAGGTCTTCGAGACCAGTTTGCATATAAAACTCCTTGATCTCTGGGGCTTCTTCTGCTGTCCTGACGAGCAGGTCGTGAAACAGGTTCTCAGCTTGAGCAACCAACAAATCCTAGCAGATTCATTTTGCATGAATACAAAAAACATGTCTAAAGAATACTCTCATACCTGAACCCCTTTCCAGGCATTTTCGATGCGACTTTGATGCATCGTCAGTTCGTTGTTCTCGTCCTCCATACAAAACCTGAACAAAAGATGTACAATATCCAGATCTGATCTGTGCTGATCTGGAGTAATAACGTTCAACGTCCTATCAAGTCGGATTCGGGATAAACAACACGTTGGCTTTTTGATAATTGATAATGAATCCTACATCGTTAACAGCCGATTGATCAATTCAGGTAACACTTCCTGCCCATGAAGTTGCTTCCTGAGTTGGAGATTAGTCACTTTATCCATGAGTGCACCGGCGGACGAACATGTAAGGACGAGACGGCACCGTACGTTGTTTCGATTGAGAAATAGGTTTGAAACCGCCAAAGCCGAAGCATTGATTCTTGCGAAAGCCTGCTGTTGATCTTCCAGATCAACAGATCTGACAACCTCCATCCCTTTGAAAGTGGGCTAATGAATGGAACTCAGTAAGGAATGGCCATTAGCAAAGAATGCTGAGAAAATGTCTTATATCCCAGTTGACACGTTGCGAACACAAGGCATCCTCCATGTAGGCCCACATTAGGGTGCCAGCATCACCAAAGTTGGCTAGAACAAATTGGAACGTGGAGTTGCTATAGCATCACGATTTTGTGCTGAACGAGAGTCGAGGATTCTCCTGTGAAATGAAGTGATGAGAGAAAGGGGATTCCGCAGCAGCTTGAAGCGGAAATGCTTTAACCGTTCTACTTCTGGTTGCAAACGGAAACCACATTGTCATTAACACCAAATGATACGATATACA
The DNA here is from genome assembly GCA_023014345.1 of Galerina sulciceps. NCBI lineage: Eukaryota > Fungi > Basidiomycota > Agaricomycetes > Agaricales > Galerinaceae > Galerina > Galerina sulciceps. Next base: position 1,361,675 of record JAEDXJ010000013.1, on the reverse strand, counting down.
TGCCATGTTGGCGCCTATCGAGGTTGTTTGTAGTTCAGGCGAACGGCGAGGGTTGATAGATCCGCACAGCAGCAAAATCAAAATAAGCATCGATAAATGCAGCTGGATCGTTGTTGACGTGATCTAGAAAGGTAGTGTCGGTAAAACATCGGGTTTTACATCGAGAAATTCAACGCACCGATGCAGGTTGAAGGACACAAAGCCTGAGGATAAGCATTACCTGCCCAGTCGCCACCTGCAGGAGTAGAAGTCAAATTCAATAAAATATAATAGATATAGAAAGGAGATTCACATAGTGTCAAATTAATGATGATATTGTGTTCCTCGAAATATTTGTTGAAGTCGCAGCTCGTATTTGGGAAATAAGCTGCTGGAATGCCCTGCAGCAGATAAATAATTTTGTACCGAAAGATTGGACGGAGAGTAGTTACCCAACGTTCAGGTTTGATCGAGCATGTTTCCTCCTTGACATCTCGAGGAACAGCACTGCCGCTTCGAGACCAAAACCAGATGCTAATGTGCTCTCAATTGCATACCTAATTTCTTCGGATGAACATAAAGCAGAGGCAACTAAGTTATATAGCCATTACCATCCCCCGCCATCAGCATTAAACTGTGGTCCATAGTTAAGCGATCCAGATAGCGAAACACCGCATCCAGCATTGGAATTAACGAGTACATTGCAATCGAGTTGGCCATTCACACTAAGGATAACCTGTCAGAAGGATGATAAAACTATACGTGAATGACGAACCCTGTCTGATTGCGTGTTGCAGGCATTGTACACCCTAAGTCATCATTAGTATAACAGAATAGTACAAGCATCCGTTGACTTGCCAGCCGTAGTATGAAGTGTTACTAAATCTGGCCCTTGGTCGTTTACACCTTCTAAAATGTCAACCAATCCCTAAAATTCCCCATGAAAATGACTTCGAATATTCAAAACAGTGAGCATACACCAATTGGCTTGTTTGACTCTTTCGTCTCTCGAATGGCGGGCCATGTCCTAATAAATGCGTATTCGGTGACAACAACATCAAAGTAAACTCGATGTTCAGACCCACCCACAACCTTGTGGCATATGACGTATGTCAAAACTGGTCAACCAAAAATGAGCAGCATGATCTCCAAGACCAATGCCCAGACTCACATCGCAATATGGCTCGTGTAGGTGTTTTTTGAGCGGATACGAACAGAGTTTCTTCCTGGACCCTCAGCATCAAGGACAGTTTTGTAGTCAGTCCTTAAGATGAACGTGTCGAAGCTGGCGTAAGTGAGGTTCTGCTCGATGGAATCAAGCTGATTCACATATACTCTGAAGATAAAGACGCGTCATTTAGGTTCCTTTTTTATCCAAGTGACTTCACATACACGCGTCCATGGCTGGGGTCATCAATTGTTTCCCAGTCGAATTGAGTGTAGAAACTGGGCCCTACTATGTTCTCTGTCAAGTGATAAGTTGCCCCGAGAGAAAGTGGTAACAGAGAGGTCCATAACGCGATTGAGAGGCTCCGATAAGCCTTCATCTAAGGGTTGTATAGTGTCAAGTGGAGATTCTTGCAACTACGTGGCACTTTGTATAGAAATCCAGCGACCAAGGCAATTATTCAATTTGGAACCGAGCAGAAGCACTAGAAGTGGTTCGAGGATAATATTCATGATGATGGTCAGGAGCAAAGCGAGCACAAACAGCCCTAAACTTGTACTCGTTGAGCGTGGGGTTCTTCGCAACGTCCAGCCATCTTCAAGTGAAACACACTTCATAAGTTTTCCGTCGTTATTTCTGATATGTCAGCCGCGTGCAAAACTGCAGACAGCTTCAAGGGCCTCGTTGCAAGGTCCGACGCGTGGAGCTAACCAAAACTGGTTTGCACAACGGCGAGTGAGGGAAGACTGTCATGTCTACGGTTTTGCATCCAGCGATAGAGGCTTCCCAAAAATCAGGACCTAAGATTACAGATTATCACGGTATGTGTAACTTTTGCCAGTGGGCTATGACTATAATTATAATTACCCACATCGAAACCAGATGACCTTTTGCAATTCGCGTCAAATATCTTTTAGACTCGACGTCGGACTTTAAGGAAAACTTGAAACATAAATCTCATCCTCCAACACTCAGGAAGGAAAATGGCATCTTTGCCTTTGAAGGCCACAGTAAATTGCGATATGGGAGAGGTGTGGATCCTCAACTCGATAGCCTTGACTCACTTATAATTCTCCGTAATAGGGCTTCTCTTTGTACAAAATGGTACAGAGATTTTCATGATGTCCTAGACAGTTTTGAACAATAGCATTCAAGGGTGACGACGAAGCTCTCATGAAACACATCCATCTCGCAAACGTTGCATGTGGGTTCCATGCATCGTAAGTACTTTTTGTTGCGTCTATTGAACACGAGCTGACATTTTCGAAGCGATTTCTCAGTCATGAACACAACGGTTGCACTGGCTAAGAAACATGGTGTTGCTGTTGGTGCACATCCTTCACTTCCTGATTTACAAGGCTTTGGACGACGAGAAATGGCAATCGAACCGGTAAGCTTTGTTTCAAAGGTTTTCTTCTCCAGGTTAATTTTTTTTCTCGCATCGTTAGGAGGAGTTGAAATCCTGCTTCATCTATCAAGTCGGAGCGTTGTACGGATTTCTAAAGCTTCACGGCGTTCCTCTCAACCATGTAAGACCCCCTTTCGTTGAAATCCCTCTGAGACGCCCAACTTCCCCTAGATCAAGCCTCATGGCGCAGTTTACGGTCAAAGCTCTCGGTCGCTGCCGCTTGCTCGTGCTTTGGTTGAAGTCGTGAAGGTCTTTCGTTCCGACGAGAATAACGACGTCGCATTTGTTGGAATTGCAGGTTCAGCTCATCAAACAGCCTCAGAAGATTTGGGAGTAAAATTTATACCAGGTGCGTTCATTGCTATGCTCAACTCCAACCGCCCTCTTCCTCACTGGCGAACAGAATGGTTTGCCGACTTGGACTACACTCCGGAAGGAAAACTTATCATCACAAAGTAGTACACCTCCCTCTCTCGGATGATGCAATTTCTCAACCATTCTCGCAGGAAGCACGACCCAGTGTCTCTAGAAGTCGTTCGCGATAGGGTAAAAAGTTACCCCATGACGTTCTTAGATGCCGGCTGATCATTGCCTCTAGGTCATGAGGCTGCTCAAGGAGAAGCAAGTAACGACAGTGGGAGGCGGATATCTCCCACTTGGTGAGAACGTGGATGAAGTTTCTATCTGCTGCCACTCAGACACGCCGGTAAGCTCCTAATTAATGACATCACTTCGACAAAATTCTCAACCTGTTTATCTAGGGAGCCGTGGAGATTGCGCAGCTGGTAAAGCAGCTTGTGGACGACAGCAACCGTTCAGCGGGTTATGTGTGAACGTTTTGTATACATCCAGCAAAAGAATCGACAGGCAGCAAATTCGATTTGATATGGCTCGCACGTCTATATTTGGACAATCTTATTATCTTTGTTTTCACACTGGTCGGTGTTCAGAGAACCGACGTCGTTTGAGGCTGTTTCAGCTTCAGTATTAAGGAGACAATGAACCCTTACGACGGCCAGAAACTCCTCATCGCGAATCGTGGTGAAATTGCTCTTCGCATCATCCGAACAGCCAAACGACTTGGTCTGCCAACAGTGGCCATATACACACCCTCTGATTCGCTATCACCCCACGTTTTGCAAGCGGACGAAGCCGCGTCTCTTGCTGTCGACGGTTCAGCATCGAACGAGTCTGCAGCGTATCTCTCTGTATCCAGTATCGTTGCTATATGCATAGCACACTCTGTCACTCTCCTACATCCCGGTTATGGGTTCCTTTCAGAGAACGCCGGTTTTGCTGAGCAAGTAATTCAAAACGGTATAACTTGGATCGGTCCGCAACCCAATGTCATTCGTTCGATGGGCATCAAACATGAAGCGAGGCAAATTGCGTTGAAAGCTGGAGTTGAGGTCGTACCAGGCTCAGAAGGTCTCATTACGAACGACGAAGAGGCGTTAGAGTTGGCGAATAGGTATGGCTTTCCCGTCATGCTGAAGGCAACCGCAGGAGGAGGCGGAATGGGTATGGCCATTTGTCGTGACGAAGACGACTTGAGAAAGAATCTGGCCAGCACAAAAGGACGTGCGCAGGTCAGAATAATACCTTGCATGATTACTTTGAAATCTTTGTTAATCGTGGATTTTAGTCTCTGTTCCACAATGGTGGAGTGTTTCTCGAGAAATACTATCAAAACGCACGACACATTGACTTTTCTTTGAGTTTACCCATCCTAACATTGACTGACTCTGGGCACAGGTATTTGGCAATGGTCTCGGAGATGTAGTTCACATGCGCGAACGCGAATGTAGCGTCCAGCGAAGACATCAAAAAGTCATCGAGGAAACTCCTAGTCCTTTCTGCGTCGCTCATCCAGGTGAGTCTCCGTCGTATTATGTCAGGACAACATGTTGACTTCGAAAAGGTCTTCGAGAGAGGATGTGCGAAGTCGCAGTGCAGCTGGCTCGATCTATAAATTACGGCTCTGCGGGTAAATATCAATCCTTGCTGCTTCATTGGGCATTGGGGGAATTCACGTCGACTTTATGATTACTAGGCACTGTGGAATTCCTGGTTGATGAGGACACCTCTGCATTCTACTTTTTAGAAATGAACACAAGGATTCAGGTAAGTTTGACGTACGAGATTGTCTATTGAATTAAAGTTCAACTACAGGTTGAACATCCCGTTACAGAAGAGATTCACCCTGGGCTAGACCTTGTTGAGCTCATGATCAAACAAGGCTTCTCCGAGCACTCTACTGGAAAAGGCCTGCTTCCGATATCACCCGAAATGCAACAAGAGACGTACGATGCACTGTACGAAAGTAGTCTAGCACTTGACAAGGCTTACTCCATCGAAGGTCGACTCTATGCAGAGAACCCATACGAAGGCTTCGTGCCTTCCCCTGGTCTTCTTCAATATGTCGACTTGGAGGGATCGAAAGCCTCTTGGCTTCGCGTAGATGGTTGGGTAAGTGCTCTTGTAATTATAAGCCTTTTACAACCCGTTTAATTTCCTTGAAGGTTGACACGGGAATGGCAATAACGCCCTACTTTGATCCACTACTTGCTAAGATAATAGTGACTGGAAAGTCGCGTTCAGAAGCTATTTCAAGGTTTTTATGCGCTTTAGACGAAGTTAAAGTCCTAGGACCACCGAATAACAAAGAGTATCTGAAGTCCATCGCTCAAAGCCATCAATTTTCTACTGGTCAAGCGACAACGACTTATCTAGAAAATTTCATAGTTCATCCATGGCGAGTTTCTATCAACGTTTGATGCGAATTTAAACCTGATATATGCTCGCTAGCGCTTTCAAAGTCCTTTCGTCGGGAATAGACATGACCGTCCAAGATCTACCAGGCCGGACGATTAAACTTGGAATGCCGCGAAGTGGTCCAATGGATGATTTGGCATTTGCAACTGGAAATATTCTTGTTGGAAATCCCAAATCAACCGAAGGTCTAGAAATCATTGCCGTCCCGGGTGTTGGATGCTCCTTGCAATTCTTTGTGCCGACTGTTGTAGCAGTAACTGGAAAGGAAGTGGTTGTCAACGTTGATGGCATTGCCTCTCCTATGTGGTCAAGCCTTCTCGTACCTGCACATGGGATACTCAGTATCGACGCAACTTCATCTCCGGATCCCAAAGGTTTCAGAGTTTACCTCAACATTCGAGGCGGATTCCCTGATATCCCCGTGTATCTTGGCTCCAAGTCGACGTCAATGGGTCTTGGTGGCTACCAGGTATGTTCGTGTGTCTCAACACCGAGTCCAAGCTCTGCTAACTCCTTACAGGGACGCTCATTGATCAAAGGCGACCTTATATCCCTGGGCAAGGCTTCTCCTGAACCCGACGAAATTTTTACCATGATTACCCCAAAGGCCCTTGTACCTTTGTACCCGACTCATTGGGTGATTTGTGTACTACCTGGTCCTCAAGGCGACGAAGAATATATTACTGCCACAGGGATCGAAAAGTTTTACTCTACTCACTGGCGAGTGAGTCCTTCAAGCAATCGACTTGGGATTCGTCTCGAGGCGCCAACTGCGGCAGATAAGATTCAATGGGCAAGAGAGAGTGGTGGAGAAGGAGGTTCGCACCCAAGTAACATTTTGGATAACGGCTACGCTCCAGGCACAATTAATATCAACGGTGATACCCCTGTCATTCTTACCAATGAAGGTCCTGATATGGGTGGATACCTTTGTATGTGCACTGTTGCCAGCGCGGAGATGTAAGCCATGATCACACACGTAGTTGCTATATCATTCTTCTGACCGGGATATTAAAGGTGGAAATTGGGGCAATTGGCTCCAGGTAGCACTGTCCAATTTCGAAGAATATCCTGGATTGACGCTCGCCACAAATTGGAGTTGCACGACAGATTTTTTCAAGCACATCAAAATTTAACAGCGGACGAGAGCCTGGAGCCCCTTTCGCTCGATCTGATGACCTCAACGACAACCGATTACGAGTACTCTCCAGTTCTTCATACCCAGCCAGGGATTGCAGGCGACCATAGTACGCGGGTAATCTTCCGTCAGGTCGGTCAAGAAATTTTCTTATCCGATTATGTAGACCGATAATTTTACCTGTATAGGCTGGAGACACTGCCGTATTGGTTGAATTCGGGGATATGCATCTTGATATATTCATTCGTGCGAAAATACATGCGTTCCAACGCATCGTGGACAGACAGAAAATTCTTGGTGTTCTTTCACTATGCCCTTGCATACGCTCCATTCTAGTAAGTTGCTAATCAGTGATGTCACGGTTGTTGCCTGACCTGTAATCATTCTCCAGTGCTACTACAATCCAGACAGCATGACTCAAGCAGCATTTTTGCAAGTCCTTGTGGAAGCAGAGCGCTCTATTCCTCAAAACATGAATGAAATGACATTCCCGGGAAGAAAGATTGCATTTCCGATTGTTCTTGACGATAAATGGAACAAGGAGGCTCTGCAGCGTTATATGTCCACAACGCGTGATAAGGCAGTATACTTACCCAGTAATGTGGAATACCTCGCCAACAATAATGGGCTATCCGATTCAGCTGAAGCGCTGCACAAGTTGATAGCATCGGATTGGGTATGTTCTAACAAAGCATCACCAATCAAAGTTTAACAACATATCTGATTGAAAGCTCGTTCTGGGAGTGGGGTTCTACTTGGCATGTCCATTCCTGGTTCCTGTAAGCGACCCACCTCTGAATTCTACGAGAAATAATCATAATGGATATGGAGTAGATTGATCCTCGCTGTCGTTTGATTGGTCAGAAAATGAACCCCTCTCGAACCTTCACACCCCGAGTACGTAACTGCGAAGAGTTCTTGCCATTGTAAGCTGACGAACCTGGGAAGGGTGCAATTGGTATTGCTGGACCTGTTGCAGCAATATACCCCATTGAATCTCCTGGAGGGTATCAACTTTATGGCCGCACCCTTCCAGCCTGGCAAACCTGGGGGAAAGGAAAGGACTTTCATGCTACTAAACCTTGGCTATTAGAAGCCTTCGATCAGGTAACTTTCTACCCAGTTGCAGAGGAAGAATATCTGGAGGTAAATGTCCTTTCCAAATGTCATGACGTTGAGGTTAACATCAAATTTACAAAGCTCGAAACGCAATTTGATGCTGGTCAATATTCATTCAAGGTGATTCAGGCAACGACGATATACTAACCAGTTGTCTGATCATAAAGTTGCCCTGTAGGTCGAACCAGCGTTATTCTCTGTGGAAGAACATTCTAAATTCCTACTTGATATCGATGACGAGTTGAGACTCTTCCGTTCTCGTCAGGCCGAAGCAAGTAAGCTCGAGGAAATCAAGTATGTCAGCTCGCTGGAGATTGTATTTTTGTAATTAAAATAACTGCAGAGAGAGAACGCTTCTTAGGGAATGGGAAGAGCAAAAAACTAAGAAGGACAATAATCTGCCGGTTTATGAAGGTGCTGTCCTATACATGACAAGAAAATATGATTGATAAATGTTTTCGCCACAGGAATCGAGGAGGGCGGCTTCAAAATTACCGCATCCTTGTTCGCTACAGTTTGGAAAATCAACTGCAAACCAGGTGACAAAGTCTCCACAGACACCCAAGTTCTCATCGTCCTCGAGGCCATGAAAACTGAGATTCCTGTTGCTGGTGGAGTCGAGGCCGTGGGTAGAATAATTCGAGGACTAGGAAAGGGTATTCAAGAAGGCGCATCTGTGCGTCCAGGTGACACATTGATTGTTTTCTACTGAATTTGGAGGGCATTTATAGCAATAAAGTTTATCATAAGTGAGTTGTTGTACTTCTAGTTAAGATGCTTTAGAAAAGATTCCTAATTTATTGCTCCTGTAATTATAAGTAACCCTGGACACGACTTTTACTAAGTTAGACCCAATACGGAAAATATTACCAATCCGAGAAACCTCGCCTACGTTGGAGTAGTCCGATCCGGCCACTGGCGGAGACACGCAATGAACGCCAGGCAGGAGTCGTGTTGTCTGTCTACTCGAATACGTCGCGTTCTGCTTCTTCTGCACAGCCACCCGGTCCAGCCTATCCGAATCGTCTGGCTACCCGAGCCAATCTACCTATCTAATCCGAGGGCATCTAATCTAGCCGATGGTACCTGCCCGAGGTCACTACCACATGTGCCCCCCTCAAAACTAAGCAACGTCCTCGTTGCGTCCACGAACACCTATCCCACCATCTCCTCGCCCTCTTCTGCGTCGAAGAACTCCTCTCTCTCCTCCTCCTCCTCCTCTTCCTCCTCCTCTTCATTCTCTTCATCTTCCTCTTCGCTCTCTTTCTCACATCGCACCGCCCCTCGACTCCCTTCCTTGTCAACCCGTGGAATCTCCGAAGAGAGATCCACTGCCATCGCCGGTTCTTCGAGTGATGTCGATGGACCTTCATCCTCTTCCTCACCTCATCGTTCAACTCCTCCCGTCTCCGCCACTCCTCCTCAATTGCAGCCTGCATCTTCCCCAACTCTGTTCCCGTCCTCGGTACAAACAACCGTAGCCGTCTCGAACTGAATTTTCCCGCAATCGGATAGCCTTCGAGAGTTTCTAGTTCGTAGGAGTGTTGATTTCGGCTGACGACCCGTCGTGGTACGGAGAATTTTGTTAAGAGTTTTCTCTCCGTCTTGAATGTATATTCTAAATCGCTCCTGTAGACCTGCACCAGATCTCCTGCTCTGAAGATGACTTCTCGGGGTGGGTGGGCCTTTACTCGCTTGTCGAATGCTGCCTTTCGGCGGTGACTATGGTCCACTATCTGGGCGTACCCATCGAAACGTTGCTGTTCCGCGAAGGCCATATGGACGCCAGCCTCTTCGGGTGTCACCTCAGCTGATATTTCCCTAGGCGGCGTTCGCTTTGTGTTGATGACTAGGCTGAGCAGGAGCTCGTTCGGCGAGTACTTCAAGTTTGGAAGAATACGGTCGTTGATGTATCGAATTGCAGCCTCCAGGTGGTCTGGCCAGTTTGCTGGAAGATCCATTTTGCTGTATTCATCCTCCCCAAGGTCCGGTGCGCACATCCGTTTTAAGCGGTCGAGGAGTATTGCATTGGTGCCTTCGAGGAGGCCATTGACCCACGGTGAGTACGCTGGACATATCTCAAGCTTCGTTCCTCGCTTATCACATTCGTCCTTCAGCTCCTTGTTATTGAATTCTGGCCCTCCGTCCACCATCAAGGTCTCAGATGCCGTGAAGAGGTCGCAGATATCGCCGTAGCTCTTTCGCGAGGTTTTGCCAGTTGCCGCCGACTTCAACTTTGTAGCCCACACTCGCTGTGCGTAAACGTCCATCCACAGCCCAAGTTTTGTGATTCCGCCCTTCCCTCTTGGCATTGACAACGTGTCTGCGACCATGAGTTCGAATGGGTGACGTCTGGTGATGGGCTCAAGGAGAGAGTGAAGGTGAGTTGATCCGAACCCTTTGCATCTTCCGCAGTCCATAATCGCCTTCGTGATAGATTGGTCCATCCTCGGGCTTACGATCCTATCAAGTAATTGCGTCTTGATCCCGTCACGATGGAAATGCCCTTTGTTGCAGTGCTCATCCCAAGCAAGTGCAACGGTCTCCTCCTGCGTCATACATTCTAACCTTGCCCTCGCCCTCACAGATCCGTCCCCAATTTTCCACAACCGCCCGTCCTCCACCTGATATCCTTTTGCTTTATGCTTTGCCCTCTTCCGTACTTTCAAACTCTTCCCGTGGTCCAGCTCCATCAACGACTCGATAACTTCCAAGAAGACCTTTTCCTTGGCGAACCGTGTCCGCAATGCACCATACGTGGACTCGTCGTGGCTTGTTTGAACTTGGAATATGTCGTTCGCCAGTCCCGTACGTGCTTCCCAATCTTCGCTTACTGTCCATTCATGACCGTCACCTTTTTCAACTGGTAGGTTTACGAACTGACGGCTGAGCCCGTCTGCAACAACGTTGAGCCGTCCGGGCCGATGACGAACGTCGACTATGTTATGGGCTAAGACTGCGTCTCGCCAACGTGCATGTGTGGAGTTCAACGTCGTGCTTAAGAGGTGGTCCCGCAACGCTTGGCAGTCGGTCTCGATTTCGACTGGGTAACCCCAGATCACATCGCCGAATTTATCGAGGGTGTGTTTCAGGGCGCCGAATTCAAGGATAAATGGTTTGTATTTCTCCTCTGCTGTTGACGTTCTTTTTGATGAGAATCCGATAGGGTGGACTGTTGTCTTCTCCGTTCCATTTGGCATGACTGTTGTAAACCTTTGTGTACACATTCCTGCGAACCCGAATTTACAGCCGTCGGTCGTGATAATAAATGGAGTTCCGTCGTACTTGGGACCTTTGAGAACTGGTTCGCTTGTGAGGGCTACCTTCAAACGGAGAAATGCATGGTCATGTTCCTTCTTCCATATCCCAGCCAATGAATATCCTTTCATTGCACGAGTGTAGGCTGCCTTTCCTTTGAGCTTCGGTAATTCCAGTTTGCGGGCCAGGTCTGTGAGCGGCTGGGCTATCGATGCATATCCTTTCACGAGGGGTCGGAAGTAACCTGTCAAACCAAGGAAGGAACCAAGGTTTTGCAAGTCGGTTGGCGTCTTCCAGTCTGCGATCGCTGTTAGCTTGGTCAGGTCAGGTTTAATACCATCTGGGCCGACGCGTCCCCCTGCAAACGTCGCCTCTGTCATGAAGAACTTTGACTTGGGGGCTGACAGCGAAAGACCCTTGTCGCGCACCCGCTGTAGGAGTCGGCGAGTATCTGCCAACATCACCTCGAACACGTCACCTGCTAGCCCGCCGTCGTCGACGAACAGTTCAAATAGGGTGCCGATTAAATCACCGAGAGCATTCGCAGTCATTCCAGCAAATGTCGATGGTGCTCCTGTCAGGCCGAATGGCATCCGTTTATAGCAGAAATAACCCTGTCCCTCCACGTAAAAGCAGATATATGGTCGATCATCCTCCATTATTTCGCATGCATAGAACCCACTTGCAAAGTCGAAAACTGTGATCCATCGGTGCCCACTCAAATTTTGTTGTTTCTGACGAATGTCGCCCTGGGGCATTGGCGGAACTTTTGTGACTTTGTTCAGCTCTGCGAAATCCTGGCAAACGCGCCACTTATTCTGCGCCTGTGGTGGGTCGGAGTCAATCGTAACGTCCTCTTTCGGTGGCAATCCTTCGAAAGCCGCAGGAAAACCGGCTGCTATGCACTCGTCATTCACTCGATGCTTCAGCATGTCAAGGGTAAGACCGCTGCCTTCATGCGCTTTCTTCGCTAATGTGGTTGCCCCACAGCATTTCACGTCCTGATGCGCGATCGGGGCAATGATGTCTGCTGCCAGCATTTTGTCAATAACTTCATTGAAGTATTCTTTCTGAGGCGGGCTTTGCGGACGTTGGTTCACTTTTGTACGGAAGGTAGTGTCACGGGGGAAATCCATTCGATGCGATGCGCCTTCGACAGGTAAGACCTCGCTCATTGAAAGAGCGAAAGCATCTGCGAATTCGGATATTAAATCCCTAACTTGGGTGACCTGATCTTCGGTAAGATCCTTTCCGAGAGTGATTTCTGCCTGGATTGCCGCAACGCGTGCGGGATTAAAGGGGGCTGTCTTCCTTGTCAGAAGTGTGGGTTCAAAGGTTTTGGAGATGACGGGCTGCTCGGCGCCTGGATGTGTGGGATCAGTGCCGGCCAATTCGTCGAGAAGCCACACTGAACTCCAATGTTCCTGTGATGGATCCGTAAGGTTCTGTCGGGAATTGTCTGCACCTTTGTTTCTGTCAGTGTCAGGGTTTAGGGCGTCTGAAGATTCATTGTGAAGACTTCCCTCAAGGGGGTTCGCAAATCCCCCATGAAGTTTGTGCGTATTGGTATGTTGTTCCTTTTCCTCGTCAATCTGCCTAGTTTCAGTGCTGATTTCTTGTAGTTCTGTCTCGGTCTCCTCTGTTATCATGGCCGCGTGATCATTAATTTGAACATCTGATGCAGGTATGACATGAGAGACTTCCCTCGAGGGGGATAGTGTGTTATCCCCCGACGCATCTATGCGCTGCTTGATGTCAATCGTGAGATTGGCTAAAAGACTTCCCGCAATGCCGCTTGTGCTCGAGAATTCGTTCTCCAGAACCACCCACTCTTTCCCGTCTGGTATTTGCACCACGTCCTTTGAAATGTCCGGCGAGTAATGGTGAATTGCACCGAATGCTTCCAATAGCGGTTTTCCAAAGAGTAAGGCCCAAGCTCCACCACTGTTGAACACCTCGAATGTCCCGTATCGCCTGACGTTTTTGACTGATACCCAACCTTTCCACACCCCGATAGGTCGTATGACTCGTCCATCCGCAAGGCGGAGAAGTCGCTTTGAGGGTACCAGCGCTGATAATCGTCCTTTCAACTTCAGGTACATTTCTGTATCCAGGCCGTTCACCATAGCGCCGTCGTCAAATGAACTTCTAAACCTCACTATCTCTCCCTTCGGGCCTGCCAACTGCACACCGTGCACGAATGGTACGCTTTGTCTCTCCACTTCTCCCTCTCTCAGGCTGCCGACACTGTACAGTTCCGAAATGATATCATTCGCTGCGACAGAATACACGTTTGTATCTGGGATAACCACTACGTCTGCTGGTAAAGCTCCCTCCCCACGCATTGGGGTATACAGTCCATTGGCAGCCCTAGATTCGTCCCCGAGCATTGGCTCATCGTGCTTGGGGACCGCTCGTCTCTTTCTCCAATCATGGGCCGACGACGAAGCTCCCTGCTTTACATCGACGGCCCTCCCGCTTTTCCCTGGTCTATGAGGAGCTTCAGGTGAGTGAGATCGTCTGCCTCGTAGGTTTGGATCTCATCTGACTCGACACCAATTGCATGAACATTGACAGGTGTCGTTCTGGCTGCCTCTGCCTTTCTCCTAACCGACCCAGCAATGGACCTCCACTTCTCTTCGAGGGCTGGGACCTGGGGCATGGAGCACGCTGTCGGAAAGTGAGCACGATGTCCACACTTCCAGCATTCTCCGGAGGCGACGGGGAAGGTGCCTGGAGTGAGTGGATACGGCCGTGTCTCGGTTGGTGATTTCCCAAGTCGTCCGTGCATCGATTCCCATTCAGATATCTGGATGTTGTAACGAGCGACTCCTTCGGAATTGTTTGGTTGCAATGGGAGGGCTTTGCTGAGAATATCTGCTAGCCGTTCATGAAATGGTCGCTCTACAAAGTTACCACTGGTGGGGACTCGTTGCGTTGGCTGTAGTCGAGAAGTCTGGTATGAAGCTGTAGGAGTTACACGAGGTGGTTGTGGGGTGATATTAAGGTTCTGGAATGCTGCGCTAAGTGCTTTCGCAGAAGTGTTTGGTGCTATGGCAGCCAATGCGTAGCGAGCTAGGTCCCGTTCCTCCTCAACCTTTGCCATTAGTTCCTCATGGGATACGGCTCAAACAGCGTCACAAAACTCTTTCCATGTCATGGGTTTCAGACCGACGATCTTCAAGAGGGCCTTCGGCAAGTTCTTCCGGACAGCTGAAACAAGGAGGTTGTTGGTGTCGGGGATATCGCCAGCCAATCGTTCGACCTTGTCTGCCCATACTACGTGAGTCAGTTCCTCTTCTGCGCCGGCACTAGCTGATACTCGACGTCCCAAATCTGCAGGCTTTAGAATTGTTGCGTCGAGGAGTGCCTGCTTCTCAGCTGGTGTCTTTTCGGTAATCGCCTTTATCGGCCAGCGAACCTCAAAAGCCTTTCGAACCGCGCTAAAGGATGCTTTGTCGGATTCGGTAAGAGTCGTCCACCAAAGGGCTGCTGGGGATTTCGCTTTCAGCGATAGATACAAGAGTTTGACTTGGTCGGGGTCCGGGATGTTGGCTTTCATAATTATTGTGCGTTCCAGTCGGTTCATGAAATCCTGTGGGTCTTCGTCCTCCGGTTTTCCTGTGAAATGCATGCTATTGACTTCCGCCATGTCGAAGTCGTCGGAGGGGGTTTTTGACAATGGAGTGCTGGCAGGTGTTTCCGGCTGGCTTTCGTCGTCCGGAGTTGCAGGCCACGTCGCTGGAGTCGACAAAGGGTACAAGGATGACGGCTCTGAGAGTGTGGATTCGGTGTCTGTTTCTGATGGAGATGTGATGGTAGGGGTACTAGGCACGATGGGAGGAAGGTATCGGTCTTCAACGTCTCGTTCAATATCGGCTACAGACTGGCGAGGAGCTAGCCTTATCCACGGTGGGTTAGGTAGCTGAATTGTGAAAACTGCTGTGGAGAGGGCCTTGTTGAGAAGTTTGAGTTTTTCGGTCAGTTGGGTAATGGTTTTCGTCACGAAGTTCATTGTGTCAGGTTTCCGTTTTTATCTGTTTGCCGTCTGTCTAATCGATGGATACGGGGTAGAAATCACTCTGTTGTCACCAGATGGAGTAGTCCGATCCGGCCACTGGCGGAGACACGCAATGAACGCCAGGCAGGAGTCGTGTTGTCTGTCTACTCGAATACGTCGCGTTCTGCTTCTTCTGCACAGCCACCCGGTCCAGCCTATCCGAATCGTCTGGCTACCCGAGCCAATCTACCTATCTAATCCGAGGGCATCTAATCTAGCCGATGGTACCTGCCCGAGGTCACTACCACAACGTGCGTACACGGCCAGGTTGAGTAAGAGAATTTGAGACCGGAGCCTTCACAAAGCTAGAAGAATTGGAGGCACGGGTATAACCTTTCCTTTCACCTTTTTCTGACGCAGATGTCGGGCTATGCGCGTTGAAATGTCCTAGGGCCAGCTGCCCCTTACGGAGATGGATAACGGTCACCTGACAAGTAACTATAAACTCTCAACCCTCCAGATTTGTTTCGTCTACTTTCGCCTTGCCTCCTATCTTTGAGGATATATCCCCCATTTTTACGCCATCTTTTAGGACCTCCACCTTTGCCACCACAATTTAAATCTCAGGAAGGAAAATGACTTCAATTGACCCCACAGTCGTCTTTCCTCTTCAGTCTGTGTATTCTCAGGTGAGCAAGCTTAGCCCAGCCAACTAACGTACGCTCATTTTTTAATCGACTATCCCAGCTTCAGCCATTAGAACAACACGATTTTCCTGAGGAAGAGGGGTGGCAAAAGTACTTTAACTTGGACAGTGCCACTGATGATCATGTGCAACCTTCTTGCACGCTCGACGAGTAAGCGTTAGTGGCAGTTTGTGTATCTTGAAGTAACGCCTTTCCATCCGTCAGAAACGAATCAAATGAACCACCCACGCCATCCCCAGTGTTTCCCTCGATTCCAATCAGCGTCGCTGAGGCAATTGGTGACTCGCAACTCGCTGCGGCTCTACTTCACGGCTTGCAAGAACGCGGAATCCTAAAATTAAATGAAATCACTCCAGTCGAGTAAGCATACCTTCTACTGAAATCTACTGGATCCTTAGCCGCTGAACGTGCTTGGCAGGACTTCGCATAACGGGACATTGTCCCCAACTCACACAAAACGGTACATGGGAACTGGAGGCGAGATAAATCCTGACCGTGAAGCATTGGTATCCACTCTTGACCCGCGACAAGCCTATACTCCCCGCGTCTCTGCACCATGTGTGCCACCGGTGCCGCACCCAATCTGTGGGTCAGTGGGACAGAGTCTGCCACAGGCAGTGCCTGTTTATCCTCAATATCAATTAGGCGACATACCAGAGCAAAGGGTGTATCGTCCGCTGCCTCCACGATCGTTGGAGAGCAGTTTGACGCAGAACTCGCGGGTTCAGCTCCTCACCGCGCATACTACAAATTCCCCGCACTTTATTCCGTATAATATTCCTTATGTGCCGTCGCCCAGTGCTTCATTACAACCGGCGCCATCCTCTTCAACTCTTCTGAGTCAAACACAGCGAATATCCGTCGCTACTAGCAGGACCGTGCCAACCACCAGCCACAATCAACCAGGCAAGCCTTCCGAAAACGAAACCAAGTCGTCTCCGGAGGAAGTTGCGCGAGTGAACGCGCTAAAGAAATTGACGTTCGACGACATAGTGCCTGGTTTGACTAAGAGGTGGCAAGGGTGCCAAAACCCGCAGCGCAAGAGAAAATCAGGAAGCGACGACAGAGAAGGACAATTGAAGTTTATCAGTATGGGCTCAAGCTCGATAGCCTCGGGGTCTTCATCTGTCCTATCATATTCCGACGAGCGACCAGCGAAGGCCAGGAAAACAAAGCGTGGCGATTGTACACGCCAGATGGGGCTTTAACACCTTGGGTCACGATATGTTCATTCCTGGTGAAATGCTCCATTTACACACATCGATATGATATACTCAATCAAACCAACGCTCATTTTTTTACTGCCTGTCTCTTTGAATCTGTACTCACGTCCTATTTCACATACACACACTGTACTTGTCCCACTACTCCTTTAATAAAATTATATATAACCTTGACCATTACTTACCAACTTTCAATAATACTTGTCCACTCATTCGTTGCCTTTAGGATTTCACCTGGACTCGATGTGCATTTGATTCGCTGACCTGTTGGGATTTGACGCTTTTCCTCAAATATAAATTTCTGATGCTGATGTTGAAGTAACTACGTAAAAACAACATAAAAACGATTGACCGTTTTAATTACGACAGTGTAGAGACCCTGTTCTTGGTGCGACTAGGCGCTTAACCGTTTTGATCTGATCACATCATCATCATCATCATCATCACGTGACTTTCACTACGTATGCAACGTCGCTGACGCGACAAAGCGATTTCAGTCTATGTCGCCCACGAATTTTCCCCGTCTTCCGTAGCCATTCGCACTGCAGGTCTCGTCAGGATGCAAACAAGATAACCTAAAAAAATTGACAGGGCTCACATCGCCGTCATTACCACCATCTTCTCGCGCGATTCAAGGCAGTATTCGATTTCAAGCGTCGATGTGAGTCAACGAAATCGAGTGTCGCAAGTGCATTCCTTTATGATTTTCGACGCAGAAGGCCAGGGAGACAGGCAAAGAATGGACTCCTTCTAGTGGTATGGCATGTAACTCTGGAGCAGCTGAAGAAATTGTGAAGATTTTCCTTCAACTTGCTGGCCAGCACCTGACGAAAACGAGCGCTGCAGGAAGGCGTCGAGATAGGTTCTCCTGGGGGTCGTGCGGTTGTTCCTGCCGGCCTACGCCTTGTCTCTAGCGCGAAAATTCCCTCGGGCGGCATCTCTGGAAGCTGGGCTCCAAGATATTTCGTTGCTTCGTCACTCAGGATTACGTCGTGGTTCACCAACTAAAAAAATGCCCTAAAAATATTTGGGAAATGTCTTTCAGCATATATAACAAGTCGAGATCAACGTCATACCCATGAATTTATGGACACCGACTGTATGATCGACCCGCCAAAGATCATCTATCAACCTGCAGTTGCTCTCAGTAGGTCCCAAGGCGTCTGGTGGTTCTGTGGTCATACCTGGAGCAAAGCGTGTGGCAAGCGAGTTTTGCATTCCGCTCGAGAATGTGTTGCGCGTCACATCGGCTCACCACCTGGCCCTTTCATGGCAGTAATCAAGGTTGCGCGGCGCTTGGGCCGGCCAGGGCCCTATATCGAATCTGGTTTCCTGTCCGGTGCGACGACAATCTGGTAATAGACACTGGCTAAAGTTCTTCGTCGCCCTACGACAGTTACAGCTTGAATGCCACTGGAGAAGATTATGGTCGAGGGTAACGTTCTAGACTTCTGGTAGATGGTGCAGGTCCCAGCTTTGAACGGTCCTTCAAGTTTTGACCAGATGCCTAATTTGGGAAATTTGTTACCTGGAAACCCAGATTACTTTTGAACGTGCCGTTCTGTTGACGGTTATTGGGGACTCATAGGAGCCTACAGCGCGAAGTTCCTACCTATCGCGAAGTCACCTGACACACGCGTACCGCGCCTCCTTAAATTCTTTCGCTTTCTTGCTTCACTTTGACATTACCACCTTTCCTCAACTTTCCGCCACTTTCTGCGGAAACACTCTCGCCTTCTCTCCCTCAGCCTAAAGCACCATCTCAGTCTTCCTTTATATACGTAGGTTCATTTCCGTAGCTCGACATGCCACCTAGTCCTCCTCGACTTACTTACTTCTTTCAGACCATGGACCACGAACTATCCGCCCTACAATATCAAGAATCACTTGGTTATACTTATTTACAGTCGGGAATAAGTTTCGGGGGAGATGATTATTATTTTGAGTAAGTACCAATCGCTTGGCGTTCATTTACGTGACCGCTCACATCCTCTACCCAGAGAATTTGATGAGAACCTGCCCGAGGGCTCTACGAGCCAGTCGAGTGCGCCACCCGCCTTCGAAGATGAGTCTTTTGATGAAGGATATGGGTAAGCGTGTTTTTATTTTTCCTTCTCCTTCAGTGCTAACCTATGCCACTCAAGGATCGTTGCCGTGGACGCCGAAGAGCCCTCCGATGACGATGTTGAGTTTGACGCCCTTCTCGATGCCTTTCTCTACTCCGTTGTCGACCCCACCCCAGAGTCGGGTGAGCTTGTCGAGCACATCTTTCCTCGTCAGTCGTTTGGGCGGCTTCCAACGCCAGAGCCCAGCCCAACCAACCCACCCACGGATGCGCGCTCTGAAGAGGAGGTCCCCGCTACCCGCCTCGCCGCTCACCGGTGGCACTCGGAACTCCACAACGGTCACGAGAACGTTGCGTCGTCGTCCACTCATCTCCAGCAGCAACAGCAACACCACACCAATGCGAACGCGACGTTCCTTTCATGCCAAAATCTTGTCTACTTACATGGACAGTCGGCCACGTCCATCACACACGCCCACCCGGACGATCTCTCGCATTATTTTGGCGTTGAGGTTATCAGAGAACCATCATCTGGGCCCATCCGACAGGCAACAACCCGGCAGATGGGTCAACATGTTGTTCAAGCCTGTCATCCCTATCTCACCCCGCCCCCCGAAGCCGACCAACTCGCATCTAATCATGGTTCCAAACCAACCGTGAAACCAAGGGCCAAAACCGCAAAGACTCCTGGGCCTACACGTCGACGGACTTCTCCAACAGAGAGAGTTTTGCCGAACAATGCGGTGATGATTCTTTGCCCCGTCATTGGTTGCTCTATCGTCGTCCTTGGTCTCGACGGTCTCAAGCAGCACCTTACCGGGGGCCGCACCATCGACCATAAGCTTGGGAGGTCGAAGAGTAATAAGGAGAAGACCTCCTGCATCGTCTGTGATGAAGATCTGACAATAGGGACCCACGTCCAGCACGTGCTGAGCAAACATACAGTAGTTTGGCTTCGATGCGGCGAGGACTTTTGTACCAAAGTTTTCAGTCGGTACGATCAGTTGAAGAAGCATTGTATGGTCACCCACATGGGGCGGCTACCGTGCTACGATGAAGTTCTCCTACCGCCAAAGGCATAGCTTGTCTGTTTCATCTCCCAAGCACACGTCGCCATTCATTTTTTCTCCCTTCCTGTTGTATATCATCGGCTGTCAATGCTCCACAACCATGTTTTCTTTCCTATTTTAACCCCGTCTGCAGCTTCTCCTGCACCTTCGTCTAACGGACATTATCCTATGAAATTTTTAAGGAGGATTCATAGGAGATAAATCGCCTGAATAAAAGAAAGTAGTGGCGGGAGAAACTTGGAAGAGGTTAATAGCGCTATTTCCGGCGAACCATAGTGTGTGGCGCAAAAAAAAAGTCACTAAAACGGAAATTATTCAAGTTCAGGGTTTCTAAGAATCACCTGGATTCGGGAATACCTAATTGAGTAAATTCCCGCGCCTTCAATTATTTCAACGTCTACTTTGACCGTATTTGCGTGCATGCGTGCGAACTCAAAGCGAAAAAAATAGCAGATACATAACTGTTAAAATGTGCCAAGATAAGAATTCGACTCTCTATATTAGTAGGATCTAGTCGTTTTTGTCACTTATGACAGCACATGACACCTCTCCCCGCTCGCGCCAGTTGTCGTGGTCAGCAGGCATTCATTTTACGCGGTTGCCCGAGTTCTCCCGCTGTGCATTTTCGACTTTTAACATATTTATTTTTATCGTTGTGGCTGCATGTTTATCGATAAACACACTTTTCGCCGTTGGAGGTGTTGTCATATTTCAAGTCCAAAGTCTGAAGCGTAAGTCACAGCAAGTCCCTTCCGTGGTCCCTCTTCTCGCTCAGCTTCAGCTCAGAGCATTTTTGAATGGTCTAGCTTCCGGTCTAAGATTTTTATTTTTAAAAAATCCATTTAGTGAGCTTGGGTAGTAGCTTCCTTATGAAAGCCTTGGGACTGAACCTGTATCTGAAAATCCTCTCAACATCTCCTGCACATCATTCAAGATGTAACGGAAGGCTACATACTCCGCGATGATTTATAGCTAGCCCTGCACCTAGTCACAAATATGTCAATTTTTCCACACGCTGAATGTAACGGAGGGTTACAAACTCCGCGATGACCACTGATGCGCTGCCAGTGCAGTTGCCGGTCTGTAATACACCGGACGTGGACACCACTACCTTGGGCAGAAAATTTCAGGGTGTAAAGAACCACCAAAATTTTTCGGTCTGCTAAGAATGCTCTGCTTGCACAGACTATCGAAGATGTCTTTCAGGTTTGCGATTGCTCCAAAACTAATTAAGCGGTGATGACGAAGGTCAGGCACTTTGACTGTTGGAATTATACTTCTATTTAGGTAGGAACGCTTAACCGACGGCGATCAACAGTCAAGCCCATACCCACCGTCAAAAATAGGGCGAGGGAACTATTATGAAATGCTAAAAATGCACCTTTGCATGATGTAGAAGTTTATGAGATCGGTTCTGTCACAAATGATGGTGAAAAGATTCACACTGATTGCCCGAGCCATTTGGCCGGTACGGGTCAGAAGCCGTGGGGCCGTGGATGGTAGAAAAACTCCGCGAGGTCCTCGCGAGAACCACATTATATCGAGTAAAGCAGGGGAGAATTTGACAAACCTGTCAAATCTCCGGCCTTATCGAGAATAACAGGGGACGACGCACTCCAAAGATGCCTCCATACTCCGATAGCCGGATATGAAATGGCTGTGACCGGCCGGTTTCAATTTCGAAGGCATGGCGCTTATTATACAACCGGAAAACTTTGGTTTATGGCGAAGAGTGCAGTGGTATTTTAGATTTCAGGAGGACTCAGAGTATAGCAGTGTTTTTTAATGCCATACTAAAACGTCGGGACAATCAAGTCCACTGTGCACCTCCTCAAGGCCGGGAAATTTTAAAGTGTGTGGCGGCGCCTATTATGAAGTGGGTAAAATCTTCGTTCGGATTCTTAGAATCCTCACTGAAGCGGTGCTCATAAACAAAGGCTGGAGATCAGTGTGTCCAGCCTTTAATTAGCGCTTCCATTCACCGTGGCACAGGAATCCGGCGCGGTAGAAGAAAGGGGTCTAGATGCTCATATTAATATGATGCTTGCCATTCTGAGGTTGCTTATCGTTTAGAAAGGCACATGTAAAGACGGCAAGGTTTAACATAACCGGGATGTCATGTTCAAACAGATCTTCAATATGATCATACTTTAATAATAAAGTAAATAATCAGGATTGAAAAGGGCCTATCGTCTTGCAGCTGTAAAGACATCGTCCTCTTCCCAAGTCCACATCTCATTGCCGGACTCAACATGTTTTTCATCAAAGCACTCCTCAAGAATATAGTACACGAATTCAACGTCTTTCTCGGTTTTTCCTGGAGAGACTGGTCGACAACCCTCATTCCTGGAACCCTATTTTCCATCGGCGCCATGCGCACCTCCCACGACCGCCCTGCTTCGATAGCCTACAACTACCTCTTTCTTGTCGTTTGGCTCACAAATTTCATCTACTTCTTCAACCTCTCCAACCAAATCACCGGCGTCAACGAGGATCGCATCAACAAGCCAGATCGACCCATTCCGTCCGGAATGGTCACACTTGCTGGCGCGCAGTTGCGCTGGGCGCTAGTATTCGTCACTTTCCTCGGGCTCACATATGTGCGGCCATCGCTCCTATACGAGACGCTCACCTGGATCGCGATGACTGCCCTCCTTTGCCTGACCACGGCAGGGCACCACTGGTTTGCGAAGAACTGCGTCGCAATGACGATAGGGACGGTAGCACTGCTGAGCGCGTCCTGGAAGGCAATTACGGCGGCGACACCACAGAGCGAGCGCTACACCATTACGATATCAGTGTGGATAGGGCTGCTCATGCAGGTCCAAGACCTGCGAGACATAGAAGGAGATACGGCCATCGGAAGAAAGACGTTTCCTATCGTCTACGGAGACGAGAGAAGCAGGTGGCTTATCACATTCTTCCTGTTGCCTCTTGCCCTTTTGGTGGTATGGTGGGGCGGACTTATAGAGATCGCACCGGTCACCGTGTTGAGCGTGCACATCTTTTTTGGATGGCGAGTCATGCAGATGAAAGGAAGCCGCTATGATCATAAAACTTACATGGTGTGTCAAGTTTTAAAATCTAATATTCTGAAAAATGCTTACCAAAAATTAGATATATACATATATTTTTTGTTTTCTGATTGCACTTGCGTCCACAGCGGCTTGGGGTATATAGATTTTGGATGGTCTTCAGAGCCTTTGAGTACACAGAATTGGACAACCGTTGTATGAATAAATTGTGGAATGTTGTATAATAAGATAATGCTTGCGACCAGATACGGCTTCGTTCTCTCTTCTACGACTTGATTTGTTTGTGGCTGAGAGAATCGGGATACATCGGGTTCCTAAAGACATCCCGGAGAAAGCGCATCTCAGTATCTCACCCGAATACAAAAGATTTTCTTACCATATTGGACTATCTTACCCGTAGCTCGTGGAGATGTTGTGTTGCTAGACACCTGAAAGCCTGAGACGAACGACACACGGTCGATACTTCAAGTTGCACGAGTCGTATTACTTTCAGGAACATGGCTTTCGAGGTCATACCATTTTATTTAAGACCGAGCTCTTTGCAGCTTGGGTTGCTCGGGTTTCTTCTTGCATTGTGACTTTACTAGGATAGGGGTTTGGGGACTTCAAAGGTAATTTCAAGCAGCCAGTGCACGACTGGACATTTTCTGGATGCCTTGTCTAATTCGAGACGCGGCTTTCTGAAGGGGGAAACATTCCCAGGCTATCTTTGTTTCCTGACTTGTGGATTGCAGCGTCAAATCGAGACAAAAATAAGAGCCCACGAATCCAATGAATACGGAGATTTGGAGATGGGACGCCAGATCTCTCACAACATTATTTTTGACGAATCTTGTGCTATAGTTATAGAGGACAAGGTCCATAGGGCTGCGCACCGACGCCGTATTTACGGTTTACGGCTGCCGACATACGGCCACCGTCGCCGTACCGTGAGCCTCGAGAGAGGTTGATTTACGGTACGGCTACGGTACGGTAAACCACCGTTTTCACCGTAAATATACGGTGGTTAACGGCCGTTTACGGCGGTGCGGCGAATCTTGGCCCAGTGCACTGAATTGTACTGTTTTAGGTTAGAACTTGTGAGCCTTTCTCAAATGATACGTTGCAGAGAAGTCACTCACATTATTTTAGCTCGAAATTCTGCACACAAAGTGGTAGAAAGGATTGTCCTCGGAAGCAGTACTCGGAGTTGATATCTGATGGCGTGTGGTCCCTCTGAAAACCTCTCATTTCACGCGGTTGAGCCCCGAGTATAGGCAGATTGAGTTCCTATTTAAGATTGATTTAGTTCGTACGATGTTTTTTCCATAACATTGGCCCATTTCAGGTACTTACTCTTACTCAAGTGCCGTACCACTGTCTACTGCCGTTTTTCACCGTTTTTCGACCGTGCCGTACCGTTGGAGGTCTGGTAGAGCGTTTTACGGCACGGCTACGGTAGTTCCGTCGCCGTAGGACCCCCGTAATGTTACGGCCGTATGCCGTTACGGTACGGCGCGCACCCTTAGACAAGGAATACCCATGTCCAGGAGGGAAAGTCGTAGTCCGCAGCATCAAACTTCATTCGAGCTATGAATCCCCACGTTTCAGGCATATCACTAAAATTTATACTGAGGCGAAGCGTAGCATGAGTCGAGGAAGACTTATCGGACTCAGATGTGAGAGAGGGTTGATAAAATTGTTCCCGATGCTTCTCGGTCTAGATATGCTGCTCGCAGAGGTCAGGTATTTCAACGAGTCTAAGATGGGAGTAGGACGGCATCTACCGTTTAGGTCCCTCAAAAAGCTCGTATGGGAAGCAAAAACCGTTGGATAAGAATTGGATGAGAGCTCGAATCAGCAAGGAACGTGTTTGCCCGGTTCAGTCACGTGGTTTGTTTCTTCCTTCCTCACTGGACCTCAGTTCCTGATCACAACTCTGAACTCAGTGTTTCCCCCGTCTCCATCGCTTGAGACCACAGCACATATCTTCTAAAGGCAGAATAAACTGCTACTTTTCGCGAGCTTTTACAATGCCAAAACGAGTTGCTTCTGAAGGACGACTTAGATGAAGAACTTCAAGTTGAAGTTCCAGGCACCGCACGGTATGTTTTATGAATCCGTCATTGACCAAATTCTCGTTCATTAAGTCTGCTCTTGTAGCCAACTTTTTTAAGTTTTTTTTTTGTTGAAGCCTCTGAAGATTTTTTGCTCAATAAATTTATGGCTCTCCTGGTTCAGTCCACAATGTGATAAATTGACACTTGGATGGTTAAGGTCGCTGAGTGGTGGACCCGATCCTCGCTGAAAGAGACCGGTGCGACAAATGCTCAGGGAGAGCTTTCTCTTTTTAGAGTTCCCTTTCCCTGTCCAGGTTGTCCTTACACACTACTGCCCAATATACGCATCGTCCAAGCAGGTGAGCAAGCAGTTATCTACCGGTTGTCTCTTGACAAGTTCAATTGCTCATGCCAAGATTGATCAGTGTCTTCTCTATCATACCGATAGTAGATCCAAGGAAGCCAAGCAGAAAACGTGCAAGAAGACCATCCCATCTGCACTCCCCAGATAACATGATCGCTCTTCGATTGGCGCATGAATTTAGCGTCTTTCTCCATTTCTCGTGGAGAGACTGGTCTGTGACCATCATCTCTGGCTCTATTTTCTCCATCGGAGCCATGCGCAGCTCGGTTCTCCCGCCAATCTCCATTTTCACCAATTACCTCACTCTCCTCCTCTGGCTTGGAACTTATGTCTACTTCTTCAACCTCTCAAATCAGATCATTGGTGTCGAGGAAGACGCCATCAACAAGCCAGATCGGCCCATTCCGTCGGGAAAAGTCACTCTTGCCGGTGCGAAGGTGCGCTGGTGGGTCACCCTCATCGCATTTCTGGCTCTTGCGTTTATTCGGCCAATACTCATCCCTGAAACCCTTTGCTGGGTTTTGACGGCAGCCTTCCTGTGCCTCTCGGCAGCAGGACACCACTGGTTTGGAAAGAATTGCGTCGGAATGACTGTAGGGACGATCTTGCAACTGAACGGATCCTGGAAGGCTATCGCACCGCCGACACCGCAGAGCGAGCGTCACGTCATTGCGATAGCTGTCTGGGTTGGACTACTCGCTCATATTCAAGACTTACGGGATATAAAGGGAGATGCAGCCGCTGGGCGGAAGACGTTCCCGCTTGCCTTTGGAGATCAACGGAGTAGGTGGATAATTTCATTCTTTCTGTTGCCCCTTGTGGTCTTGGTACTCTGGATGGGGGGAATATTACAGATCGCGCCAGTCACCGTGGTCTGTGCGCATTTATATTTGGGATGGCGCATTGCGCAAGTCAATGGTAGTCAGTATGACCACACGACGTACATGGTGAGTCCCTCCTTCAAGATCCAATGCCCTGCAGGAAGCTCAACACAAATTTAGATTTTTACGTATATTTTTTGTTTACACCTTGCACTTACCTCGTGCAGAGGCCTCGACGTGAAGATTTTATTGGAACGGCTTTTTGGAGCTGTCAAGGACATCGCACGTAGTGGTTTTTTTTTTGCTGACCCCCTGGGATCGGGCTACCTATCTCGGATAGATAACTGGAGGGACCTTATCATCTACAGGTCATAGGGGGGTGATAAGTACGTAGACGACTTGTAAATGAAGGTCGAGATACGATCCTGACATGATCCATGTAATGCGTCAAAATCATGTCAATATTTTTCAATAGGTGATCCCATACGACCGGGAAAGAAGGCTCGCCTAAAAAAAACTCAAGGAACAACACCCTGAAAGCCATAAACGTGTTAGGTGCCCGGAAAACAGCCAGGCCAACGGAAATATATACCGCATCGTCAAAATAGTACTTTCGACAGCTGGAATGACGAAGTTGAATTCTGACATGCAATCGTCTTTCCCAAGAGCCGCGCTTGCAGGAACAAAGAGCCAGGAACCGGATGTAGTCGAAAAAAAATGTGAGAGTCGAGGCAACGACTGAATCCCTGCGTCTCTTGAACCCCACATCCATGAGACTTCATTGAACTAAATAATATTACAAAACATTGGTATGGGCTAAATAGGGTCAAGTCAAAGCATTTCCACTCGAAGAGATCATAATACCTTAGACCGCACTGGACGGAAGAATTTATTGGAATGCCCGTAGAACATACTTGTTAGGGTTGACAGTTGGAATGCGAGACTTCTCAAAATATCCATGTCGGCGACTTAAGGTCCATCCAAGGGTTACCCCCGCAGCACCAACGTCATTCGAAATATGGCTACGCGAGGTTTCTAGGACCAATCAATTTGAAATTTTACTTAGTCTGAGCCTTGCCGAGATGCAAAATGGACACCCAGTGTAGAAGGGGAAAACGAAGTAGTGGTTCATAGAGCTCTTGAGATAAAGGACGCTGACCAGAGTAATTATTGGGACTTCTCATCCTGTTCGCAGAGGTATTTTGACGAGAAAAGAAAGGGCTTTGCTCGGCGCGGATCTGTGTTTCAATAACGGGCTCTTGCCATTTGTCATCGGGTGTTCATTAATATTCATTGTTTGCACATTCGTAAGAGATCTTTACAGAGGTGAGTACGACCGGAAATGCGCGGACTCCAATGGAAGATGACCTGAGAAAAAATTCAACAAAACTTGTGAATAGCAATCAAGAAAACATAGACTTAGGGCGAGCAGTTCATGAGCTTGCAATGAGCTCCACGTTCGGCGTAAACCTCGGAATAAACTTCAAGAAAAGGAAGTGATCTGGAAAACAAGCATTAGAACCGCTGAAGACTCTAGAGCGTTGCACCCAGATGAGGTCCCCAGAACCGGCTCGCGCAGTAGATGGAAGCAAAAAGCAAGCTCCAGATCCCCTCAGGTACCGCCATATGGTCAAAAACACGTGACCGATATTTCTCAACGTTGGACACGTCGTCAGGGTCATCGATGGTCGAAAGACAAAGCGTCCTGCACAATTTGCATCCCATTTTCCTTGTTTCCTATCGTGCGAGGAAGCCGCACGCAGCCTCCAAAAAACACGCCAGAGTGGTACTCTCCGTGATATTTCGCCAGCATACGTCGCCTTTGAATTGCCGATTTCTCCCATAATACTATAAGTTGCAAGTGCCGTTGGTGAAAGGTCAGGACGATGAAATAGATCTTGGTTCGGGCGTTGTAGGAGTCATATAGGTTGGTGTCGACAGGTCTGAACTGCGAAATTTTTATTGACCAAATTATTTATCCATTGGGTCAGCTTTGGTAGATAAACTCCTCGAGTTTGGTTGTTGATACTCCTGAACATTTTTTTCAGAATAGATTCTTCAGGACCGTCCTGGTTTGGTTGACCGTACAAAGGCAATACACTGAAAATATCAGTTGGTCATGGTTGTTGGCGTCAGACCGTGCCTCGTCCGTCTTGAAGGAGACTGGTGCGCCAAATGATAAGAAATCGCATTTTTTTGGGGGGGCGCAACGACTGGGACGTCTCTTCTCCTTGATGGTTTTGAGATTATCCAGGTGGACTACGTCGTCAATACTTTGAGGTGATCGTTCTTCTCAGAGAAATGGAGCCAGTTCCGGAAATTCGACCCAACGACATGAATCCATGGCGGAACGGCTCGACGTCTCTGAACTGTCAGATAGAATTCGCGAGTCTGCTTTCCGCGAGTAAAACCCATAGGATTTTTCTTGAAAACGGGATGTCTGGATACACGTGCTCTCTCATCACCGGAAAGCGCTGTTCAGGCTGGAGTGCAGACGCGGCTTCGGTACCTGGTTCAACGAGGCCTTGTCTTTGGACGGTACTGATGCAGAGAATTCTGTTGAATTTGCAGTCCTTCGATCGGGACTGCCAAACTTCATTGACGAGAGGTTCTCGGTTTCGTTATTTCGAGTCCAACATGGAGGTCTTCCTGGACAACTATCCGAACAATTGCTTATGCGGTAGTGCTTTCTTGCGAGCTTGGGTTACGTTCTGGAGGTGCCATTTCATTGGTACTTCTGAATGTTTTCTGGTGAAGACTTGATGATTCGCCGAAGTCACCTGACGAGCGCGTCTCGCGTTCCCTTAAATTCCAGATTCCCTCCTCTATCTCTTTCTACTCTGACATCACCACTTTGTTACAACTAGCCTTGTAGCAGAATCACCCTCGTCATTTCCCTAACATCTTTGATTCTGTGCTACTTTAGTAAGTTCCCGCTCCTCCTCTTGTGGCTCTGCTCATCATATCTCTCGAACTAGACCATGGAATCCTTGGAACTCGATCTCGTAAACTTACCCGAACCGAATTATTGCAGCTATACGGATGAATATTTATCTTACGAAGACCTTTTTGAAGGTCAAAATGAGTCGTTGGTACCCGCAGAGTAAGCGTGTGGTCCGGACCATCTTTCCTCTCTGGCTCACGTCTGCCACTCAAGGCACTCCAGGTATATCGACGACTCCTCAATTTTAAAACTTCCAAGTCCTCCACTCGAGGCACCCCAGTTCCCTGGGTCCACCTCTCACCGTATAAGTTACCCAAGTATGCCTCAGCCAGTGGCACTCGTTCAATGTGGACATGAGCCCACGGCTATCGAGCAGTGAGCCCCTTTTCTTGAGTGTCCTTTACACTAGGCGCATAAATGGTTTTTCTGAGAACAAAAAAGTGTTGCCTAAGCATTCGGAAATATGGACTCTCCAAAATTCAGAAAAGTATTACCATATGGAGTACCGAAATAATATATGGAGTACCGACGGTACTCCATATGGTAACGATTTTCTGAATTTCGAACAGCCCATATTTCAGAATGCTTACGAATGACTTTTCTGAAATTTGACAAACTATTTTTGCGCGTAGTGTTAGGACCGTAGCTCACGTCTTACTTTGAAGGGTCGTTTACAACGACTACGACTTGCATAACCAGGCCTCATCGTACTACGATCCTGGCCCTTCCCAACAAATACACCCCACCCGCGCTGCTGCACTCAAAGTCACAACTCCCAACACCTACACCAAGCTCGGTTTTCGCCTTTGATCATCCTGCCATGGCCGGCCTTTCTAATCAAAGCATTCAGGGATCTCTCGAGGCAGGTCACTCTTACCCATTCCCGCTAGGCATGCTAGGCCCAATGCCACAGGGGACTCCAGCGCTGACGCCTAGCCTCGGTGCTACATATGGCCACGCTGGCCTGGCTGGCCTGTCAGTGGCGAACATTGACTACCCTCTCGCGACTAACGAGTTCGACGGGATTACCGTCCTACCCACCGGCACGTCGTATGACATTTCACACTACGACGTTTCCCATCTTGCGCCCAACGGCTATCCGCAGGTCGCAATTGACCATCACCCGGTGGAAAAGGTCGATTCTACATACACGACGACGCACCACGGAGGAAAGGTTTCCGGGACTTCTCGAAAGGCTCGACGCGTGAATCCCTACACCCCCCCGGTCCCCCATGCCACCCACCAAGGGTTGCAGACAATTACATGCTTCTTTCGGGACGAGCAAGGCATGCCCTGCAATGAGCAGATTATTGGACGACCACGCTTTCGACAACACTTAGGTACCGCCCATGGAGTTAGCTTTGCAAAAAGCCGGCCCGAGAATGCGGTGAGCCACTCTTGTAGGTGGCTGAACTGCAGCGAGGAGTATAAGTCGACCTCTTACGGGGCGCACCTGCTTACCCACAGTGAGGTTCGCCTCAAGTGTACTCACTGTGTTAAGAGTTTTGCTAGAGAAGACCTTATCAGGAAACATTTACAGACCCACCCGGGTATGGATGCTTCATGGTCCGAGATCAGGAAAGTGACTGGTTGAATGTCTCCCCGGACTTTGGACAACTCTGTTCCTTCATTTTTATTTTTATTTCTGGTCTAAACCTACCCCTTTATCATCTTATCGTGCCCATTTCGTCCATCCCATACCACGACCATCGAACCCTCGCTAGGAGGCCTCTCCTCAATGTTTTTACGTCCATCATACCCTGCCCAACTCTCAACTCAACATTATTACGACATTTCATGCAAACATCAACTTGCTTTCGACGTTCTATTCTCCATCGTCTACTATCATCCATGCATCTCATACCCCATCACCATCATACCGTCTTTGGATTCATGTCTTTGTTTTCATAATTACTACTGCTATCAAGAGTTTTTATTCCAGCTTTCAGCTACTCCTTTTGTCACGACTTCGGGACAATGTTGTTTTCTTAGTTTTGCTTTCGTCGCGCTATGATAGCTGTATCTTCTCGTTGTGGTCCCTGCTTCTTTTTCTTTGCTTTCGTCCTGGCACAACACTCTCGGCATATGTAGCATCATCCGCTTTATCTAGATATCAGATTGCATTTATTATGTGTATCGTAGCTCAAGGCTATCGTCATCTCATATCTACACCTGTATTACTTATCTACAGTACATAAGATATTCTATCGATTTGAAAAATCATGCCATTCATAAGGAAATGTACATATCAGGATGACAAGAAAAATAAAATTCATTATCACAGAATTGAGCTGGGACGATTTCTTTTCCAGCAATCAGGCGGGTTACATTGAGCTTCGATATGTGATCAGGTCTAATGGTGCGTAACCTCAGCTGGGAACCCCAGGTTGCCCAGTTCGATTGCAGCGAACTTGCTGTGATACCACTGAGGCCTTTCCATTATTGAAAGGTCGTAAGTAATACTTATCAAAAACAGATGTGGTGCATTCGAATGTCGAGAGCGGGACAGAATCGAATGTCGACTCACAAATCCCATGACTTCAAGTTCTAAAAACTGTGCGCTTTCGATCTTTCGTCCAAGTGACATCTATGTACTGGGCAAGAAATAACCCGTGGACTCAGCAACTCAAGAAACGAGAAAAATTGATAGGTTTGTGAAAGGGATGGACTCCAAGGAGGTGAAAGCAAGTTGTTTGTGGCTGTGTTGGATGACAGAAATCACCAGTGCTGAAAAGGGGTAAAGGACAACCATAACGGGAAAGACCTTAAACTCCGTAGCGGTGAGCCATGAACCAAGGCGTCGGTGTTGCGACGACAGGAATTTCTATCGGAGATTTTGTCGCTCGCCTCCTCCACTTGTTCGTCACAGCAACGAAAGTTCAAGTACATGTCAGGGTCCGCCGCAATGGAGAATGATAAAACTGCCTTAACCATGACAAAAAATCCACTGATCCGTATGACAAACGTGCAAGACATGCCATTGCCCTCATAAGTTGGTCTTTCCGTTCGACAACAACCAAAATTAGGAAGTACAGTCAGCAACGCAGACATTCGGAACGCTGGAAGATCGTGAATAGTACGAGACGGTTTGGCGGAATATTTCTCAAATCATACTCGTAAATGACTAGCCCTTCAAATGACCAAAATTTGCACTTCTGTGCTCTTAAAAAGAACGCTGCCTACCTTTACTGAAAATAATTTCGAGTTGGAGCTTTCTTGTGAACTGGGCTCTGCGACTTCAGTTCCTTGCCTCTGCGATTGCCGACTTGAGCTACCCTTTTATAATTTTTTTGCAGTCCGTGGCCCAGGTCTCGGAGGTCCAAATATCGGTGGGCCAAAGTGGGCCGTTTAAGTGTCAGACAATTCCCAGAAGTCTCGAGAACTTTAAAACGGATCTCGAACACCCGCCATTGTTCTCGAAAATAGCGCGAGCCACACCGAATATGGTATATCTGACGGTTAATCACCGCCCGTGAATTACTACTTTGATCCTCAAAACGGTAATATACTTATTCGGCTTTCATTGATGCGACTGGCGCCTGTCCCAAAACAAGAAGTCACTCAAAATGATAAATTCTTCAGAGCCAGACCCTATGATGTCCACTGCGACAGGTGGTTGCTGCAGATGATGAGATTAGTTTCGTTTAGCATCTTTTAGTCGGAACTCGGGGCCGGTCACTTGAAAATATTATGGGTCAACCTACACCCTCCTAAGTCGATGACACATTGTTAACCGTCCCAGTATTACAATGCCAGGACCAGCTAATGCGACATATCCCCAGGGTGTAGCATTCAATATTTCTTTTCTGGCCCTCCTTGCCAAGAATGACTGGGGAGAAAAAAACCATCAACCTACGTCGCAGTGGGTATCGCTTGGGTAATAGCTACTCCATCTCCCTGGTTTATGCGCCACCAAGCTTTTGGCGGTTGATAGACGTGAGAGGGCTTCCTCTGACCCAGTGAACAGTACGAAAAATTGTAGTGATATAAATGTAGACGTGCAACCCATATGGATCGAAGGTATCCGAAATAGGAATATATTTGTACAGAAAAGGCAACTCCAACGAGAGAAACTCGACGATGAGGATGAAAGGCTTCAGTAAAAATAAAATGAAAACAAAAATAGGACACTCCTTTGGACATCCTAATACTGGACGACTGCGGTCTACTCTCAGTACTGAAAAGACGTTGTACGTTGTAGAAATGACTCTCGATACACGAAGCCATTATTGCCTAACTCCTGGAGTCCGCCATGGAGTTCCTGACCCCGCGTCTGCCCGATCCAAGCTGTCGGGGTTCGCTGTATAGACCCCCTCCAACTCAAGATAAAATCTCACAGAGAGAGAAATAATAATGATCAGCTCCACGCTGCACTCCGTCTCGTCAATTCCAAACCTCCCCACGGCAGTGATAAATTTAGGAATTTGAGAATCACTTGAAGTGAGTCAGTTCCAAGTCGGATAAGTGACTCGTGCTCAAGCTTGAAAATTGTGAGATCTAGAGCGACAGTGCATGATGATTGTCCTGAGAGATGTCAGCTTCATCTTTGATAACATTGACGTGATTGACTCACTTCAAATTCGTAAACAAAATTTGAAGATCAGAAGGGGAGATAAGCGACCGCGTATAATGGTACGTGTTATAGAAAACTGGATTTTTTACTGCATGAATTGAGGGTCAGAACATTCAAGTTGGGTTGCGTTCGAACAGTGGCAGGCAAAGTTCTCTGCTAAGTGTCAACGAGTCATACTTATGACAAGCAGGAAGAACTTGAATAGGCTGTATTTTTGACCAGACATGAGAGTCGTCCTTTTGTCGAAGTCAGCGCTGGGTGTCCTTCGGCTGATAGGCTAGGTTTACTCCACTTCACTCGTCGGACATGGCTGTCATGAAGAGCGCATCAGCGTTCGGAATCAGAATTCTCATCTTGCACCTTGAGAATATAAAGACGATCCAGAACCAGAACCATCCTCCAGATACACGAAAACTCGTGAATCGAATCAGCAATGCAATTCCAATTCTCTTCCGTCCTCTTCCTCTCCATCTTTAGCGCCCTCCCCATGTTGGCCCTTTCTGCACCTCAAACACCCCCGCCAAATGCTTGTGTAGCCAACGGAAGCGCCACCCCGGTACATGCATACTGTCATTATCTCTACTCTGCCGCATATTAACCAACCGTGACCACCCATCCCATCCTTGTGTTTGTTTTTTTGTGTAGAATTGCGCTACATTCTGCAGCGCATGCTGTGCCCAATTCCCCACAGCCAACGAGTGCATCAACGGTGTTAAATTTTGTACTTTGGACTGTCGTAAGTTCTCAACTCCATCGTATTCTGAGCGTCGCGTTTCTGATGTCTTATCTCGCAGTTGAGCTCCGCGGGAATTTGTGATTGGATTGCTTGTTTTAGGGGTGCCATGATTTCGTAGATCCTTCATTGTACTTTCTGCCGGATACGAAGTAGTGCGAGAAATAGGGGGGAAATCGAAATCGAATTGAGAGAACCGGAATTCCAAAGACAGAAATCAAATGAACGATGATACGCAAGGTCGACGCTTGATCGACGCCAGACTTGTGACTTAAGGCGTCCAAACACCACCGGACACCGTTGGGCCATGACTAGGTCTCGATGTGCGAAGTGCGTCCATGATTCAGTCCATGAGACGAAGGTGCGGGCCACCGACAAAAAACAATGTCTCTGGGACAAGATCCTTCCGCTGTTGGCACAATGGTGTCGCTGAGGCTACGAATGTACATGCCGATTCTAATAACCTGCTTTGAGTCCAAATGTGCCATCTCGCTGAAGAGGAAACGTACCTCGACTCTAAGTCTTCCCACCTACGCGGACAATTTATCGACACCTAACGAGCATCATAAGTATCTAGAAGACACATTAAAAATGTCGTGCTTACCATCAAAAAAACTTGCATCACGAAAGTCGAACCCACCCAGGCCGTTTGCCCTAACATCGAGCGCCGTCTCTCGAAACAACCCCTCCAACTGCTGTCAAACAAGCTCACAATCCGGGTTGGAACCATGGATGGCATATGCCTCTGGGAGCTTTTTGAGGAGCTGAAAAGAATGGAGGGTCAACTATTGGTACGTGGGAGGGAAGAGCAGAGACGGAACGAGCAGACCTTGACACGACTCTCGGACGACGGGTGGGTTTGGAAAAAGTCGACGTTCGATTTACCCGTCTTTGCTTCTAGACGGCCTAACCGGGTGAACATCCTGCAAGCAAGGTGATCAGTGCCGTTGGTAAAATTAGTGAGAAGGACTTACTGAGATGAGGCTTCCGGATTGTAGCACGCTCTGCTCATCAGGCGTTGGCCGATACGGTCAGCTGCGGGTAAATAACCAGGTCAGGGATGCTTGATAAATAAGGAAAAAGGGTAAAACTCACCCAAACTGCTCGAGGAGCATGAAGTACGGGTCTTCCTCCCCTCCCTGTTCTTGCCCTTGTCCTCCGTGAGTCAACCCCAGCTGCACCAGCCCCTGGTTCTCCCTCCTCTTTCGAGCCGCATCGTCCGCGTCGCCTATGAGCCTGCGCTCCATGTCCCCTTCACGTTCCTCGGTGCGCGAGTTGGGCAGTTCCAGCGGTATCCTCTGCAAAAAGTTTGACAAGCCCAGATCGACGCCTAGCATTGAGAGAAGGGCTATAATACGCCAGGAAGTGGTTTGCGACATAAGGTGTTCAGCACTGTGTTGTGCCACTGGGAGAAACGGTAAGCATGAGCAAAGAATTTAGCTCCTAAAACCTACCTACGTGCCCAATTTATGCAAACTCTGTTCGTAAGTGGCAAGGTTTGTTGAGAGGCGACGACTAAACATGGTACAACACTGCCGCTGGACCTTCCTCGTCTTCACAGACGGGAAGGACACTGGTGAATACGACAACAACCTTTGGACTCGTCATGGCATTGATAACGTCTTTCTTCTTTACGACGATGACATCCAATTCCTTCGCTGGGCCGAATACAGGTCTTGGGTTTTTCACCGTGCTAAACTCTGCATCGGGTTTGCATGAATGGCCTGCAATCCGTCGAATATGTCCGCTAAGGGAATGGTCGGGAGAAAGGGTGGCGTCTTTGAGCTCCTCCCGGGTTTGATTGCGAACAATTTCGGTAAACTGGAGACTGAGTAATGGTATCACAGGTCATCGCAGTGAAGATGTGCCTACCTTGGCTTCGAAGGTGACTAGAATGTCCATGAACAGCCATCGACCCGTGTCGGGAACTTGTTCAAGACTGCAGGACGGTATTATTAATGTTAGATAACGAGGATTGGAACTCACTCTGCGAGTTGAGGCTTTCCCATAAAGAATCAATGCTGGAAGAAACCAGGATGGATGGAAGGGCGCGTTTTGATGGGTTCCGTGAGGTCGTCGGGAACTGAAATTAATTTCATTGAGAAGCGGAAGTTGAGGTGCGCCTTCTGAAAGGCTGAATTGTTCTTCAGATTTTCAAACACTTAACCATTCAAAATGTGAGAGGTTATTCCAGGAACAGGTGATCTGAGGTAATGTCCGGTAGGAGCGCTAGCGTTATTCATCTTTGCAAGGACCTGAATATTGAATTTCGTACCTTCGAGAGCCTTCGAGTCGGTTTTAGGAAAAGACAAATCGCGATTACGTTTGCCATGTACTTACTATTCTTAGGTCCTGGACCGTGGAACAGATGCTGTTGTCGAATATCGTTGAATCGTGTCCTGACCATGACCGGCGGATGGATGCGATGCAGGATCTACGGTTCTGAAAATCAAAGGAATGGGAATCCCAAGAAGTTAGTCCTCAATTATTCAAAAAAGGGGACGGTTGTAGCACCAAAGCACATCTGTAGCACTGGCGTTTGGTTACTGGTACACCGCCAACTGTATGGAACGTAGACATCACGTTTTCAAAATTCATACATTACATGAATATTAGCACGTGTGATAGACATGAGATCAGCTTGACTACAGGTAACTTATATCATGAAGTCTCAGCTGGCCAGTAGGTGTCTCTATGGGCTATTCAGCTGGTAATAAACCCACCCTCCAGGCTTTATCTCAGCTGGCCAGTAGGTGTCTCTATGGGCTATTCAGCTGGTAATAAACCCACCCTCCAGGCTTTATCTCAGCTGGCTAATAGATGTATTCATGGGCTATTCAGCTGGTAGTCAACCTACCCTCCAGGCTTTATCTCAGCTGGCCAGTAGATGTATTCATGGGCTATTCAGCTGGTAGTCAACCTACCCTCCAGCCTTTATCTCAGCTGGCCAGTAGATGTATTCATGGGCTATTCAGCTGGTAGTCAACCTACCCTCCAGCCTTTATCTCAGCTGGCTAGTGTGTGTCTCTATGGGCTATTCAGCTGGTAGTCAACCTACCCTCCAGCCTTTATCTCAGCTGGCCAGTAGATGTATTCATGGGCTATTCAGCTGGTAGTCAACCTACCCTCCAGCCTTTATCTCAGCTGGCTAGTGTGTGTCTCTATGGGCTATTCAGCTGGTAGTCAACCTACCCTCCAGCCTTTATCTCAGCTGGCTAGTATATGGACAAACGTAGTCTACATGTAGGTATACACTTGTCTTCCCTGTATTTTTTTAGCTGGCTGGTGGATGTCCATGTATATGATTCCCAGATAATCTTATTAATGTCTTTTCAGTTGGTAGGGCAGTCATAGCATATTGTCAGAGTATCCCAGAGCATCCTCAGAGAAGTCACAAAGACATACAAAGGCTACCAAAGAGCCTCCAGTACCAGCTTGACTTGACTTATATCATTCACAATATTAAAATAATGAACAATCATAGTATTCAGAGACGTATAACAAATTATATAGTCTATCTTACAGGTAATTGTAAAGTGCATTGAATGCCATGATAAGCTGGGGGGCAAACACGGCGGTCAAACAAGGAACGTGCCGTCCATCAACGATCAACTCCTCTGCTTGAAATGTGTCAGAGGGGGCAGGGAACCAATAATGTGGCGGCTCACCTTCTGAGGGCTGGTCTTTTCCTCCCTGGACTCGTTTGGCCGGTTCCCTCAAATTTCCCTCGCATTTTGAATCGCCCGGCTCACTCGTGATGGCTGTACGAGGATGCATCATCGTCGTTGCTGCCGTTGCCGTGACGTACAACACGCCGACTCAGTTTTTAGGAGGCACGGATTGTTTTTGAGGGGACGTAGCGGAAATGGGGGGCAGGCCTGGTCGCATGGCCGAGAATACGGTAAAAAGTCTGGGTGCATGTGGTAGATACGGCGATGGCAATGCAGGTGAAGAAACTTGAACAACAAAAACAAAAGGTTAGAGACTGAGAAAAAAAGCGAAAAGAGAGAGGGGGATACATACCGGGTGCCGCCAAAGCAGGTTCATTCAGACTATTGCAGCCAGAGTTCCTGATTGAACGTCAGAGCAAGAGATGGGAGGAGGATGGGGGGTACATGCCTGGAGGAGAGGGAGCGGATGAGGGCTTGGAAGGCGTGGTAGTCAAACCACAAGAGGCGGAGGCGAGGGCGGGGTGGTGGTGGTGGAGAATGGTGAGCGCACTTCGAGTTCTTGAAGTTCAACATTCACGTGATCTGCGGGCCGCCCGCTCACGCGTGTTGAACTTCGAAATTTCGCGAAGTTCAACTCTCTGCACACACGAAGACCGTGTGAAATCAAGGAAATCACTTCACACAGTCTTGCTTCCAATCTCTCGCGTCCCCATGCTCCCTTTGTCGATCGAGGGATGTAGGTTACTTGTGAATTGTAAGTTTTTATTGCTTTTCTTTTTTCATTTTTTACTCACCTCCACTTCTTAGGCCCAATATGCCGCGAACGACTTCGCGCGCGACGTCGTGAGCCCCCCCTCCAATTGAGGGCTGTGGGCCGGCGTTCTGGCTTTTATAGGTTGCGGTGGGGATACGGAGCGGCAAGGGGACACCGTAGAGGGGGAGGCCCACCTGGTGCGTCGCAGAACGAGTCGATTTCTTCGACTCGTTCTGCTGGTTTGGTTTCACTTCCCCATCCATTCACCACTCATCTCCTCCATTCCCTACCAGGCCCTCCACCTTGCCTTTTCCGCCTTCAAATGCCCGTCAACGCCTCTCCGCCCCCTTCCGTCCTTCCCCTTCCCTCCCCCCGGACCGAACTCAGCGCGAGGATGGCGACGCAGTCACCAACAGCACCGACGTCTGCCATTCGAACACGGGACGAGGGAGCGACGACGCGCCACAGCAGCAGCAGTAGCAACCCCTACGCTCCCGCTTCTCGAACGTGGGGTGACGACACGTAGCAGCACCAACGCCGATGCTGCTGCTGCTGCTTGTACAAGGGGCGACGACGCGCACCGAAACCAGCATCAGAACTAGCAGCAGCAGCAACGATGCTGCTAGCGCTTGAACTGAGCCGGATGAGGACACGCGAGAGCAGCAACACACAGTTGCTGCTCTCTCGAACATGCGGGGGACCAGCGGAGGAGACCACGCACGGCGGCGGCAGCAGCAGCAGCAGCAGGTCGTGCTGCTCAAACTCGGGGCGGGCGATGACGATGCGGGACAGGAGTAGCAGCCACGTTGACTGCTACTCGAGCGGATGGCGCAGGCAGCAGCAGCAGCAGCACCGGTATTACTGCTGCTCGAATGCAGGGCCAGGACGACACGCCGGGGCAGCAGCAGCAGCTCAGACCCCCTCACCTTGGACCCCAATGACGAGGAAGCAGCACCAGTGCCGCTGCTGCTGCTCAAACACGTGCGACGCCGACGCGAACGACCGTCGACATCAGCAGCAGCACGCCGTCACCGTCGCTCCAACCTCACACCGCCGAGACAGCGAGGAGGGCGGGAGCAGCAGTATCAGTACTGACTCTGCTGCTGCCCGGACACCGTGCGACGACGACGACGCGAAGAAGCAGCAGCAGCAGCACCAACATTGCTGCTGCTCAACGCAGGTCGAGGGCGATGCGGAGCAGCAGCAATGACCTTACTGCTGCTTCTCGAACGCGGAGCGGGGCGGGGTGACCATACGGTGCGTCGCGGAACTAGTCTTATTGACTCGTTCTGCTTGTCTCCTCCCCCCAATGCCGCTCTCCTCCTTAAACCTCCCTCTCTCCACCCCTCAACTCCCATTCTCTCGCCCCAGTCCTGTCGCTGTTCAAGTGCGGCGAGGGAGACGACGCACGGAAGCAGCAACATCGGCGTCAGTACTGCTCGAACGCGGTGCAGGAACGGCGATATTGCTGTCATCTCTTCATTTCTCCCCTTTCTCGGC
The DNA here is from genome assembly GCA_023014345.1 of Galerina sulciceps. NCBI lineage: Eukaryota > Fungi > Basidiomycota > Agaricomycetes > Agaricales > Galerinaceae > Galerina > Galerina sulciceps. The sequence continues at coordinate 1,321,331 of JAEDXJ010000013.1, read as the reverse complement.
TTGCTGCCGCCTCCCCTGCCCTTCTGTAGTGTCGGTAATATCTTGTATTTATTAAATAAATACTTCTATTAAGTTCTACTACAAAGATTTCAAATAAGTCCTTGAAGAAAGATTGAATTGTCCTGAAAGTGACTCTAATAATGTCAAAGACTGAAGGCCTGAGGTCCTGAGTGTGGGCTTAGCATCCCAAAAAACATGATATCCAGCTGAAAATTTTATGATATTTCTGTTACATGGCATCTACTACTCCATATAGTGTCCCACTTGTCTTTCAGGATGGAATTGGTGAGAGATGGAGCTTCAGCATGGCAGGAGAGGATCAGTTCTGGAAGGAGATTAGCAGAAAATGAAGACAGGCATACCATTTTGCCTACAACCTGTCCATCCCACTACCCGTCCATCCCAATGGCCCTCCTGCTCCTTTTGGGGATAGGTATTGGATTTGAAGGCTTTGGTTTGGCTTTCTGGAGCCTCTGACAAGTGCAGTGCTTTGTGGGATCTGTGCAGATACACAAAAATCTTGTTGTCCCTTTGACTGGGGTTAGAAGGTGTTGAAACTTCATATTAGCAGGGGCAGCAAGAGATTGAGGGTGGCAGGGGCAGCAAGTGAGGGTACTAGGGAGCAGTGGTGGTGGTGATGGAGGAAGATGCTAGAAAAGAAGGAAGCTGAAGGCTGTCCCAAACGATGACAAACCCGTGAGGCTTTCCAACCCCCGACCTCTGCTGCTTACTCCAACGCCCTGCCTTCGCTTTTCGAGACCTTTCCTCATTCAACTCAATTCTGGCGCGGGTCCAGCGACTGTATTTCCTTTTTGTCGAGGATGCGCCAACGACGACGCCGCGGGAGGCAGTCGTCGACGCGCCAACAGCCGCGGGAGGTTTTTTCGCGCCATCGACTTCGACGCGACCCAGTCCGTAGGATCGAAGGCGCCGCGGGAGGGTCGACGCAGGTCGACGCCGCGTGCCTTCGAGCCATCGACTTCGATTTCGACGCGACGACTCGACGGGAGGGGGGTGGGGAGTGTCGAGGACGGTCCCGAGCGACGCCGCGGGAGGTTTTTTCGCGCAGCCATCAACTTCGACGCGACCCCGAACGAGGCGACGTCACGACGACTCGACAGGAGTGCTGATCTTCATGTCGACGTCGCATTCGTTTCGTTCTAGGGAGATCGCGGGTCGTAATGTTGAGAGCTAAAAAGAAAGCAAAGGTAAGCCTTGATTTCAATGATTGACGATACAATAAAGACTTACCCACCTGAACATCGACTACAGCTTCGGGATGCAGCTGCAGCTGCTACAACACGTACGAGAGAAAGGCCGCGTACGCTAATCGACGACGACGCGACGAGCAAGGTAAGCCCGACCCTAAAACCCTAAACGTCGGTGCTGCGGGAAACTGATGCCCCATCCCCCTCTCCTCATCTAGCTGCAGTCCAGGCCGACTTGGAGTGGTCAAACGACGGCGCTCGTCGAACGAGGGGTACGAGTACGTCGTACTCAAAAGCCGGTACGTGCTCCTTTCCCCCTCATCACCCGCACCGCGCTGACATCCCCCACTCTTCGTCATCCCTCCTGCGCATTCGCCTTCGCTTGTTCATCTTCCATCCGCAGCCCTTCTATCCTCCCTCCTGTTCCAACAGCCACTTTGCAGAATGGACGAACGAACGACGGCGGCGGCAGCGACGACTGGAAATAGTCGAGACCGCTGTCCGTGCGACGACCCCGACCTCAACGTTTCCGATCTGACCGCCAACCTCCCGCCTCCACCTCCCACGGCTCGTCTCGAAAGTCCCGCGGTTCACTGCGATGCTGCTGGCGTGGCAGGGGGCGTCTTCGTCCCTCCGAACTTGTACGCGCGGACTCGACCCAAGACCCAGGACTTTGTGGATGCGACGATAACGACTGCGTTGTCTTACAGGTGGTGTATATGCCGGTACATCTTCCCGTTCCCCCTCCTCTAACGTGGGCCGCGTAGCTAACGCCCACCGCGGCTCCAAACCGAACGGCTGAACGAACGAACGAGAGGAGGGGGTGGGGTAACGATGAGCAGGGAGGGCGACGACGACTGTGGAAAGTCGGATGGAGGGGCAGGCTTGCCAATGAGAGCACAAGCAGCAGCAGGAGGTGGTGGTGGTGTTGCTTCGCCCTCCAACCTCCTCCCTGCACAGCGACCTACAACCCGCCCGCACCCGACCCTTCGCAACCTGTTGGCTACACGACTCGTTTTCGCAAGTTCCTCGTGATATTGCCGCTTTAAATTCACCTTCCACCACCCATCCACCACCTTTCTGCTCGTTTATTTAGGCCCCAAATTTCTCCAGTGTAAACTCCTGTCATTGTGATGCTATCGAACCTTGTGTAAGTGTCGAGTCTATAAAAACACGAATAGGAAGCTTACCTTCGTATTTCGAAAGCTCAATAATGATCTTATCTGACCAATGCCTATTACCTACCCCTTTTCCTTCACGATGCTGGCGTAGATCCTTGCTACATTGATGCGGAATCAATGACTGAGGTCCAGTGAGATGACCCTACGAGTTCAAGTAAGCTCCCCCTCGTCACATTCACAATCCACCATCTCTCTTGAGACATACGCTCGCAGTTTTCCTTGCGACGCGGACACCAGTTCCTGTAAGAGCATCGAGTAGGTCTCAACTCAAGGCATAAGAAGTCGGAAACTTACCTTGATATTTTGCAGACGTTATCATTTCGCCATACTGCGGGGCCTATAGTTTTCTCGATGGCGGTGTTTCAAGACAAGGTGGATGCCTACGATCCGTAAGTTGGCCAATACGAAAAGATAAAGAAGAACTACTATACGATCTGTAAGTTGGCCTATACGAAAAGATAAAGAATAACCACTGACTAGCCTTTGGAAAGCGGCTTGACACAGCCTGCCCGCTGCCTCAGCCGACCGCTAACCTCCTGCCGAGATATCAACTCCCAATGATTCTTCCTCTGGTTCCAGTCTTGCACGCTTTCTTGATCCACCAGCCGAAGTCGAGGGTTCCGGTTTCTTCAACTGTTTCTTCAACTGTTTCTTCTGCTCTGCCTGTGCATTAAGTTCTGCTTGTTGGCTACGAAAGGTTTGAGCAAATTCTGAATGTTTTGCTTTCCGTTCCTCAGGAGGATAAAGCAGGATGGGAGCAACCAGAGAACGATCCAAGCATGCTCGAAGTAGGTGTGCATTATGGAATGCATGAGTGTTGACGACAAAACGGTCAATAGATTCGTGTTTAATAAAGGTGTTGGATACGTCTGATAATACAACTCGCTCTTGCATCACGGCGCGCTTTTCTGATGCTGTACACTTTGCAAGAGCACAATCATGTTGAACGTTGTAGAGAAACTCAATGTCCTGTGATGCATTTAGACAATGCTGACCGTAATTAGGGAATACATACAGTAGTTTGTATCACAATGTAAGTTGTCTGGCCATCCAGCCGTGCCAACATTGGCATTCCATAGATTTCATGCCGGGTACTGCAAACTTTGAAGACATCAAGAACAACAACAGAACGAGTTGTCTCGTTGGACCAGATTTCAACAATGCGGCCAGTGACGGACTCATTCCTCTAAAGCAAAAGTTATTGAGGTGCATATCCTAGTTTGTCATTTGAAACTCACATTGGATGGGGACGTTGCAAAAATCCATGACCCTACTAAACAGTCATCTCCGTAACGTCCAATGGTAGATCTACATGGCGTCCATTGAGAATTTGGGTCTTCTGAGGCATTAATGGCCATCGCGCCTTGTGTCTTGTACCATGGTACATATTTTCGGCTTTCAACTTTCTGATTTGCGCCTCGTTTGAGAGGTTCCAGTCTAACGGAACCTAAATTACTGTCAGTAAACTCAGTGGGGCTGTATAATGTATATCAAACTTACCAGGAACAAAAGGCTTGTCACTGGTCCAACCTACAACGGCCTGTAGTATTGAATGGTCACGTATAAAGTTACGGACAGAGGGGCCTGGCCTCATCCATTCTCCGGCCACTGTGGGCCACCAACCACCAGTGAGACGGTGCTTCAGGAGTTCTTGACCAGCAAACTGTAACGCTATGTCACGGCTTGGGGAAAGATGATTTGAGAATATAGAACAGAATCTGAATATAGCATTGAAACACTCGAAAGTCTCCGATGCGGTCCCAACAAGTGGCCCAAAACGGAGAATATCTTCCTTCAAGTGCACAAGCAGGTGCAGTTTCATTTTGCATGCCATTTTTGACGGGTCTATCATGGCGAACAAATCAAGGACATTTGCAGCGGCTATCTCAACGTCAGACTGCCAGAAACAAAATCAATAAATGTAAGTCATAGTTGCATGAAACATACAAGATACTCTTCCATATTTCTTATCTCTGGAAACCACAAAAGAGCAGCGAGCTCTCCAACTGCCCTGGTAAGAAGAAACCGAGTGCTGTTCACAAGATCGTAGACATGAAAAACATTGACCTGGGCGATCAACTTGAACTGTCGCCCAACGAGTGAGTTGGCATACTGCATAATGTAGTTGGCACGAATAGCATGGATTGAGAGACCAGATGTGTTTGTTGATTGTAGCCGAACCGAATATATTTCCTTTTGATGAGGCTTCCATTTAATGTGAGAGTCGTGCCAAAGATATTTCAGCACACCGAGAAGAATGGTATGGAGAATTTCCACTGGCGTATCTACCGCGGGATCAAAACCTGCCGGAAATTCTAAACAGTGAAGCTCCTGATCCTGAACGAATGCTTACCATCCAATTTCAGGTAAGGGTTATAGATATCACTTTCATGATCCTTCACCCATTGGAGCAACTTCTTCTCGACATCAGATTTTGAGGGCTTGTCTTTCCCCTCTCTTAGTTTTTGAAATTCTCCTATCAGGTAGTCAATCCAATGTTGAGTGTATGCGTCCTTGATACCTGTCGCGGTCTGCTGTTTGTCGACTCTCGCAGCAATGCCCAGACAGGCTAATTCAACTTGAGATCTCACTTCTGAAAGAACTGCTGCACCAGAACGAGCACTTCCTGGCTAAACCAACCAAGCTATAGTAAGAAGACAAAAAAACAAGAATGCTAAGATTACATACTTGGAAAAGTTGATGATATCCATGGTCGCTTTGCTTGACTTCCTTTGTACCGCCAGCATTGCATTTTCTGCATAAATAGTTTGCGTTTCCACCAATGTGACCGCAGACTTCGCTTTGGGCTGGGTTGTCACCCGGCTCACTATTAACATATATCTTAAAGCGTATCGATGCACCTGTCGTGCCATGTCGGACCTTTACGGGCTTCTTATGGGTTAACCTGTAAAACAACCCTTCATGAATAAAGCTTTATAGTAAACATTTGAACGTACTCAATAGCCTGCTTTATCCCATAGAACTGCTCAGTCATACTGGCGACCGGAGAAGTGGAGACAAAATGCACATGAAACTCCTGCTGGAGCAGTTTTCGGGGCAAGTTCCGATGGCTGATATAAATGTTCCAGTGTTTGTTGTAGCTCTTGGATCTGTTTCCAGATACATCGTCACCAAACACATCTATCCAGCTAGTGTACAGTGGATCTCCTTCTGCCAAGGCTCTATCTGGGTTGGGCATGCGCATTGGATATCCAGCAGCAATGGTTTTGCCTGTTTGCCGGATATCAATGGCATTACGAGGCAAAAGAGGTTGAAGACTCACTGTCCCAGGTAAGAGACAATTTCATGTCGTTCAAATCCAAAAAATTATGCTTTAAATCTGAGGCTGCAACTCGAATCAATTTGCTGTCGTCCACGCTAGCAACAGACTGTGGCCTATTTAGTGCCTTGAACCAGTGGTATGCAAACAGAAAGCACCTTACCAGGGAATTGAATTTAACAGAATAAGCATCGGTAAAAATTTTCCGTTCTGTATCCTCCAGCCACCGCAGTGGAATGATAAACTTTCCATTCTTAAGGACAGCGAGCTCGTCAATGTAATAGTGGCAATTTCCAGCATCATACATCGGGCTCAAAATGTGGGGATCAACCTCCATCCACTTCTGCGCGTGATACATTTCCGATATTACACCATCTGGAGGGATCACTGGATAACGACGGATGTGATCACATACGGTGGGATTAGCCCAATCCTATAAGCAACGAGGAATACATGAGTTTGATTGTTGATGCAGACATGATTGTATTGCATACCATAGCCACAAGAGTACGTGGGTCATTTATAGAATAGATGTTCCCTTTTGGAGACTTGTGTTGTATGGTCGGTACACCACTCTTCCTTAAGGCGGCCTGCACCTGTCGAAGACGATATAAAGAGGGAACATCATGAGCGCCAACTTCGCAGAGCATCCATAACAACACATTCATGAGAGAGTTAGAAATTCTCATCCTTGGGAGATTGTCAAGTGTGTCGAGAAGGAACATCTCAAATATGAGACGGGTAAGTCCAGCAATATTCGGAAAGTTAACTTGTTAGCTTACCGTTTTTGACTCATACGGAAACCAAGCATCAGGAGGTTGAGGTTGAGGTGCACCACCCAACTCTTCATTGAGCAGTTCCGCCGCATCGGGTTGAACCAAGTCTACGCCAGATGAGGTCTTTTGAACTCCAGAAACGAAGTGAAAACGTACGTGCGTCCTGCAAAAGCTCAGTCAGGATATCCTCCTGTTCTAGGTCATCCAACACGCTTTCGCAAACATTTATGTCCTGATCTGGCAGTGACTCATGCCAGAGATAGAACTCAACAGCTTCGCGTTCTAATCGTTTTCTTTCTTCGGCTGCGTGGAACGAATGGTCAACTCCCGCGTCGAAGACTTCAGTGGAGTCCACGAAGTCGTCCCACACCGTCTGTTCTTCGTCACCTGGTCTTGCATGTTCTTTTTTTGCAACTGTAGATTGGTTGATTGATGTAAGGGTTACGAGGTCCATCGCGTCTTCCTCCGCATTCACTTCCCGCATGGCTCTATCGCTGGTCCTTTGAAAGGAATGAGATATCTCATGTTCACTGAGACATTTTGCATGGGCATCTGACTTCAAGTGATTAGGAAGGCTGTCTTTCCTAATCCATGCCTTGTCCGTGGTCCCAGCTCCAGAGTGACAGAGCTGGCATAAGACCTTCTTGCCATCTTCTGATAACAGTACAACTGTAATTGTGTCATAAGTATAAATAATAACGGCCACTATTCAAACTTACAGTCGGGCAATACGTGTTTTGGCTTCCGCCCTCGCGTCATAAGTGAGGTAAAAGATCAAGAAGGGGACATGTCACGCAAGTCACAAGTTGACTCACTCTCCAGTCATCATATCAACTTGTATAATATGTGTCCCCTTCGGGCAGCAACGTATCACTTCAGGCAATCAGAGAGCTTGCTGGCACAGGTGCTGATAGCAGGTCTGCATTTCCCATTGACGTTGGTCTTAATAAACTCTGAATAGCACTCAAAGGCGTTCTATGTTTGTCATTGAAAATAAGTCCACAAGAAGATTGTTATTATCAAGCTCATCGTGTAGTTTGACATTTCCAGCCGCGCTGTGGCATTTCTCGACGGGTTGCTGGCAGAAGTAATTCCTTTTAACCTGATGGAGAAAGAAACCGAGGACGATGCTATTGTGATAGGAAATGTTGAACGTGAGACCTGGGAACAATGTAGAATCAGTGGTTATCGGTATGTTCAAAGTAGATATAGACACCTACAAACCGGAAGACTCGAGCCATCCAAGTCTCATGTTGAAGATAGAAGGCTTCGTTAAATCATCTGGTGTATCGCAGGCCCATTGGCAACTAAAACCTTTCCATTTGACTGAGAGGATGGATGGACCTGAGCATGAGTTGCGGCAAAGGGTTTCAGACCTGTATAGCAGTTACACTTTATAGGGAAGTGAAACCCAAAAAGCTGGATGCATTTAAAGGTATATGTCATTTGATGCAACAGGAAAGGCGTGGTTGTGGAAGTCGATTGATCAAAATACATGCAAATATTAATTTGGTCAGAACTATTTGTTCGTGTTAACATTCAAGTTTATCGCCTTCACAACAAACTGTAATAATGTTGACCTCCGCCTTTCATCATACTGGATAAACGAAGACCGCGGTAGATTCTCATCGCTTTGAGGACGAAACAACCAGTCAAGGTCTCCAGAGGAATATATTTGCCCTCAGAATCATCACAAATCTCGAAGGAGCGGCCCTCATGCTCGAGCCACCCATTTCTACAGATCTCACCCCAAGCCGCCCAGAAGTTAGAGCCTTAATTGTTACCTTCATTTGCCTGGCACGTTATGAAGGGACAAATATATTTTTCAACTGCAAAATTCTAAAGGCTCTTTCAAGCTTTGTAACAGGTAATAGCCTCCACAGGAATCGCCCAATCGACGGCTGTCCTTGGTCATGAGGCTATTGGAATGTGTGGTTTGAGTCAGAGATACTCAATAAGGATTACAACGGTTGAGATCAGTTTCTGAAAAATTTAAATCTGATCTTATTATTCTCCCTTGCTTATGTTTGCAAGGACTCCAAGACGTGGTGGCGCGCTGGGCCCGCTCGTCGGTTGGCTCCTTGCGGTCCTGGTAACAGAATCTGAACACCCCTCAGTATGTGTCAAATCACTTATAACTCCTCTGAACCCTATGTTTGTTTTACTTGACCTTACGAATTATGAATCATGAAAGCGCGAAAACCGAATGTTACAATATAAACATTACTCAGTATTCTATAGAAGTATTCGGCAACTCGACTTGTTGACTGGTGCATTTCAATCGCGAAGCAAGGTTGTCTATGTCACCTCGACTGAGACGGACTGACGGTGTGGTATTTGTGAGCGAAATGAGAAAATCGGTAATCCTGTCTAAGGGCCATGTTGATAAAATCAAAAGATGAAATCTGTCCCTTATTCCGCAAGATTCGAAAGCAGGCCATAGAGCAGAGAACTGTGGACCGCAAATTGATAGAAGTCGTTCCATGTAGCAGGGACGAGGCAATGGTAAGACTTGGACTGGCATGCCGTCCGTTTGCGTTCCCTTTGAAGTGTAGGAAGAAACTTTGGAGGCGTGTGTGAATCCAGTCTTGTAATCCGCTCGCTTGGGAAGTCCTTGTTTGATTGCATCTGGCGGTGTTGGGCTAAGGCGATGATGGCCACTTAAAGTAGGACCACAGCTTCTGACTGCATGAGGAGATTTTTTCACCTTGTTGAATGACGCAGATGGGCGGATCTTCTTCCTTCTTTGTGCCCTTAACATCTCCACTTTTTTGTGTCGGCGGGTCTTCTTCCTTCGCGCAGGCAACTTGTCCCCATATGAGTCATAGATGTAGTAGAAGAAAAGACATTGAGGAGAGCTTGACGCACTTTCTGACCAGTTTTGAACCTATACCGTGCTGCATTGTGGAATGACCTCGCAATCCGCATCGCCAAATACAGGGATTTTTCACGGTCAGTTTCAGGGAAATTGTCCGGGTACTGAGCCAGAACCTGAGCAGCGAAGTCAGGGACCAGAACAGACAACAGGAGGAGAAGAAGAAAATTAGACCTTGGTCCGAATTGCGGCCTCTGCTCTTAGTTGGATGCTTGGTGGTTCGTCCGAACGATAGTGAGCAATTGAAAGGGATTCAAGGAAATCCTTGTTCCAAGTCAGTGTAGAATAGTAGGCAAAAATTAATTCGCTCACTTCAACCTGACAGAGCAACTCAGGGTTATTTTTCAACTTCCATAAATTTGAGAGCTGTAATTTGAAAGAACATTCCGCCTGAGGAAGAATGCCACGAGGGCGATTATCGCCTATTTCAATATTGATCAAGCTACAACAACCGTGAAAGATGGGGCTGAAGCTTACGAATAGAAATGGTCATCTTTGCCTGAGGAATTGAGTGGAAAAGATAGGTTTGGGCCAAGCCTGGCAGCTGTCTTTATATATGAGTCGAACACTTATCAACAGAGTTTAATCTTAATTCGTACGCGTCGAGGCGAAGCGCGTGACATACGCGTCCATATTCGGTTTGAAGCGTGGATGTCATTTGGTGAACTTGCCCATGGTTTTTCTTCCTCGACTCGATAAGCGGTTCGCGACGTAACACCACTACTTCCGTGTCCTCAAGCTGCTTAAGCGTTTCTTGCGCATCCAATGATGGTCCTGAGTGCTCCGATTACTCTCCAATTGAAATCGAATTTGTTCCGGCTGGATCCATGACTGTCTGCAAGGGGCTCCACTAAGGTGTCATCATTCTCGATAGTGGAGGATGCTTGTTGTTGCCTTCAATCACTTAAAAGTTCAGCTCTTTCTATGTTCAGAGGCCATTCGTCACGGTACTGTCACTTGTGGTTGCGTGGTGTACCACCACTCGGTGGTCATCCTTGTCACCTTCCTTCGCAAGATTAGATACGGCGTGCTGAATGGATTCCAGATTCTTCGTGTTGACGACTTCGTAATCTTTCGAGAATTGGGCTTGTTCACTAACCTGAATAAGATGAGACGTGTTTGAAAGTAGTGTGAGTAAAAAGTCGTCGACTTGCCAATGAAACGCATTGAGTCGCGTGCTTCTCCGTACGCTTAGAACTCGATGCAAGACACTGATGCTGAATGGAATGGTGGGCCTTGGAGCTTGCACGTATTACATCCATTGACTCTATTCTGGCGCGTTTTGCCCTCATTTGCTCTTCAGAGGTTGACCTTCTCTAATGTAAGCCAGTGCTATCCGTATGGCAAGGACGAGTCCAGACTGTAACAAATCTCAAGTTCATTACAAGTTTGTAGACACATATACCTAAATAATACTCAAAAAGGATATAAGATGTAGTTAAAAGGTTCAGTGTCCATGATTTCAAGAAACGACGCCAGCAGCCCGGGATGCACCAGGAGAAAATCCTAAGGGGTGCAAATGTTCTATACATAAGTGCACGCTGCGCCACGGGAGGATCGATGCATGGTCGGCGAGTCGTAAATGCGAGCAGGTTGGCTCTGGAGCTTGGCGGTGCGGGTACGATAGGTGTAGGAATCTTCACGGAAGGGAGACGACGAGGTCGAAGTTCCCAAATAGGAGGATGGGGGCCCCAGCGGTTGCAAGTAGCGGGGCGCTACCATAGTACCTGTGGTGGCATGCTCGCCGTAACATGGTAGAGAATGTGGGCGGCACTGAGGCGCAAAACGACGAGGGGAGCAGCTGCAGGTTGCTGGCGTCGACTTCAGGTCCTGACGGTTGCGAATGGAAGCCGCATATAGCCATTGATCGCAAATGGGAACCACAGAAGGGCGTTGGTGGCCGTTGATCACAAAACGGCTGCTCGTATGACGTTGAAAGGCAGGGGTTTGGCCAGTCGCGGGCACCCTGCAGCGCGGTGGCATGCAAAAGGTAAGCGACGGAATTTCGACCAGGACCCGAGTGCTCACCTCAATGAGAGCGAGAAGTGCAGGGCTTGGCTTACTCGCAGCCCGTCATAGCCAGAATGTGGACCTTGTAAACCATTCTAAATTGATAGGACATGCAGATGCGGCTGGGGCAGGGCGCTGCTAATGTGGTGCCATAGACGAGATGGAAACGATAAAGCGGCATTACTCAAGCAAGCTGGACGCAGTCGACGGAGGAAGAAGTATCTCCGTGCCAGCGTCGATGAGCTCACGTGCTTGTCTGACGTTCTATTTTCGATATGGTCGATATATGTGATGTGCCCTATGGATCACGATATATGCCAATTTCATACCCTGTATTTTTTCCTTCAGCACATTGGTTATTAACAACTATTAACATCCGTCTTGCCACAGCCTCATTTCTGAGAACTATATCATCGTGCAGTTTGGATTGTTACAATATGACATCTATTATACGCTTACAGGAAGCTACCCGCTGTGCTTAAGGTCACCCAAAAGTAGATAACCTCGATAGACCAGTCGGTGAGAAAAGTGTAGTACCGGGTGCATCAAAAACCATGGAGGGAAAAAGGTTGGTGATAGGTATTAGCCGTCAACAGCTGTTCCACCTCTTTGTTGCTCTGGTGCAGGCTTCCGACGGACGCTCTCAGGGTATCATCTTGCTTCTGCATAAACTCGCCGAGGAGCCCAGACACCCGATGAAGTAAATCGTTTTTAGCTCTCTCTGTGTCTGCCTTTTCGTTGACAACCATTTCAAAAAGAACTTTGCTCTGGCTTTGAAGGTGCGCTATTGCCTGACCAGAGACAGTCTTGGAAAGCGACTGCATTTCTGCCAAAGCACTACTTTCGCTGTCAAGATGGTTATGTATCTCCCTTGAGATAAGTAGTTTCCAGCGTATTGATTTGGGATATAAACGATTCCACAGACTTCTCGCAAGGCTGGCCACAAGATATTGCCAAGGTTTCAAACCATGAAGTGACCTTCTGATTAAGAGATTTGTGGGCTTTCTCTACCTCTTGTTCAATAGAAGAAAGTGTTGTCGACCTGGTGTAGATCAATCTGTTGGAACAGTTCATACGCTCTATCAAAATGGGTGTTAACTTCTTGGAGGCGAGTTGCCATCGCATCTTTTTCCGAACTGCAAAATCGTGTTGTCTCATCAAGTAGGTCGGTCATTATCTTGCTCGAGGAAGAGTTTAGTTCTAAGAGTCGCTTGGAAAGGGAGTTCCATGAGCGAGTGGATAAGTTTCTCATTTTCAGAGACCACCCGTTTATTTGACAACATGATTTTGTCCTTGCATTCGGCAATATATATATATGTCCTTGGAATATGTCACATAAGAATGATTCATCACACCTAGCTTGTCGAAAAGGCCACCGATATCGCGCAAGCTCTCTGTAGCCACAGTTCTTAAATCGGCTGCAACTTCGTCCAAAAAAACCTCGGTAGCCTGATGGGCCCGACGAACGATGACTTCTTCTAGGTATGTATCCTTGAGCTGTTGGAGTTCTAAGAAGCATCGCTTGCGTCTCCTCGAATTGTCGTCTGGTTTGTTGCAGTTCTTCTCGGCGCTCGAGAACAGCGATGCCCTGGTCGTATTCGTCACGAACGTTTCTCATTTGATCTTCGATGATCTCAACCTGTTTCTTTGCTTCAACGAGCTCTGTTTCTTTGAGCTCATTCTCGGCATTCACTTGATTCCAAGCTTCTTCGGAGAAGTAAATACCGTTCTTCTCTCTGGCGGCTAGAAGGTCCGATTTGAGGCGCTCGATTTCTGCCACGTATTCCTTCAACAGAGACTTCCGAGTCATTCGTTGATTGAGCTCCGGTTTATTCCTGATGGACTTCGCGCGAAGAGCATAGTTTAACGTGGACAAAGTTTGGTCCGGGCAGGAGATATAGTGGCAATGATACAGGCCTTGGTCCGCCAATCAAGGGATATTGAAGGAGCCTTGTTAACTTGGATTCTCTGAACGCCCTTAGTACATGCCCCCGACTTGATAGCAAAAAACAGTCATCTCACCGATAAGGGACATGTTGGGCCTTGTCCACCAGTGCGTTTGTTACACGACCAAGGGTCAAAAGACTCTGGTTGATCATTCCAGCTTCTCTTGCTCGCTTGTTTTCTGCCCCGGAACGTCCAATATTCTCTGACCCAGCAAGGTCCACAAGACTTAGCTTTCCAACCTTCAATAAGTCGTCGCCCATGGCGTTGGTTTCTTTGATGTGCACGGTGATGGAAAATATCGAATGCGATCGACTAGAATGGTCATTAAGTTTCGTATACGCAAATTGTCTTCGCTCGCTGCCCTTCGTGAGAAGCGCAAGAGCGTCTTTCGGAGAGTCCTTGACAGCAATCCCCTCAGTCCCTGAATGAATACCCCACGTTTTGTTGCATCATCAAAGATTTTGAGTTTTTCTTCAGAACCCTTTACGTCCTTGCCCACCGGCTGAATATGAGTAGTAGGTGCGGAGAGGTCACTCGCGAGGAGATCACGAAGCTCTTCGTTGTAGAGCTCGATAAAAGATATTTTCACAACAAAGTCGGTATATGCCTTTTCGAGGTCATGGAAGAGGCGAAATAAGACACGGGGAATGATGCCTGCATGGGCAGAAGGGTTGCCCATTGGTGTGGGGATTAAGTCCCCCTGCATGGTATATCTATAAATTTGGTCAGTCAGAGTCATAGATTAGGGGTCGAATGGTCACCTACGTTTTCCCGGTTCCCGTTTACCCATATATGCAAACAACGTGCAGTTGTACCCCATCACAACCTCACCCAACATCGGACCAACGACATCATGATAGATCATACTCTGGGTTGCTTCCGGTCCAAAGACAAGATCGAAGGGGTACGTCCTCGTCGGTGGTAGAGTCAATACTCCAAGACTTGACACTGGAGCAGTGGTTTCGATGGTCAAATCCCTACATTTCGCACCTTCGATTTGTACAATGCTGGGAAATTCGCTTGAATTTCCCTTTCAGGGCGTCCTCGAGAGCGTATTATCACTTGAATATGAGTTTCTGAGTCGTCCTCGCTTCCCTGTAGTCTGGATGCACCAACTGTGCTACTTGAATCTTGTTCATCTACCATTCGCTGCGAGGGTGGTGGCCTGGACATGACAGACTTAGGCCGTTGCTGCTGGGGTGGTGGTGGCATTGGTTTGGTAGGAGGCTGGACGACGAGTAGCCATCGGTGCACAAAGATGAGGCTGTTGATTTGGTGCCCAAATAAAATCAACAAATGGACGACACGACGCTGTCGATTTCATCCACACCAATGAACTTGCCTCTCTGAACTCTTTGGACTGTTTAGGTATGCCCGGTGACTAGAGAATCGGAATTGTAGATGCTTTCTGGCCATCGGAACCGGGGTCGTTCGATTTTGTAAGTGATGATGGCTTCCACAGGAGTCCTCCGATTGAATTTGACGACTGTCACTCCAATAACCTCCTAACCAAGGACAGCCAAGGTGGCATATGAAGGCGACAATCCGAGCTCTAACTTCTGGGTGGACCGTCTTGGGGCATAATCTCCGATAATGGGCGGCTCGAGCATTAAAGCCGCTCCGAGATGGGTCATAGTTCTGAAGGCAGGCATATATCCTTCCGGAAACCTTGGCTGGTTGTTTCTGGAGTACTATGACTAAGTGCTGTCTTCATGACGACGAGTATCTGCTACCAATTGTCAGACTTCTGGGTGTTCGTTTTATCATTCAACACACCACCACAGCGTGATATTGGACTCTTCAACTGGGTCAGCGTCGAAGCTCGCTGTCCCCAATTCATAGGAAAGTTGTTGAATGGCGGCGTATGAGAATATAGGCGGCGGTATGTGAGGTAACTTCGCAGAATCGGCGTTGAGGTGGCAGTAATATTGGGCACAAGATAGATCACCCAGTCGGTGTTGCAATCTCTTCTCGCCAGATATGGTCTCATCAGGAGCAAACATGAGGCTTCGCAAGAAAAGCTCAGGTTAAGACCAATCAAGAAAGTCTAAATTACATCTATTAGAATTTATTATGCACACTGAAATGACTCAATAACATATGTAGAGAGGACATTGACTAATCCAATAAGCGAAATCCTGATCGATACTGCAAACTGACTGACCTCCATAAACCCAGGCGTCGTCGTGCTGGGGTCTACGAATTTCCTCGAGTACGTGCTTGCAATGCAAACGTGTTACTTCCTTTTCATATTGTATCATAAGAGACTTGGAAAATCATAATAGAACATGAATTATTGACGCAAAAAGACAGTAAAAATAACAGCAGCAGGATACAACGAGGTTTCAAGAAACAAGAGAGAAGAACATCATGCAACTTTCACTTTCTTGTGAGGAGGTTGGACATCGTTACCAACAATTGCGTTAGCATTCTCGGAGTTAATCCGCTGCTTAGAGGCTTTGAAGTACTTGATATCAAAAGGTGTCTGACCTAGACGAGCGAAGTCTAATATTGATCAGCACTTGCAAAATACAGGAACTGTACATTCCTTACCACCGCATGGGACTCTCCACGAGGGTTCCCAACCACGGGTCCATTCAACTTTGTATGCATCCTTCTTCTGAAGATCAAGAAAATCCAAAGGAACACGACTTCTATCCTTCCAGGCAGCCTTCAGAATTGGATCAACTTCAACAACGTTGGCGATCTGTCTGTCGAGCAAAAGGGAGGTGCAGTGTGGAGCTCCCTTGAATTTCCTCGACTCGGCAAGATGTTTGTACTTCGATAGGCTGGCTAAAATCTGGACAAAAAACAAAGGTATTAAATCATCAGCAATACCACCTGGGGGGCCAGTGAAAGTAGTGCATGAGCGGAGCCAGTTGAGGATGCGTAAAGCAACGCCACGCGCATAGCAACATGCAAGTCTTTCATTGTTGGGAATGGCATTGATGTCGCCGGTATTCATTAACTTTGCCTGGTCAGGAGTGGCTTTATCATCGGGGTGTTGATTTGGAGAGCTGTAGGTCCTAAAATCCAGGACGTTGCCGAGAATCACCAAAACTGCAAGACAGATCACATTGAGCACGTCTTCCATTGTCTCAACATTAGGTAGATGAACGCTTGCAAGGTCTGCAAGTGAAAATGATTAAACAATAGAATGAAGCAGCGGAGGGTCTCACCTTGCTCTGAGATGCCACCCTCAATCAGGCCAACGTGGTAGAAGATCAGGATCCTCCGCAGTAGATGTCGAGATGGAATATGCTCTGTATTCGTCAAATACACATTGAGAACGAAGGCATGTATCATGCCTTGCAGGGTCTCCTGCATGAGAAACGATGAATAGCTATGACCACCCTGTGCAATCACATGGTCAATGCCATACACCCAATGTGGAGAATTGGGCTGCATGTGACTGCAATAGGATGAGGTATTGGTGCATTGATTGTTACAAAACACTCACAGCTCGTCACCAGGCCGAAGGACAACCGCTTCAAAATCATACTTGTTATTTTCTGGCTTTCCATAGAGTGAAAATCCCTTTTCATCTATGAAGAAATGAATAGAGGAAAGTGATGTAGAATCTCGTGGTCTCATGAAGGCCCACAGTTTCCGTCCAACTTTAGGGCCGTATCTTGTGTTGAAGCCATCGCAGTCAATGTGGAGAAAAGTGAGAGCGTGCATTAGACCAGCAATGCCCCAGTCACAGTCCTGGGTCGGGAAGGATGTGCTAAGGGGAACTCTGTGGGTCCCACGAGTGAGATCCCATGCGATGGTATCAGTCTCATAGCTGTTAAATTGACGATGGGATGACCACAGAGGAAGGTCAAGTCCGTTCAAAATCTTGCCAGTGCTCGAGGCATTCTCAAGAAGGTCGTTAACATACCCAGTCACGACTTCAGGAATGGGATCATCTCCATCGCTGATAACGGAGAAATCTGCAAACGACGACTTAGATAGGCAAAATTTTGTTTTTTAAAAAAAAACAAACCAGTAATGGAGATCTGTGCAGTCATTGAGCCGATAACAGTGCGAAGACCATTGGCATCAAACTGCATCGATTTGTCAAAGGGAAGCCCAGTGACAACAGTCTGCTTGTGCCGCATTGTGTTCTGAATGTCTATGGCAGGCAAGGTGGAAAGGTCTTCGTGCTGCAATTTCGCCAGGCAGGAATTTTTCGGATCTGCGATGTGAGGAGGACGACCATTGATGTAACCATCGGTAACAAGTTTCATCAACTCCTTGAACTTTGTATTATAGATTTTGTGCTGAACTATGAGTATTAACGAATACTGAAAATCACAGTAACTTCATCACGCACATGGAATTGTGGCCTAAACTGATGGGGGTTGCCGTCGATGTCATAAACTATGAAAGAATCTTCACAGGTAATACGAGAAGTCTCTCCTCTCTCAAGAGAAACCACCTCGTCCTTTGCCTGTAAAGCATGTGAGCCTGAACAAACTGAAAGGAAATGAAACATACATAAGCGTTCAGTATAGCCGGTTCGAACATTGAGAGAAAATCATCAACATTGATTGGATTATCCCAAGAGCTACCAGGAAGACTATCAAGGGAACCAGACCGGGGTCATTTTTTAGGATCCTTTTCATCGACATTCAAGGCGTTGGGAGTTTTGGAACCTTTCTCTTTTTTAGTTGATCCACTTTTCCCTTTAAACACCTTGTCGTTTATCTTTGATCCACCCCTGCGGCCAGCAGGTTTCTTGGTCTCGATATTGGAGCCGCCACTGCGTTTCTTCCCTTTTGTGGATTCAAGGCTTCCATCCTTATTCTCTGAGGTATTCCTGATGGTGTTCTTGACTCCGCCGCACAGTGACCAGTCCAACAACGATGATGAAGATTCTGATATAGATGACCTTCAGGGGAAAACAAAATTAAAAGTAAAACTCGGTGCTTCACCCTCATCATCAGTATCATTGTCGCGTAGTGGTTGCGCATCAAAGTTCGACTTGGCTGCAGGCTTAACTGGACGCTCTATACCGGTGGTAGGGAATTATTGCAGGTCACAAATACGAGAAAATGTTATCCCACCGGAATTTTCGTCTTCTGATGTCGATGAGTCTTCAGTTTCACAAGGATAACCGTCCATTGTAACATCGCCTTCGCCCAAAAATTTTCCTGCACCTGGTAGACTTAGAGGGGACGATATACGAGAGGAGTCAACAGTGCCGGGGTGAGAGAGTGATATAGAATCTGATTGAAGAGTCGTGTTGATAAGCGAAGCCAAGGAGTTTTCAAAACTTCCCTGGCCTTGCCTGTTGTCCACAGGATTGGGACGCGCCTGACTGGCTGCCACCACTGGAGGTGACGATCTTGATGACGGCGATGGTGGACACTTCGTATTGCCTAGCGACATCTCAGTTGTAGACGACAGTGCGTGGCCCATGGAAGGATCATCATGGACCTTTGGTGCAGATATAGAGGGAGATTCGGTACGCTCGTCATCAACCACGGTGATGCCATGGGTTGCACAGCTTACTAACGGTGTACAGTCAGCGGAATGGGAGGTCGAGGTCAGAAGTGGCACAAAAGGTGTTGGTGGACGGTCTGCATTCTCCATAACGTCGTCAAGAGATCGATTGTCCGGCGTTGACAACGAAACCTGGCCTTGGGAGATTGTGAAAGGCGCATCGAATGACGAGAGGGGTGACGCTGTTTGCAGAGATGGCCTAGACCCGTCGACTTCCATATTCTGAGCATGGGCGATTGAGGCTCCCTGCGCTGCATCATGCAATGCATTTGTCTCTGACGTTGTACAGTCAGCAGAATTGGACGTCGCTGTTGGAACTGGCACAAAAGATGTTGATGGATGTTCTGTATTCTCCATAACCTCATCGCGAGATGGATTGTCCCGCGTTGACACCGAAGCCTGGCTTTCGTGAATTGAGAGAGGCGCTTCGGGTGACGAGAGGGATGGCGCTGTTTGAGGAGACGGCGTAGACCCGCAAACCTCTGTATCCTGAGTAAGGGGGGTCGAGGCAGATTGGATTGCCGATTGTCTCCCAATATGCATAGGCTGTGTCACTGTCGGAGAAGGAGACGGCTGGGCAATTGCTACGACAAAAGCTCAATGAATATAGATTAAAAGGCAGTCTGACATTTGATCACCTGGAGACTTGAAAAACATGCGACGATCACGAGGGCTGTTAGAAGCTGCTTCTATAGCAGGCCAAGGTAAATTGGACACAAGTTGGTGTAAAGCTTCGTGAGGTGTGGCGGCCGCGTCGGCAAGGACTATAAGAGAACGCCAGATGGATCTCTCGATTTCGAGCACGAGGGGCGTCTTATAGGGAGATAAACCGGCAAAGGACTCGAGAACAAGACGACGATTAAAGGACCTTTTTGTTATGCGGAATTGGAAGAGCAGATAGAAGGGGCTGAGCAGCAGTGCTAATAGCAGAGGTGTGCCAAGTTGGTGGATGGTTGGCGACGACGAACCATTCTCACTACAAACAGTGCGACGCATCTCTCGTAAATAGTGATTCCCCTTGGCCTGATCTTCGATGAAATGATCCATGGAGGTTTCGTCTTTGAAGATCCTGAAAAATATAAGCATTGAGAACCAACGAAACAGTTGTCTAACGCACCGGAGATGGTCATTCAAAAGATCGGGATAGTCAGGTAGCGACCCTTCTGGGAATTCAGTCATCTTGAGGTAGAAGAGGTGCAAAGCGGCTTGCAGAAAGTTATCAACCAAATTGACATATCCCAGCTTTTGACTGTTGTGACTCGACATTTGTAATAGTGTAAGATGTTTGCTTCCGGTATGAACTTTGTCAGAGGGTTCGGACGGCCCAGACCGAGCCATAAGTGTACGAAAGTCAAGGAGTACTTTCGGCCAATCATCCAATTTGTCAAAGCCCTGCAAGAAAAAACTATAGGATCAAAAAGACATGAAAAATACATAGCCGAACATACAACCAGGCTTTCACTTTCACGATCAAATTTGGGAAGAGACAAGGAAGGAAGCAGGCGAATGGGGGGTTGAAAGTCATAAGCTCCACTGTCAAGGGCCAAGACCTCGAAAGTTCGATACGCGCAGATAACGGAGCAGAGCTTTTGATAATCACGTTTTGATGACACCGACGTGCCTCTTGGAAGGACGGTAACCATAGCCGGCGAAGCTTTCGAGTTAACTTTCCGTATATCGAAACCTATAAGCGGCGCCAACGCGATGGTGTTGGCGACACTTTTACCCGAGCAAAAAAGTGAACGCTCAAATTGATGCAAAGCACGAATGAAGTGCTAAATTTGACAAAATAGTAAGCGATTAAACTCAGACAATGGAACAGAGAAACAGTACTTTATGACGTGGCAGTACTGTGTTGAAATCAGTCAAAGGCTTTGGAGCTTCTATGATATGTGGAGTCGTCCAAGGAAGGGCCGACATGATAGGCGAAACTTTGCGGTATTCCGGACGACCTGAGAATGGGAAATAAGTTCGTTTGATGAGATTGAGATTGAAATTAACGACTAACAGGCTTCCGTGTCAGAGCTGGAACCGTCAGCGTCCATCGCGAAGGAAAATGGGCAAAGACGCGAATGGTCGATCAAATACGTACAGATATTTAAACGCAAGCGCTATTTGCATGTGTTTCAAAATACCAATAATGGCCCCAAATAAACAATGTGCAATCCGCTTTCAGCACCCTGTCTTCTAAATTCTAATCTATTCCGATGAACTTCATTGTAATACAGGCATAAGCTACGGTATGTGTATTTACTTCCTTTTCCGCGATGGAGAATCCTCGTTGAGAGTCTTTCTTAGCCTCTGCGCCTCTGCTCTGGATAGATCCGCTGCGCGTGGTTTGTGGCTACGCGTATTGCGGGATGAAGCAGGACTAAAGTAAGACTGAGGACCAACAAGAATAGATATGCGGGATATGGGCATCTTTGAACGGTCTTAAGTGTGGTTGTTCTCCTTGTTCAGAAAATGTTACTCACCGACATGGCTTTGCACCAGGATACCACCTTCTTTGATACCCTGACGTTATGGGGGATGTTTCGAACAAAACCAAGCATCATCTGTAACATGAGTGCTCGATTTTGCCAGAACCGACATTCATTTTGAACATCTGCAAGCCATTCGGGAGACGGGTTGTCGCGAAGATATCCTTTATACTCGTCAATAACCACGGTAGGACTTTGCCAGTAGTACATCAGGAAGCCGGCAGTGGGCGGGACGCGAAGACGGAGGGTCAGTGTGAATTGGGTGGGGTCGCCTGCTTCATCGAGTCCCTGATGGGCAATATAAGCTTGACAATATAAGGCAAGTCCGATTAAGTACCCACCTCCTTGCGTATGACATTCAGAATACATTCAACATCATCCTCCCAGGACAGGTATTCAAGGCATTGGCCGCGTTTGTGCGGATTGACGGTCGGCGCCTTGGTCTGTGTTTTCGCTTGGGAAATCCACTTGTCAATTGTGTCGGGGATTCCATGCTTTGCGCGATACGCGACTTTTTCGTCGTAGGTCATCATTTTAGTGGCAACGTCTATGAGTGGGTAGAATTCATCGTCGTTGAGGCTGGATGAGTGTCTGATGGGCTGAGGATACATATGTGATCACTTGTGGCCAAATGCCAGTACCGTATAGAAATCAAAATAGGACTTAACTTAGGGATATATGTGTAATGCCATGGCGAGGTTTGAGTCATACATGCTTGAGTCAGAGATACTCAATATTTTTGAATAAGGATTACAACGGTTGAGAACAGTTTCCGTTGCCGAAAATTTCAATCTGATCTTATTATTCTCCCTTGCTTATACAAGATTCCAAGACATGGTGACGCGCTCGTCGGTAAGCTTACGATGTGAATCATGAAAGCGCGAAAACGGAACACTTTCTCTGTCATGCGCATTATATCGCAGATACATTGCCGGCTTCGGGTTGACAAGCACAGCTGCAAAGGGCAAGTCGTTGCAAGGAGAAAAGATATGTTACAACATAGGCATTACTCAGTATTCTATCGAAGTATTCCGCAACTCGACTCGTTGTATGGCGTATTCCAATCGCCAAGCAAGGTTGTCTATGTCATCCCAACTGAGATGGACTGGCATTGTGGTATTTATGACCAAGATGAGAAAATCAGTAACCCTGTCTAAGGGCCATATGGATAAAATCAAAAGATGAAATCCGCTCCTTAATCTACAGGGTTCGAAAGCAGGCCATAGAGCAGAGAACTGTGGGCTGCAAATTGATAGAAGTCGTTCCATGTAGCAGGGACGAGGCAATGGTAAGACTTGGACTGGCATGCCGTCCGTTTGCGTTCCCTTTGAAGTGTATAAGGAAGAAACTTTGGAAGCGTGTGAGTCCAGTATTGTAATCCGCTCGCTTGGGAAGTCTTTGTTTGATTGGATCTGGCGGTGTTGGGCTAAGGCGATGATGGCCACTTAAAGTAGGACCACAGCTTCTGATTGCATGAGGAGATTTTTTCGCCTTGTTGAATGACGCAGATGGGCGGATCTTCTTCCTTCTTTGTGCCCTTAACATCTCCTCTTTTTGTATCGGCGGGTCTTCTTCCTTCGCGCAGGCAACTTGTCCCCATATGAGTCATAAATGTAGTAGAAGAAAAGACATTGAGGAGAACTTGACGCACTTTCTGACCAGTTTTGAACCTATACCGTGCTGCATTGTGGAATGACCTCGCAATCCGCATCGCCAAATACAGGGATTTTTCACGGTCATTAAGGGAAATTGTCTGGGTAAGGACCTGAGCAGAGAAGTCAGGGACCAGAACAGACAACAGGAGAAGAAGAAAATTAGACCTCGGTCCGAATTGCGGGCTCTGCTCTTAGTTGGATGCTTGGGGGTTGATCCATGACTGTCTGCGAGGGGCTCCACTAAGGCGTCATCATTCTCGATAGCGGAGGATGCTTGTTGTTGCCTCCAATCACTTAAATGTTCAGCTCGTTCTTTGGTCAGAGGACATTCGTCACGGTACTGCCACTTGCGCTTGCGCGGTGTACCACCACTCGGTACGTCATCCTTGTCACCTTTCTTCGCAAGATTAGATGCGGCGTGGTGAATGGATTCCAGATCCTTCGTGTTGACGACTTCGTAATCTTCGAGAATCGGGCTTGTTCACTAACCTGAATAAGATGAGATGCGTTTGAAAGCAGTGTGAGTAAAAAAAAGTTGTCGACTTACCAATGAAAAGCATCGAGTCGCGTGCTTCTCCGTACGATTAGAACTCGATGCAAGAAACTGATGTGACGAACAATGTTCTGAACGTCCTCGGCAGCCTGGAGGGATAGTTGAAAGGTCTTGATGCTGCAACTTCGCCAAACAAGAATTTTTCGGATCGGCGATGTAGGGAGGACGACCATTGATGTAGCTATCAGTAACAAGCCCCATCAACTCCTGGAGCTTGTCATCAGATATGCCATGCTGAACAATGGATATTATTATGATTACTGAAGATCACAGACACTTCGTCACGTATATGGAATTGTGGTATGAACTGAGAAGGATTGCCGTCGATGTCAAAGACTGTAAAAGATTTTTCACAGGTAATACGAGAAGTCTCTCCTCGCCCAAGAGAAATCACTTCGGCCTTAGCCTGTAAAGCACATGAGCTTGAATAAAACAGAAATGAAGTGAAACGCACATAGTTTTTCAGTACAGCCGGTTCGAACATTGAGAGATATTCATCAATACTGATTGGATAGCTACCAGGACGTCTATCAAAAGAATCAGACCGGGGTCGTTTCTAGAATCCTTCTCGTCGACATTTAAGGCGTTAGGGGTTTTGGAACCCCTCTCTGTATTCTTTGTCCCGCCGTCCCCTTTAGGCCTCTTCTCGTTGATCTTTAATCCGCTCTGCTGTCAGCAGGCCTTTTGTTCTTGGTATTGGAGCCGCCACTGCGTTTCTCCTCTTTTGTAGACTCAAGGCTTCCACCACTATTGTCCGAAGTATTCCTGACGGTGTTCTTGACTCCGCCGTGCATTGAGCAGTCCAACGAAGACTCGTCTTCTGATGTCGACGAATCTTTAATCTGACTGGGATGGCCGTCCATTGTAACATCTTCGTCAGAAGGTTTTCTTGCACTTGACAGACTTAGAGAGGAGGAGAGATGAGAGGGATCAACAGCGCCAGTGTGTGGGGGGTGATTGAAGAGTGGCGTTAATAAGTGAGGCCAAGGAATTTTCGAAACTTCCCTGGCATTGCGTGTTGTGCACAGGGTTCGGACGCGATTCACTGGCTGCCGTCACTGGAGGTGGCGGCCTTGGCGACGGCGACGATGGATGCTCCTTATTGCCTAGAGATATCCCGGTCTTTGACGATGGTTCGTAGCCCGTAGAAGAACCATCGTGGTCCATTGATGCAGGCATAGAGGGAGATCCGGCGCGCTCTTCATCGACCACGGCGACATCAGGCGATGTATTGCTCGCTGATGATGTACAGTCAGCGGAGTTGGAGGTCGAGGTCGAAAGTGGCACAAAAGGTCTTGATGGATCTTCGTCATTCTTCGCATTGCGAGTTGGGTTGTCCCACGTTGACATCGAAGTCTGGCTTTTGGGGATTGTGAGAAGCGTTTCCGATGATGAAAGAGATGATGCTGCTTGCAGAGAGGGCGTAGACCGGCAGGCTTCTGTATCCTGAGTAAGGGGTTTTGAGGCAGATTGTATCGCCAATCGTCTCCCAAGATGCAAAGCACGCTGTCGCGTTTTAATGACACCGACGTTGCTCCTGGATGGACAGTGGCCGTGGTGGAGGAAGCTTCCGGATTAACTCTTCGTATATCAAAGATTATAAGCGGTAGTGTTGGCGACACTTTTACCCGTGCAAAAAAGCGAACGTTCGAACTGATGCAGTGCACGTATGAAGTGAAGTGCTAAATTTTACAAGATGGTAAGTGACGTCAAACAATGGAACAGAGAGACAGTACCTTGTGACGCAACAACACTGTGTCGAAGTCGGTCCAAGGATTCGGAGGAAGAGTTGACAAAATAGGTGAGATTTTGCGGTATTCTGGACGACCCGTAAGTGGTATAGAGTATGTTTCGTTGAGGGTGAACCTAGGCTCCCGTGTCAGTATTGGAAACGTCAGCCCATGACAAAGGTGGGCCAGGAGGAAAGGAATGTAAAAGACTGTCGGTTGTTGAATCTGAATTCACCAGTGTCGATCAAATATGTACAAAGTTGCGAGCGCGACTGAGCTGTTTGCGTGTGTTTTTTAACGCGTGACATAAGCAGAGTATTCGGACTCCGCGGCCCGTTAGGATCAACCATCGATGGGCCCTTGATTTTGAACTAAACAAAAGCGTCTTCCTTACTATGCCTAAAAGGTCCTCCAAAAAATCGGGAAAAAGGAAGGCAAATGGGCCTAACGTAACAAGCACATCCAGCGCCCTGGCGGCCCAAGAGCAGAAAAGTAGCCAACCCGTTGGCAACAAAGCTCGAGAATTTTTGAAAAAAAAAGCCAAGAACTTGTTCTTTCCACCCAGTGGTATCAAAGAAGGCTCTACCAATAGCCCTTCCGAAGGCCCTTCTAAAGACACTGCTGAAGGCTCTTCTAAAGACACTGCTGAAGGCTCTTCTAAAGAACCTTCCGAATCCGAAGGCCATCAAGCCTTCAAAAAGTTATCCTCGATGCTGTCCAGATTAGCCAGGACAGAGAGAATCCAAATGGTCGACAACATGAGCCTCGGATATATCCAAGATTCCAAGGATAGACAGCTCCTTAGGGTCTCAGACGGCTTCGCTCACATCGGGCTAGGGGAGCATGACACCGTCGCGGTGATACAAAATATTTTATCAGAGGAACAGAGGCTGCGTTTTTCAACCAACTCCACTAAAGGCACACTGATCCTTACATGGACGAGAAATCCAGATAGGGCAATTGGAGGGCCCATAACTCATAAACCAACGCTCGACAGGATATCTGAGCCATCAGACCCCAGGATGAAAAAGAACATTTTGGAATATATCTGTGCCCTTGAATCCCAATGGTGAGTCCAGTGATTTTTTATTGGACACCTGCTAACAGAATATAATACAGGGTAAAACCGACGACCAAGGATCACTTGTGGATCCTTTCGAAAGTATTTCTGTGCAATGATCGAGAACTCCTCCAGAAGGTGATGAGGTATATTGTTACATACGTGGCCGAGAGGCTTTGGAGAAGGTACAACCATGCCACTTCCCGAGCATATCTTAAAGGGCTGACATCGATGGATGTCAATGAAATTCCCCTCATCACTGAAAAGCCATATTATGAAAGCAAGAAACTCGACGACAAAGAGAAAGACATATTTGACTTTGAGACCAACAATGACTTACTTCTGATTAAGCTTTTACAGGGCGACGAGACTGAAAAGACTGCAAAGGAAATTGGTGGAACGTTTCCAAAACTTCGCAAACTGAAGACAGAAGAAACGGACAAACCATTCTGTCTCTACAGCAATGAAACTAGCAAAGAGTTCCACCAGCTGTTGACGCACCTCTTATATAAATTTGAGGAGAGCCTCAAGCCCCTATCAAAGACGTTGAGAAAAAGTAGCTATGGTGCCAAGGACTACCATAGCGTTGATAAAGCCAGCAATAGGGTGCACTTATTTGGTACAGCCCTACTCAGACTTTCCCGAGGACTGGCCTTCAAGCTACATCTCCAGAACATCGGGTCTAAGCTCCCTACCCCACCCAGTCCCAGCATAAAGAAGAAGGCCGACCAAGATTATGATGTGGCAATTCCAGGCACTGGGCCTGGAGAGTCTCCTGCTCCATCGTATTTGGAATGGTTGCTCAGAACACTTGGCCACCTGGACTCTGTTGAGATTGTACATCACCAAATCTCCTCTCCCGAGTTCAAGAACTTATATGAAGACATCGTTTTCCAGGTGATAGATGCACCACCGACCCAACCAACACAGATGAGCTGGGAAAAGCTGCTCGAAAACCCAAAGTATTTTCCAGCAGCTGCAGGCAATGACGCGCCAAAATACAGCAACCAGGCCATTATTGATTTCCTGAAGCTTGGGCTGAAAGTCCTCATGGCCCCTGAAAAATCTATTACAGACCCCTCAGAAAAGGCATTGGCAACTTCTTTGGAAAAGCACCCTACGGCGAAGTTCTTTTTTGCTGAGCTGCTTGATACAGCTTTCACTGGATCGACCCATTGCGAAGCGACGCTAGCAACCCTCCATCCTGCATTTGTTAACAAACTCAGCCCCGATGACAAGAAGAGGTATGACGAAATGGACCTCCAGCATTTAGACGTAGGATTGTTTTTTTTCTATTTATCTCTGATAACTGATATTCATCCTCCTTTCTTTTTGATGTAGGGAATGGGCACCGTTATTGGCGTGTCACGACGCTGCTGCCCCATATGTCACTTCTTGTTGCCGACCTTGCTGCCAGCTCAGCCAGGTGAAGCACAATATCTGGTTCGAGGGAACCATGACACCATTTCAGGTTGCACACTCCCGCCTTGGACTCCTCCAAAGGTAGTTGATGCCATGAATGTATCCTTTGGTCTGATGCTGCGTGAGGATATAACCACGCTTATGAACGAGACTCTCCACTGGCAGCAGTTCGGAGAGCCCATGAAGCGCTCCACCACCACAGGCTCAGGCTCACAATCTCTGGACTCGAACAACAAAGGGCAAAGGGGGCGCACGTCAGATGTTGTGTCGTATTTTAATTGGAAGTTCAGATAATGTCCAATCCATTGTATTCTTTCTTTGCTGTGGACGCTCAACCAAGACCTGTCTGGTTGGTCCTGATCTTCAGTCTCTCCTCTCATTATGTTTTGCACTTCGAGGTCGGTGGGAGGGAATGACTGGGCCCAAAAAGGAAGGGAAAGACAAAGGACAAAGGAAAGGGCGAGAAGGAGTCCCCAACAGCTGCCAAAGCCAAGGGGAAGGACAACGACGAAGATGTGGCATGGTTGGCTATAGTCTCTGACAACGACTTCAAGAGCATTTCATTCCAAAGGTCTCCTCCCCCTTACGCACTTAGATTCTGAGCATTCATTCCTGTGATATATCCTAGCTCTTGACTGTCGCTTTTGTTCTCATTTAAATAATACACTTTTCTACGCCATACCTTCATTAATTAACTAGACCCACAGGGCTATCTCTCAATTTGTAGGCGCTGGGCACATTGGTGCACTGACGTGCTGCTCTTAAAGCATGCTGCAGAATTTAAAGCCAACTAACTACAACTTTTTCACCATCGCAACTTTAGAGAATAAGGATAGGCCATAGGACCACCGAGCCTCATTCTTTGCTGCAACCCTAGCCCTCTCCTCCTCTGAAAGTGAAGCATGATAGTCGGCCTGCAGCTGAAACTTGTTCTCAACCCACCGAAAGATGCCGCCAGCAGTATACTGGGCAAAGGAGTATCTCGTTTCACTCCTCGAAACTGGAACGTTCGAGTGTGCTATCACAGCCGAGGGAAGGAGAATTGTCGAGCCCGGAGGAAACTCAACAACAAGACCGAGTTCCCAGAGGACCAAATGTCCGCCTTTGGTAGGGTCGAAGTCTCCAAACGCAGTGACAGCACACCAGCCGAACGGCAGGTTCAAAAAATCAGTGTGCTTGAAGCACGCTGTGCGTGGTCCAAAGTTATATGAAGCGGCGGCGAAGACGCTTGATGGGAATATGCGCTTGAGCTCGGGATGCTTAGCGTATAGGGCAGCAAGGCACTCGGCATAGTAGCTGTAGAGTCGAGGAGCCCACGACGCCATAGCGGCTGAAGGGTCTGATTAGCAGCGCTGCAGGGTAGCAGGAATGCACTGACATGAGGCGAAGCCAGAGAGTCGTTTGAAGGGCTCCATGTCGTTAAGCTCGTTGACGACCTCTGCGTTCTCGTCGGGGTTGCCTAGGTTGTGAGGGCGAGTTGGACCCTGCCCATGAGAAACGCCGCATCGAACGGCGGGAAAGGCTCCGCGGCGGTGAGTGCGATCGTTCTTGTGAATGGAGAGGCGATGTCGTCTGCTTTCGATAGCCTCACGCCCCAGGCGCTCCATACCGCTCCAGTCGTCACCCCCAGGTCGGCCAGCCAGAACCGAGACGATGCGGTTGTCTTTATCAACGACTGGGGTGGGGGCGCTAAAGAATAGGGAAAAGAAGCTGGGGCGGCGCTGTCAGAAAGAAGCACGCACATGCCGTCCCACTGAACGTATTTGAGCTGAAGCTTTGAGCCGCCTCCACAGAGCTCGTGCAGCGCGTACATTCTCCTACGTCCGCTGCGGTTATTGGCCCCGACGAAGGCGGATTCGGTCACGCTGGCACTCTCGAGTCCAAAGGTCGACAAAACCGGCTTCGCAGCGTCCAGGTATTTCTTTTTTATGCCTTTACGAAGGCTAAAGGGTGCAGTGGCTGCTTCTTGTGCCTGTCGGCGTTTTTTTTTGCGGAGGAGGTGGCTTTTCTTTCGGTGCTTCTCCTTGTGGCGTGACCTTTTCTCGGGATCAGAGCTCGAGCTCGAGCTCTCTTGGCGCAGGGGTCGGGGAGGCAAGGGTTCGTCGTTAGGCGTAGTCGGTGCTTCACTAGGCGGAAGGCAGGCTGGGCCAACGACTGGCGTGGAGGGAAGGCTTGGAGCGGGCGAAGGGCTGAAGAGGCCGTCGAAGTCCGGCGACGACAGATCCCCTGCCAGGTCGCCTAGCTCTTCGCGACGGACGCTCTCCCGGAGGAGGTCATCAAAGCTGAACATTAGGTCAGCGGGCATTACAGGCAGAGTAGCACACTCGCGGATGTGAGTCTGTTGAGGATGAAATAGGCAGCGATCAGCGGCATAGATGACGCTTATTTGAGGCGGGCGAGGCCTACCTCGTTTGGCAATATGGAACGCGCACTGGCCCCTGTAAAGAGCGACGGCGTTACTTTAGGGCTAGAGCTCGGAGGCAGAGGGAAAGGAAGAGGAAGGGCTGCACTGCGCCGCGCATTTGATGCAGTGAATCGCCGCGCTCGAGGGGCGCTTTCCTCGCAGCAGCTTAAGTATACGTTGAAAGCAGCGTATCCCCGGGCTCGAGAACTTCTGCTCCTTCCGTACACCCTTCGCTGCTGCAAGAGGAGCCAGGGCTGGCTAAAGGGGGGAGCTTCGAAGGGGCGTACCGTCCATGATGGGCGCCACTGTAGCAAGGGGGGGGCTGAAGGCGCAGACTCAAACGAACACCGGCACAGACCTTGAAGCCGGAAGGCCTGAGGAAGGGTTTGAAACTGATTTAGAAATGAGAGTGTTTAAACAAAATCAACAAACAGAAAATAACTCTATCATACTTAACAAGCTTAGCATCAACCAACTCATGTGATTAACCATGTGATCGCGTTGAAGCAAAAGCCAAATTCAAGTCATATGTGGTCCATGGACAGGTGTGTAAAACATTTTATTTTTCTAAGATACGTTTCACTCAAGGCACCACTCCGCCTCGCAGTTCACCCCCCACTCTTCCAAGAATTCTTGGGGGACATGTGGGGCTTTTGGAACCTCTGCATCCGCCAAACCCTTCTTGAGGACCCGTGCTCCGTGACCCCAGATTTCGTATGACTTAAAAATCAGTTTGGGATGGACGAGTTATTGGTGGATCAATGGTGGTGCGCATGCTATTTTTTTGGCAGGCGGATGTTTGTTGGCAAATGATATTTTGCTACGCAGCGAAGCTGGAAGCAGCATGAGCGAGCCTCGTCTTAGTCTGTCTGCTGCTTCAATCTTTGTTGCCAGCATATGGCTCGCTTGCAGACTCCGAGTAGAGCGACGCACAGTAACCAAATGCGAGATGGTGTAAATCCATCTCCCGTGAATCCCTCAGTGACATGCCGCTCGTGTTTAAACCATGTAACGCCATCATACGATGAACTTCGTCAGATTTAGCTTGAAAGATTGAACAACGAAGGCCGGTTGTAAACGTAAACAATAGATTTTCATGAATAATATCGCAACGCGTGCATGACCAACGACGTCCAGATCGTTCGGCTGAAACACTCGAGCCCTCAACAAACTCGGCAGAGCTTGGTGTACGTCGCGGAAGTGGGGCTGTCGAGACGAATATTGCATAGCTAAGTGATGGGTGCAAAAGCGGAAGACACCATGATAACGACGGAGAAAATAGGCAGGATAAAGTGCGCTAAGGGAGAAAGACAAGTCTGAGGAAAGATTACGAGAGTAAAAAGTCACAAGGCGCTGCATCGACCACCAAAAGTCGAATCCAACTCCCCCGTAAGACCCAAGAACTAAAGGCTGTGGGAACCCAATCATCCCGACGCCCCGAGCACCAGTCTGGTAGCATACGCATTTAAAACTTGAAATAGAGACAGCGTTCAAAAGAGAGATAGGACCACTGCCACTAAGCTGGCAGGCAACCCGTCCGCACCGACCCTAGCAGCAAAATATTCTCAGTCCGCCTCAAGCCCTAGGCTTTTAAGAGAGCGGCTCCTTTCATGCGGGTAGAGGCGTTGATGGAAGACGAGCCGGCGAGACCGGGCGACGGCCTCATGCTTCTCTAAGGGGCTCCTGCTCCGAAATAAAAATCACAGCCCAACCCTATCTTTGCCCAACCCAGATCAGTTTAGTGGCTCAAAAGGCACGGATGCAAGAAAGGGGCTTTCGTCGCGAAAGGGAAATACGCCCCTCGAACCTGTCAGCGACGAATGAGTAGGGGTAAAATGCTGCGCGAAGAGCGAGGAAAGCAAGCCTGCATGGTAATGAACGCTGCTTAAGAAACGGGCTGAAAGCAAAGGTTGAGCGGAAAGATAAACAGCGAGCGGCTATGGGCGAAAGCCTTAAGCACTGACCCTAGCCTCACGTGCAAACAGCCTGAAGATGGTAGATAGGGCGCCAAGAATATGTCCTGCTGCAATGAGAAGGGCCTTTCATAAGCAACAGCACGAGTAAAAAAAGACACTAGAGGCCGATAAGATATGCGAGCTGCTATTAGAGGCGGATGGCTTGGACGACGTCGTTAGGCCTAAGCTCGCATTTGTCGCCGTAGCGGGCCGCGAACGGAGGGTGGAGGGCTGCCCTCCCATACCGCGCAATCGTATTCTTTTCTCAGCAACGTTAGCAATGCGTAATCGGGACCTGGACTGGCTTGTTGCCCGTTTTTGTGCCCTTGTTGTATAGGAGGGACCACCAACATGAGTGAGTCCAGTTAGATGATTCGTTCGTTTGGGTAAAGCTTGTTCGATTGGGACTGGTGGTAGCTAAGACATGTCGACGGGCTTCAGGAGAAGAGATGCTCACTGCAATGAGGGTGGCGTTGGATTCAGCGACGAAGGCTATCAGAAAGAGCAGGACCACAGCCTCTTATGGGGCGAAAGGATTTTTTCTCTTCGATAACTGCCGCTGAGTTGTCTCGTTGGGCCATATTGCAACAATGCGGTCAGTAATAGACTCATGCTTCTAAAGCAACAATTATTGAAGCGTATATCCTAGCTTTTCGATTGAAGCTTACAATGAATGGGATGCTGCAAAAATCCACGACCCTACTAAACAGTCACCTCCGTAATGTTCAATGGCAGATTTGCGTAGCGTCCATTGAGAATTTGGGCCATCGAAGGCAATAATGGCCATCGCCCCTTGTGTCTGGCAACACGGTACATGTTTTCGGCTTTCAACTTTCTGATTTGCGCCTCGTTTGGGAGACTCCAGTCTAACGGATTCTAAACTATTGTCAATAAATTCATTGGGGCAGTATAAATGTATTTCAAGCTTACCAGTAACAAAAGGCTTGTCACTGGTCCAACCTACATCGGCCTGTAGTATTGAATGGTCGCGTATGAAGTTACGCACAGAGGTCAGGCCTCATCCATTGTTTGGCCCCTGTAGGCCACCAACCACCAGTGAGACGCCGCTTCAAGAGTTCTGGGCAGCAGGCTGTAATGCTATGTCACGGCTTGGAGAGATATGGTTTGAGAATATAGAGCAGGGTCTGAATATAGCATTGAAGCACTCGAAAGTCTGCGACGCGGCCTCAACAAGAGGTCCAAAGCGGAGATTGTCTCGTTTCAAGCGCGCGAGCAGGTCGGGTCTCGTTGACTAAAGCTGCGCTATCAGGATAATCAATGAAGTAAATTAGCCAAACTTACAGTCAGGCAATGGTTTTGGCTTGCGTCCTCGGGTCATAACTGAAGGGAAAGGTCAAGAACCAGGCAAGAGGTTTTGCTGAATATGTATCCCCTGTTGGTATTGATCTTAGTAAACTCTGCCAGCCTGATAAAGGCGCTGGAATACCTCCTCTGTTTGCCGTTGGCGGCAAGCCCGAGCTAACAAACCCAGTAGGGTTTGACACCTCCAGCTGCACTGTGGCATTATCTGGGAGGCAAGAAATCGAGGGCGACGTCGTTGCAGATGGCATTATAGCAGAAAGCAAGAGCCGTTGAGCGTGAATCCTAGGAACGATTTGGAACCAGCGGCTATCAATGTGTTCAAGCTGAGTATAGGCGCTTACAGACTGGAAGAGTCGTTAGTAAAAGTGCCACCCAAGTCTTTTACCGAAGAGGGAAGGCTTGTTTGATCGTCTGGTGTGCTGCAAGCCGTTCTATTGGCAAATAAAACCCTTCCAAAGATTGGTGGTCCTGACCATGGGCTGCGGCGAGGGTTAAAAGTAATAGGATTCCCCAGAAATTTGATGTAGCGGCTGGAATAAACGCAGTTTGCAATGTCGCCTAAGGAGAGGGAGGAATTTAAGGAGGAAGTTAGGCTATTTTAGAACCTTCTCCAACCATATTGTATGAAATCAGTCAGGATTCGATCCAGAGCAAGATCTATGAAGGACTATATATGGCAGACCGGGTATCCGGTGCACCTTACAGGTCGGCGCACATCTGTATCTCGCCAAATACTCGGGGCGCTGCGGTAATTTTTGGAACTTGCGTTCTATGTTGATATATTAGTGAAAAGATATTTTAATCAAAATGCCAACCGCTTTGAAAGTTTGCTGAACGGAGCTCAAACGTGGCTTTGAAGCTGTGAGCTACTTCACTGTATATAGCGCCAACTTGTAAGGTGCGCCGGATACCTGGTCAGCCGTAAACAGCTGTGCAAGTTGATCGGGCGAGCCACCTTGAAGGTTATGTCCTTGCATAATAACGGCCGAGCTCGGCGTTGTAAAGTTCTAAGTCAGCTTATTAGGTAACATTCCTGTGTCATTGAGACCCCGGTCCTCCCTTGAGTATGATAAATGGTATTATAATTTGTACACGTCATAATTTCAAGCAACCCTTTCTTCGAATGAACTTCATTCGGAACCTTGTGAAACTCATCCTAAGGGACGAGGCATCCCCTTTAAATGGAACAGAGACTCCCGAAAACATTCTTGCCTTAAGGAGAATCACCTCGATGCTCTCTCAGCTTCGACGCACAACACCGATTAAGGCGGCCAATAGCCTGGACATCTCAATGGACAAGCTCAGCCACCAAATACTCAAGATATCCAATGCCTTTGCTCACATAGCTATTGGCGATCGTGGTGCTGCTGCTATAACAGCCAATCATGCAGTTGGCAAAGACCGGGCATTGAGTCTCTTGGTCGCTATCGTCAACGAAGATCCTTCGCCTTCAATTCTGGCCAGTAGCAAACAGGCAAAGGGATCCACTCCTTCCTTCTCATGGTCATGGAATATCTTTAGGGACAACAAACAAACATCCCAGCCAATAGCCCATCAGCCGACAATTTCCTTGCCATTAAAGCCAGACGATCTTGGCGAGCGAAGTGCGTTCCAATACATGGTGGATCTTGAGGCAAAATGGTGTGTTGTGTACAATAACATCATTGCAATGCTTGCTCACCCACCATAACACAGGAAGGAACCGAAACTCCAGAACCATCTGTGGCTCTTAAGCAACGTGCTTGCCGAGGATGCACCGGATCTCTATCCGAGGCTCTCAAGATACATAGCTGCCTTTTCTTACAGAAGGATGGCACGCCGGTTCAACGACGAAAGCCCTTACTTTGACGTGTTGAAGCAAGTGATGGACATTCCTCTCATTTCAAATGGCGCAGAGCCTCAGAACACAGCGCAGCCTCTCTCTCATAGAGAACGGCTTCGTTATAGCAATGAAACTGAAAGCGATCGACAACTCCTGGAAGTGCTGCAGGCCCAGCGAGCCAAAATTGCCATCCCAGTCCCAAGCCTACTAAAAATGGATGCACAAAGGCTGGGTGAGGATATCCAGCTTTACAGCAACGAAACACGTATGGAGTTTCACCTCCTGTTACTTGGGCTCCTTAGTCGCTTCCAGGAGGCCCTAGCTGCACTAGTTGCAATGGATAATTCACCCAGTAACTTCAACTTCCAGACCTTCGACGTGACTGTGGATTCGGTTCACCTGTATGGTTTCATTCTTCTCAGGCTATCAAGAGGTCGTGCTTTTAAAATGTATCTGGAAAATGTCAGAAGCATCCTCGAGGATCTACTTCATGCCGGAGAGTGTGTGACTGTGGGACTCAACGGGGTCGTCCCTGATCCTGGCTTAGGCATGACTCTGTTGGAGTCTTATGTAGCGCGGTTACAGCTGATTGTCAGCCATTTCGATGCAGTTGAAACCCTCTGTCACTTTGTCCGCTCGCCAAACTTTCGTGGGCCATACAACTCCATTGCTGTCAAGGTTGTGACCGCTCCTCCTACAGACTGAGCACAGCTTGAATGGAGAAAACTTATCAGAAATCCCAAATATTTTCCCAGTGCTGCAGGTCGCACGCCATCTCCCTTCAAAAATGAAGAAATATATGCCTTCCTGGAGAGTAGCATACAAGCAGCCCAAAGTCTTAAGGCTGCTGGTGGGAAACGAAGTTTGTTCGCCAAAGCACGTCCCGGGCCAGACTCAGCCTTCAATGCAGAATCCAATGCAGCTAACCAGCGAACTGAGGCGTTAGCTACGGCTTTAGATCAAGAGCCTGGGGCGAAATTTTTCATTCATAATTTGGAAAACGACGAGTTTTTTGGCTCCCTTCACTGCGAGGCTTTCCTTGCAAGTCTTCTCCCTACCTTCATCGACAGACTCCCACACGATGACAGGATTTGGGAAGCAGAGACGCTATCACAGATGCAGGTAGAATACTTGCTTTACCCTTGATTTCCGATCTCTAATCATCAATTTACTCTCTTGAAATTAGGATTTTGGACATGTAATTGGAGCATCCGAACCTTGTTGTCCAGTATGTGGATATTTTCTTCAGACCTTAGCGCCGCGCACTGGAAAACAACTTCTTGTACAAGGCAATCACAGTACAATTTTACCATGCACACTACCACTGTGGAGTCCCAGCACGATTGTGGACGCGATGAATGCTTCTTTCGGGCAGAGATTGAGAGAGGACGTTGTGACCTTCATGGAGAGAATACAAGGAAGAAACAGGGCTATCGAGAACATTTGTGAGCCTAGAAGCTTCAGAATGCCTTCCCCTGATGGCACTTATGAATTAAGGGGGGAGATTATTGACCCTCGTGGTTACTTTGCTGCCAAATTCGTCTAAGGTGTTGTCTGCTTCGTCCGTGGCTCGCTTTCTCTATATTTTGTTTGGACTTTACTTTATTTTCTGACGTTATTTTGTGTACTATGATCGTATTTATTCCTTTGTAACTTTGACCGGACCATTACTTACCATCAGTAAAACCTATATTGCTTATTTGCAAAAATAAATTGTAATCGGTAGTATGCGGCCTCCATTCCGTTGAAAACATTGGGTGAGCTACTGGCAGCTATGTGCGCCTGTCTACTAGGCATCCACGTCGATGCCGGTGAAAGAGATGCTCTGCGTAGCACACCATGTCAGCGGCGGTGAGGGGGTTGAAGTGATGAGAAGTGGGTTAGAGCCTTTGGCTGAGGCAGCTAATTTTAAGCTTATTCATGTCACAGCTCGAGGCCAGGCAGTGGCTCTGAATAAATTTCTAGACCATCTGACCTTTTGGAATGGAGGTATATACCATGTCAAGGCATCAGAGACTATGAGAAGTAGGCATGAGACTGACTGAGGCAACTAATTCATGCCACAGCTCATACCAGGCAACCAGTATTATACAGGACTTGGTATATAGAAATTTTTAGACCATCAGACTTCTTGGAATAAAGTTATTTTATGCGTAGGACGGGCTCGGTTGTAATGAAACCGTAGCCGAATGGGAACCAGACCAAAGGGGTTCGCAGATAAGTCTGGAAGGAGTAGTTTTTTTTTCTTGAATTCTTTGGATTATCGTGCAACAAGTAAACTATCTAATACTATATAAGGAGACATACCCAACCTATATCTATTACGAAAGGGGATCTATGACAAGTCCTATTTATTTATAGGACTCGTCCTACGGCCAGTGGTGTCATTGACCCGGGTCACGACCGGTCAGGACGGGTCAGACCCCAAAAGGGGTCAAAAGAAGGCATTTCGGACTGACTGGTCAAGAAAGGGTCATGGGAAACCGGCATTCAAAGGTTTGCTGGTGACCGGATGGCTTGAATCTCTGGTGTTTGCGAATCCTTCAATATGCACTCGTTTTTCTGCACTCCATCGAGCTCAATCTTTGTCGAGGAACGAGGCTTCGACGGGTTGGAGTCAGGGATACGAGCAGGGTGGTGCAGAAGAGACTGGAAGGACAGGAAGAACATACCAAAGCACAACGCCGTCACATACACCGCTGCCACAATCGCCATCGCAAAAGTCGAAGAGAGGGGCAAGTGAGTGCGTCAATGATACCGCGGGAGGGCACGAAGGCGAACAAACACGCATTGGATGTGGTGTTGGGCCCGAAGTCCTTGAACGGAGGCCTATAGATTGCCACACCGCTGATTTTGCAAAATATTCAGCCCACTGCCACCCCAAATTCTCATACACCGTCCTTCAGCAACTCACCAGTGCATTGGGGAGAGAGAGCTTCGACGTTGACTCAGTTGAAGAGTCCAATATCGGGCTGGGACGGTGTGTTAAAGACTGGACGAATTGAACATATAAAAGCCTGACATTCCAGAAACAACCAGCCAAGGTTTCCGGAAGGATATATGCCTGCCTTCAGAACTATGACCCATCTCGGAGCGGCTTTAATGCTCGAGCCGCCCATTATCGGAGATTATGCCCCAAGACGGTCCACCCAGAAGTTAGAGCTCGGATTGTCGCCTTCATATGCCACCTTGGCTGTCCTTGGTTAGGAGGTTATTGGAGTGACAGTCGTCAAATTCAATCGGAGGACTCCTGTGGAAGCCATCATCACTTACAAAATCGAACGACCCCGGTTCCGATGGCCAGAAAGCATCTACAATTCCGATTCTCTAGTCACCGGGCGTACCTAAACAGTCCAAAGAGTTCAGAGAGGCAAGTTCATTGGTGTGGATGAAATCGACAGCGTCGTGTCGTCCATTTGTTGATTTTATTTGGGCACCAAATCAACAGCCTCATCTTTGTGCACCGATGGCTACTTGTCGTCCAGCCTCCTACCAAACCAATGCCACCACCACCCCAGCAGCAACGGCCTAAGTCTGTCATGTCCAGGCCACCACCCTCGCAGCGAATGGTAGACGAACAAGATTCAAGTAGCACAGTTGGTGCATCCAGACTACAGGGAAGCGAGGACGACTCAGAAACTCATATTCAAGTGATAATACGCTC
This sequence comes from Galerina sulciceps, assembly GCA_023014345.1. Lineage (NCBI taxonomy): Eukaryota > Fungi > Basidiomycota > Agaricomycetes > Agaricales > Galerinaceae > Galerina > Galerina sulciceps. The sequence goes on along the minus strand of JAEDXJ010000013.1, from coordinate 1,282,496 downwards.
TCGAGGACGCCCTGAAAGGGAAATTCAAGCGAATTTCCCAGCATTGTACAAATCGAAGGTGCGAAATGTAGGGATTTGACCATCGAAACCACTGCTCCAGTGTCAAGTCTTGGAGTATTGACTCTACCACCGACGAGGACGTACCCCTTCGATCTTGTCTTTGGACCGGAAGCAACCCAGAGTATGATCTATCATGATGTCGTTGGTCCGATGTTGGGTGAGGTTGTGATGGGGTACAACTGCACGTTGTTTGCATATATGGGTAAACGGGAACCGGGAAAACGTAGGTGACCATTCGACCCCTAATCTATGACTCTGACTGACCAAATTTATAGATATACCATGCAGGGGGACTTAATCCCCACACCAATGGGCAACCCTTCTGCCCATGCAGGCATCATTCCCCGTGTCTTATTTCGCCTCTTCCATGACCTCGAAAAGGCATATACCGACTTTGTTGTGAAAATATCTTTTATCGAGCTCTACAACGAAGAGCTTCGTGATCTCCTCGCGAGTGACCTCTCCGCACCTACTACTCATATTCAGCCGGTGGGCAAGGACGTAAAGGGTTCTGAAGAAAAACTCAAAATCTTTGATGATGCAACAAAACGTGGGGTATTCATTCAGGGACTGAGGGGATTGCTGTCAAGGACTCTCCGAAAGACGCTCTTGCGCTTCTCACGAAGGGCAGCGAGCGAAGACAATTTGCGTATACGAAACTTAATGACCATTCTAGTCGATCGCATTCGATATTTTCCATCACCGTGCACATCAAAGAAACCAACGCCATGGGCGACGACTTATTGAAGGTTGGAAAGCTAAGTCTTGTGGACCTTGCTGGGTCAGAGAATATTGGACGTTCCGGGGCAGAAAACAAGCGAGCAAGAGAAGCTGGAATGATCAACCAGAGTCTTTTGACCCTTGGTCGTGTAACAAACGCACTGGTGGACAAGGCCCAACATGTCCCTTATCGGTGAGATGACTGTTTTTTGCTATCAAGTCGGGGGCATGTACTAAGGGCGTTCAGAGAATCCAAGTTAACAAGGCTCCTTCAATATCCCTTGATTGGCGGACCAAGGCCTGTATCATTGCCACTATATCTCCTGCCCGGACCAAACTTTGTCCACGTTAAACTATGCTCTTCGCGCGAAGTCCATCAGGAATAAACCGGAGCTCAATCAACGAATGACTCGGAAGTCTCTGTTGAAGGAATACGTGGCAGAAATCGAGCGCCTCAAATCGGACCTTCTAGCCGCCAGAGAGAAGAACGGTATTTACTTCTCCGAAGAAGCTTGGAATCAAGTGAATGCCGAGAATGAGCTCAAAGAAACAGAGCTCGTTGAAGCAAAGAAACAGGTTGAGATCATCGAAGATCAAATGAGAAACGTTCGTGACGAATACGACCAGGGCATCGCTGTTCTCGGGCGCCGAGAAGAAGAACTGCAACAAACCAGACGACAATTCGAGGAGACGCAAGCGATGCTTCTTAGAACTCCAACAGCTCAAGGATACATACCTAGAGGAAGTCATCGTTCGTCGGGCCCATCAGGCTACCGATACAAAGCGACATGGGTTTTGACTTTGTCCAGGACAACTTTTAAAGCCGTCTAGCACATAGCTCACGCGCTGGACGCGGTCGACGCGGTCGTTCAAGTACTTAGTACAGCCAGTTGATGCCGAGTCTCGACGTGCTTCGCTAAGTCGACTGTAGAGTCGCTGTAGCTCTCTCATGTCGTTAATCTGGATCATCCACGAAATCGGGGTCAATTCATGTTTTACCAACTTACCAAACGTTAATGGCAAACCACTGGCATAAAAACTTCTGGGACCTTGCTTTGTCTGCCGCTGTAGAGTTTAGCTTTCGTCGCGACCACTGACCGTCAATTAGATAAGGGAATGGCAGTGCATCTCTGTCAACTTGCCTCTTGCCATCGCATTCGATGTGATACAGCAATCCTCGCGAATTATTTTCCAATCTAATTGGGTACGGCTAGAATTTTTCCGAGACACTGCGTGAATAACTCGGTGAATTATCCAAGTAAGTTAGGGTGCAATGCAATCATTGCCCTACTTACAATCTCTTCTCCTACCTAGGTACAGTAGACTTTCTCACCCCGGCTTTTTCTACAGCCCTGGTAATCTGTAGATGGAATACCTCCCTCTCTTTTCAGTGTCATTTTGAGGCATTGATGACTTAGGAAGTGTTGCAGAAGTACGGAATCCAGGAAGGCTGCTGTAAATTTTGTTGCCGTTAGTTGGTCTTCCGACTCTTCCCATCCAATGAACCGCTTCGAAGACGACAACCACTGCAGATAGTTGTGACTTGAGATCCGCCTGTAGTGAGTCTCATGAAAACTTCAGAATGTTGTGTACAAACCTAGCTCGGACACCTTCACCACCACCCTTAAGATCACCGTCGACAACCTCGAGTTTTTGGGTGCATAGCCGACTTCGTCTCCGTCCAGGAGCGCCATTTTAAACACGTTGAACTGTGAGTTGATTTTTTTGCTCTCCCTCATTCCTCGGTTGCCTACACTTCTGAGGTTCTGACAGCACTCGGGAACGAGTCGGTGATGACCACAATTTTCGGAAAGTGATGGGCAAGGCGGTCGCGAAGGGGTCCTACATGCCAAACGCGATTTTGCAAAAAGATGCAATGGCAACTCGTCTCCAAGAAGTTAACACCCCGTTTTTGATAGAGCACATCCAAACTGCACATGATAATTCTCAGAAATGAGGCTGTAGCGAGCCGGATGGTAAATAGTTGTTGATGACCAATGTGTTGAAGGAAAAAATACAGTACGAGGTATGAAATCGGCCAAAATCGGCCATTTCGAAATCTTGAACCCATCTAATCGTACACCGTTATTCTAGAGCGTCAGACAAGTACGTGAGCTCATCGACGCTGACATGATCTTTCCATCACAGGATGACGAGGTACTTAAGTGCATGGCAGATTTGTATCGGTATTTTGAAACAGATGCAAATAGTGTTTTCGTTCAAAGTATTTGTACGTATTTGATCGACCATTCGCGTCTTTGCCCATTTTCCTTCGCGATGGACGCTGACGGTTCCAGCTCTGACACGGAAGCCTGTTAGTCGTTAATTTCAATCTCAATCTCATCAAACGAACTTATTTCCCATTCTCAGGTCATCCGGAATACCGCAAAGTTTCGCCTATCATGTCGGCCCTTCCTTGGACGACTCCACATATCATAGAAGCTCCAAAGCCTTTGACTGATTTCAACACAGTACTGCCACGTCATAAAGTACTGTTTCTCTGTTCCATTGTCTGAGTTTAATCGCTTACTATTTTGTCAAATTTAGCACTTCATTCGTGCTTTGCATCAATTTGAGCGTTCACTTTTTTGCTCGGGTAAAAGTGTCGCCAACACCATCGCGTTGGCGCCGCTTATAGGTTTCGATATACGGAAAGTTAACTCGAAAGCTTCGCCGGCTATGGTTACCGTCCTTCCAAGAGGCACGTCGGTGTCATCAAAACGTGATTATCAAAAGCTCTGCTCCGTTATCTGCGCGTATCGAACTTTCGAGGTCTTGGCCCTTGACAGTGGAGCTTATGACTTTCAACCCCCCATTCGCCTGCTTCCTTCCTTGTCTCTTCCCAAATTTGATCGTGAAAGTGAAAGCCTGGTTGTATGTTCGGCTATGTATTTTTCATGTCTTTTTGATCCTATAGTTTTTTCTTGCAGGGCTTTGACAAATTGGATGATTGGCCGAAAGTACTCCTTGACTTTCGTACACTTATGGCTCGGTCTGGGCCGTCCGAACCCTCTGACAAAGTTCATACCGGAAGCAAACATCTTACACTATTACAAATGTCGAGTCACAACAGTCAAAAGCTGGGATATGTCAATTTGGTTGATAACTTTCTGCAAGCCGCTTTGCACCTCTTCTACCTCAAGATGACTGAATTCCCAGAAGGGTCGCTACCTGACTATCCCGATCTTTTGAATGACCATCTCCGGTGCATTAGACAACTGTTTCGTTGGTTCTCAATGCTTATATTTTTCAGGATCTTCAAAGACGAAACCTCCATGGATCATTTCATCGAAGATCAGGTCGTATTTGTGACCTGCAATAATTCCCTACCACCGCTATAGAGCGTCCAGTTAAGCCCGCAGCCAAGTCGAATTTTGATGCGCGACCACTAACGGGACAATGATACTGATGATGAAGGTGAAGCACCGAGTTTTACTTTTAATTTTGTTCTCCCCTGAAGGTTATCTATGTCAGAATCTTCATCATCGTTGTTGGACTGGTCATTGCGCGGCGGAGTCAAGAACACCGTCAGGAATACCTCGGACAATAGAAGTGGAAGGTTTGCCATTGATTCATTCCCTCGTTTCTTCTTCTGACGGACCACTTTTGTATTGACCTGTCAAACAGGTTTTGTCATTCTACACCCTTGTCCGCTATGATTGTTGTTCATTTTGTATCCTATGAATCCCCTCTGCAAACCGGCTGGGCATTGATTGGATTCTTTTTTTTTGGAAATCAATCATCCAAAAGAAAATCCTCCCCACACCCAACTGGCAGACATCTGAACTGAAACTTGTCTTCGGAGTCTTAATATCAGCTCACCAGTGAGCTGACCCATGTGCACGTGTCGCCGACACTTCTTGTCCCCATCTGCATGACAACTCAACTTGTATCTGCGACTCAAGTTTAGTATGGGATCTGTCCCATCGAAGAAGTCCATTCCAGGGGTCTGTTCAATGTTCATACCTTCCTGTTTCATCGTACATTTATGTGCTGATAAATTGGCGTTCAGCTGTCCCGGTTTTTTTTTCTCCCTCATTCAGATATTACCCTTCCGTATATAACCCACCGCCGTCTTGTCTTTTTTACATGAGAGAATGGCGTGGAAAATGGTGCAAGCAGTTCCAGGGCTTCAAGCTAGAGCCCTCGCAGAGCTCTGACCGACCTCCGAACACGTTCCCATGAGCTCAGTGCAAGCGAAGACATCGATGCCCGCCGCGCCTCGGAAGAGAGTATTGACGTGGTTGGGGGGGAATTTCACTGCCAGGAGATGTTTCGTCGCGCTCTCGAGCTTTCCAGAGCCACGATGTCGGCTGGGTTCATTTAGCGAGCGGTTCACGCCCGTGAAGGTCTTAGGAGAGGCAAAAATGGGCTTACAGTTCATGGTGCACATGCTGGAAGAGAGTGTGTTGATCGGTTGAAAGCTGAAGTCGAGTCGGGTAGGACGCGAAGAATCGTTTCTCAATCGGTCGTACTGAAGGTAGTTCTTTTGCTGATAATCTGTAACATCAGCTCCAACCGTCCAATAAGCTTCCTCAGGAATTGCCTATTCATTTCATTTGAAGAGCTTGTACACAGAAAGCGCCATCCTATTGAACTATTCGCTGCTGTATTTGTGAGGTGCGAGAGTCTTTTTCTATTAAATATCGAAGATTTATGAAATGTTTTCTTTTTTTTTTCCAGGCGACCATATATATTGTCCCTGTTGATTGTTTTGGGTAAGCAAAACGGAGTCACTCAGAGTGACTCAGAAAAACTGAGTCATTTGCGTATGTAAGGTATCATATAAAAGGGTCTCGTTTTATGTTCTCTTTCCACCACTTCACAATGGCTCTCGCCGACAACTCCCCGCCTGCTCTTCCCTCTCAACCCACTAATGCCTCTGCTCAGTCTCGCCCTCTCCGGAGAGAAGGAGCCGTCATTCTGCTAACAGAGGCAGAGAAGGAGCTTGAAGCTGCCATGCTACGTTCCAGCCCCCCACCAGAACTATCAATCCTTGGAAAACGACCGCGTCAGGGTGACCTAGCCAACAATGGAGACACAGACACTGAGGACGACCATTCGACCACGCCGGCCCAGTCTCAGGCTTTAGCGCCAGCAATAAGCAATATTACAGCTGCCAGTCTCCGTTATGCTACACGCAAGAAGCTTCGGGCAGATCAACGCGACGAATTGGAGGCATTCCTTTTAGTTAGTCCTATTGTCCCATTGATTTGCTGTTTGACTTGGACCTCTAAACCTTCGTGTCGTATCTAGGACACACCGCTTGGCCGGCAGGCAAAGCTGTTAATCTGTCTTTTGTCGGTGGAGAACAAGGTGGATACGTTCCAGTCAGCGGCACCACTGTTCCAAATCAGTGAAGAGCTCAAGGTATGTCTCTAAGACTTTGTACTGTTGTTCATTACTTAGCTTTCATTTAGACCAACATCAACAACTATGCGCTTGCTGTCCTCCTTTCAGTCAAAATAAGTGCCTATAAAGGCAACATCCCTCGTAATCATATTTTGGTCCGTCCTTCATCTTACTAAGAACTTTGCATTGACCGCTCTTTTAGGATATTATTAGGAAGTATCGCTTTGATCTGCCTGCTGGGATCGAGCACGACTATGCCAGTTGGGAAAAGATCAAAACTCAAGTCAGCTATGCCCTCACTCAACTCCGATCTAAGATCAAAAAAATTGTGGGCAACTCTGCAGCAGGATGATTACTCCGTTTTACTGACGAACTCATTGAACAGATAAATCAAAGTATCATCTCCAAGCAGAACATCTTCGCTCTTGCACAGCAAATTGTTAAAGATACGCCTTGCCGTCCCACTGTCCAGCTCTGTGCTAGAGTTGCCATCATGGCGAGTGTTTTTGTTTTATCTGCCTTCCAACGTCCTTCTAATATACCTCAACAGCGCAAGGTTCATATTGAGTGTGAGGGATCTGATAGGTATTGGAATCGAATTGATGACCGCCTTGAGTTTATCCGCAAGACAGCAGATTCTTCTGCCAGCAAAGTCACAAAGTGGGTCATCACATCTTGCATTTGCTGAAAATCAAACTAATCTGATTTATTAGGGCTTTCAACGCTATCCTTAAGGCTGACCGAGAGTTATATGGAGCCGACGAAGATTATGAAATCAAGGATACCCTCCCTGATGAATTTCAACAACGTGTCGACGACGTAGTGTCAGGGGCTGTGGCTCAGGAGTAACATCAACGCAGAGTCATCAGGATCACCCTACTAAGTGGACTTTCGTTTCGTATAGAGTCATATTCATGCCATAGAAATCTAAACACTGCGCCAACTTTGGTTACATCGTGAGAACTACTTTTGAGGAACTGTTGGAACCAGGTGGTACATTACCTATTACTGTTGAGCCGAAACTGCTTAAAATGATGTGCCAAATGCAACATCCGGTCCTGTCAGCTTTCATTCTGTACCTCGCTGAACAAACCGCCCAAAAAGTGCAACAATGCCACATGCAAATCACCAGTAATGAAACATATGTCCAAAAAATGGCGCAACACAGGGAGTGAACAAATAATTTGATAAGATGAGAGCTGGTCAAAAGGTGCATCAAGTAGCTGAGCAACGTTGACGATTCATTGGCATTCACCAGTGACTGACCTTTCAATTGTGCCATGGAGGTTACTGTATGATCTATCCTCACCACCCAAGTAGACAGCACAAATACATGGACCAGGTACAAGAGGAAGTGGCTTTATTTTGGGACCTAACCAAGGTGTTGGGATACATGACAAATTTAAAGGCTTACACGCGCTCAGTATATAGCCGGACACAGAGGTGCTACAGGCCTCCACAGCCCATAACTGTGGAAGAATCAAGGCGAACAGCGGCGGTTTATCAAGGCCTGACTGAGCTGTCGGGATCTATGACGAATTCAAAGGCATATAAGCATTCAGTATATAGCTAGACACAAAATTGCTACGTGCATTTACAGCCCACAATCATGCAGAACCAAGGCAGGTGGTGCCTTTTTATTTAGGTTAAGTCAAGGAGTCAGGATCCGTGGTCACCATCAGGGGTTACACTCATTCAGTGTCAGACCCGACGTAGAGGTCCTACGTGACTTCACAGCCCTCAAGCATGGAAGAACGAAGGTGGACGACACCTTCTTCTATAGGTATAAATCAGGCTTCTGGAATTGTGAACACTACCTGGTGTCCTGCACATTCGGCGTCAGGCTCGACACAGAGGTGCACCACGACTTCACAGCTCAGAATCCCGGGCGAATCCCGGGCGAAGGCATATAGCTAACCACAGAGCTGCTACATGCCTCCACAGCCCATAACCACGGGAGAACCAAGATGGATAGAACATGTTTATGAAGGCCAGCGCAAGGTGAACCAAGACAAATGGCACCATTTTATCCATGTCTAACCAAGGTCTCAGGATATCTGTCGAATGCAAAGGGCTATACGCACTCAGCATGTAGCTAGCCACGGAGGTGCAGCATGACTCCACAGCCCATTCTTGAGGGAGAAAAAAGGCAGATGGCACCCTTTTATTTAGGTCAGGCCAAGGTGTCGAGATCCATGATCACCACCAGGGATACATACACTCAGTGTCAGGCTCGACACAGAGGTGCTACGTGACTCCACAGCCCATGATTATAGGAGAACCGAGGCGAATGGCACCGATTTATCCAGGTCTAACCAAGGTGTCAGGTTCCATGACAAATGCAAAGGGTTACACGCACACCGCATCTGGTTGGACACCGAGGTGCTATGTGAGTCCACAGCCCATAATAAGGGGGGGACCGACGGGAATGGAATCGTTTTATCCAGGTCTAATCAAGGTGTTCGGATCCATGCTGAATGCAAAGGGTTACACACACTCAGCATGTAGCTAGCCACTGAGGTGCTACGTGACTTACCAGCCCAGGCCAAGGTGTTGGGATCCATGATCACCACCAGGGTTTACACGCACTCAGCGTCTGGCCCGACATAGAGGTGTTACATCACTCCAAAGCTCGGAATTCGATGGGAACATAGCTGAATGGCACAATTTTATCCAGGTCCTACGAAGCTGTCAGGATCCACGACGAATGCATAAGGTCACACACACACCGCATCTGGCTGGACACCGAGGAGCTCAAGGTGAACCAAGATGAAGGGCACCATTTTATCCACGTCTAATCAAGGTGTCAGGATATCTGCTGAATGCAAAAGGTTACACGCACTCAGCATATAGCTAGCCACAGAGACGGTACGTGACTCCCCAGCCCATGATTGAGGGAGAAAAAAGACAGATGGAACCTTTTTGTTTAGGTTAGGCCAAGGTATTAAGATTCACGATCACCACCAGGAGATACACGCACCCAGCGTCTGGCTCGACACCGAGGTGCTACATGACCCCACGGCCCATTTTCAAGGGAGAACCAAGGTGAATGGCACCGTTTTATCGAGGTCGAATGAAGCTGTCAGGATCCATGACGAATGCACAAAATTACACACACACCGCATCTGACTGGACAGCCCATAACCAAAGGGGAACTGAGGGGAACGGCACCATTTTATCCAGGTCTAACCAAGGCGTCAGGATCGATGACGAATGCAAAAGGTTACACGCACTCAGCATATAGCTAGCCACAGAGGTGCTACGTGACTTCCCAGCCCATAATTGAAGGAGAGCCAGGGCAGAAGCCATCTTTTTATTGAAGTTAGACCAAGGTATCAGGATTCGTGATCACCACATGGGGTTACACGCACTCGGCGCCAGGCTCGACATGGAGGTGTTACATGACTCCAAAGCTCAAAATCTGAGAGGATACTAGCCGAATGGCATCGATTTATCTAGACTTAATGCAAGTGTCAGCATCTATGACCATCGCAAGGGGTTACATACATCTAAGACCTGACCATTAGGTTGAAAATAAGGAATTATCAGGCATGGTCATACCACAGCTCTAAACCTTTCATTCATGTCAAGCTGGCAACACGGTGTCTAAATTTAGGGCGTCATCTGACCGCCAGAGTCTATTCACATCAAATCTACGTTCCAAAAATACGTCGACACGGTGCAGGCTTCACGTTACCCTCACGTTTTTCCCAAACGGCGGTGTAGTCTGGTACGATACAAAGGAAGAGGCAGTGTTTGATCAATTTTATCACATGATGTTCGGAGTTATAAAAAGCACATCCATTCTAAGTAATTTCCATTATTTCTGCTCAAGCTTGCGGATTTTCTACGTTATCATTCCTGCATGAGGGCCAAAATGTAGAGTGCGACTCTACCTTACTCATAAATGTCCTTGGAAAACACTCTGATTCTTGTGTTTAGAGGGTAAACCTTAAATTATCAACGTGGTTCGATTTTCGCCCTGAATCGCCCATCATGGCCTCCAATACATAATGATAGATTTGGAGGGATTCGTGCTTTTCCTCACTTTTCAACTCCGCTTTCGCTGTCTGCACAAGGGTCAAAGACCGGAAATCCCACACGAGAAGTGGTATAAGTTCATTCCTTCCCCCGCTTATATCCCACTCCACTTATACACTTGAAGCTAAACGTCAAAAATACAACAATGCCCCCCTTGGTGAGTGACGATCCCTCGATCCTTCCATCTTGGCTAATGCGAGGATCCTTGTACCACACCAGTATATCATCAAACAGTCCGTGCAGCTCGTCGGGTCATTCACCGGCCCAGATCAGTACACCACCCCTACCGGCGAAACTGGAAAGGTTTACCTCTTTCTCGAATCGTGGGCAAAGGTGCATGGCTTTGTTCAAACTTCCACCACCAAGGTCACTAAACAATTCTGATTCATGCTCTCAGCCAGGAACTTATTCATACACTATTCTATGGGATAATTATGGCAAAAGAACAGGAATTCCGGAGGTATTCCTTGCCCCCGTAGGCCTTATCACGACTTGATTGAAATGGGAATTGTCTGCGTCTGGGGTGTGCGTTGTGACTTGCACGACTTTTTTTTTTTGGGCTTTTTGGCGCTATGTGGTGCTTGTATATGTATTCCTCTTCTCAAACCATTCCATACACGTTTTATTTCCAGTGACCATGGCGGCATGGTCACTTTCACTTGTCTCTTCTTTACCAACAACACTCATTCCAGACGGCAATCGTCCTAATAGTAAAACCCCGTGACATGTATATTAAATTGATATAGGTACATATACTCGCAGTACCTTACCTTGTATGTACTTCTACTTGCACACTTATCCGTGGGCCTCCATGGCTGTACGTCTTCATCAAGCTTCATCAGTTGACGACCTCTTCCCAACATCACTTTCACCACATCCAGCACAGAGTCACAGGCGTGCCATTCCTGAGATTATTGATGATTTCAGCAACAAGAACTATTATTTTCCCTAAAGGCTGCAGGATCCTTATGATATCGTGAAAAGCTATTCATCCTTCGAGCTGAAATTTCCAGAATGGATACTCGTAACAAAAATCGCTTGTCGCAATATTTACCAGAAATCCGGATTAAAAAAAGAAAAGAAAAGAAAGCACAGTGCCAGGGAGACGGTATCGCTGCTACTTGAGTCGATGCTTATACCGGAAATTCTTTGGTCCTTTTCAGCAGCCGCTTTCTTGCGATATCAGGTTGACTTCCAGTTTCCTTCCGTGCCTCAGGTCTCAGAGAATGGCCTCGAGAACTTGGAAAAGATACGAAGGGACAAAATTGTATCAGGCCTTACTAATTCGGTGACTGATAAAACGCATCCCGGCCCATTCTGAATCCAGGCGACACTAGAGCCTCGTTATATAAGCGTGACGTGAGTCATCTATTAAGGCGCCGCGCCGTCGCGCCGCGCTGAATTTGTGGCCGTGGGCACGCCTCAAGATGACTCACGAATTGCCCACAATGTTCTTTTGGCAAAAAGGCACTCTCGTGCGAAGCACGGGTCAGCGCTATTAGTAAGCGTGATAAGGTCCCAAGAACTCGAAAAATGTGCCAGATCCAAAGGTTTACGAAGGAGAAGGACTCATGGAGGTTGAGAGCAAGCGGTGTAACGTGAGGTTTCCAGGCAGCAGTGAATTACATAATATTGTTGCTACGCTGATTCAGATGATCGGCGTCGCGATGGCTGAAAAAGGGCAACAAACAACCATAACGGGAAATACCACAAACTTCATGTCTCGGTGGGTTCTGCCCATGGTGACTGGCAGGTAAGTACACTCTGCATCCTCCGCTGCAATTAGTGCATCAATTCGGGACTCGGCGACGGTGACCGAAATAATGCCACGGGTAGGGTGCACGGCCTTGGATTCGCTGAGAAAAAAATATCAACCCATGTTGCAGTGCGTCTCGGTTCCATTAGTAGAATCTCCCAGAGGTGGCCCAGCTTCTGGTGGGTGAAGACCGTGTAGAAATCCACTGAGTCACAGTGACTCAGTGGATTTCTACAGGCTGTGAGAGTGGTCTGTATTTTTATCCACACTTAACCAGATGACCTACAAGAAAGAGCGCCGGGTGCCTGTCCACGGCTGCGCTGGACTGTCATTGTCATTAAAGGTACATCAACAGATCTCAGGTTTCGGTCGAGAGTCCAAGGGTATAAAGTGGCAGGGAATACGCGAATGGTTAGAAACATTCCTTCCACGAAGCTCCAGACAGACTGCAATGATAGTCTCTCCTTTTATAATCTTCTCGGTTATTAGTCTCTTCCCAATGCTGGCCTCGTCCACGCCAAATCCGCAGACGACTCCAATACACAATTGCGTAGGAACGTCGGCCACCCCGGTACACGCAGCGGCGAACTTCTCTTTGAGTACATCCCAGCTGATGGCATAATTTTCAGAATTGTGGTACATTTTGCGCGTCGTGCTGTGCCCAGTTTCCCACCGCCTCCGAGTGTTTGCCTAGTGTGAAGACTTGTACACAAGACTGTAGTAAGTTTCCTAACATCTGACCTTAGCCTTCGCCTTGAGTCGGGCTTCTGCTTAGATGAGCTCCGCGGAAATGAATAATGGGCTTGCTTAGCGTTGTCTTGATTTCGTAGATCATTGTACTGCCTGTCGTATACGAGTCTGAAGTATTAGGCGGAAGATGGGGTAAATCGAATTAAGAACACCAGAACGAGAGAAATCATGGGTGGACTCAAAAAGGAATATATTTGGACAGAAATGGCAATTCAGAGTCTAATGTCTTCTTACGAGCGAGACCGTAAAAAATTTCAAGGACCAGGAAAGAATGGTTTCAGTAAAATAAGACTATATTATAAGGCCTCCAATTATTGACTCTATTCGTAGTTTTCCGTTGGCAAGAAAGACGCTGTAGTCGTGGCCTTAACTTTGGTGCAATCAATATCCAATGACTGCTGCCGCTGCGTTACCTGACCTCGACTCCGGGTCCAAGTCTTGTAAAATCAATAATCAATATAGGTCTACTCCAACGGAAGACGAAATTTCACAGAGGAAGATATCAGCTCCACACAGCAGTCTGTCTTTAAACTTAAATCGGAGCCGACCGTCTGTGTGGTGCATCTCACCTAGTCAGATGGACTCCTAGCGGTCACTTCTAAATCTGTTATCATTCTAATCAGTGAGAGTGATAATAACTGACCGGAGAGATGCGTAAGTCGCATCTGTCGTCCTACCTATAATAAAATAGAAGTGGCTGTCACTTCAATTGCGTTAACCAAATTTTAATATCACAAAGAATGTAAAATTGGAGGCAACTTGCAGTAGCCACGTATGTTAGAAAACCGAGGCCTCTGATCATGACTCTTTATATTCAAGGCCAGAACAATAATTATGCCAAGTTGTGTTCCAGCCAAATGCCCAGCCAAGTTCGCGGTAGTTTGACTATCGGTAGATAATCGTCAACTCGTCATAACTATGACAAGCACCATCCAGGAAGCATTGGGCCATATGTTTAACCAGACATGAATATTGTATGGCCTTGAAGTCGGCGCTGATTAACTTTTGGCGTTAAGGGATGATGCGCCCTTGGTGGCAGGTCAAGTAGGGATCATTCAATCCCAGACCAAGCATATCGAAAATATAAAGGTCATGTCAATGCAGAACCATCTTCCAGAGACCTGAAAACATTCGTAGATTAGCGATGCAACTCTCTTCTATCATCTTCCTCTCCTTCGTCAGCGCCCTCCCAATGCTGGCCTTTTCTGCGCCTCAAACAGTCCCGCCGAATGCCTGCGTAGCTAATGGCAGTTCCACCCCGGTATGGATACCTTGTCGCAACTTTTATCGCCTTATTCCAACACTTGCCCGGCTTTACTAGATTGCGCCGCATTTTGCAAGAGCTGCTCGTGCTGAATTCCCACAGCGAACGATGCGTTACCGTTAAAGTTTTACATTGGACTGGCCGTGAGTTTCCCAGCACCCTCGGATTCTGAGCGTTGCCTTTCTGATATCCTTGATGCACAGTTGAGCTCCGCGGAATGAATATGGGCTTGCTTAGTGTTGCCTTGATTTTGTAGACCATTGTACCGCCTGCCATATACGAGTCTGAAATATTAGGTGGAGTAAACGAATTAAGAACACCAGAACGAATATAGATATCATATGACTACATATGATGATACGTAGCGTCGATGCCAGAAGTGACTTGAGACATCCAAACACCCACCGGACACAGTTGACAGTTGGGCCATGGTTAGGTCTCGATGTGCGAAGCGCGTCCATGGGTCAGTCCATGAGACGAGGTGCGGGCCACTGATGAAAAACATGTCTCTAGGCCAAGATCCTTCCACTCTAGCTGACAAGGTGTCACTGAGGCTACAATTATACATGCCGGTTCTAATAACTAGGTTTGAGTATATATGAACCATCTTGCAGAAGAGAAAAATCGCACCTCGACTCTGCGTCTTCCCATCTAAGCCGACCAATTTTCGACACCTAAACGAGCTGTATAAGTGCCCTCAAAGGTACGCGAAAGGTCTCGCTCTTACCCTCCATCCTTCCATCAGCATCACGAAAAGTCAAACCCGCCTTGGTCGTTTGCTCTAACAGCCCGCGCCGTCTCTCGAAACCCCTCCAACTGCTGTCGAACTAGCTCACAATCCGGGTTGGAACCAAGGATGGCGTACGCTTCCGGGAGTTTTTCTTCGAGGAGCTGAAAGGAAAGCAAGGTCAACTATCGGTAGGTCGAAGGGAAGGATAGAGAGGAACAAACCTTGACACGACTCTCGGATGACGGGTGGGTTTGGAAGAAGTCGACGCTCGATTTTCCCATCTTTGCTTCTAGGCGACCAAGCCGGCTGAACATCCTGCAAACAAGGCGATGAGCACCGTTGGTGATATCAGTGGGAAGGACTTACTGAGGCGCGGCTTCGGGGTTGTAGCACGCTCTGCTCATCAGGCGTAAACCAATAAGGTCAGCTGTGTCACCACGTCAGGGATGCCTTCATAGATAAGACAAAAGGTCAAAACTTACCTTCACGTTCCTGGGTCCACGAGTTCGGTAGTTCCAGCAGTATCTTTTGGAAGAAGCCTGACAAGCCCAGATCGACGCCTAGCAACGAGAGAAGGGCTACAATACCCCATGAGATGGTTTGGGACGCAAGACGTTCAGCACTGTGTCGTGCCACTGAAAGACATCCATGGTAAGCACCAGTAAAGAATTCGGCTGCTCAAACGTACCTACGTGCCCGATTTCTGCAAACCTTGTTCGTAAGTGGCAAGGTTTATGAGAGGCGACGACTAACCATGAGACAACACTGCCGCCAAACCTTCCTCGTCTTGACAGACAGGAAGGATACCAGTAAACACGACAACGACACCTGGACTCGCCATGGCATTGATAACATCTTTCGCGTTTACGACGATGACATCCCATTCCTTCGATGGGCCGTATACAGGGCCTGGATTCTTCGCCGCACCCAACTCTGCATCTGGGTTCCACGACTGACCTTCAGCATCCGTGCCCATTCCGAACGGAGACAAAAAGGTGGGTGTCTCTTCTCCCCTCAGGATGCCCAGATTCGAAGCATGTAATACGACTTGCCACCCGTCGAACATGCCGGCTGAGTGAGATCAGGAGGAAGAGTGGCACCTTTAAGCTCCTCTCGAGTTTGATTTCGAACCATTTCGTTGAACTGGAATGGATTATAGTCACAGGTCTTGGAGTCGTGAAATCGTGCCTACTTTGGCTTCGAAAGTAACTGGTATGTTCATGAACCGCCATCGACCGGTGTCAGGAACTTGCTCAAGACTGCAGAACGTCATCGACATCGATGTCAATTCTTAAAAACAAGGACTCACTTTGCAAGATAATACACCGTGCCTACGCCAGCAGCGATAACCACACCTCTGACTCTTGGATCCCACTTCTGCTGAGGTTTCTTCGGGGGTGGCACGTATCCGAATCGAATGTACGCCTGCCGTGGTGATGATACAGATATATTCCTGAACTGCCCAACATTTCTTGGTGGCAGGTGGAAGAGCGAACGCCGAAACATTTTGGTTTGTTCGATGGCCAAAGTAGTTTTAAAGTTTGGCAATGCCGAACGCCAGCGTCATGGTTTGCCGAATGTGAGTGTTTGTGACAAGAACGAACTCGCGTGTTTCTCATTGGGCTCCTTGCACACTCAAAGACCGAGCACTCCGAGGAGAACTCTCTCGCGCGTCATCGTTACCTTGCTGTCCTCCCCTCTTCCAGGCACATTAGACTTTCTTTCAGGCATGAACCTCTAAAAAGTGGATTTTTTTAAAAGTAGACTAACTATAAAAGTACTAGATCGTCAAAAAAACGCCATCTTTCGAATCGACTGTCCCCTCTTTTTATTCGTACCAGAGAGGTTCTCCCCCCCCGAAGGGCAGGAGAATGAGCCAATGGGTGTGGGTACACCCATCGACGAGGAAAGGGAGAGGATGGGAGAAAGGCAAATAACTTACCGCATACATGTAACCTGTACTCGCAAATCAACCGCTCACTCGAATACCACACCCGCTCCGCAAACTCCCACATCTCCACCATCGAGGAAGCGCTATCGGCGAGATATCAGACCCAGAATCGCAAAGACGAGCAGGTAAAGGACCTTACTGAGTACCGGATATCGTGATGCGAGCGCCGAGAAGCAGGGTTACGATGGAATCGACGGCTTTGCTCAAGGTCAGGGTGGGACACGAGAACGGATCTGGGTAAACTCATTAACAACGAAGAGGAAGGGGGATGGAGGGAAGATGGGACAGATCTGACTCACCATGTACATAGTCTGCACTCGCAATTCACCCGTTTCCTCAAAAACCGCCCTGAAAACGTCACATCTTCGCCATTCGAGATCCCGCGACGAAAACATTGACGTTGATTCAATTTGAAATCGGGAGGGAAAAGAAGTAAGTTGTACAGAATGCGAAATACCAAGGCAGAGGTTGATCGAGGTATGTGCCTTGAATCCACGACGACGAATGTTGTTCAACTTCAAAGTCGGAGGCTAATTCCAAGTATCAATAAGCAAAATGGTGGGTGCACTAAGAAAAGGGGCACGTACAAAGCAAAATTACTCCGTTCGCCGGACGTCCGAATATACCATCACAATTCCAAACCTCTTCGAATGTGTATGCTCATCCACCCTGAAAACATCGCATGCCGGCCATTCGAGATCCCGCGACGCGAACGTTGACATTCTATCGGCTACATTAAATTCGGCATCGGGAGGGAAAAGACGGTGGATCTCACTGAACGTGAAATGCCATTCTGCACGGAGCGAGGTTACCAACGCGGAGGTCGACTGACGAATGTGCCTTGGATCAACGGCGTGTGCTCACGGTGGGTTCTGGCATGAATACTGGGTATTGATGTGTGAATTTCGAAGAGTCGGAGTAGACAGGATGATATGTTTCGTGTCTTCACACCAGATTGGGCTGAAGGCGATTGTCGAAAGGATATGAGTCGAGTTGAATTGAGGGCGCAGGCTGGATCAGGTATCAACAATCCTACATAATCGGTATAATTGACGAAAAAAGGACTTACAAACCAAATCACTCAGTTTGCCGGACGTCCGAATATCCCATCACAATTCTAAACCTCTTCAAATCCGTAACTGACAGCACGATCGACGGAAGAAAGAAAATCGAATTGGATCTTGGACAGCAGTTAGATCGACCTAACTCGACGTCAAGTACAACGCAATGACTCACCGTGCAGATCCAATCCATTTTGCAGCGTTTCCCGGACGTTTGAATATCGAGTCGGTTTTCAGAGCCTCGAATGGCCTGAGGCGAGAACATGTCAGCCCAATATCTCACAGAGTAAATCAAAAGCTTACCATTGGGTGTTGAAAGACAGTGTTTGGGCAGCTTCCGAGTCCTGCAAAAGTCACGGTCAGACAAGAGGTACAGATTCGACCGCCGAAACGAACTCACAGCGTTTCCCGGAACTCCAAATATCAAGTCAGAATTCCGAGGAGCTTCCGGTGGGTCCTAGACCAGAATATAGCACGAAACATAATAAGCAGACAAAGGACGCCACTTACGACGCGGTAGACAAAAGATCATGGTGGTCATCGAAAAAGGAAGGTCGAGCAATGTTTGGCGCATCACGCACCAAACACACGAGATAAGATGGCGATGAAGCTTCGTCCACAATGACAATGAGGAGGACCATAATGCAAGCATTACGACGGGGTAGGGATTTCTGTTTCTGCTAGGTGAGTACGCACCTTTATAGCTTTTGTGTGCCAAGGGTCCCAAGTCCAATCAAGGTTCTAGTGAGTAGCTGTGCACTCAAGGCGCACGAAATTAGGACTTCTAAGTTGTCAATTTGCACCTCTTCGCTTCACATAATGAGAACCAAATTCTGAAGTACTTCGGTAACATCTTAGTCAACCATTGGCTTACTTCAATTGAACCCTGAGTTTCATATCGATCACAATATTTCCGTAACACACAGATCACTTAGATTATCTCACTCACACACAATTCCAGTACCCGCCCTCTCAGAGAATTTTATCTGCTAGCCAATGGCTACCAAATATTATTTTCTGAGAGGACTGGTACTGGAATTATCCAGTTTTTCCTCCCATACTCAAGGAGAAATAAAGATTCACACTTACCACACCTGTCATTACCTGCAGGGTCTTGCCAGGCTGCTTGAACTTTGAAGCTTAAAATTGACGTCTTCTCCAACTCCGAGACGCACCATCAGTTCGGCTCCCCATGTCCTCAGGCTCTGCGCGCTGCTGAATTCCTAAATTTATTGGATCAATCTAAATTATTAGCTCAGAGAAGGCAACAAAATACTCAGGGAAGAGCTTCTCATCGTGAATTTCCTGTGATCGGCTACCTTGCAATTCGCTTGAACGGCACGCACCCGAATTTTGGTTACCGTCACATTTGTGTCGCAAGCTCTAATCACGCCGCGTCTCTCTCTCTCTCTCTAACCCCCATCTTCCTCCTCTGCCTCACCGCATTTAATTCCATGTATGGTCCCTCGTAAACCGGTCAGTCATTGAGCTTTTTATCTGCAATCTATTTGAGCTGACCACTTTATTTTCCCTCAGCTTTGATACCTAACTGCATGCCAAAACCCGAGATTTTATTTGTGCAGATTCCCCGAGATCTGAGAGCAAAACTCACGGTATGCGCTTTTCTGTCGTGATAGCCCACTCTGACTGCATATTTCCTACAGAGCGTCGCATAAAAGTGGCCGGCGCATGGAGGCACAATTCAAGATGTGATCGATAGTGCATTCGCGCCACTTTGGGAAGTCAATGTCGATTGCACCACGCGACCTTGGGAACCTGCCGACTGTATTTTAGAATCACTCCGTCTCGGTATTTGCGTTCAATAGTAAGTGCTTGTCAATTTTCTCCCTGTGGTCTGCATGTTAAATTGCTAATTTTGAGCCAACCAGCTGCTTTCGTGCCATCCAGCTCAATCACCACTCTGGACACTACATCCGTCGCAATTTAACCTCCTCTCCGACTTCTATCACATTATGCGGCTTACTACTAGTTACCCGGCTGCTGGGAGCCAAGTCGTATAGTGTGTTCTGGGTTAATTTTCGCTCCCAGTCCATCTCTCCCATCACTTTCGACCTCTACCACCTGTATGACTTCGTTACCGGTTAACCAGCTGCTGGGAACGATGTTATATTGCGTGTTCTGTGTTCATTTCCGGCTCTTTCGCCAAACATAAATTATTCGTAAGTTTTTTCTGCCTGATTTAGATGAAGAATTTGATTTAAAAATGAACTTAGGCAAGGAAATTCACGATCCCCGGTGTCAATTCTCTGAGAATCCCATTGCCTCCCGACTTCTACCACTTGTATAAATTTGTTACTGGTTAACCGACTGCCGGGAACGAAGTTATATTAAGTGTTCCATGTTCATTCTTCCGACTTCCCATTGTTTGTTCGGTAAGTTTGATTTAAGATGCTTTTGTTAATATTCCGTGAGATTAAGCGCCGGCATCTTTGCCGCTTTCCTTTGCGTAAATTGAATATGCTGACAGTGAGATTTTGAATCACGAAGTAATATGACCCGAAACCGATTCTAGCTTCGTTAGAGTACCATTATTAACTAGATTTTCAAAACGTCGACAGGGTAGCACGCCGATTATCCACATTGGCCGTCAGTGCGGAGGAGAGATCATCTCTCCTCCGCACCCCTCTCCTTCGCACCCGTTTCTCATTTTTTAAACGCCTTCTCAGCTTCTTGGCTCTTGACTTATTGAGCACGTTTATCACCGGCTCAGGGCCACCAGGCACTGCTGTCGCGCTATTGCAGTCTATTTGACATATTTGTCTTGCCGTACTTGCTTCAGATTATCCACATTGGATGATCAGGCTGTCAGTGCGGAGGAAAGACGATCTCTCCTCCACACTCGCTTCTTGGTTCTTGACTTATTGAGCACGTTTATCACCGGCTCGGGGCTACCAGGCACTGCTGTCGCGCTATTGAAGTCTATTCGGCATATTTGTCTCGCCGTACTCGCTTCAGATGGCAAGGCATTGGGACTGGAAAACGGGATATAGCACCTCCGATGAGCTGTCAAGCTACCCCTTCCTCCGTCCCCACTTCCTGGTTCCACTCTTAAAATTTCGTGTGCGTTTGACGTGCTTCCTTGACTGTCCGTTGACTGTTCGGATGCCGATAGACTAGGGTTCAGTCAGTCGGAAATATATTAACTCACTGCGACGAGTTTAGGACAGTGACGAGAGGCTCTTGCAAGCAAAAATCGCCACTAAATTTAGCTACTGTAATATACATTGACTGAAATTAGTATATTCATCCTTGAATCGATTAAGAAGCGCCAGATGAAACTCCCAAACGAGATACGAAGAGTATGAGCGTCTATTTACTGTCCGAGTGATTTCCGTCAAAACGTCTGCTTTATTTTCTGTGCTACACCTTCAAAATCAATAAAATACTCATATTAAACTATTGACAATCCTAATGTAAATTTCTAAGTGTCGTAAGCACTGAAACGCCGTGACACAAGATGGCACTTTCAACCGAAACTGATAACTCAAGGATATTCACGCCTCCTCCGTACCCACTTCTCCGTTTCATTCTCAGAAAACTGCTCCTTTCTAGATTTCTATTTTAGTTTTACACTATTCGGTACCCACGAGGCTAGTTGCCTGTCAAGAAGGAGCAATCTAGGGGACGGCGAAGATGGAATGATAGTTTGAATGCCATTTGATCAGTTTTGGAGCTCTCAAATCTTACTGAAATTGCGTTTAGCTTCACGATCAAGCTGGTATTTCCGTTAAAGACAATAAAATACATGAGTGACCTTTTTAAGTGCTCAATTTTAACTATTATATTAGAACGAAAGGGAGCACAACGGGCGCTTATTGATGGCCTTTCCTACAATCACATCGAGTCAGTGACACAACGACGTACACAGAGTATCCAGAGTACATAAAATACAAAATCAAATTGCTAGTACACTAGGGCTAATATATTCTGACAATAGTAAAGCTGGTAGGGAGGGAATTGTGAACGCGGACGTGAATCTACGCGATCCAATCAAGTCATCACCTCCTCCGCCTCCGCCTCGCTCTTTGTCTCCCACAAAATGGGCCCGCTTCTGTCGCGGAACTACCCAGTTGTTTGGGTATTACTAGCGCAGGGTCTCACCAAATTAATACACAGGAGTCAAGCTCCAACACCTCGAGAAGAGTGTGTGGAGCGTTCATGTTAGTTTAGGCGCCAATAGCATATTACGCGTGCTTCGTAGGGTTAATGGAAATAGGTAAATTCAGTACCTTATAGAATAGAGTACATCACGTACGTAGATTAAATTTACGAGAGACAAGCGGGCGCGGAACAGAGACGAGGGTAGGCTAGGGATGAAGGGCCCGAGATCAAGATAACGTCGGAGGGGTACATCTCCTCCGTTCCCTATTCTCTGTAATTCTCTCAAAAAAACAGCTCGTTTCAGCTGTTCGGCTCCGACTGTTCGCTTGATGCTAGTTCAAGAAGCAGAAGATGTTGGCGCTAACGTCGCGCAAGGAAATAATT
Source organism: Galerina sulciceps (assembly GCA_023014345.1). NCBI lineage: Eukaryota > Fungi > Basidiomycota > Agaricomycetes > Agaricales > Galerinaceae > Galerina > Galerina sulciceps. The sequence continues at coordinate 1,260,305 of JAEDXJ010000013.1, read as the reverse complement.
TTCAAAAGTACGTACCTTCGCGATGCGCAATACATTGATTGCGCATCTCTCCCAATTCCCTGCCGTGATATTTTCTGAGCAATGTTGCGTGGATCTGACAGGCGGTGTAGATTCAATTTAGCTCGTTTACCCAGTTAGCGAGTTATATTTCTGGTGGGTTTGATTTCGGACTCGGAGAAGGAGGATTGGGCATGCGCGAGCTTCGTAGAATCAAAGGAAGCAGATAAAGAAACATATTAAGTTCTGTACGTCATAGAATAGAGTATGTCATGTACGCGAATCTAATTTACAAGAGGCAAGGAAAGGGGGAACGGAGAGAGGGTAGGCAGGAAACGGAAGACCCGAAACTGCGATATCTCGGAATCCTACATCTCCTCCGTCCCCAATTCTCCGTCATTCTCTCAAAAAAATAGCGCGTTTCAGCTATTCGGCTCCGACTATTCGGTCTATGCTAGTCCAAGAAGCAGAAGGTATTAGCGCCAACGATGCGCAGGGAAATTTGTTCGAAAGTACGTACCTCGGCGATGCGCAATGCATTGATTGCGCATTTCTCCCAAATCCCTGGCGTCATATTTTCTGAGTGATACTCCGTAGATCTGACAAGCATGTAGATTTAATTTAGCTCGCTTGCCCCGTTGGCCGAGTTATATTTCCGGTAGATTCGATTTTGAAGGAGGAATGGGTACGGGTTCGAAATAAAGATGACTACAAATTCGTTAGCTGGTCCTTAGATCTTTCGATTAAAAAAAAGACAACTGTTAAATTTATTATTCCTTTGAGAGACGGCAAACACCATAATACACCTCAATAGGACGCGAAAGAGGATGTACTTAACTCATCTGAGCCTCCGAACCGAGTGAGGAGATATGATCTCCATCCGATCCCGCTCGGCTCACGGAATTGTAAATCCAGGGTCCATCCACTCACATCCGGAGTCGAAAAAACACACTAGCCGCTAGGCGTAGTCCGCTGATTGCTCGCCTATGCGCTACCGAATACAGGGAATGGAAAAAGGTATATAAGCCGAAGTGGATTCGGCTTGTATCCTCCATCCCCTCTTCCCATTTCTTCCTCTTCTCTCCTCCTCTCTCCTCCCCACTCTCTCCTCCTCTTCGTCCTCGTCATCCACAATCACCTGAGAACCATACGAGCGCCGACGGCGGCGACACTTGCAGTCTGGTAGGTGCTCGCTCACGCATTTGACCTCTCGTTCGAGCTGACGTCTTCGTCGACCTTTGCAGGGTTTCTCGGGTTTCCTGTAAGCTTGGTGGGTGCTCCGTTGACATTCATTTTGTTGCTGACCGCCTCCTAGATCGCACATGAATGACTGAGGAAGAACGGATCAGTCCAATGTTCGGGTAAGTTTCGAGACTCGCGACTTACTTGTAATCTTTGCAGCCTCGTTTCTCAGCACGAAGCGGCGACCCATGCTCTGAAACCTCCTAGTAAGTCGTCTTACTCGACCTGGACCCATCCTGTTCATTCTGACATCGTGTTCATTCTGTTCCAGTCATCGTAATGTCGAACAGGGCTGAAAGCCGAAAATAACGAAAGGTAAGCACTTTAATGATCTTATATACGAAATGACTTACCAGCTTTCTATCCTTTGAAACCGACGGGTATAGCATCCACCTTCGAGCACACTGCCTATATTCCTCGTCGGCACTGCTGATCCCACATCTCGCCTCCCCCACAACTGCGACACGTTACAAACGAAGGAATGGATGGCGGGGCGACGACTAGTCTGTCGACGAGCAGCCTCGACGTTCACGACTCGGTACGTTCGCCATTTGTCTCAATCTCCTACTCTCCAACTGTGTCTGACCCTCCGCCTTTCGCCCCCCGCCCTGCAGCCACCAGCGTACCTGCATTCGCGTTGCAGCGAAGACAATCAGCCACGACGACGACGACTAGAAATAGTCAAGACCGCTGTCTGTACGACGAGCGGTCTCGCTGCTCACATGCCGGTACGTCCTCCTGCGATCCCAATCTTCTAGTCTCCCGCTGTGTCTAACCCCCGAGTCTTCGGTCTTCGCAGATCAAGGTTCGCAACCTTCACCAGGCCCCGCACTCGCATCCAGTTCGGCCCGTCGATTCGACTTGAACCCAGTATCCACGTTGGCGCGAGTCTAGCCGACGACGACTAGAAATAGTCGAGACCGCTGTCTGTATGACAAGCGGTCTTGCTATTCGCATAGGTACGTCTTCTCGCGATTCCAACCTTTAACCCCCGCGACTCGTCTGACACACCGCCCATCCCCTTCACAGCTCCTGTCCTACACCACGTTCGCACTCGCGTTCACGCAGACCCATCGACGTGGACCCCCCAAATGACGAGTGGCCTCGTTATCCGCAAGTCGTACGTGCACCCACCATCCCGACTTCCACGTCCCGGAACTCGTTTGACGCCCCGCTTTCGAAGCTCGTGGCTCGCAGCCCACACCGTACCCGCATTCGTATCCGCTTTGTGTTGTCGACGTGGATTCAGAGCCCAACATCGCACGAAGACAGACGATGGAGAGGAGGAGGAGGAGGAGGAGGAGGAGGAGGATAGGCAGCGGCGGTCGATTGGACGGTCGAGGGTGTCTGCTGCATCGTCTGACGGGGTGTACGAGTTGGGTGCGAGTTGGGTATGTGTTTCTCGTCTTCTTCGCCACTTCTAATCCATCCTCTTCTAGCCGAGTCCGTTCCTCCGCCACCGACGCCTGCCTGTCTCGCAGCACCTCCATTCGTTCCCCAGCCCATCTGCACCCCCAGCTCCAGGTCCGGTCGCTGAGAGCACGAACGAAAGGGTGGTGGTGATCGACGTCGAAACGACAACGGTGACTACTGGGATAGTCAAGACCGCTGTCCGTGAATCCACACGAACGCGAGTGCGAGTGCGGATGCGGTGCGGAGTGGTGCTGGCGGTAACGACGGTGACGACGGTTCTCGACGATTCGCAGAGGCAGAGGGCGAGGACGGTGCAGGAGGAGCCAGTCTTGTTGACGAATCCGGTGGGCTGCGAGCTTCAAGGTGGGTTCTGTTTCGTAAATTCTTTCGTCTTCGCGTGTTTGACTCGGTTTCGTGCAGCTGGGGCATACGCCGCGGGTTGGTTGAGTTGCTAGACACCGGAGGAAGTGGATGAGCTGGTAGTTGACGGCGGGTTCGCTGACGTCGACGATGAAGACAACGTCGAGGTGGGAGGTGGGTGGGTGCTACGACGAGGTAAGGATGCATTCAATGACAATACGAATCGCTGCTCACCTTGTCTTCTAACCCAACCAGCTGATGTTCGACTTGATGTCGGGCTCGCGAGACGTCGGACATCGACGATTTGAAGTTCCAGAGTCGATGGGGCAAAAGCAAGAGTGCTAGGTACGAGGTAATTGAGTGTTTGAACAATATAACAAAGTACATTGGTACTAACGTCATTCTAAGGTTAACGACTCCTTGCCCATCGCCTTCATCGACCCCGAACCCTCTCCATTCGCATTCTGTGCCATCCACCTTCCCGCAGCGACTGCAGGTACGAGTCTCTTTCTATCCTTCTCGCCTGCTCGCAATGCCAGCTCGTGCTCGCGAGTCCGTCGTGAGCAGGTGCAAGTAGTCCATGGGCGAATCCTCGTTGTCTACGCGATTCGAGTGCTTCTCGGCTCGTCGAGTTGCTTCCCGCGGCTGCTCATCAGGTGGATGGGGTCGGTGTGTGTGGTTCTGGGCATTGCAGGAATCGAGGGATGGCGAGAGGCGAGGGTTTAGGGATGACGAAGGAGTGGGAGAGGTTCGACAGCTAGCTGCGCTGTGTAAATACAACGAATACACATGAAAGGCGTCGCTCTCACCTCGAACCTTGCCTCACGAAAAGTCAAACCCGCCTTGGTCGTTTGCTCTAACAGCCCGCGCCGTCTCTCGAAACCCCTCCAACTGCTGTCGAACTAGCTCACAATCCGGGTTGGAACCAAGGATGGCGTACGCTTCCGGGAGTTTTTCTTCGAGGAGCTGAAAGGAAAGCAAGGTCAAACTATCGGTAGGTCGAAGGGAAGGAGAGAGGAACAAACCTGACACGACTCTCGGATGACGGGTGGGTTTGGAAGAAGTCGACGCTCGATTTTCCCATCTTTGCTTCTAGGCGACCAAGCCGGCTGAACATCCTGCAAACAAGGCGAGAGCACCGTTGATGGTTTTGATGAGAAGGACTTACTGAGGTGCGGCTTCGGGATTGTAGCATGCTGCTCATCAGGCGTAAACCAATAAGGTCAGCTGTGTCACCACGTCAGGGATGCCTTCATAGATAAGACAAAAGGTCAAAACTTACCTTCACGTTCCTGGGTCCGCGAGTAGTTCCAAGTACAAGAGAACTAGCAATGAGAGAAGGCTACAATACCCCATGAGATGGTTTGGGACGCAAGACGTTCAGCACTGTGTCGTGCCACTGAAAGACATCCATGGTAAGCACCAGTAAAGAATTCGGCTGCTCAAACGTACCTACGTGCCCGATTTCTGCAAACCTTGTTCGTAAGTGGCAAGGTTTATGAGAGGCGACGACTAACCATGAGACAACACTGCCGCCAAACCTTCCTCGTCTTGACAGACAGGAAGGATACCAGTAAACACGACAACGACACCTGGACTCGCCATGGCATTGATAACATCTTTCGCGTTTACGACGATGACATCCCATTCCTTCGATGGGCCGTATACAGGCCCTGGATTCTTCGCCGCGCCCAACTCTGCATCTGGGTTCCACGACTGACCTTCAGCATCCGTGCCCATTCCGAACGGAGACAAAAAGGTGGGTGTCTCCTCTCCCCTCAGGATGCCCAGATTCGAAGCATGTAATATACGACTTGCCACCCGTCGAACATGCCGGCTGAGTGGATGATCAGGAGGAAGAGTGGCACCTTTAAGCTCCTCTCGAGTTTGATTTCGAACCATTTCGTTGAACTGGAGATGGATTAATCGCAGGTCATTGGAGGAGTGAAAGTATGCCTACTTTGGCTTCGAAAGTAACTGGTATGTTCATGAACCTCCATCGACCCGTGTCAGGAACTTGTTCAAGACTAAAGAACGTCGTTATCGATGTCAAATCACAAGAACTAGAACTTACTTTGCCAGATAGTACACCGTGCCTACGCCAGCAGCGATAACCACACCTCTGACTCTTGGATCCCACTTCTGCTGAGGTTTCTTCGGGGGTGGCACGTATCCGAATCGAATGTACGCCTGCCGTGGTGATGATACAGATATATTCCTGAACTGCCCAACATTTCTTGGTGGCAGGTGGAAGAGCGAACGCCGAAACATTTTGGTTTGTTCGATGGCCAAAGTAGTTTTAAAGTTTGGCAATGCCGAACGCCAGCGTCATGGTTTGCCGAATGTGAGTGTTTGTGACAAGAACGAACTCGCGTGTTTCTCATTGGGCTCCTTGCACACTCAAAGACCGAGCACTCCGAGGAGAAACTCTCTCGCGCGTCATCGTTACCTTGCTGTCCTCCCCCTCTTCCAGGCACATTAGACTTTCTTTCAGGCATGAACCTCTAAAAAGTGGATTTTTTTAAAAGTAGACTAACTATAAAAGTACTAGATCGTCAAAAAAACGCCATCTTTCGAATCGACTGTCCCCTCTTTTTATTCGTACCAGCAGAGGTTCTCCCCCCCCGAAGGGCAGGAGAATGAGCCAATGGGTGTGGGTACACCCATCGACGAGGAAAGGGAGGGAGGATGGGAGAAAGGCAAATAACTTACCGCATACATGTAACCTGTACTCGCAAATCAACCGCTCACTCGAATACCACACCCGCTCCGCAAACTCCACATCTCCACCATCGAGGAAGCGCTATCGGCGAGATATCAGACCCAGAATCGCAAAGACGAGCAGGTAAAGGACCTTACTGAGTACCGGATATCGTGATGCGAGCGCCGAGAAGCAGGGTTACGATGGAATCGACGGCGGTTGCTCAAGGTCAGGGTGGGACACGAGAACGGATCTGGGTAAACTCATTAACAACGAAGAGGAAGGGGGATGGAGGGAAGATGGGACAGATCTGACTCACCATGTACATAGTCTGCACTCGCAATTCACCCGTTTCCTCAAAAACCGCCCTGAAAACGTCACATCTTCGCCATTCGAGATCCCGCGACGAAAACATTGACGTTGATTCAATTTGAAATCGGGAGGGAAAAGAAGTAAGTTGTACAGAATGCGAAATACCAAGGCAGAGGTTGATCGAGGTATGTGCCTTGAATCCACGACGACGAATGTTGTTCAACTTCAAAGTCGGAGGCTAATTCCAAGTATCAATAAGCAAAATGGTGGGTGCACTAAGAAAAGGGGCACGTACAAAGCAAAATTACTCCGTTCGCCGGACGTCCGAATATACCATCACAATTCCAAACCTCTTCGAATGTGTATGCTCATCCACCCTGAAAACATCGCATGCCGGCCATTCGAGATCCCGCGACGCGAACGTTGACATTCTATCGGCTACATTAAATTCGGCATCGGGAGGGAAAAGACGGTGGATCTCACTGAACGTGAAATGCCATTCTGCACGGAGCGAGGTTACCAACGCGGAGGTCGACTGACGAATGTGCCTTGGATCAACGGCGTGTGCTCACGGTGGGTTCTGGCATGAATACTGGGGTATTGATGTGTGAATTTCGAAGAGTCGGAGTAGACAGGATGATATGTTTCGTGTCTTCACACCAGATTGGGCTGAAGGCGATTGTCGAAAGGATATGAGTCGAGTTGAATTGAGGGCGCAGGCTGGATCAGGTATCAACAATCCTACATAATCGGTATAATTGACGAAAAAAGGACTTACAAACCAAATCACTCAGTTTGCCGGACGTCCGAATATCCCATCACAATTCTAAACCTCTTCAAATCCGTAACTGACAGCACGATCGACGGAAGAAAGAAAATCGAATTGGATCTTGGACAGCAGTTAGATCGACCTAACTCGACGTCAAGTACAACGCAATGACTCACCGTGCAGATCCAATCCATTTTGCAGCGTTTCCCGGACGTTTGAATATCGAGTCGGTTTTCAGAGCCTCGAATGGCCTGAGGCGAGAACATGTCAGCCCAATATCTCACAGAGTAAATCAAAAGCTTACCATTGGGTGTTGAAAGACAGTGTTTGGGCAGCTTCCGAGTCCTGCAAAAGTCACGGTCAGACAAGAGGTACAGATTCGACCGCCGAAACGAACTCACAGCGTTTCCCGGAACTCCAAATATCAAGTCAGAATTCCGAGGAGCTTCCGGTGGGTCCTAGACCAGAATATATGAGCACGAAACATAATAAGCAGACAAAGGACGCCACTTACGACGCGGTAGACAAAAGATCATGGTGGTCATCGAAAAAGGAAGGTCGAGCAATGTTTGGCGCATCACGCACCAAACACACGAGATAAGATGGCGATGAAGCTTCGTCCACAATGACAATGAGGAGGACCATAATGCAAGCATTACGACGGGGTAGGGATTTCTGTTTCTGCTAGGTGAGTACGCACCTTTATAGCTTTTGTGTGCCAAGGGTCCCAAGTCCAATCAAGGTTCTAGTGAGTAGCTGTGCACTCAAGGCGCACGAAATTAGGACTTCTAAGTTGTCAATTTGCACCTCTTCGCTTCACATAATGAGAACCAAATTCTGAAGTACTTCGGTAACATCTTAGTCAACCATTAGCTTACTTCAATTGAACCCTGAGTTTCATATCGATCACAATATTTCCATAACACACAGATCACTTAGATTATCTCACTCACACACAATTCCAGTACCCGCCCTCTCAGAGAATTTTATCTGCTAGCCAATGGCTACCAAATATTATTTTCTGAGAGGACTGGTACTGGAATTATCCAGTTTTTCCTCCCATACTCAAGGAGAAATAAAGATTCACACTTACCACACCTGTCATTACCTGCAGGGTCTTGCCAGGCTGCTTGAACTTCGAAGCTTAAAATTGACGTCTTCTCCAACTCCGAGACGCTAATACGCAGTCCGTTTTCTAACTCTAGAATAGAACTAAATAGATGATTGATGATCAATCAAATAAATAGCCTACTCAACGAATGAATAAGTACTTCACTCGAGCAGTAAACCGACAGGTTAAGTTGTTTTGGAGGGACGGTATAGTTTAGAAACACAAAAGTTATTGAATTTGACGAGATATACGTAGAAAGTGTGTTACGAGCGCGTAAGAGATTGCTCTATTACACGACGATAAGGGACGGTTCAGTTGTTTTAAAGTCAATAGACTATAAAAGGGTTTTGTCTGTGAAGACGGTTTCTTATGCGCGGGTAGCGCGAACTAACTGCTGATTTCTTTATAAGTCTCAGGTCGAGCACCAAGTCGCCTCGAGCACTTATCTGAACAAAGTGACTAGGTCCGCGTAAGTTCAATTTACCGGAACCGTAAGTCCTATTCAAATATTGCCACTAGACACCACCAAGATGTACTAGATAGCCAAGTTCTCAAATGCAACTTAAGGGACAATTCCCGACTTATGGATCACACAATAGTTCACCAATAAACTTTCAAATATGAGGTTTCAAATGGACTTTCGATTGTACGCGCGCGTAGTGCGTGCGCCTTGATCTTGGTACAAAATTGCCTACTTTACTGCATGAAACTATAGACTACTTATACGTTTTCAGATACATATTTTGCATAGAGGTTTTAGACAAATAAAAGAGATGTTCCACATGGTTTTGCGGCCAAATATGGCGTATTGAGCACGCCATACTCCGAAAGTGTGGTGTTTTTCTTGGTATAACCAGCCGCGCTATTATTGCTGCGTGCCGATTGGATGGAAATTCTGCCATGCTAGCAAGACTTCCTCAACCATGTCCTCTTGACCAGGAACACATGGTTTTCCAACAATCACAGTGTTTTTGGACTGTCCTGCATGATAATTTTCACTAGTTTAGCACGGTTGTTGCACTCCGGTGCCACCGAGACCAGCTTGGTACGGTTAAAACGACCCGTCTGACTCAGAATGCTAGACCGACAAAGCCGAACATCCTTAATCGGATTGAGATACACGTGTAGCAACCAGCCGGCTGCCGATAGCCAAGTTATTATAGTAACCGCCCGTGATAAAGCCGAATTTGGAATTCCTTTCCTTATTGGGACGTCTCAAAATAGCAGAGCGCTACACGCTCGTAACCGCAGAGTGCTTCAAACTCGTTGAAGTACAATATTATGCGTATGCAGGATCTCTCGAATGAACTTCTAGAGGCCTGGCTTTTGGTAGAACTAACCAGACGGTTAGAATAATACTGATCATTGGCCATTACACGCTCATAACAGATGTATTGACTTGAACTCAATAGTTACTGTACGCGCGCATAAGGATTAAGTGCCGCAGAACTCGTTATTCTGATAGTTTTCTCTAGTCCTTTCGTAGTCATTATTATTATTAACACCCGAGACAGTGTTAGACTACTTTTACACAGTTTCTAAGTGCCAAAAATTGGCTAATGAAGGGGAAATAGGCCGATTATAGACCTAGCCGTGCGACGGTCTCTTCATCTCCCCCCAACTTAGATATTGACTGTCCCCAGTCAATGCCGCGTACGCATTTCTATTGCCCTCAACGGTCTCAGACCGTTTGAATTACCCAAGTCCCCTAAGCCCTAATGATCTTTAGGAGCGTTTAAGTGACTCGGTGCTTTGACTTGCCATCCCTGGCGGGCCAAGCGCCTCGTGTTCTCAGGGATGCCCTTTATGGGAAGGCCGTCGTGCTTCTATCCGACTTTTACATAACAATTGTAGCCTCGTGTGTCACGGAATTCGTTACGCGCTCGTAAGAACATTCGAAGCGCTCCGCTGACGACTCGTTGTGGCTGCCCCTAGATATTCTTCGGTTAGAAGACTATCTTAAGCTTTTCCGTGAGTACGCCGTTGTGCGCGCGCAGCACCACTTGTGAGCTATAAAAGGGCTGAGCGCTCGTAGGGGACACACAGTTTCGTGCCCTCCCCTCTCTTACGCATTCCACCCCTACTAGCTTCATTTATTCACCATGGACACTCTCTCGAGTCTTCAAGCCGTCTGGGACGCCATCCGACCCCATATCCAAGTGTTTGTTGGACCGGCGACCGGTGGTCCCCTAAGGATGGAGGCTCAAGACGCCCGCCACATCCTTGAAGCGGCTCAAGACACATTTGTAAGTCTATTTTGCCCACTCGTAATGCTTTTATTTGATTTTATTTTATCTCTGTTAGGCGCTTTTTAGCACTCAACGTGAGAATTGGGCGCGCAGCAACAAACACCGATTGGAGCACGTCGGTATCACTCCCCTCACGGCGTCGGTACTGCACTGGGTGCAGTTCCTATGCTATGTGGCTTGTGGGGATGGTGATAGGACCCACGCCAAGGATGCTCGTACCCTTACGAGCGACTTCGACTTGGACCCGGTAAGCTGAAGGCTCCTTTTTAGATACTTCATTTCGCTAACCTCCTGTCCTAGCTGAATTACTACCCTCTCCACCTGGAGACACTCAAAACCCTCACCCTGGACCGTTCACAGGGAGTGCTCGATTCTTGGTCCGAGCGCATACTTGGTATGCCTTGGGATTTCAGTGCCGTAGATAGGCAGAAGGTCGTGCCGAAGTCTAGTAAGTCACATTTTCCTTATCCGCGCGCAACCAATAATGACCTGGGTTATTTGATTTGTATTCGTTTAGCCGCCACTAACCCCATTGAGCCGTGGCTGGCTTCACGGGGCCCTCTTCCCCGGTTCACACCTGAGACAGAGGAGCCGCCGGCCGTCTTCCATTCGAAGGATATAAAGGGCAAAGGGAAGAAACGAGCTCGCTCCCCGTCCCCCATCGCCTCCACCTCCAAACGGTCGTCGTCCAGACTAAGGATGACTACGACTTCACCTAAAAAGGCTTCTGCGCGCGCAAGCAAGGTAAGTAGTTTTCTACTTGTCTTTTCTTGCCAACCCCTACTGACTGCCCTTTCTTGTAGAAAGCTAAGTCGGAACGCGCAACCACCCCCAAGGCGAGCCGCAGCAAGCCCAAACAGGACTTGTCTCACCTCCAGAGGCTCTCGAAGAAGCGCATGCGCGCACTTCTGCCTTTGGAGTTCAGGGTAAGCCTCACTATTGACTCTACCCTTCCACAGTCATTAACCAATATTCTTGTTTTATAGGCTCAGCTTCCTTGCGACCAGTGCATTGCTGACGGCGAGGCACCCACTGCTTGCGACGGGTTCCAAGGCGTTCAGTGCACTGCCTGCTCCAAGAAGCGTCGGGGTAAATGCTCTTTCTATGAGCAGGTCGATAGGTTCCTTATCAACAGGGACAACGCGTTCACGGTCGGGCAGGGCTCCGTCTCGAGTAAGTCTGCTTTTTATTCCTAAGAAACAATCTTTCTTACGCGATCATTACTTTTTAGATCAAGCCGACTTATTTGATCGCCTCGAGGAGGCCCGCGCCCGTCACTCGCAGCTGCTCCGCCTTGTGCGCGCAGACGAAGTCATTATCGACGACTTGCAGAAGCAGGCGGTAGCTAACATCTACCGCTTGGTAATGCCTCTGTCCGAGTCCGACCTGCTTCAGAACTGCTTTGAGGATGAAGAAGCGCTCGAGGAGCTCGAGAAGATGCTCGAGAGCGAAGACAGCAGTAAGTCTTTTCTTTTCTAAGTTGACTTTTAACTGACTCCTTCCTCTAGTCTTTACCCAGCAATACGAGAAAGCCAAGAAGGAGAAGGCTCGTCGCGAAGCCGAGGAGGAGGACTCCTCTTCTGAAGGGTCCACCGACGACGACGAGGACGACGAGGAAGAAGACAAGGGACCTACTCATCCCATGATCGACGATGAGGCTGAAGAGAAGGATGAGGACGAGTCCTCAAGCTCGGAGGAGGAAGAGTCCGAGTAACTTCGCCGTAAGTCATCTCTCCTTTTCCTAACCTTTCCAAATATTGATCCTTTTTGTAGACTTCGTCTACTTTTCTTGGTCGGTCAGCCCTTGGTGCTCGCGCAGTTCTTATGCGCTCGTAACATTTCTATTTTTGATCATTGTACATAGTCTACTTTGCCTTGCCGTTTCCTTTGTCCACTAGAATAGTTTTGAGGCCTATTCTAGTGTAAAAGTCATATAGCCAAAATAAAGCCTCCTTTCTTGTTCATCATGTGTGGATTCAAAGGATAGAACTTCCTCTGATTATGGTAACAACATGTTTTTCAAAAAATTTAGGGGCTTATTCCGACTTGGCAATGCAAAACTACGCATCCAAATGTTACGCGCTCCTAGAAGCGACCGTGCTTCTCAGCACTAAGTAGTATTCTATAGTGCTTTAACCACCCCGTCCTATTGTCTATGCGTGTATAACCTGTCCTCCCTCCCCCCAACTTTAAAGATAGACTGTCCTCAGTCTTTCTAGGAAGGTGGTAGAGGTGTAGATAGTCATACTCCCGCTAGCAACAAGAGGGTGTTCCTACTGCGCTCGTAGGAGGATTTACTTAGCGCTTATAATAGGAACTGAAGCCAATGCTATGCTAACATTAATCGTGTAAGATATCTTTGTATGCTAAAGACATTGGGCTAGCCAGCGGTAGACTACGCGCGCATAGCCGTTGTTATTAACATTATCATGCGACGATTTCAATGCAGCAATCTCCTACGTCACCCAGCTATTAGTTTTTGTGTTACAAGCTTTACCTAAGGGGTAGACGCTTGTCCAACAATTATAATTAGGCTGGCACCGTCTTTACTAGTAAAAGAATCGACGGAGTCTTTAATGGCGACAGTTATTGCGAGGTATGTGGTCGCTACAAAGTCCGTGGGCGACTTTGCGGAATCCCTTTGTAGACTTCAGAATCTGAAGTAGGATATTTCGTCGTAGAGTAGCTAGCACTGTGAAATTTGACTGAGGGGAGTCGAAGCAATTGTTTTGGGCGACGTGGGTTACAAGTGAACAATTCGACATTGTGCCTTTCCAACCGTAGCTGTACGCCATCCAGAATTTGCAATACAACTCATCGGCCGGTACTGGACTGCCCAGACTCCCCATATGGTGCTTTTTCAGTCAATTTCACGTTCTAACTGCTTTTCGGACGGCGGCCGTTTTCAAAAATTGGTAGAGCTCTCCCTCAGCCTGAGAGCCATGATTCGGTGCTTAACTCCATTGGCCAAAAATGTTGCAAGTTCGTCAGCCCTTGGTTTTGTATAAAAGCCATAGGGATTTCACTTCGATAGCCTCGCCAATTAATCGTGCACCTCCCAATTTATCGAACCACTATGGTCGCTCCTCTGCTTACTCCTCCTGCTTTAGAAGTTGTATTCGCGTCTAAGTCCCCGCTGCGCTGGGCCAGACCGGAGAATCTGAAGAAGTGCTCTGAGCCTTCCTTCATGTGGGACGAATTGTCCAACGTCGCTAAGCTTATGGTAAGCATAGCTGTTCGTGACTGCCGTTGTCCAATTGCTTACGCGCTCGTAACAACATCTCTTAGGCGCCTTGGGCGACGCAGTTGGATGCCGTCATCTTAGCGCCTTCTGATGTCACGGAAGTTGTTTTCGCCATGAAGAAGGCTCTCAAAGCTGTTCAAGCCGCCTTCCCTAGTGCGGTAGGACCAGCCTTCCCAACCCTGCTTGCGCCCGTCGACGAGATTTGTCGTGCTATCCGTGCTCATCAGGCGGGTGAGACCTCAGTTCCTGAAGTCTCTAGCACCGTTCCCACCGATCCAACTCCCCAAGGGACTGAGGTACGCATATAACCCTTCTCTCACTGCCCACTTTTTCTAATTGATTGGGTTTATCATCTTATGCGCGCGCGTTGTTCCTGCTACCCTAACTGACCGTTCGTTCGGTATAGAAGGACGCGGACATGGTGAGTACCTCCTCCCTCTTTCCCGACTTTTGTTTAGCTAAGTACCTCGTCTTTTAAAGCCAATGCTTGTGGACGAGGAGGTTCAGCCTTCAGTCAAGGGTCCTAAGAACAAAAAGCACAGCAACACGCATAAGGTATTCTTGCTCGCGCATAACATTTTTCATACTGACTTATATCTCTTTATTAAAGAAGCGCGCTGAGGACGAGGACACTCCGAACGAAGGGTCTTCTCGCACGTCCAAAAAGGCCAAATCCACCACTAATGCTATATCCTTTCACAAAAAACCAAGGCTCGATGTCGCCATCGACCTTCCAGTTGGTAAGTGACCGTCAATTTTATTAATGGCTTGTGAATAATGGGCCCCCGTTTTTAATACAGCCGTCCCTATCCTCCCAGAGGGTGGTCAGATCATCTACCAGCCCATGGAGATGGGTTACGCCGGCCGTACCCCCTACGACACCGCATCTGCAGACCGGATGCTGGCGCACATATATCGGGAGATGGAGGATCACTACTTTAAGCTCTCTTTTGAAACCATGCAATATAACACCCTCAGCCAGGAGCGTATTCGTATAAATGCGCTTAAGGAAGAGTTCCAGGGGAACTAGGCATGTAGCATTGCGCCTACACTTGGGTACAGGAGGAGGTTTTTCCCTAACTATAGTAGTCGGAGACGTTTGTTAGTTAGTTAGGCACTTTCCTCCTCAATGCACCTATTGCCGCCTATTCCTCGTCTGATTCGTCTGAGTCACCGTCTTCCGCGCTCCTAAGAGTTACATGGTCAAATGCATAATCTCTGAAGTCAGCGGGTTCTTCTTCGTCCGGTGATTCAAGAATCTTATTAAGACCTTCTTCTGAGATTTCAATAAGTTCAAGTATGTCTTTTGGCACTGCCAAACGTTCGCGCATAGTAGGGTACTACTCTGAAAGCGCCAACTTTGTTTTGCCAGACTGCACCAGTCAGTTCGGCTACCACGTAAGAGCCGCCTTGCGAGCGCCTAATAACGATCATTGGCCCTAAGTATCTCGCCTTCATTTTCTTATCCAAAGAAGACTCGACAGCCGTATGTCGCACTAGTACTAAGTCACCCGGCTGGAAATCATAGTCTTTAATGACTGACTTATGATCTCGTTCATACCGTAGTAACCGTTCATATTTCTGTTTATCTATACGCGCTCGCATCTCTTCAACGTGTAGTCGGTGCTTAGCTAGAGCTTTTGCTCGAAAGGCTATCATCTCTTCTTCAGTCAGAATACCAACGGGTGGGGCTACCAGCCAGGTTGCTTCTTTAACGTCTAGCGGGAGGATTGGATTAGCGCCGGTCACCATGAAAAATGGTGAACAACCCAATCTTTTCCTTATAGTGACTCGGTCTGCCCAAACAATATAAGCAAAGAACCAGAACCACTTTTTAATGTTTTCCGCGCCTAGCATTTTATAAAGCATCTGTCTGACATCCCAATGCGGTCTTTCTATTGAGCCGTTAGCTTGCGAGTTATACGCGGATATTCGGATGCCGACTATCCCATATTTTTGCTCAAGCCATTTAACCGCGGCTAAGAAAGCTGCACCGTTGTCTGTGACTATTTCGGCAAGACAAGCCCATCTGCATATAATGTCCTCAAACATCCACATTCCTATAGAACGCCCGTCCTCTTTCTTGAGTGGTCGACCTTCCATCCAGGATGTCATAGCATCTCGACCATGTGCAATGTACGCACAACCATTTGACGGCGGGGTCATATGCATTACATCCGCATGTACAGTCTGAAATATAGATGGCGTATGGGTAACAATAGGCTTTATTTTTATGAGGGTTTTCTGCCTTTCTTGACAAGAATGACAAGTCTTAACGAACCAACTGACATCCTTTTCCATTTCAGGCCACCAGAAACGTTGCACCAATAGCTGATTAGTCGCGTAGAAGCCTCGGTGCCCAACATGATCATGAGCCGCGGTAAGCATATACATACGCCGCTCTTTTGCTACAACTAATCGGTGCCGCTCCGGTTGCACGCAAGTATAGTCGTCCTTGATAGACTAAGAATCTCCTTGCATATCTTATAAACCGCTCATAAGCCTTATCTGTCATTCCCTGAGGTCTAAAAGACCTATTCTTATGCCACAATAAAACCAACTCAAGATCAGCGTCTTGCGCGCGCGCACTAGCCGTCCTGTGATCTTCAGGATAGGGTAACGCCGCACCCTTCGCCTTCTTCTGGCAACACTAAGGTTGAGATCAATTGCTGTAAGTACGTTACGCGCTCGGATCCCAGAGCTTCTCGGTTGTCATCCACATGCTTTTCTAATTGAACTTTTTCTCTCATTCTCCAGACATCCGCATCCTCTAGCTCTTGCTTGAAGCAATCCGCTGAGACTGCGACACCGGCGAAGCTCTCCTCCACCTCTATCAAGTGTACAAAGCTTGCTAAGGGTTGGAGTGGTGTATCACTTGGATCTGCATACTCAATAGTAATTTGTGGTGTATTAGAGACACTCTGCATGTACCCTTTACGATTATCAATTTCACCGACAAAGTCCTGTACTGGAAGCGGCGGAGGTTCGCTTTGATCAGCCACCTCAATAACTAATCCGCTCTCTGGTTCAAGGTCATCATCTCCAGTAGGTAGAGGCTCAGGATCATTAGGTTGCCTATGGCGCCTTGACAGGCCATCGGGACCAAATGTTTTTCCAGCTTTATGCCTTAAAACAAAGTGGAACATCCTTACTTCCTCTATCCACCTATTGATAGTTGCATTAGGCATTACATCTGGGTTTAATAGCATACCCGCGATGTACTTAGCATCAGTTTCAACCACTAATTTTCGGACGCCAATCAACCATTTGCGATTTTCCGCTAACGCGCGCTTAAGACCAAAAAGCTCGCGCTTAGGCTGCGAATACCGTGCTTCATGGTCCTTCAAGGTGATAGAACCAAATCTCGCATAGTAGTGTTTCTTAGGGTCGTCTTTATCCTCTTGATAGATATAATAGCCTACCGCTATATAAGAGGTGTCAACCGCTAATACTACATCGCCTTGATTGTGATAGTCAATTGGTTTGAGCGCGTAAGCGCCATCCACACCTTCTTTTAATAATCGTACACTCTCCTCTTGTTCAGGACCCCATACCCAAGGGACTTTATCGCGTAGTAACTTATTAATGTTATGCGCGCGTTCAGCGTAATTAGAGATATAACTGCGCAAGTTCCTGTAGTACCCAGGAATGCGCGGATATCCGACACGTTTTCAAATCGGACCCAGTCTCTGATGATTTTAACACGATCTGTAGTGGGTTTCTTCCTTCCATAGTGCATAGGTGCCCAACAACAGTGATCTCTGCTGCACACACTACGGATTTGTAACCGGAAAATGTGCCGCCACAGTACTTCATACGTTGTAGCACGCGGTTAACATTTTGGATGTGTTCCCAAACAAATCTCCTAATCCCTTTATTTTCAGGAATAGTCTCGTAACTGCCATCTGGTAAAGGGTATCTCGACGCTGGGCCTCTAACGGGTACATCGTCAATGTAAGGGATAGTGAATCTAGGAATTTCGGGTTTCAAAATAAAAGTCACATCGTCATGAAAGATAGGCACGGAATTAGTCCAACCCATAGGTAGTGTAGTTAGCCGCATCGCACCGAAGGGTGTTTGGAATGTAGTCAAGTCTCTATAGCGCTCGTCTAATTGACGCTCGTCATAGCCGATATAAATCAAACATTCCACCACACGCGCGCCCAGCAAAATGTGCCGCTAGTCTTCAGTCGCGGAGGGACACCTGAATGAGCTATGGTCACTGCATTCAAAGGTTCTAAACTATGCACTATACGTAGGTTTTTGCCATCTTTCTTGATTACGGTAAACCAACGAGATCTATATGACGAGTTGGACGCCTCATAGACTTTTGATTTTTCCTTTGACCTTATTATTTTGCAGACCTCATCATAAATTCCTGGAGGTATCGGAATATTTTTGTAGACCCAAGGCGTATGCTCAATAGTTGGAATCGTGACGGGAGGGAAAAGTCTTCCCTAAATTTTCCGCGCTCGCTATCCTCCCAAGCAAAAGCCTCGTTCTGTTCCGATATAAGATGGTGGACCAGTTTTCTTTCCTCTGGTAATAGGAAATCATCTCCGTGCACCTTATCCATTGCTTCTTTGCGCTCGTCAGTATACCGCCCCTTAGGTTGAAATTCCGGAGGATTGGTAGGCATTTCGGGCATGTCTGCTAATGGATCTCCCACTATATTTCGCTCTATCCTGAACTTTTCAGGTAATTCCGCATAAACGGGCTTTACTTTCAAAGCAACAGGCTTGTACTTTTTACCAACGAATACAGAAAGCGCTGGTTCATTATCTGGCTTAGTTGGGTATACTTGGTTAAAATAGCTAGCCACGCTATCTCGACCATCCTCAAACACTTGCTCGTTAACCGCGCAAGATAAATAAGCGTTTCGCAATCCTTCTTCAGAAAATTTTCCATTTTTCGCCGCACTGTAAGCCATCCTTATCGATTTAGTTCCGTCATCTATCTCGTACATGACCGCTACCTCTCCTTGATGCGGTATCAATTCCTCGAGGCCCTTCAAAAATTTGATGCGTTCTTACGCCTAAAATCCGCCGGCGTCTCTCCGCGCGGGTAAGTCGGCATAGTAGCTACTTTTGAAGAGTTTGGGTCTTTGAACGTAATAGTCTGTGAGCCATCCGTCTCATCCTTTACAGTACTAGCTGTTAAGACATTTAACGGACGTCCCATTAGGACTCGATAAGGTGGGTTCCTTAGAATGTGTACTTGTAGATAGACTATTATGCCACCCAAGTTAAATGATACATTTTCGGCAAGTCCTAGTGCGCGCTCGTTAGCTCCGTGCGCTGCTTCTAGGTTCATGGCTATAGCAGGATTCCAAGTCAAACCCAATTCCACAGCCACTGCGCGTGCCATTGATACCACTTGAGAGCCCGAATCTAATGTACATTCTTCGAAACCCATGCCATTAATATTGGGGAAGATACTCCTCAATAATCGGAACTGGCTGCAACTTTGACTTAGGAATCGCCCCTTCGTGCTCGAGCATGAATTGTACTATAGGGTCGGAGGCTACTTTCCACTCTGGTGCTAACTTTTGATTGTTGTTCAAGCCAGCAAAGAAGTAAGTTTGAAGTGGCAAGTCCCCTTCGACATCTACTTCAACTCGCATCACGGCATCAGGCTCATCCTCAACCTCCTCGAGAAACACTTGTTTTCTCGCCTTGGTAATCTTCTTTTGTAATAGCTTTTTAATATTGGGTGAGTTCCCCAATAAATCGCTTATTGGTACTTGTACTGTTAGAGCCATTATCTCGTCCAGTAGTTTCCCAGGATCAACACTTTCATCAATTGGCGCGCGCGTAACATACGCAGGCCCACTCTTAGGATCAGGTTCGTCCACCGTCTTTTTCAGGATGCTAGTTGGCCGTTCTACCTGCTTCACAGGTTGTACTCCAACATAGGGAAGCTCCTTTATCACTGACGATGTCCCCTTTTCCTTCTCGTTCACTTTATTTTTAGGTTTTTCAATATTTTTCTTAGGCGCGCGCAACGCCTCATCACTCGTCTCTACCGCTTTCGCACTGACTGACGTATCCTCATCCTCTGACTCTTCTACTCGCGCAGCTTCTACGTTCCTTAATCGACCACTTCTTAAACGGTTCTCCAGGCCTTGGGTTGGTCCAGAAGGTGTCGATTTCTTCATGGCCCCAGGTTTTCCTTTCATCGAACCAATTAGAAATTTGAAGCCGAATCACCCTCTTCTTCCACACCTGCCAGCGGTCCTTCTGACGGAAGTTCCTCTAACACGCGCGCAAGGGTATCCTTGCCCCACATCTGTGCGAAGCCCGCTATAAACGAACGCACTTTGTCATCCTCATGATTAACCGCATTATCAGGCTCTACGCCTTGAAGCTGGATGTTAATTTTCGCGGTAGGAATCAACCCTGGTCTCCGATGGAGCTCTTCCACAATCTGGCTTTTGGGTTTACGGCCATCAATGGGTAAGGATGATCCATCAGGCAACTTAAGCCGATTATCCACTCTTTTAATCCAACCTTTCTCCAAGTGACTGGCTGCCTGCTCACAAGTTGCGATCTTACACCCTATCTTATGACAATAAAAGCAATTGGTATTGGAGTTCGAAGGCCCCGCGTTGTTATTGCTATAAGTATATGTGGTGGGCCTCTGTATCATTGGAGGAGTTTCATAGACTGGCTGTCGGACTTGGATAGACTTTAGTAGTTGCTCCAACCGTTGCTCGCGCATATCACGATGCTGCTCTCGCTCAGCCTGCCTTGCGGACTCGGCCTGAAAGAACTTCTGTTGGGTCCTAAAGGAATCCAATAGCTCAGCCATATCCTCACTCTTAATTACATCGGTCGATCGACTTGTATCAGCTTGGGCTCGACGCCTATTCAGTACGTCGAATGGCTGTGATACATTTTTCGCTAAATCCACGGCGGCTTCAATAACCTTTTTCCAATTGTGTTTATCTTCTTCTCGGACTGGGGTAGCTCCTTCTTCAGTATTTACCGACGTTATGTGCAATAGACGCGAGTGAATAGCTTGAACGAATTCAGGAGTCAAACAGCCAACAAAGCGATTAACCAATTCGCGGTTAGATACTGCCGGGGGTGGTATCAATAGCTTCTCCGCTTCAGCTGTGAACGCGCGCTTAAGACCCAACAATTGATTCAAGTCCGTTGAGCCAATTGCATGGCCTCCTTTTGTCTTACAGACCCTATCCAATCGCTGGATCGAGCCTCTTTCCAAATCAGCGGCCTCGGGATAACTTCTGATGATTTCACTTTTGTAAGCCTCCCAAGTACCCGACTGATATTCGTTAAACGCGCGCCATTCTATCTCAGTCTCAGCGGAGGCGTATCTGCCTGCCCACTTCTTTTTATCTGCAGTCTCTTTTATAGAGTGCGCAGTAAACAGATCCTCGAGCCGCTCGAAGAACCTAATCAACTCTGAGGGTTTCTCATCGTCGAATTTCGGCGCTTCTTTCGACCCAGGTGCTGGCATGCCCATTCTTGTAGTCACTATTAAAGTCTCGGTATTCAAGGGTTGTGGTGGGGGGTTTATAACCTCTCCTGTTATAGGGGGTTGGATAGGTAGGGGATCTGGTTGCGAAGTAGAAGCACTCGCAGAGTTCCCGCTCGCAGAAGCCAGAGCTTTACTCTTCTTCTTGGCCTTAGCCGGTGGCTGATACGGGGGTTCTGTTCCTGCTCGCGCAGAGTTCGCAGTTGTTCTCAGAGGAGCAGCCGGTTTTCGTACAACACGAAGTGGTATAGTCTCTAATGGTATAGAACCTTGCGCGGATAAACTAGGCTGCCGGTTTGGGTCACGGCTAGCTATCTTTGCTTAGTTTGACACTACTAGAGTTCGACGAATGTTATCCGCGTGTAGAGAGTTTTAACGCTCTTGCTTCACGACTTTATATGTATACACTCTCGTTTTATATTTCAAACTTTGTCTGTTAACCCTCCCTCGCGGTGGGCTCCAGATAATACGCAGTCCGTTTTCTAACTCTAGAATAGAACTAAATAGATGATTGATGATCAATCAAATAAATAGCCTACTCAACGAATGAATAAGTACTTCACTCGAGCAGTAAACCGACAGGTTAAGTTGTTTTGGAGGGACGGTATAGTTTAGAAACACAAAAGTTATTGAATTTGACGAGATATACGTAGAAAGTGTGTTACGAGCGCGTAAGAGATTGCTCTATTACACGACGATAAGGGACGGTTCAGTTGTTTTAAAGTCAATAGACTATAAAAGGGTTTTGTCTGTGAAGACGGTTTCTTATGCGCGGGTAGCGCGAACTAACTGCTGATTTCTTTATAAGTCTCAGGTCGAGCACCAAGTCGCCTCGAGCACTTATCTGAACAAAGTGACTAGGTCCGCGTAAGTTCAATTTACCGGAACCGTAAGTCCTATTCAAATATTGCCACTAGACACCACCAAGATGTACTAGATAGCCAAGTTCTCAAATGCAACTTAAGGGACAATTCCCGACTTATGGATCACACAATAGTTCACCAATAAACTTTCAAATATGAGGTTTCAAATGGACTTTCGATTGTACGCGCGCGTAGTGCGTGCGCCTTGATCTTGGTACAAAATTGCCTACTTTACTGCATGAAACTATAGACTACTTATACGTTTTCAGATACATATTTTGCATAGAGGTTTTAGACAAATAAAAGAGATGTTCCACATGGTTTTGCGGCCAAAATATGGCGTATTGAGCACGCCATACTCTCCGAAAGTGTGGTGTTTTTCTTGGTATAACCAGCCGCGCTATTATTGCTGCGTGCCGATTGGATGGAAATTCCTGCCATGCTAGCAAGACTTCCTCAACCATGTCCTCTTGACCAGGAACACATGGTTTTCCAACAATCACAGTGTTTTTGGACTGTCCTGCATGATAATTTTCCACTAGTTTAGCACGGTTGTTGCACTCCGGTGCCACCGAGACCAGCTTGGTACGGTTAAAACGACCCGTCTGACTCAGAATGCTAGACCGACAAAGCCGAACATCCTTAATCGGATTGAGATACACGTGTAGCAACCAGCCGGCTGCCGATAGCCAAGTTATTATAGTAACCGCCCGTGATAAAGCCGAATTTGGAATTCCTTTCCTTATTGGGACGTCTCAAAATAGCAGAGCGCTACACGCTCGTAACCGCAGAGTGCTTCAAACTCGTTGAAGTACAATATTATGCGTATGCAGGATCTCTCGAATGAACTTCTAGAGGCCTGGCTTTTGGTAGAACTAACCAGACGGTTAGAATAATACTGATCATTGGCCATTACACGCTCATAACAGATGTATTGACTTGAACTCAATAGTTACTGTACGCGCGCATAAGGATTAAGTGCCGCAGAACTCGTTATTCTGATAGTTTTCTCTAGTCCTTTCGTAGTCATTATTATTATTAACACCCGAGACAGTGTTAGACTACTTTTACACAGTTTCTAAGTGCCAAAAATTGGCTAATGAAGGGGAAATAGGCCGATTATAGACCTAGCCGTGCGACGGTCTCTTCAACGCACCATCAGTTCGGCTCCCCATGTCCTCAGGCTCTGCGCACTGCTGAATTCCTAAATTTATTGGATCAATCTAAATTATTAGCTCAGAGAAGGCGACAAAATACTCAGGGAAGAACTTCTCATCGTGAATTTCCTGTGATCGGCTACCTCACAATTCGCTTGAACGGTGCACACCCGAATTTTGGTTACCGTCACATTATGTCGCAACCTCCAATCACGCCGCCTCTCTCTCTCTCTCTAACCCCCATCTTCCTCCTCTGCCTCGCTGCATTTAATTCCATGTATGGTCCCTCGTGAACTGGTAAGTCATTGCATTTTTTATCAGCAATCTATTTGAACTGACCACCTTATTTTCCCTCAGCTTTGATACCTAACTGCATGCCAAAATCCGAGATTTTATTTGTGCAGATTCCCCGAGATCTGAGAGCAAAACTCACGGTATGCGCTTTTCTGTCGTGATAGCCCACTCTGACTGCATATTTCCTACAGAGCGTCGCATAAAAGTGGCCGGCGCATGGAGGCACAATTCAAGATGTGATCGATAGTGCATTCGCGCCGCTTTGGGAAGTCTATGCCGATTGCACCACGCGACCTTGGGAACCTGCCGACTGTATTTCAGAATCACTCCGTCTCGGTATTTGCGTTCAATAGTAAGTGCTTGTTAATTTTCTCCCTGTGGTCTGCATGCTAATTTTGAGCCAACCAGCTGCTTTCGCGCCATTCAGCTCAATCACCACTCTGGACACTACATCCGTCGCAATTTAACCTCCTCTCCGACTTCTATCACATTATGCGGCTTACTACTAGTTACCCGGCTGCTGGGAGCCAAGTCGTATAGTGTGTTCTGGGTTAACTTTCACTCCCAGTCCATCTCTCCCATCACTTTCGACCTCTACCACCTGTATGACTTCGTTACCGGCTAACCGGCTGCTGGGAACGATGTTATATTGCGTGTTCTGTGTTCATTTCCGGCTCTTTCGCTAAACATAAACTATTCGTAAGTTTTTTCTGCCTGATTTCGATGTACAATTTGATTAAAAAGCGGACTCAGGCAATGAAATTCACAATTCCAGTGTCAATTCTACGAGAATCCCGACTTCTACCGCTTGTATAAATTGGTTACTGGTTACCCGACTGCCGGGAACGAAGTTATATTAAGTGTTCCATGTTCATTCTTCCGACTTCCCATTGTTTGTTCGGTAAGTTTGATTTAAGATGCTTTTGTTAATATTCCGTGAGATTAAGCGCCGGCATCTTTGCCGCTTTCCTTCGCGTAAATTGAATACGCTGACAGTGAGATTTTGAATCACGAAGTAATATGACCCAAAACCGATTCTAGCTTCGTTAGTGTACCATTTTTAACTAGAATTTTAAAGGGTCAACAAGGTAGCATGCTGATTATCCACATTGGATGATCAGGCTGTCAATGCGGAGGAGAGATGATCTCTCCTCCGCACCCGCTTCTCATTTTTTAAACGCCTTCTCAGCTTCTCGGTTCTTAACCTATTGAGCACGTTTATCACCGGCTCAGGGACACCAGGCACCGCTGTCGTGCTATTGCAGTCTATTCGGCATATTTTTCTTGCTGTACTCGCTTCAGATAGCACGGCATCGGGACTGGATAACGGGATATAGCACCTCTGATGAGCTGTCAAGCTACCCCTTCCTCCGTCCCCACTTCCTGGTTCCACTCTTAAAATTTCATGTGCACTTGACGTGCTTCCTTGACTGTCCGTTGACTATTCGGATGCCGATAGACTAGGGTTCTGTCAGCCGGAAATATACTAACTCACTGTGACGAGTCTAGGACAGTGACGACGGACTTTTGCAAGCAAGAATTGCCACTAAATTACTTGTAACTAGGTACGGTAATATACATTAATTTAAATTAGTACATCCACTCTTGACTCAATCAAGAAGAGCCAGAATGAGATGTGGAGAGTACGAGCGCCTATTTACTGTCTGAGTGATTTCAGTCAGAAAATCTGCTTTATTTTCTGTGATACAACTTCAAAATCGATAAAATACTTATATTAGACTATTGACAATCCTAAGGTGAATTTCTAAGTGTCGTAAGCACTGAAATGCCGTGACACAAGACGGAACTTTCACCCGAAACCGATCAACTCAAGGATATTCACGCCTCCTCCATACCCACTTCTCCGTTCCATTCTCAGAAAAGAGCTCCTTTCTGGGTTTCTATTTTTGTTTTACATTATTCGGTATCCACGAGGCTAGCTGCCTGTCAAGAAGGAGCAATCTAGGGGACGGCGAAGACGGAATGATAGTTTGAATGCCATTTGATCAGTTTTGGAGCTCTCAAATCTTACTGAAATTGCATTTAGCTTCACGATCAAGCTGGTGTTTCCGTTAAAGACAATGAAATACATGAGTGACCTTTGTAAGTGCTCAATTTTAACTATGATATTAGAACGAAAGGGAGCACAACAGGCGCTTATTGATGGCCTTTCCTACAATCACATCGATTCAGTGACACAACGACGTACACAGAGTATCCAGAGTACATAGAATACAAAATTAAATTGCTAGTACACTAGGGCTAATATATTCTGACAACAGTAAAAGCTGGTAGGGAGGGAATTGTGAACGCGGACGTGAATCTACGCGATCCGATCAAATCATCACCTCCTCCGCCTCCGCCTCGCTCTTTGTCTCCCACAAAATGGACCCGCTTCTGTCGCGGAACTACCCAGTTGTTCGGGTAATACTAGCGCAGGGTCTTACCAAATTAATACACAGGAGTCAAGCTCAAACACCTCGAGAAGAGTGTGGAGTGTTCATGTTAGTTTAGGCGCCATAGCATATTACGCGTGCTTCGTAGGATTAAAGGAAATAGGTAAATTAAATACCTTATAGAATAGAGTACATCACGTACGTAGATTAAATTTACGAGAGACAAGCGGGCGCGGAACAGATACGAGGGTAGGCTAAGGATGAAGGGCCCGAGATCAAGATAACGTCGGAGTGGTACATCTCCTCCGTTCCCTATTCTCTGTAATTCTCTAAAAAAACAGCTCGTTTCAGCTGTTCGGCTCCGACTGTTCGCTTGATGCTAGTTCAAGAAGCAGAAGATGTTGGCGCTAACGTCGCGCAAGGAAATAATTTTCAAAAGTACGTACCTTCGCGATGCGCAATACATTGATTGCGCATCTCTCCCAATTCCCTGCCGTGATATTTTCTGAGCAATGTTGCGTGGATCTGACAGGCGGCGTAGATTCAACTTAGCTCGTTTACCCAGTCAGCGAGTTATATTTCTGGTGGGTTTGATTTCGGACTCGGAGAAGGAGGATTGGGCATGCGTGTGCTTCGTAGAATTAAAGGAAGCAGATAAAGAAACATATTAACCTCTGTACGTCATAGAATAGAGTATGTCACGTACACGGATCTAATTTACAAGAGGCAAGCAAAGGCGGAACGGAGAGAGGGTAGGCAGGAGACGGAAGACCCGAAACTGCGATATATCGGAATCCTACATCTCCTCCGTCCCCATTTCTCGGTCATTCTCTCAAAAAAAATGGCGTGTTTCAGCTGTTCGGATCCGACTATTCGGTCGGTGCTAGTTCAAGAAGCAGAGGATATTAGCACCAACGATGCGCAAGGAAATTTGTTCGAAAGTACGTACCTCGGCGATGCGCAATGCATTGATTGCGCATTTCTCCCAAATCCCTGGCGTCATATTTTCTGAGTGATACTCCGTAGATCTGACAAGCATGTAGATTTAATTTAGCTCGCTTGCCCCGTTGGCCGAGTTATATTTCCGGTAGATTCGATTTTGAAGGAGGAATGGGTATGGGTTCGAAATAAAGATGACTACAAATTCGTTAGCTGGTCCTTAGATCTTTCGATTAAAAAAAAGACAACTGTTAAATTTATTATTCCTTTGAGAGACGGCAAACACCATAATACACCTCAATAGGACGCGAAAGAGGATGTACTTAACTCATCTGAGCCTCCGAACCGAGTGAGGAGATATGATCTCCATCCGATCCCGCTCGGCTCACGGAATTGTAAATCCAGGGTCCATCCACTCACATCCGGAGTCGAAAAAACACACTAGCCGCTAGGCGTAGTCCGCTGATTGCTCGCCTATGCGCTACCGAATACAGGGAATGAAAAAAGGTATATAAGCCGAAGTGGATTCGGCTTGTATCCTCCATCCCCTCTTCCCATTTCTTCCTCTTCTCTCCTCCTCTCTCCTCCCCACTCTCTCCTCCTCTTCGTCCTCGTCATCCACAATCACCTGAGAACCATACGAGCGCCGACGGCGGCGACACTTGCAGTCTGGTAGGTGCTCGCTCACGCATTTGACCTCTCGTTCGAGCTGACGTCTTCGTCGACCTTTGCAGGGTTTCTCGGGTTTCCTGTAAGCTTGGTGGGTGCTCCGTTGACATTCATTTTGTTGCTGACCGCCTCCTAGATCGCACATGAATGACTGAGGAAGAACGGATCAGTCCAATGTTCGGGTAAGTTTCGAGACTCGCGACTTACTTGTAATCTTTGCAGCCTCGTTTCTCAGCACGAAGCGGCGACCCATGCTCTGAAACCTCCTAGTAAGTCGTCTTACTCGACCTGGACCCATCCTGTTCATTCTGACATCGTGTTCATTCTGTTCCAGTCATCGTAATGTCGAACAGGGCTGAAAGCCGAAAATAACGAAAGGTAAGCACTTTAATGATCTTATATACGAAATGACTTACCAGCTTTCTATCCTTTGAAACCGACGGGTATAGCATCCACCTTCGAGCACACTGCCTATATTCCTCGTCGGCACTGCTGATCCCACATCTCGCCTCCCCCACAACTGCGACACGTTACAAACGAAGGAATGGATGGCGGGGCGACGACTAGTCTGTCGACGAGCAGCCTCGACGTTCACGACTCGGTACGTTCGCCATTTGTCTCAATCTCCTACTCTCCAACTGTGTCTGACCCTCCGCCTTTCGCCCCCGCGCCCTGCAGCCACCAGCGTACCTGCATTCGCGTTGCAGCGAAGACAATCAGCCACGACGACGACTAGAAATAGTCAAGACCGCTGTCTGTACGACGAGCGGTCTCGCTGCTCACATGCCGGTACGTCCTCCTGCGATCCCAATCTTCTAGTCTCCCGCTGTGTCTAACCCCCGAGTCTTCGGTCTTCGCAGATCAAGGTTCGCAACCTTCACCAGGCCCCGCACTCGCATCCAGTTCGGCCCGTCGATTCGACTTGAACCCAGTATCCACGTTGGCGCGAGTCTAGCCGACGACGACTAGAAATAGTCGAGACCGCTGTCTGTATGACAAGCGGTCTTGCTATTCGCATAGGTACGTCTTCTCGCGATTCCAACCTTTAACCCCCGCGACTCGTCTGACACACCGCCCATCCCCTTCACAGCTCCTGTCCTACACCACGTTCGCACTCGCGTTCACGCAGACCCATCGACGTGGACCCCCCAAATGACGAGTGGCCTCGTTATCCGCAAGTCGTACGTGCACCCACCATCCCGACTTCCACGTCCCGGAACTCGTTTGACGCCCCGCTTTCGAAGCTCGTGGCTCGCAGCCCACACCGTACCCGCATTCGTATCCGCTTTGTGTTGTCGACGTGGATTCAGAGCCCAACATCGCACGAAGACAGACGATGGAGAGGAGGAGGAGGAGGAGGAGGAGGAGGAGGAGGATAGGCAGCGGCGGTCGATTGGACGGTCGAGGGTGTCTGCTGCATCGTCTGACGGGGTGTACGAGTTGGGTGCGAGTTGGGTATGTGTTTCTCGTCTTCTTCGCCACTTCTAATCCATCCTCTTCTAGCCGAGTCCGTTCCTCCGCCACCGACGCCTGCCTGTCTCGCAGCACCTTCATTCGTTCCCCAGCCCATCTGCACCCCCAGCTCCAGGTCCGGTCGCTGAGAGCACGAACGAAAGGGTGGTGGTGATCGACGTCGAAACGACAACGGTGACTACTGGGATAGTCAAGACCGCTGTCCGTGAATCCACACGAACGCGAGTGCGAGTGCGGATGCGGTGCGGAGTTGTGCCGGCGGTAACGACGGCGACGACGGTTCTCGACGATCCGCAGGGGCAGAGGGCGAGGACGAGTCTTGCTGACGAACCCAGTGGGCTGCGAGCTCCAAGGTGGGTTCTGTTTCGTAATTTCTTTCGTCTTCGCGTGTTTGACTCGGTTTCGTGCAGCTGGGGCATACGCCGCGGGTTGGGTGAGTCAGGGTGACGGTGCTCGAAAACTGATGAAGTGGTGAGCTGGCAGGTGCCAGGTAATGACGGCGAGTTCGACGATGAGGCCAACGTCAAGATGGGAGGTGGTTGGGTGCTACGACGAGGTAAGCATGCATTCAATGACAATAGGAATCACTGCTCACCTTGTCTTCTAACCCAACCAGCTGATGTTCGACTTGATGTCGTGCTCGCGAGACGTCGTACATCGACGATTTGAAGTTCCGGAGTCGATGGGGCAGAAGCAAGAGTGCTAGGTACGAGGTAATTGAGTATTTGAACAACGAAACAAAATACATGGTACTAACATCGTTTTACTGTTAACAGCTCCTCGCCCACCTTCAGCCATCCCATCGCCGTTGACCAGCATGAAGGGTGCTGCAGAATGGTTCTATGGCTCCATCCACCTCCCGCGGCGCCTTCATCGACCCCGTTCCCTCTCCATTCGCATTCTGTACCGTCCACCTTCCCGCAGCACCTCATCGCCACCCTCGTCGCAGCTCTCTCCTCAACTCAAGTCCACAGCGTGAGCAGGCACGAAGACTCGCACTCGAGGTGCAAGTAGTCCATGGGCGAATCCTCATTGTCCACGCGATTCGAGCGCTTCTCTGTTCGTCGAGTTGCTTCCCGCAGCTGCTCGTCAGGTGGATGGGGTCTGTGTGTGTGTGTGTGGTTCTGGGCCTTGCAGAAATCGAGGGATGACGAGGCGGCGAGGAGTTAGGGAAGATGAAGGAGTGGGAGAGGTTCGACAGCTAGATGCACCGTGTAAATACCACAAATACACATGAAATGCATCGCTCTCACCTCGAACCTTGCATCACGAAAAGTCAAACCCGCCCTGGTCGTTTGCTCTAACAGCACGCGCCGTCTCTCGAAACCCCTCCAACTGCTGTCGAACTAGCTCACAATCCGGGTTGGAACCAAGGATGGCGTACGCTTCCGGGAGTTTTTCTTCGAGGAGCTGAAAGGAAAGCAAGGTCAACTATCGGTAGGTCGAAGGGAAGGATAGAGAGGAACAAACCTTGACACGACTCTCGGATGACGGGTGGGTTTGGAAGAAGTCGACGCTCGATTTTCCCATCTTTGCTTCTAGGCGACCAAGCCGGCTGAACATCCTGCAAACAAGGCGATGAGCACCGTTGATGGTTTTGATGAGAAGGACTTACTGAGGTGCGGCTTCGGGATTGTAGCATGCTCTGCTCATCAGGCGTAAACCAATAAGGTCAGCTGTGTCACCACGTCAGGGATGCCTTCATAGATAAGACAAAAGGTCAAAACTTACCTTCACGTTCCTGGGTCCGCGAGTTCGGTAGTTCCAGCAGTATCTTTTGGAAGAAGTTTGACAAGCCCAGATCGACGCCTAGCAATGAGAGAAGGGCTACAATACCCCATGAGATGGTTTGGGACGCAAGACGTTCAGCACTGTGTCGTGCCACTGAAAGACATCCATGGTAAGCACCAGTAAAGAATTCGGCTGCTCAAACGTACCTACGTGCCCGATTTCTGCAAACCTTGTTCGTAAGTGGCAAGGTTTATGAGAGGCGACGACTAACCATGAGACAACACTGCCGCCAAACCTTCCTCGTCTTGACAGACAGGAAGGATACCAGTAAACACGACAACGACACCTGGACTCGCCATGGCATTGATAACATCTTTCGCGTTTACGACGATGACATCCCATTCCTTCGATGGGCCGTATACAGGCCCTGGATTCTTCGCCGCGCCCAACTCTGCATCTGGGTTCCACGACTGACCTTCAGCATCCGTGCCCATTCCGAACGGAGACAAAAAGGTGGGTGTCTCCTCTCCCCTCAGGATGCCCAGATTCGAAGCATGTAATATACGACTTGCCACCCGTCGAACATGCCGGCTGAGTGGATGATCAGGAGGAAGAGTGGCACCTTTAAGCTCCTCTCGAGTTTGATTTCGAACCATTTCGTTGAACTGGAGATGGATTAGTCACAGGTCATTGGAGTCGTGAAATCGTGCCTACTTTGGCTTCGAAAGTAACTGGTATGTTCATGAACCGCCATCGACCGGTGTCAGGAACTTGCTCAAGACTGCAGAACGTCATCGACATCGATGTCAATTCTTAAAAACAAGGACTCACTTTGCAAGATAATACACCGTCCCTACACCAGCAGCGATAACCACACCTCTAACTCTTGGATCCCACTTCTGCTGAGGTCTCTTCGGGGGTGGTACGTACCCGAATCGAATGTACGCCTGCCGTGGTGACGATATAGAGAGATTTCTGAACTGCCCGACATTTCTTGGTGGCAAGCGGAGGAGGGAACGCCGAAACATATTTTGGTTTCTTCGAAGACAAGTGGTTTTTAAATTCAGAAAAGCCGAACGCTGGCGTCAGGGCCTGCCGAATGTGACCAAAGGGCTAAACAAACAAAACCATTTTAGGAAACTTTGATCCCAGGCCTCGTCGATTTCAGCAGCATTGATGTCCGTTTCCGTCTTTGTTTTTGGAATGTCTAAGTATTATTCGCGGTCTGGAAACTAGGGGAAGATGGTGATCCCTATTGCCTATGGTATGTCATTGGTATTATGGAAAGTTTCGCGTGGACCATAATCATCCTTAAGGCCTTTGGACGAGTCTAAAATCAACAGTTGTAACAACCCAAGTTCCGGAAGGTAAATGGGGAGTTATTTCTATTCATCTTTTTCGAAGTAGGTTGTGAGTAGATTCGCCTAATTGTAGACGACAGGTTCCGGGTTCGGGAAAACTTGTTATCCGGGCTCGGTTCCATATTAATGAAGTGCGTTTTCATACTGAATTCAAGTGTCTTCAGGCGTTTTTCCGGGGGTTTTCGCGGCTGCGACCATTGGCATGCTGGGTAAAGATATTGGTATTTGATTTCTTATGAAGAGTGGTATGATTTTCGAGTTGATATATTGATAGTATAATTTATGTGGATAATTGTTACAAGCTTGAGGTGAGGATACGTTGATAGCCTTGAGCTATTGTTAGAGTGTACATGATGAATGCAATCCGATATCTAAATAAAGCGGATGGTGATACATATGCCGGAAGCAGCGTGACGGTGCGGTGAGGTCGGAAGCAAAGAAAGGAAGCAGAAACCATGACAAGAAAATATGGCTGAGAAAGCTAGTGCAGCGACGAAAGCAAAGCTAAGAAAACAACATTGTCCCGAAGTCGTGATGAAAGGAGTAGTCGAAAGCTGGAATAAAAACCCTTGATAGCAGTAGTAATTATGAAAACGATGACATGAATCCAAAGACGGTATGATGGTGAGGAGGTATGAGGTGCATGGGGTGATAATCGACGATTTTGGAGGTATAGAATGCCGATAGGAAGTTGATGTTTACATGAAAAGTCGTGACAATGATTCAGTTGAGAGTTGGCAGGGTATGATGAACGGGAAAACATTGAAGTGAGGCGTCCTAGCGAGGGGTTGATGGTCGTGGTATAGGACGGACAGAAGGAGCACGACGGGATGATACATGGGTTGGTTCGCCCAGGAATAAAAATAAAAACGAGTTGAGGGTGGCATTTACCCAGTCACTCTGATCTCGAACCATGAAGCGTTCGTGCCAGGGTGAGACTTAAAATGTTTTTTCATTTGGTCTTCACGAGAATAGCTGCTCGTGCAGTGAGTACACTGGAGATGAACCTCACTGTGGGTCAGAAGGTGGGCGCCATAGGCTGTTGACGTGTACTGGCCGTTGCAGCCCGCCCACTTGCACGAGGAATTAACCGGAATCTCTTTCCGGCTCTTTGTAAAGCTTACTCCATGAGCAGCATATAAGTGCTGTCGAAGACCTGGTCGTCCAGTGACCTGCGCATTGCAAGGCCTTCCTTGCTCGTCCCGGAAGTAACAAATAATATCCTGCAACACTTGGTGGGTGGCATTGGATACGGGCATGGCTGCAGAAGGACCTAAAAGGCTCATCCCCACCGGCTGAGGGACCAGGGGTATAACGTAGGGATTCGCGCGTCGAGACTTTCGAGGAGCCCTGGAAACCTTTCCTCCGTGGTGCGTCGTCCCAGACGTCGAACTGACCATTTCCACCGGCTGTTGGCCAACCGCGACCTGGGGATACGTCTGCATTTCGCATAATGCATTCTGTAGCGCAGCATAAAAATCTTTGTTGTTAACAAGGTTGAAGGCCATATCGGTGAACAGTAACTCGCTAGTCGTGCGAGGGTGTTCAGCCGAAGGGCCAGCCAAGCCAGCATTATCGTAGGCCGTGTCAAGGCTAGGCGTCAAAGTTGGTGGCATTTGGCCCAGCACACCGGATGGGAAGGTGTAACGGTTGCCAGCCATGAGAGGTTGCTGAATATTGGAAATGCCAGTATAGTTACATGAAACGACTGGACTCGGGGTGGGCGTTGGGAGTTGTGGCCTTGAGTGCAGCAGCGCAGTGGGGTGTGTTTGTTGGGAAGGACCAGGATCGAAGTACACTTGATGCTGACTTGAGGCCTGGTCATGCGAGTCGTAGTCGCTGTAGACGACCCTCCTAAATAAGACGTGAGCTACGGTGCTAAAGGACACTCAAGAAAAGAGCTCACTGTTGTGCGATGGGTGGTGGCGAGTATCTGAATTGGCCCACCCCCATTGAGTGTGGCACACCTATGCTTTGGGGGTTGGCTAAGAAATCAGGTGCATCCAGAGGAGGACTTGGAAGCATTGAATTTGAGGAGATGTTGGTATCTCTTGAGTGGCAAACGTGAGCTCGAGAGTGAAATGACCGAGAACCCGTGCTTACCCAGTCGGTGCCAACGGCTCATTCTGGTCCTCGAAGAGATGTGTGAGAATGTCACTAATGTCTTGGTAGCAAGAATAATCAGGTAAATTGACGAGGTCGAATTCCAAGGGCTCCATGGTCTAGTTCGAGAGATATGACGAGCAGAGCCACAAGAGGATGAGCGAGAACTTACTAGAGTAGCACACAATCGAGGGCGTTAGATAAATGAAGAGGATGTTCCTATTACAAGGCTAGTTGTAACAAGGTGGTGATGTCAGAGTAGAAAGAGATAGAGGAAGGAATCTGGAATTTAAGGGAACGCGAGACGCGCTCGTCAGGTGACTTCGGCGAATCATCAAGTCTTCACCAGAAAACATTCAGAAGGACCAATGAAATGGCACCCTAGAACATGACCCGAGCTCGCAAGAGAGAACTACAACATAAGCAATTGTCCGGACGATTGTCCAGGAAGGCCATGTTGGACTCGAAATAACGAAATCCAGAACCTCTTGTCAATCAAGTTTGGCAGTCCCGAACGACGGACTGCAAATTCAACAGCGTTCTCTGCATTAGCATCGCCCGAAGACAAGCAAGGCCTCGTTGAACCAAGTGCCGAAGCCGTTTTTGCACTCTAGCCAGGGCAGCGCTCTTCGGCGATGAGAGAACACGTACATCCTGGCATCCCGTTTTCCAGAAAGATCCTAAGGGTTTTACTTGCAGAAAGCAGAGTCGCGAATTATATCTGACTGTTCAGAGACGTCGAGCCGTTCCGCGATGGGTTTATGTCGTTGGGTCCAATTTCCGGCGCTGGCTCCATCTCTCTAAGAAGAATTATCGCCTCAACTTGTTTCGAAAACATTGGCCACCTGGATCATCTCAGTCATCAAGGAAAAGAGACGTCCCAGTCGTTGCGAGCCCCCCCAAAAATGCGCTTTCTTATCATTTGGCGCACCGGTCTCTTTCAAGACGGACGAGGCATGGTCTAACGTCCCACAACCATGACCAACTGCAATTTTTAGTGTGTTGCCTTTGTTCGGTCAACTAAAACAGGATGGTCCTGAAGAATTTATTCTGAAAAAATGTTCAGGAGCATCAACAAGCAAACTCGAGAAGATTAATACCAGAGCTGACCCAATGGTCAGATATTTTGGTCAATAAAATTTTCACAGTTCAGACCTGTCGACACCAACCTATATCCTAGATTCCTACAACGCCTGAACCATGATCTATCCCATCATCCTGACCTCTCATCAGCGGCACTTGCAACTCATAGTGTTATCGAAAAAATCGGCAATTCAAAGGCAACGTATGCTGGCGAAATATCACGGAGGGTACCACTCTGGCGCGTTTTTTTGCTGCCTGCGGTGTTCTCGCACGAAAGAAACAAGGAAAACGGGACGCAAATTGAACAGGACGCTTTGTCTTTCGACCATCGACGACCCTGACGACGTGTCTGACCCTTGAGAAATATCGGTCACGTGTTTTTGACTTTGGCGGTACCTGCGGGCCTGTAACTTCTTCCATGCAACTTCCATGTTTGCGTTGCGTAATTAAGTGGAGGCTTTTATACCAACTGTAATTTACACAGGTAATTTACAGTAATTCATTAGTTACATACATTTGTCCTGGGAGGCCATGTATATGCTTTACCACCACTTACGCCGACGGTTGAAGTAAGTTTTGAGTTCAGCCTGTTAAAAAAAGCGCTGGAAGCTCTCCAAGTTGGACTAACACCTGTTTTCAACATTCGCAAAAAAGACGCCGACATAAAATACAACAAGAAATTATCACAGTAACTACCATGCAGATCAAAAGGTCGAAAGCGATAAAATTTGACGGCAAAAGAAAACGTCCACTCTCCCTGTACCGGGCAGAAAGACACCAGCTGGAATTAAAGGTATACTTTGGAATCGCATCAAGTTCTCCCGATTCGAAAAGTATCCAGCTTGGCCTTGATCTGCAATAAACGCGCCTGCCTATCCGCCAATTCCTGGCGCCTGCGGACATCAGCCGGATCCTCGCAAATGAGCTTGCTTAAGTCGATTATTCCAGACTCGGAGTCTTTCGCAATGGCGTCGAATAAAGTCGTATGAATAGCGTTCGCGAAGCTCTGATGGAGCTCGTGCTCGATGGTGAGCGGAACGCAGTCGATAATTCGCTACTCAGGCCTGTCAATAATTGCTATGAAATAACAGTATAGAATCACGAACTTTATGCGCGACCTGGAAATACGCCTGGACGTTCGCCATTACCTTCAACTCGTCGTCTTTAGTCGACGCTGACGGGCTATCGTCGAGGATATGAGGGAACGTCAGGTGAGGGAAATCATAGAGCACGCTTGGTTCACCGACTGGACGAGTAGGGCCAGATTGGCGATTGGACAACTGGAGGGCTGGAGCCCAGTCCTGCCACTTATGTCCACGGTATGCTGTCAGCCATTTCGTTTCCTCTGCCCGAAGGCTTTCAAAGTTCTGAGTAAACAGCGGTTTGCTTTCGAGCCTGAGAAGCTTTTCCAGGACAAGCTGAGTTTCCTCTTGGTGTACGTCTCGTTCTTTGAATGTCAGCGTCCTTATCAAAACGTATCAACGACGAATAGCAGAAGAATTTCAAATTAAACAAACAGACCTTATATATTGCTCTAGTTCCTTGTACCTCCCGAAGTGCTCCTCAAGAAGCTTTCCGAGAAATTCGCGTCCATTCTCAACAACGTCCTGGAAGCAGCGTTTGGAGGGTTCCGCCCACAAACTAGTGTACTGTAGGACAAGCGTCTCCGTCGCTTCAAATGGGATATGGCCCGGCAGCTCCCAAGTAATACACCTAAAGAACAGAACTTTAATAAGACAGAAGCCACCGAGCTCAAACCAAACCTTACCCTTTAATAACATTCCGCACCTCAGCCAGATCACGAGGACGGCAGGAACTTCGAAGCAACAGTTGAGATCCAGGAGCCCACTCGACATTGGAAAATTCGAACGGTCGAAAATCCGGGGTTGTCGCCTCAATGTCGTCCTTGAACCTCCGATATCGTTCCTTGTTCGCCTGCACGAAGTGTTTGTGTTTACCCCCAAAGACCGAATCCTTGATCGCCTGGCAAAAGTCGGAGATGCGGAGGGAGACCTCAGTCGACGGTTCGATGGTCAAGACTGGTGGAAGCTTGCGAATGTCGTCGGCGCATTTGAGGAGCTCGGCGTCGACGGCTTTCTTCAGCTCAGGGATGCTGGTAGGAGATGAGTCAAATTTCAGTTTAAATTATGCAACGAAGAGAAAATGGCATACTTCTTCTCGATAAGCTCAATGAGAAGACGGCTGATATCTTTCACGAAATTAGGAATCCCCAGCCGACTTCGGTCGGGCATCTCACTCCACGGGGCCGCACTAAAGAATTCCGCAGCGATCTTCTCTGCCGCAGCCCTGTCCTTCACCTGCTCCCGTTCCTTGTCGTCCAGGAGGCGGACGCAGTAGTAGCCGTGTTTCGTGACATGTTCACGTTCACGTCCTTCGAGAATAGCTTGCCAGCTTTCTCGGCTTCCTGTGGCGCCTAGTGTGAGGGTGTCGGGTTTCGTTAGAACACCTACATACAGATGTTGTTAGATTATCTCAGCCACGACTTTGAAAAGAGTAAGGCATACCTATTGTCCTTTCTCTCGACGGGTCCGCCAGGAGGTTCTTAGCCAAAGTTACTGCCTGCATGTTTTGAATGTCATCTATTACGGTGTCAATGAATTTGTGAAATTGTGAAAATTAATTGACGGACCGGTCATAGGCATGGCTATCACGATCAACGTGTTCTTCGCCCTGATATATTCCTCGGCGAGGTTCCGCACGGTTTCGATGAGATCCTTGTCCTCATTTTGAATAAGTCCTTGAAAAAAAAAATCATTGAAAATGAGTGACAGGAAAACAAAGGAAACCCTCACCTGGTAAATCGACGAAAGTGAGATCCGTTGCAATCGGGTCTTTCACTGTTACTTGAATCACATTTTTTGAGAATTTGAGCATATTTGAATCGCTTTTGGCATTTTCTTTCAGCGTAGCCGCACTCAAAGCATAGAACTCAGCGGTCAGTCGATGCGGACTAAGTATAGCAGCTTGAGCGCGTCGGATCTGGAGCTCCACGAGGGCTCGATTCTTGATAATCGAACCAAATTGCTCGACTTGTGGGTTTGGGAGCCGACTGCCGTCTGGGCCAAAGTCGCGCCGGAGTTCGATCGTGCAAGACCAAGAGGTTGCGTCGCTTGACATGGTGCAATCCATCGGACATCTAGCGGACGTAAATAAGCACACGTTGTTCGAATTCGTCTTGAAACTGGAGAGAGACGGACCGGGTGCAGGTGCCGCTATCTCTGGGGACGTTGATCTAAATATGGGATTAGAAGCTTGGACGTGGCTTAAAAGAAGGACGTACGCCGCTGACGGCCTCGACTAATGAGCTCTTCCCGCCTGCAAGATGTCTTGAATGAAATTGTGCGTGAGGAGGAGAAGGGATATGACTCACTCGACTGACTGCCTATGACAACCACCCTCGGTAGGTCGAAGATGGTAGTAACACTGCAGTATTCTTAAGTTTTTGTCCAATGGATAGATGAGCAAGCTGAGCCTTACTGGAGTTCCCTCAATGCCCAGTATAGTTCCATAACCTGTCGGCATTTTACAGCATAATCAGACGTGGAAAGCGACGTCTCTCCACTGTTAAACTCAGGAAGCACTGGGAGGGTTGGGGTGGAGACCGTGCGCTGTCGAGCGCCAGTGCTATTGGCAGCAGAAACGGAGCGGTTACGACGAAGGGTGAAAACCATGGATCAGAGGTTGCAATTGGGTCTCAAGAAAAGATGTGAAGGGCCGCTTAAGAACGTCCACCAGTGGTGCGAGAAAGGCTGTGATGCGACCGAAAGAGGTGAATCTTGTTGTGATTCTACCTCGAGGCTCAAGGGCAGTGGGAGGCAACGGTTATCTAGCTCCAAAAATGAATCACCTTGTGCCATGGAAGTAGAGCCTGCAGGCGAGATGTTACAGCCATGTGGGATGAGTCGTGTGTCGTAGAGCCCGCCCGGCGCTTGTTGAACCCTTCTTGCGCGCTTGAAACTCCATGGATCCAATTGGGAAGGATACATCTCAATCAAGTCGGAGACCCAGGTAGGCATTCTGTAAGGAAGAAAGAAAGCATATGTATACACTGAGATGTGGCCTCAGAAACGAACTGCTGCACACTTTGATAAGACCAAGTTCCAGCAGGGAAGCAGTTGAGAGAAACCTGTGAGATATCGGTCGGAGTTGACGGAGAGTTCAAACGTTCAAGTTCCGCTCCGTCCGAATTTGGTTTCCATCCGCGTGATGCTGAACGCGATCACGTCCATATTCGCAGCTTGTTGTTTCCTCCCGCCATTAAACCTTTATTCCTCGTATCGCAATATGTATTTCAGCCAGATTCTTTCTGGTAAGTCATGACGAAATTGCCGCCCGCTTTTATTGAGAGCTAAGCTTGCATTGCAGATGCTATCCTCCTTGTTGTTATTTTCAATTTTAGAAACGCGTTTCTTTCGAATTTTGTTCCTATGCGTCGTTGGATAAGGATGTCCAAACCGAGGATGCCTCCGCCTATTCAGTGCTCTGCCTGTGGCCGTGTTGTTTCTTAAAAACAGGATGACAGCAACGGTAATAGGAATCAAGGGCGATGGCTTGCAAAAGTGAGTATATGCGCAGTATCAATACCCAATCTTGATTGACTTCGGCCTAGTCTGTCGACAGGAACCCAGAAGCTGGTGTATCATGTTACTTTGTTGGCTGGATCCTCGGACACCTTCCCTCTCCTCGTCTTCTCCCTGCCCTCTGCTGTACCTGCGTCAGGCCCGTTCGTCACTCCTGGTGCAAGTAATATGCAGGATTTCCTGCCGGAACTCCCGTTGCAATACCATGGGATGCAATTCTAAGCGGATTTGGAGGGACCGCAGCCGACATACATATGCACAGGCTGCATTGCATTGATACAGGACCGGGTTGTTGCGCTGATCCAGGGTAAGTACAAGGGTCAAATACCCCAGTCATGTCTTACATGGAGTCTACCCCGCACGCAATAACTCCTCAACCATTTTACAGAATTTACTCATCCCATGGGGCCGTTTGGCACTTTATAAACTTCCTTCATCCCAGGCTCTGTCAAGATGAGGTCCAACCACCTCTTCCTCCACTGCCTAATAAAACCGGACTGTCTGGAGTCTCAAAACGCAGAACGAAAAGACTCCTGATGGGCGTACAGTAATCCAAAACATTCTCCAGAGGACCCGCGTTGAAATTCAAAATTCAATCTCCACCGGCAAACCGTCGGGCTTTTGCTCTCAACCAAAGCTAAGATGCACTGATGGCTACACCATATGACGAGTGTTCACGCCATTCAAGAATTTTATTACCGTCTAACTTTCGTTGGCTTTCAAGTCTGCATCCTCGTGTCGTAGAGGAACTTGAAGGAAGACATCTATCCTATGTTCTCCTCCACTTACTTTTGATTTACCCAACTCTGCGCTTTGAAATATTTGCTTTGCAGTCTGTTATCTCCTTTCAGGCATGATCCATCGGAAGTACCTCACTCACAAGTTTTTCTTTCAGCTGGGTCTCTGAGCTTACTCAATCTCATCAAGTCCAACTCTGAAGTCACTGCAACAAAAGTTTGAGTGGTCCAGATATATTAACTCTCATTAGACTGTAGGCATCCACCGGCCATTTATCCTGAGCTTTCAGACCTTGATGGCAAAATGTCCCATTTAAAGCCTTGGAGAGGACTTGCCTTACCTTGATGCCTCTCAAGGAGTTGAAGCGAGTTCCGGTCAACGAGTCAATGCCCGAATCAGAATCTCTCAAATTCGTGTCATGAAGGAGCAGATACTTACACCTTGACTCATCAATTATGCAGCACTGCCGAGTCATTGAGATGGCGGTGCGGCAATCTCGGGATGGCAGTGGCCACAAAAGAAGTGCAGCTTACTAAGCTATTTGGACACCATTAATTCACCGTCGTTGTTCGTCAGCCGGTTCCATCTTCTTTACCCCCACGAATGGCAGATACCAAGGTTTGTATTCCAAGTGTATTACAGCGTTCTTGTCTGAAGAATTTCTATTCCAGGCTTCAAATTCTGCTGCGAGCAAAGCAGCAATGTCTCGCGCCTTGGGCGCCGCTTTTTTAAACCACCAAGTCGAGCAGCTCGAGAAAAGTGTCACTTCCAACGGACCGGCTTCTGGTAATTGGAGAGATAGGAAAAACCCGAATTTTTACGGCGCACCGACGTCAGGCGGTCCCAAGCGAGGTCCGAACAACCTCGGACCCAAGGCGCCACAGAGGAAGAAGGGCGATATGCCACAGAAGGAACGCATGCCGGTCAAGGACAAGGATTTCGACAGAAACGCTGTCTTGGCGAAGAGGGCATCTCATGAAGAAGAGAGAGTTAACAAGGACGCCGACGTTGTCGTGGTCGATGCCAGTGTTCTTATCCACGCCCTGTATCAGGTGAAGAAGTGGTGCAAGGATGGTCGGGAAGAGGTCGTCATAGTTCCTCTCGAAGGTATGATCCGACCATTCCGTATTTCTCTGTTCACTGACCAGTCACGACAGCTCTCAATACTCTTGATTTATTGAAGAAAGGTACATCGTCCCTCGCCCAGAAGGCCCGCGCAGCCTCTCGCATCCTGGAAGCACAGGTCGGGACCAATCCACGCATCCGTGTTCAGCGAGATGACGCCTTTGTCCTCTGGGACAAAATCGCCTTCCAAAACACCGACGCCGACATCAAGCAAGCCGTCAACTCGTGCCCGGAATGGGTCCGCCGCATCATCTGTTGCGCACGCTGGGAGACTGAGCACCCCGAGGAGGAACTGGCCCCCGCCGCCGAGCGGAGCGGGGTGGCGAGTGAGAAGAAACATCCGAAAGTCGTGCTCGCCGTGCTGTCTTCCCCACCCAACATGTCACCCCAATCGGTGTCGCTGAAGCTCGCGGACATGTCTATCTCCACCGGAACACCACTGACTCCGGTGCCACTGCCCGCGCCCACCGTCCCGCATGCGAACCGGCACGAAGCACGCTCGACTGGCTCGCTAGTCAGTTCGTGGGCTGCGAGAGCCGGAATCGAGCTGCACGATGTTGAGCCTTCTCTGCCCGGCCGCGGAGGCGGAGAAGACGAAGAGTGTCGCAAGCGATCTCACGGGCACCCGCAGAGCACAAGGGGACGGAGACCTTCCACGAGTGAGCACGGGGGAAAATCTGGCCTTGTCGAACGCCCACCTGCTGTCATGGCTATGATGGAAGAGAAAGAGCAAGATTGTTCGCATTTCGGGTATTCGCGTAGTTTCTTGTATACAATATCACTTGAATATGATTTGATTTCTGTTCTCATTTGCCTCTCTCTCAGGCACATTAGGCTTTTTTCAGGCACGAATCTGCAAAAAGTGGTATTTTTTGAAAGTAGACTAACTAAAAAAGTACTAGATCGTCAAAAAAACTGCAACTTTCGAACTTGCTGTCCTCTCCTTTTTATCGTACCAGCAGAGGTTCTCCCACCCCGAAGGGCAGGAGAATGGGCCAACGGGTGCAGGTACACCCGTTGACGAGGAGGAGGACTGGAGGAGGGGAGGAGGGGACAAGGGAACGAGGAGAGGAGGGAGGGAAGGAGGGAAGAAAGACGAGAGGACGAGGGAACGAACAGAACGACGGGAGACTAGAAACACAACTCACCGCACACCGCACACACAGCCAGTTACCCAAATTCCACGCTTCTGCACTTCGCAAACTCCACATCTCCGTCATCCCGAGATCCCGCAAGGTGAAGATTGAAGGAGCGCTATTGGCGAGATATGAAACTCGGAATCATGAAGGAGAAAACGGTAACTCTTACCGAATACGAAATATCGTTCCTTGCAAAGCGACCCTTATATAATATGAAGGCCGAAGTCGAGCTATGAATGCGCATGGAATCGACGACGGTTACTCAAGGCCGGTTTTCGTATGGATACTGGAGTTTCGATATGAAAGCCGGCGTGATACGAAAGTAGACACGACTTACCACAAATGTAGTCTGTACTCGCAAATCAACTGTTTCCCAAAAATCCACACATCCACCAAGCCTGCCCTGCAAACCTCATGTCTTCTATCCCACATCGTGAAGATTGGAGAAGGACTATTGGCAAGTTATTAAATTCGGGATCAAGAAAAAAAAAGAGGTAACTCTTACCGAATGCGAATCACGTCCAAGTGATCAGAGCGAGCAGGCGATATCTTCCGTGTTTCTATCTGGATTTCAGTTTCAAAGCAACCGTGCTAAGAGAACGAACACTTACAATATAGATCCACTACGTTCGCCAGACATCCAGATATCAATTCCCGGCTCTAAACGTTTCAAAGCGAGTCACCGTAACCGACAATGCGATTGGCGGGCGAAAGAAAATCGAGTTGGTTCTTGAAGCGCAGTTAGATTGACTAAATTCAACGTTAAGAACAACCTGACGACGCACCGTGCAACGTATTTTGCAGCATTTTCCGGACGTTTGAACATCGAGTCGGTTTTTCAGAGCCTCGCAGAGGTGACCACCGGAA
This sequence comes from Galerina sulciceps, assembly GCA_023014345.1. Taxonomy (NCBI): domain Eukaryota; kingdom Fungi; phylum Basidiomycota; class Agaricomycetes; order Agaricales; family Galerinaceae; genus Galerina; species Galerina sulciceps. Next base: position 1,216,868 of record JAEDXJ010000013.1, on the reverse strand, counting down.
TTCCGAAAATCAAGTTTGATCTTCGATGTAGATCAGATCAGCCCAATATCTCAAGCTAAATAAAAAGTGTACCGTTGGATGTCCCATACAGGGTTTGCGTAGCCTCAGAGTCTTGCAAAAGAGACAGTTAGACAAAAAGTGTGAAATTAGATTGCTAAAACGAACTCACAGCATTTCCCGGAGCTCCAAATATCAAGTCAGAATTCTGAGAGGTTTAAAATGGAACCTAGACCAGAGTATATGAGCAGAGAACCTAAATAACCACACAAAGGACGATACTCACGACGCAGTGCATGAAAGATGATGGTGGTGGTCAAAAGAGGAAGGTCATTTCAATGTTTGGCACATCATGCACCAAACACGCGAGATAAGATGGCGATGAACCTTCATCGCCCACAACGACAATGAGGGGTGGGGATACCGCCATAATGCAAGCATTACGACGGGGTAGGGGCTATTGTGACTGCTAGGTAAGTATGTGCCTTTATAGTCTTTGTGTGCCAAGGATCCCAAGTCCGATCAAGATTCTAGTCAGCAGTGGCGCACTCAAACCGCACTGATCTCAGGTCTGAGTCTTCTAAGTCGAAATTTTGAGCATCTTCGCTTTGCTTCACACCCTAAGAACCAATTTCCGAATAGCATCTCAGTTGATCATTACCTCTTGAATTGAACCCTGAGTTTTGTATCACATCATTTCCGTAATGTCCAGATTGTGTGCAGATCACTCAGATATCTTACTCACACTCAATTGAAAATTCCAGTACCTGCCCTCTCAGAAAAAATTATCTGCTAGCCAATGGCTACCAAATATTATTTTCTGAGAGGACAGGTACTGGATTACCCAGTTCATTGTCCCACTGTCAAGTTATACTCAAGGAGAAAAATATATCAGATTGACACACTTGCAGGGTCTTGAGCTGATTGAACTTTGAAGGACGGAATTCACCTTCTCCGACACCATCAATTCGGTTCCTTTGCATTTCGCTTGAACCACACATGCCCAAATTTTGGTTGCCGTCACATATGCGTTGATCATGCCGCTGCTCTCTCTATGCAACCCCCATCTCCCCCCTCTGCCTTGTCGCAATTCATCCCATGTACAATCTCTCATAAAATCATCTGGTAAGTCTCATATTTTTTATCTGGAATGTGGTTGAACTGACTGCCTTATTTTCCCTCAGCTTCTATACCTAATTGCATGCTCACTCATCTAAGTTTTGATCAGTGCAGATCTCGACATCTTGGAGCAAATCTCACAGTATGTGTGTTTCTCTTGTCATAGCCCGCTCTGACCACATATTTTCTACAGAGCATTGCATAAAGTGGCTAGCGCACGAAGGTACAATTCAAGATGTGATCGATTGCACATGCGCGCCGCTTTAGGAAGTCCCGAGTCCGCATTGACTGCACCACGCCACCTTGGGAAACCACCGACTGTCCTCATATTCGCATTTAAAGGTAAGCTTGTTAATTTTCTTCTGCCGTCCGCTTGCTAAACTTGACCTGACTAGCTGAAACCACCCCAGACTCAGAGCCTTGCACAATATTCAGGGATTTAATACTGGCCGGCTCCAATTTATCCCACCTTCCTTTCCGACTTCTACCACCCATACAGCCTTGCTACCGGTTATTCGGCTGCTGGGAGTAATGATGTGCGGCGTGTCCTGGGTTTATTTTTGCCCCCAGTTCAACTCTTCCCTCCCTATCGACTACTACCACCTCTATGGCTTTGTTACCGGTTAGCCAACTGCTGGGAACAAAGCTGTAGTGCGTGTTCTATGTTCATTTACCAGGTTTTCAGTGATACAAAACATCGGTAAGTCATTTCGGCAAACTTGCACAAAATACGACTCACCATTTATTAGAATTTTGTCATAATGCGCTTAGAAATGCCATTCGTAATTCCAGACATTAATCAACCTATTTTTTGACTCATTTCTCGACTTCTACCACTCTTATGGCTTTGTTCTTGGTTACCCAAATGCTCGGAACAAGGTTATAATGTGTGTTCAGTGCCCATTCCCTCATTAAAGATGTCCTGATGTCAACCCGGTAAGTTTGACCATATGTGAGTGGGTGGTCTTCTTTATTTCCGTGAGAATAAGTACCCACACGCATTAAGCGCTCGCGGCTTAGCCGCCTTCTCTTGCGTGAATTTGACTGAGACATGAGATTACCTGGTAATATTCCTTGAGAACTATTCTCCTTTCAGTCAAGTACAATTTTTAGATAAAAATTTGGATGGCCAAATCTTTAGCGACGCCGATTATCATTTTGGATGATCGGGCGGTCATCTCACCTCCGCCTTCATGTTCCCTTCATGTTATTAATTTCTTCTTCCTTCACATTCGGTTCTCTGGATTTATTTATCACCGTCTGAGGGCCCAATTAGGTAGTCACGCCACTTGGAGCACATTTGCATTTGCGTGCTTGCTGCGGGCTTGGCGAGTGTCATTCGGACTCAAGGAAGCGCAGTATGGCGGCTCCGATGAGCTGTTGTACTATCCCTTCCTCCGTCCCCGCTTCTTCGTTTCGCTCTTAAAAATTTATTCCACGTTCATTTGCTTCTGCTTCATTTGGTAAGCGTTGGCTGTTCGGATCCCGCTAGACCAGGGTCCAGTATGCCGCTAACAACCCAAGATTCAGATTCAACTCTTGCATGCATAGAGAACGTGCCCAATCATTGTGCAGTGAGTATTTCCGACAGCTTTAATATATCTAGATCAAAATATTACTTGTTTTGTCTCATACGAATGATGGATAGGTAGATTGAAGGCCCAAAGACGATGCGAGAAGCACGGGCGCTTAATGTTCGGTCTGAGCAATTTGCATCGAAATGTGTTGATTTTCTCTTTGATACAACCCAGTAGCTCGTGTCTTAATAGCGTAGGGTTGCGCTAAATTAATAGACAGGAGTCAAGCTCAGACCGCTCGAGAAAAGCGCGTGCAGCTTTCATGTTAGTTTAGGCGCCGAAACCGTATTGCGCGCGCTTCATAGAATCAAAGGAAATAGACAAAGAAACATTATATTCTATTCTTCGTAGAATAGAGTACATCGCGTACATAAATTCAATTTACAAGACGCGAGTGAGCGCGGAACGGAGGCGAGGGTAGGCTAGAGATGGAGGGCCGGAGATTAAGATGTCTCGGAATGATACATCTCCTCCGTTCCCTATTCTCTATAGCTCTCTCAAAAAAACAGCTTGTTTCAGCTGTTCGGCTCCGACTGTTCGCTTGGTGCTAGTTCAAGAAGCAGGAGATGTTGGCGCTAATGATGTGCAAGGAAATCTTTTCGGACGTACGTACCTTCGCGATGCGCAATTTACTGAATGCGCGTATCTTCCAAACTTCTTCCGTCATATTTTCTGAGCGATGTTGTGTGGATCTGACAGGCGGCGTAGATTTAATTTAGCTCGTTTACCCAGTTAGCGAGTCATGTTTCCAGTAGGATTGATTTCGGAGAAGGAGGTTTGGGCGTGCACGTACTTCGTAGAATTAAAGAAAGTGGATAGAGAAACATATTGAGTTCTGTAAGTCATTGAATAGAGTAAATCACGTACCTGGATTCAATTTACAAGAGGAAAGCGAAGGCGGAACGGAGAGAGGGTAGGCAGGAGACAAAAGACCCGAGACTGCGATATCTCGGAATCCAACATCTCCTCCGTCCCCAATTCTCCGTCATTCTCTCAAAAAAAAATAGCGCGTTTCAGCTGTTCGGCTCCAACTGTTCGGTTGGTGCTAGTTCAAGAAGCAGAAGGTGTTAGCGCTAACGATGCGCAAGGAAATCTTTTCGAAAGTACGTACGTCCGTGAAGCGCAATGTATTGATTGCGCATCTCCCCCAATTCCTGCGCTTCTATTTTCTGAGCGGTGTTGTGAAATCTGAATTCGACAAGCGAGACGCATTCAATTCGGTTGGTTCGGCTGGTTCGCGAGTTATCTTTCCTGTGGGTTAGATTTTGGAGAAGACATGGGTTTGGGATAGAAACAGCTACGAACTCAAACTCGTTAGTTGGTAGATTATTTATTGAGTTTAAAGAAAGACAGTTAAATTTATTCATCTGAAAGACAGTCAACATTATAATACACCTCGATAGGACACTTATCTGGATCTCCGAACCAGGGGAGGAGGAGTGATCTCCCATCCGATCACGGAATTGTAGCTCCAGGGTCCATCCACTTACACATCCGGAGTCGAAAAAACACACTAGCCGCTAGGCGTAGTCCATTGATTTATCGCCTATGCGCTACCGAATACAGGGAATGAAAAAAGGTATATAAGCCGACGTAGATTCGGCTTGTATCCTCCATCCCCTCTTCCCATTTCCTCCTCTCCTCTCCTCCCCTCTCCTCTGCCCACTGTCTCCTCTCTTCCTCTTCGTTCTCGTCATCCACAACTACCCGAGCACCATACGAGCGCCAACGGCAGCGGCACTCGTGGCTTAGTAAGTGCTCGCCCGAGCATTTGACCTCCCGCTCGAGTTGACGTCTTCGCCGACCTTTGCAGGTGTTCTCGGGCTTCCCGTATGCTTGGTGGGTGCTCCATTGACTTTCATTTCGTTGCTGACCGCCTCCTAGATCGCACATTAATGACTGAGGAAGAACGGATCAGTGAAATGCAAGGGTAAGTTTCGAGACTCGCGACTTACTTCTGATCTTTTCAGCTTCGTTTCCCAGCAGAAAGCGGCGTCCGCATGCTCTCAAACCTCCCAGTATGTCGTCTTGCTCGTCCTGTGCCTCTTACTGACATCGCGCTCGTCCTGTTTCAGGCATCGTGATGTCAAACTAGGCTGAAAGCCGAAAAGAACGAAAAGGTAAGCACATGTTCAGTAATCTACAATATTCAATGACTTACGGGTATTATAACCTTCTCAAACGGCGAATACAGAGTCCATCTTCGAGCGCACAGCCTACATCCCGCGTCGGCGCCGCTGGTCCTGCTGGCGGTCGACATCGCACGTCCCGCCTTCCCGACATCTGCGACACGATACGAACGACCGAACCTGAAGCAGCTGGGGCAGCGACGACTAGAAATAGTCGAGACCGCTGTCCGTGCGACGAGCGGGCTCGCTACTCACAAGTCGGTACGTTCGCCCGCAGCCCAACCTCCTACTCTTGCGTTGTTCTAACCACCCCGAGCCCTGCAGTCCTCAGCGTAACTGCATTCGCATTCGCATTCTTACACCCGCCTACCCGAACAGACTCGGACCCAGCGACGACAGGCAGCGACGACGACGACTAGAAATAGTCAAGACCGCTATCTGTACGACAAACGGCCTCGTCATTCGCATCGGTACGTCCTCCCCCGAACCCAACCTCCACCGCCCCGCGATTCGTCTAACACCCCGCCTTCGATCTTCGCAGGTCCAGGCTTGCAGGCCTCACCACCCGCACCCGCACCTGCACCCGCACCCGAACCTAGGCCGACCCGTCGATTCAACTCGAACCGGGATCCACGAGGGCGCGAGGACAGCCGACAACGACTAGAAATAGTCGAGAGGGCTGTCCTTACGACGAGCGGCCTCGCTATTCACGATTCAGGCTTCCCGCGATCCCAACTTCCGACCCCTTGCGACTCGTTCAACACCCGCTTTCGCCCTTCGCAGCTCGCGACTCGCAGCCCACACCACGTCCGCACCCACATCCCTCAACGTGGGCCCTCCAAACGACGAGCGGTCTCGTTATTTCCGAGTCGGTACTGTATGTGCTCCCGCGATCCCAACTTCCACATTCCACGAGACGTCTGACACCCTGCCTTCGCATTTCGCAGCTCGCAGCCGACATCACGTCCGCATCCGCGTCGTCCGAAGTCGATCCAGAACCCAAGATCGCACGATGGAGAAGAGGAGGAGGATAGGCAGCAGCGGACGACTGAACGGTCGAGACCGCCGGCTGAGTCGTCTGACGGGTGTACGAGTTGGGTACGTGATTCCCATCTTCCTACTTCTCCTACAACCCATCCTCATCCAACCCAGGCTATGCTGACCCCGCTTGCTAGCCCCCCCCAGAGGCGCCGACAGTCGCACCTCCGATCCTCTGCACCTCCTACTCCAGCTCCAGCTGCCGAAAGCACGAACGAGCGGACGAACGACGCAGAAACGACGACGAGAACGACCACTGGAAATAGTCGAGACCGCCGTCCGTGTCGACTCGAACGTGGGCGGAGCTGGCAGTGCACCTTGACGATTCAGAGCCGGATTCAGAAGCTGGGGTGGGCAGGACAGCGGAGGAGGTGGACGGCGTCGTTGGCGAATCCCGCGGTGAGTCTTCTTCTATGGTATCTTTCGAGTGCTTGACTTGTCTTCGCGCAGAGACGAGGTACGCTACGGCTTCGTAATTGTAAGTGGATGCACTGCACCCTGTCTGCACGTCGAATCGAACGCGGGTCCCGACGATTTACAGGGCAGAGGGTGACGAGGGAGCAGAGGCGACGGTGTTAATGACGACGCAGGCACGCTGCGAATTCCGCGGTGAGCTCATTTCTGTGCTTTCTTCCCTCGTTTGACGTACTCCGCGGGTTGGTTGAGGTCCTCGACGTCGGAGTAAGTGGGTGAGACGGCGGGTTCGTTGACGTCGACGACGAAGCGACAATGGTGGGATGATGCTACAACGAGGTAAGCTTGTATTTGATGATATTACGAACTGCTGCTCACCTTGTTTTTCCAAATCTTCCTCATCATCAAAAACACCTGACAGCGCACTCGCGGGACATTGAACGTCGACGATTTGAGTTGATGAGAGGGGTGTGATGGTGCTAGGTACAATGTAAGCGAGGATTTGAATACCAGAATAGGTTAGTACTCACTTTGGTTTGGTTTACCAGCTGGCAGCTCCTCTACCTTTTTCAGTCAACACGGTGCGGAGGACGAACGTGTAGAAATGAAGCCGACACCGAGATGGGGGGTGCTACAACGAGGTAAGCATGCATTCGATGGAATACGAATTCCTATTTACCATGTCTTCTAACCCAAACAGCTGATGTTCGACTTGACGGCGTGCTCGAAGGATGTCGAACGTTGACGATTTGGAGCTTCAGAGTCGGTGGGATGGATGCGAGTGCGCTAGGTACGAGATAAGTAAGTGTTTGAAGCATAAGAAGCCAGTACTAACCTTGTTCTATGGTTAACAGCCATTCAGCCAACTCGACGCCTTTGACGATGTCCCGGCGATGCACACGTCGTGTCCTTGATGGTGTGCAATGTGCGACTCGTACCACCGCGAGAAGGTCGATCACAAGGGATATGAAAGGAGATGGAATGGGGTCGATAAGGGCGCCGCGAGAGGGGATAATGTTCGTCTCGAAGTCTTTGGAATTGAAGAGAAGGTGAAAGAAGAAAGTAAGAAGCTGATACTTGATAAAAGTATAAAGTATTACTTACCTCGTTAACTTGATAGGTTCCTCCAAACTCGCGGGACGTCGGTTTTGAGGTGCTAGATGAAAGGTCAGTTAGAATTCGAACACTAGAATCGACTGGTACTCACTCTGCCTAGATTAACCAGCTTTCTACGGCGCATCTAGCACGCCTACCAAGCCCTGTTCACAAATGGAACACGAACGCGGCGGGATCTGGTCGCAGATTCGAAAGACGAGGATGCACGGGACACGAAAGGAGAGGTGTGCCTCGGGTGCTCGTATTCGTGTGGTAAGTTCCCCCTGATCTCATGTTCGCAGGTGTCTCGGAGTAGGCTATGTGGGGGAAAGACAAAGGTAAGGTCGTATTCTGATGAAAGTATGAAGCTGTGATGAAGGAGTTGGAGAGTGACGGAGAGGAACGTGCGAGTCAATGCCCGAATCAGAATTGTCATGAAGGAGCAGATACTTACACCTTGACTCATCATTTATGCAGCACTGCCGAGTCACTGAGATGGCGGTGCGGCAATCTCGGGATGGCAGTGGCCCAAAAGAAGTGCAGCTTACTAAGCTATTTGGACACCATTAATTCACCGTCGTTGTTCGTCAGCCGGTTCCATCTTCTTTACCCCCACGAATGGCAGATACCAAGGTCTGTATTCCAAGTGTATTACAGCGTTCTTGTCTGAAGAATTTCTATTCCAGGCTTCAAATTCTGCTGCGAGCAAAGCAGCAATGTCTCGCGCCTTGGGCGCCGCTTTTTTAAACCACCAAGTCGAGCAGCTCGAGAAAAGTGTCACTTCCAACGGACCGGCTTCTGGTAATTGGAGAGATAGGAAAAACCCGAATTTTTACGGTGCACCGACGCCAGGCGGTCCCAAGCGAGGTCCGAACAACCTCGGACCCAAGGCGCCACAGAGGAAGAAGGGCGATATGCCACAGAAGGAACGCATGCCGGTCAAGGACAAGGATTTCGACAGAAACGCTGTCGGTGCGAAGAGGGCATCTCATGAAGAAGAGAGAGTTAACAAGGACGCCGACGTTGTCGTGGTCGATGCCAGTGTTCTTATCCACGCCCTGTATCAGGTGAAGAAGTGGTGCAAGGATGGTCGGGAAGAGGTCGTCATAGTTCCTCTCGAAGGTATGATCCGACCATTCCGAATTTCTCTGTTCACTGACCAGTCACGACAGCTCTCAATACTCTTGATTTATTGAAGAAAGGTACATCGTCCCTCGCCCAGAAGGCCCGCGCAGCCTCTCGCATCCTGGAAGCACAGGTCGGGACCAATCCACGCATCCGTGTTCAGCGAGATGACGCCTTTGTCCTCTGGGACAAAATCGCCTTCCAAAACACCGACGCCGACATCAAGCAAGCCGTCAACTCGTGCCCGGAATGGGTCCGCCGCATCATCTGTTGCGCACGCTGGGAGACTGAGCACCCCGAGGAGGAACTGGCCCCCGCCGCCGAGCGGAGCGGGGTGGCGAGTGAGAAGAAGCATCCGAAAGTCGTGCTCGCCGTGTTGTCTTCCCCACCCAACATGTCACCCCAATCGGTGTCGCTGAAGCTCGCGGACATGTCTATCTCCGCCGGAACACCACTGACTCCGGTGCCACTGCCCGCGCCCACCGTCCCGCATGCGAACCGGCACGAAGCACGCTCGACTGGCTCGCTAGTCAGTTCGTGGGCTGCGAGAGCCGGAATCGAGCTGCACGATGTTGAGCCTTCTCTGCCCGGCCGCGGAGGCGGAGAAGACGAAGAGTGTCGCAAGCGATCTCACGGGCACCCGCAGAGCACAAGGGGACGGAGACCTTCCACGAGTGAGCACGGGGGAAAATCTGGCCTTGTCGAACGCCCACCCGCTGTCATGGCTATGATGGAAGAGGAAGAGCAAGGTTGTTTTCGTTTTGGGTATTCACGTAGTTTCTTGTACACTCCAGATCTTGAATATGAACTTATGTTTTCAGGCACATTAGGCTTTTTTCAGGCACGAATCTGTAAAAAGTAGGTTTTTTTGAAAGTAGACTAACTATAAAAGTACTAGATCGTCAAAAAAACTGCAACTTTCGAACTTGCTGTCCTCTCCTTTTTATCGTACCAGCAGAGGTTCTCCCACCCCGAAGGGCAGGAGAATGGGCCAACGGGTGCAGGTACACCCGTTGACGAGGAGGAGGATTGGAGGAGGGGAGGAGGGGACAAGGGAACGAGGAGAGGAGGGAGGGAAGGAGGGAAGAAAGACGAGAGGACGAGGGAACGAACAGAACGACGGGAGACTAGAAACACAACTCACCGCACACCGCACACACAGCCAGTTACCCAAATTCCACGCTTCTGCACTTCGCAAACTCCACATCTCCGTCATCCCGAGATCCCGCAAGGTGAAGATTGAAGGAGCGCTATTGGCGAGATATGAAACTCGGAATCATGAAGGAGAAAACGGTAACTCTTACCGAATACAAAATATCGTTCCTTGCAAAGCGACCCTTATGAAGGCCGAAGTCGAGCTATGAATGCGCATGGAATCGACGACGGTTACTCAAGGCCGGTTTTCGTATGGATACTGGAGTTTCGATATGAAAGCCGGCGTGATACGAAAGTAGACACGACTTACCACAAATGTAGTCTGTACTCGCAAATCAACTGTTTCCCCAAAATCCACACATCCACCAAGCCTGCCCTGCAAACCTCATGTCTTCTATCCCACATCGTGAAGATTGGAGGAGGACTATTGGCAAGTTATTAAATTCGGGATCAAGAAAAAAAAAGAGGTAACTCTTACCGAATGCGAATCACGTCCAAGTGATCAGAGCGAGCAGGCGATATCTTCCGTGTTTCTATCTGGATTTCAGTTTCAAAGCAACCGTGCTAAGAGAACGAACACTTACAATATAGATCCACTACGTTCGCCAGACATCCAGATATCAATTCCCGGCTCTAAACGTTTCAAAGCGAGTCACCGTAACCGACAATGCGATTGGCGGGCGAAAGAAAATCGAGTTGGTTCTTGAAGCGCAGTTAGATTGACTAAATTCAACGTTAAGAACAACCTGACGACGCACCGTGCAACGTATTTTGCAGCATTTTCCGGACGTTTGAACATCGAGTCGGTTTTTCAGAGCCTCGCAGAGGTGACCACCGGAATTCCGAAAATCAAGTTTGATCTTCGATGTAGATCAGATCAGCCCAATATCTCAAGCTAAATAAAAAGTGTACCGTTGGATGTCCCATACAGGGTTTGCGTAGCCTCAGAGTCTTGCAAAAGAGACAGTTAGACAAAAAGTGTGAAATTAGATTGCTAAAACGAACTCACAGCATTTCCCGGAGCTCCAAATATCAAGTCAGAATTCTGAGAGGTTTAAAATGGAACCTAGACCAGAGTATATGAGCAGAGAACCTAAATAACCACACAAAGGACGATACTCACGACGCAGTGCATGAAAGATGATGGTGGTGGTCGAAAGAGGAAGGTCATTTCAATGTTTGGCGCATCATGCACCAAACACGCGAGATAAGATGGCGATGAAGCTTCATCATCCACAACGACAATGAGGGGTGGGGATACCGCCATAATGCAAGCATTACGATGGGGTAGGGGCTATTGTGACTGCTAGGTAAGTATGGGCCTTTATAGTCTTTGTGCGCCAAGGATCCCAAGTCCGATCAAGATTCTAGTCAGCAGTGGCGCACTCAAACCGCACTGATCTCAGGTCTGAGTCTTCTAAGTCGAAATTTTGAGCATCTTCGCTTTGCTTCACACCCTAAGAACCAATTTCCGAATAGCATCTCAGTTGATCATTACCCCTTGAATTGAACCCTGAGTTTTGTATCACATCATTTCCGTGATGTCCAGATTGTGTGCAGATCACTCAGATATCTTACTCACACTCAATTCCAGTACCTGTTCTCTCAGAAAAAATTATCTGCTAGCCAATGGCTACCAAATATTATTTTCTGAGAGGACAGGTACTGGATTACCCAGTTCATTGTCCCACTGTCAAGTTATACTCAAGGAGAAAAATATATCAGATTGACACACTTGCAGGGTCTTGAGTTGATTGAACTTTGAAGGACAGAATTCACCTTCTCTGACACCATCAATTCGGTTCCTTTGCATTTCGCTTGAACCACACATGCCCGAATTTTGGTTGCTGTCACATATGCGTTGATCATGCCGCCGCTCTCTCTCTCCAACCCCCATCTCCCCCCTCTGCCTTGTCGCAATTCATCCGATGTACAATCTCTCATAAAATCATCTGGTAAGTCTCATATTTTTTATCTGGAATGTGGTTGAACTGACTGCCTTATTTTCCCTCAGCTTCTATACCTAATTGCATGCTCACTCATCTAAGTTTTGATCAGTGCAGATCTCGACATCTTGGAGCAAATCTCACAGTATGTGTGTTTCTCTTGTCATAGCCCACTCTGACCACATATTTTCTACAGAGCATTGCATAAAGTGGCTAGCGCACGAAGGTACAATTCAAGATGTGATCGATTGCACATGCGCGCCGCTTTAGGAAGTCCCGAGTCCGCATTGACTGCACCACGCCACCTTGGGAAACCACCGACTGTCCTCATATTCGCATTCAAAGGTAAGCTTGTTAATTTTCTTCTGCCGTCCGCTTGCTAACCTTGACCTGACTAGCTGAAACCACCCCAGACTCAGAGCCTTGCACAATATTCAGGGATTTAATACTGGCCGGCTCCAATTTATCCCACCTTCCTTTCCGACTTCTACCACCCATACAGCCTTGCTACCGGTTATTCGGCTGCTGGGAGTAATGTTGTACGGCGTGTTCTGGGTTTATTTTTGCCCCCAGTTCAACTCTTCCCTCCCTATCGACTTCTACCACCTCTATGGCTTTGTTACCGGTTAGCCAACTGCTGGGAACAAAGCTGTAGTGCGTGTTCTATGTTCATTTACCAGGTTTTCAGTGATACAAAACATCGGTAAGTCATTTCGGCAAACTTGCACAAAATACGACTCACCATTTATTAGAATTTTGTCATAATGCGCTTAGAAATGCCATTCGTAATTCCAGACATCAATCAACCTATTTTTTGACTCATTTCTCGACTTCTACCACTCTTATGGCTTTGTTCTTGGTTACCCAACTGCTCGGAACAAGGTTATAATGTGTGTTCAGTGCCCATTCCCTCATTAAAGATGTCCTGATGTCAACCCGGTAAGTTTGACCATATGTGAGTGGGTGGTCTTCTTTATTTCCGTGAGAATAAGTACCCACACGCATTAAGCGCTCGCGGCTTAGCCGCCTTCTCTTGCGTGAATTTGACTGAGACATGAGATTACCTGGTAATATTCCTTGAGAACTATTCTCCTTTCAGTCAAGTACAATTTTTAGATAGAAATTTGGATGGCCAAATCTTTAGCGACGCCGATTATCATTTTGGATGATCGGGCGGTCATTCTCACCTCCGTTCCCTTCATGTTTATTAATTTCTTCTTCCTTCACATTCGGTTCTCTGGATTTATTTATCACCGTCTGAGGGCCCAATTAGGCAGTCACGCCACTTGGAGCACATTTGCATTTGCGTGCTTGCTGCGGGCTTGGCGAGTGTCATTCGGACTCAAGGAAGCGCAGTATGGCGGCTCCGATGAGCTGTTGTACTATCCCTTCCTCCGTCCCCGCTTCTTCGTTTCGCTCTTAAAAATTTATTCGTCGTTCATTTGCTTCTGCTTCATTTGGTAAGCGTTGGCTGTTCGGATCCCGCTAGACCAGGGTCCAGTATGCCGCTAACAACCCAAGATTCAGATTCAACTCTTGCATGCATAGAGAACGTGCCCAATCATTGTGCAGTGAGTATTTCCGACAGCTTTAATATATCTAGATCAAAATATTACTTGTTTTGTCTCATACGAATGATGGATAGGTAGATTGAAGGCCCAAAGACGATGCGAGAAGCACGGGCGCTTAATGTTCGGTCTGAGCAATTTGCATCGAAATGTGTTGATTTTCTCTTTGATACAACCCAGTAGCTCGTGTCTTAATAGCGTAGGGTTGCGCTAAATTAATAGACAGGAGTCAAGCTCAGACCGCTCGAGAAAAGCGCGTGCAGCTTTCATGTTAGTTTAGGCGCCGAAACCGTATTGCGCGTGCTTCATAGAATCAAAGGAAATAGACAAAGAAACATTATATTCTATTCTTCGTAGAATAGAGTACATCGCGTACATAAATTCAATTTACAAGACGCGAGTGAGCGCGGAACGGAGGCGAGGGTAGGCCAGAGATGGAGGGCCGGAGATTAAGATGTCTCGGAATGATACATCTCCTCCGTTCCCTATTCTCTATAGCTCTCTCAAAAAAACAGCTTGTTTCAGCTGTTCGGCTCCGACTGTTCGCTTGGTGCTAGTTCAAGAAGCAGGAGATGTTAGCGCTAGTGATGTGCAAGGAAATCTTTTCGGACGTACGTACCTTCGCGATGCGCAATTCATTGAATGCGCGTATCTTCCAAACTTCTTCCGTCATATTTTCTGAGCGATGTTGTGTGGATCTGACAGGCGGCGTAGATTTAATTTAGCTCGTTTACCCAGTTAGCGAGTCATGTTTCCGGTAGGATTGATTTCGGAGAAGGAGGTTTGGGCGTGGCGTGCGCGTACTTCGTAGAATTAAAGAAGGTAGATAAAGAAACATATCGAGTTCTGTAAGTCATTGAATAGAGTATATCACGTACCTGGATTCAATTTACAAGAGGCGAGCGAAGGCGGAACGGAGAGAGGGTAGGCAGGTGACAAAAGACCCGAGACTTGTGATATCTCGGGATCCTACATCTCCTCCGTCCCCAATTCTCCGTCATTCTCTCAAAAAAATAGCGCGTTTCAGCTGTTCGGCTCCGACTGTTCGGTTGGTGCTAGTTCAAGAAGAAGAAGATGTTAGCGCTAACGATGCGCAGGGAAATCGTTTTGAAAGTACGTACCTCCGTGAAGTGCAATGTATTGATTGCGCATCTCCCCCAATTTCCTGCGCTTCTATTTTCCGAGCGGTGTTGTGAAATTTGAATTAGACAAGCGAGACGCATGCCATTCTGCTGGTTCGGCTGGTTCGCAAGTTATCTTTTCTGTAAGTTTGATTTGGAGAAGGGGGAATAGGTACAGGTTTGGAATGAAAACAGCTGCGAATTCGAACTTGTTACTCGTTAAGTTATTTATTCAGTTCAAAGAATGACTTGTTTTATTCATCTGAAAGACAAAGAACACTATAATCCACGTCGATAGGATACAAGAGACGATATAGTCAACTCATCTGGATCTCTGAAGCAAGGGAGGAGGAAGCATGATTTCCCATCCGATCCCATTCGGCTCGCGGAATCGTAATTTCAGGGTCCATCCATTCACACTTCCGAAGTCGAAAAAACACACTAGCCGCCAGGCGTAGTCCATTGATTTATCGCCTATGCGCTACCGAATACAGGGAATGAAAAAAGGTATATAAGCCGACGTAGATTCGGCTTGTATCCTCCATCCCCTCTTCCCATTTCCTCCTCTCCTCTCCTCCTCTCCTCTCTCCTCTGCTCACTGTCTCCTCTCTTCCTCTTCGTTCTCGTCATCCACAACTACCCGAGCACCATACGAGCGCCAACGGCAGCGGCACTCGTGGCTTAGTAAGTGCTCGCCCGAGCATTTGACCTCCCGCTCGAGTTGACGTCTTCGCCGACCTTTGCAGGTGTTCTCGGGCTTCCCGTATGCTTGGTGGGTGCTCCATTGACTTTCATTTCGTTGCTGACCGCCTCCTAGATCGCACATTAATGACTGAGGAAGAACGGATCAGTGAAATGCAAGGGTAAGTTTCGAGACTCGCGACTTACTTCTGATCTTTTCAGCTTCGTTTCCCAGCAGAAAGCGGCGTCCGCATGCTCTCAAACCTCCCAGTATGTCGTCTTGCTCGTCCTGTGCCTCTTACTGACATCGCGCTCGTCCTGTTTCAGGCATCGTGATGTCAAACTAGGCTGAAAGCCGAAAAGAACGAAAAGGTAAGCACAAGTTCAATAATCTACAATATTCAATGACTTACGGGTATTCCAACCTTCTCAAACGGCGAATACAGAGTCCATCTTCGAGCGCACAGCCTACATCCCGCGTCGGCGCCACTGGTCCTGCTGGCGGTCGACATCGCACGTCCCGCCTTCCCGACATCTGCGACACGATACGAACGACCGAACGAGAAGCAGCTGGGGCAGCGACGACTAGAAATAGTCGAGACCGCTGTCCGTGCGACGAGCGGGCTCGCTACTCACAAGTCGGTACGTTCGCCCGCAGCCCAACCTCCTACTCTTGCGTTGTTCTAACCACCCCGAACCCTGCAGTCCTGAGCGTAACTGCATTCGCATTCGCATTCTTACACCCGCCTACCCCAACAGACTCGGACCCAGCGACGACAGGCAGCGACGACGACAACGAGAAATAGTCGAGACCGCTGTCCGTGCGACAACCAGCCTCAACGTTCACGATTCGGCACGTCCTCCCGCGAACCCAACCTCCACCGCCCCGCGATTCGTCAAACACCCCGACTTCGATCTTCGCAGCTCCAGGCTTGCAGGCCTCACCACCTGCACCTGCATCTAGGCCGACCCGTCTATTCGACTCGAACCAGGATCCACGAGGGCGCGAGGACAGCCAACAACGAGTAGAAATAGTCGAGACCGCTGTCCTTACGACGAACGGCCTCGCTATTCATGAGTCAGTCTTCCCGCGATCCCAACTTCCAACTCCCTGCGACTCGTTCAGCACCCGCTTTCGCCTTTCGCTGGTCGAGACTCGCAGCCCACACCACGTCCGCACCCACATCCGTCAACGCGGACTCTCCAAACGAGTCCGACGAGCGGTCTTGTTATTTGCAGGTCGGTATGCGCTCCCGCGATCCCAACTTCCACGTCCCGCGACACGTCTAACACCCTGCCTTCGCCTTCTGCAGCTCGCAGCCGATACCACGTCCGCATCCGCATCTACCCCGTGACCTCGACGTGGATCCAGAACCCAAGATCGCACGGAAACGGACGATGGAGATGAGGAGGAGGAGGATAGCCAGCAGCGGACGAGTGGACGGTCGAGACCGCTGGCTGAGTCGTCTGACGACGGGCTAGGTACGCCATTCTCCTTGACCTCCTCGCCTCCTTCCAGTCCAGTTCGCGCCAACTCTGCTAACGCCCACCCGCATCGCAGCGCCGAAAATCGCGCCCCCGATCCTTTGCACCTCCTACTCCAGCTCCAGCTGCCGAAAGCACGAACGAGCGGACGAACGACGCAGAAACGACGACGAGAACGACCACTGGAAGTAGTCGAGACCGCCGTCCGTGTCGACTCGAACGTGGGCGGAGCTGGCAGTGCACCTTGACGATTCAGAGCCGGATTCAGAAGCTGGGGTGGGCAGGACAGCGGAGGAGGTGGACAGTGTCGTTGGCGAATCCCGCGGTGAGTCTTCTTCTATGGTATCTTTCGAGTGCTTGACTTGTCTTCGCGCAGAGACGAGGTACGCTACGGCTTCGTAATTGTAAGTGGATGCAC